>JAWNPC010000454.1:9647500-10847500 GCA_035045365.1 Drosophila leonis | reverse complement strand
AACAGCAACCATTAGTCGCCTCATTCATCGTCATCCTTCATCCAGCTGCCTTCGCTTCGCTCCGCTTGGCCAAAAATTTTTGGCATAAATGCCATAAACAGTTTATTTAGCAACGCAAAATTAACTGCAAAATGTAGCAACAACCGACAACGGGCAAAAAAAAAGCAAACAAACTACAGCAACAACAACAACAACAATAATGCTGAGGCAGGCAGACGACGGATGATGCTACCCAAGGCAGCAATTGCCACAGCCTGCCAAAAAAAAAAAAGAGGAAGCGGCAGCTGGAGGAATGAGCTCAACTCGACGCTTTATGACGTTTTACTTCATGTGCAGCTTCATAATTAAGTGGCTCCTGAGTGGGTGGTGTGGTGCAAGCGACTACTGTTGTCTCCTGCACTCGGGGGAGCTTTTAGTTTTGAGCCACGTGAGAAGCATCAGCGCGCTTAGGGCTTGGCTCTTGGCCATAAAAGCGAGCCCCAAACGAGGTCAACGGAGGCCACTAAAATTCAGTGGCCTGACCCTCCACATAGGTGTAGAATTCTTATATGTACCACAACACACACACACACACACACACACACATCCACACACACACATATATATATACATACACATAGACATAGACATTAAAAGACGCACATAAAAGTGTTAGCAGCTCGTTTTCTGTACTTACTAATTTGATGGCTGGTGGTATTAATGGATGATGGCAACTTACCTGCAAGAGATGAGAGAAAGAGAGGGAGAGAGAGAGAGAGAGTAGAGAGTGAGAGAGAGATTAGATATTAATATTAAATGTGCAGTTGAACAGATATTCAAGTAATTGGTTTATGTTATTAGCTGAGTCATTAGGGAATGCTGCGGCATGAGGGCAAAGAGCAAAAGGAATTATAACTTTAATTGGAACTGAGATAATGGCCGAACTATTAAGCTTATTAATAAAACTGTCAGGAAGTAGAGAAAGAAACGTACTTAAAATACAAGATTTATGTGGAATATCCCAAACATACATCGAAATCTCTATACGTCGAGAAACTCTCAACTATTTTCTTTAATAAAGTAAAAGCTTTTCAGCTGACAGTTGGAAATGTCTGTTGACCCTTTAAGAAAATTGATTAACAGCCCTTAAAGCAACTAGAAAATGTTTGTTGAGGCAGTTAGCAAATGCTCAAAAAAGCAAGACAGACAGAGACAGAGACAGAGAGAGAGAGAGAAAGCTGAATAAAATGTCATAAAAATTCTATTTTCGTATAAAATTTCGAAAGTAATCTAATAAATATTGATTTTCATTCGTCATCGACAACGTCAACGCTGGCGACGACAACAACATCATCATCAAAAGCAGCACCAGCAGCAGCTGGAGCTGGAGCTGGGCGCGTTGTGTAACCCTACACGTGCACACACACAGAGAGTTATAAAGACCCTGGACACGACACGAGCTGGGGCGAGAGACAGCCGTAGTCAATAGTCGTTATTTGATATAGTCGAAACCAACAAGCAACCCATGATGAAACGTGCCTGGGCGGCTGACCAGTGCGACCACACGCAAGGGCCAGCCCAGGGGGCGAGGGGGCGATCCCAGCGCTGCAAGGGATGAAATCATGCGCGCAACTCGTTTTTGGTACGGTTTGGCCGTTGGCCGTAGGGCGGCCACACACACACACACACACACACACACATAGTACACACAGCACACACACACACACACACACACATACAGTTCATTCAATCATTCAAATGTCCTTTGAACTATAAAAATACATGACACTAATAAAGAAAACGAACAAATGACACGATACTCGCTGCGCGCACGGACCTGGACCCTGGTCCCAGACCCAGACCCGGACCCGGACTCGGTCACGATAAGCAAGCCAAAGACGTTGCGCGACGCTCTACAACCTAAAAAAAATTGCTATTTAGAGCAATTTATAAGCATACTTTGAGGCGCCTTCCCCTTGGCCCCAGCCAGCTCGACATTTGACATTTACGAGTGGAGACAGTGTAGGAAGGCAGCGAGCAGGGGAGTTGAAGGGGAGCAGGGGCATAGAGTTTCGAGTAGAGATCCTCGACCACATAAATTTCTGGTGCGCTTCCAAGCGCTTTTCTGTAGCTATTTATTGCATTTTTATGTAAAATGCGCCGTGTGGTATGCTATACTTTTTCCACTGTGCTCTTCCCTCTGCCCCACTCCCCTGCCTTTTTTTTTTAGATACTTAGAAGGGCGACATTCCTGGCAAGTTGTTTACGAGCCAAAGAGCGTAATACGTAATACGTAAATCGAAAATGCCGCCCACGCAATGACCAAATTTACGCAATTAAAGACATTTCGGGGATATATTTTATGGCCTACTTTACAGCCAAACTGCCAGTGTGTGTCTGCGTGTGTGTGTGGGTGTCTCTTTGCAGGTAGATTCGATATAAAAACCATAAAGAAATGCGATTCAGATTGTGTAATAGGGTAAATATTGGTTATTCTTGTTGTTCTCTCTTAAGTTTAGCTCAAATATTTGATAATATTGAGAATGGAGCAGCAGCAGCTGATACTAGTTAAACGGGGGAATGATCTTTTGATAGAGTTCGAACAAAGTTTCACCTTTGTTTCAGTTGTTTATAGTCTAAAGCCATGTTAAGTGACAGCTTGGGGTATGTTTATGAGAGAGGCAGATGGAGACGTGGTCGAGCCCATTTCTGATCAGGACGATGAGCTGGAGAGCTAGTGAGGTGGTTTGACTATGTAAATCTTTCTATTTTTTTCTAGCTATCTTTTAGTGGCTCTCTTTCTCTCTTAGTCTCTCTCTCTCTCTCTCTCTCTCTGCATTTATCTCTCTTTCTGTATAAGAGCGTCGGTCTATATCGTTGGTGAACCTAATGCAACGGGGAATTCTGTGTATATAATTCCAGGTAAAGTGTTTGAAACAGGCAGAAGCAGGTGTGGGCTTCTTTATAGTAAACCAAATCCCATAAATTATTTATATACTTAATTCTAGAAAAATATAAGACAAACACCTGACAGTTTACACCTTCCACAGCAAGCCAAGTTCCAATTCATAGATAAAAGCCAAAAGAAAAACCACATTTCGAGATAAAAGATTCAGCTTTGCCCCATTTACACACTTTAATGCCTATCCAACCGGGTATTTCCTAGTCGTATACTCCCATCTATAACACTCTTAACTCATTTCTTATCAAAATTCATGAGCCAAAACCATATGGGACTGCAGTGTTATCGCTGGCAAAGCTGTTGCCATTGCTACAAGTATTTTTATGCATTCGCATTCGCTTTCGCATTCGCATTCATTCTCGCATAGATAAATGTATATAAATAAATAAATAAATATATATATATATAAATTTTCGTGCATAGTTTCTCGGTTTAATATGATTTATCAGCGCATCTGCCGAGCTCTGCACATTTTTATGACCATATGCTGGACACCAGACAAAACAGACCACAACAACTGCAATACACAAAGAGCAACGCGAACACGAACACGAACACAAATCAAAACTGAGCACAGCGCCTAAAAAGCAGCTAAGGCCAAACAGCACGGGGCAATAAACTACATTGAAATGTGCGAGGTGCTGGGGAGGGGGGCAGGCGTTTCGACGCTGGCCCATGTAATCTCTGTTGACCATAAAGATTTATAGACTATTGTAGCATGTCGTGCTCAACGTTCGACTTCGTCGCGGTAGCCGCAGCAATGAAAAGGAAACTTTTTGCAACTTAGCGCCAAACTTTATGCAATAATTTATATATATTGGGCGCAACGCGCCTTGCTTTGGCTACATAAAAAAAAGTAAAGAAAGGGAATACAAAATAATAATAAAAAACAACAACAACAGCAACAGCAACAGCAACATAATGCCGAACTACACAAAAGGCAATACACATAATAGACGTGACAGCAACAAAAGCAAACGTAACGCATGAAGCAAAAAGAAAAGAAAAAAGAAAAGAAAATGAAATGAAGGGCGAGAAATGCAAGGCTTATTATATAACAGGAATGCTCTTTTGGATAGTAGAGATCTATAGAAATTAAATAACTGAAAGTCTTCTTTGAAGGATATAGATGAAAAGAGGCCTGCAGATTAGAGAGATCAGATTCTTCCATATAGCTATGTAGCTTGGGCTGCTTTACTTCAATTACTTTTTCTATTTCCCAACAATCGAGTTATAGCTTCAACTTTTCAGCTGATCATAATGATATTTAAAAATCAATCAGACATTCCTTAATCAAGTTATAGAAATCATATATATGCCAACATATCCCATACATCTTCAAAGATTTTCAACTTTGCTCAAACAAATGATTTCTCTAACAACTTCAACTTCAAGCTGACTTTTTCCCAAGTAGACTAAACAGTCATATAGTTTCAGAGCTCATCATATAACTATGTATATATCCACCTCAATTTCAAGCAGCTTTAAAGAAACAAAATCAATCAGCAATTCGCAACTCCCACTAGAGAAAGGGCAGCAAAAAAAATGAAACGTTGGCATAGCTCGCAGCGCGTTAAAAAATTAAAAACTTGCTCCTGCGATACACCTAAGCGGTGCAAATAGAGAGCGAAAGAGAAACAAACAGAGAGACAGAGAGAGAGAGAGAGAGAGAGCGAGAGAGAGCGAGGTACAGAGAGTGAGAACTTTAAACGTAAGCGGGACTCTGCACGCAAAGTGTAAAAGAAAAACTTTTCAATGAGTTTTTCCTGTTGGCGGCGTCGGCGGCGGCTCATAACCGTCGCCGTTGCCACGCCCACTAGCCCACTTGTGTTATTGTTGTTTGCGTTTTAAATAGACTCAAGTGCTGCTGTTACTGTTGTTGTTGCTGCTGCTGCCGCTTGCAGGCATTGTCTGAAGTGCGTTTCGGTTTGCTACTTTTGCCTCATTGTTGCAGCTGTTGCTGTTGTTGTTGTTGCTGCTGCTGCTGGATGCTGGGCGTTGCAAAATCAATCGATAGTTAATGGAAAATCGTTATTAATGAAAAGTTTGCCACCCACGCCAGCAATCGAGCGTGCGCTGAGCCATGCCAAAATGCTTGATAAAGTGCACAAAAAAAGACGAAAAAGGAAAAGGAAAACCAACAACAACAAATGGAAAGGAGAAAAAAATGAAAGCGTAACATTTAAGTAGCAAAGTTTTTTTGTATCCAACTTGTTCTTGTTGTTGTTGTTGTGCGTAATTTCATTTGAGTGCGAAAAGTTGCACGCGCGAGTGCGAAAGAGACGGCATGTGGGGGGCGAGCACATTTTTTGCTGCATATTTCGCGGCGCATAAATATTTTATGCATGCAGGCAACAAAAGCGTCATCAAAACACACAATGGCCAAATATAGACAGAGTTTTGTTTGTCTGCCAAGCACTATTTCCATCTCTCTCTTATCTCTCTATCTGTCTCTCTCTTGCTCTTTCTTTGTGCTGCCGCATTTGCACCTCAGCCAAAAGTTTTGTTTGGCCAATTTATAAGGCCAGGCGACGTTTTTGCATTGTCGCAGCGTCCTGATTGAGGCAGCTTTGAAAACTTTCGGTTCAATAGTCACAACAAAAGTTTAATGACAGTTTAAGTTGTTTGATAGCAAACGTTGCCACGGGCAAAGCATTTCTTTTTCTTTTTTTTTTTGTAAATAAAAACTGTAAACAAGCTGCGTAATGATAAGTAATATTTATACGAGTGCTGCTCGCAAAAGGCCTTTAAAGTGGATTGGAATTGCCGAAAGATATGTAGATATATAAATGGATAGATTAGATTGAAAGAAGGATACATAGATATATCAAGAGATCGGCTAAGTAGGCTAGGTCGATAGATAGGTGGATCGCTAAATAGACAAAAGATATATGGGTAGATTCACCTGACAGATCAGAAGAATGGCTAGATATAGAGGAAGTTAGGTAATTGCCTAGATAACTGAATAGACAGAGAGATAGACAGAGATTGATTGATCAATAGATACAGATATACAGATACATCAATTGATCAGCAAAAAGTAAGCATATGTATTGATAGATAGATAGAACGACAGATCAATAGATTGATAGATACATAGATAGAAGATCAATAGAGATCAATAGTGAGATGGCTAGGTAGATAGAAGTTGCATAGATTAAAGAGTGATGTATAGATTGAACGTTAGATATTTCGATAGATCGGCAGATAGATAGATAGAAAAATATATATAGACATATCAACAGCTCGATAGGTAGATGACTAGATAGATAATCAAAATATATATACAATAAACAAATCGATAGAGCGAAAGCTAGATGGATAAATGGAAGATATATATTGATATATATAGATATATATAGATAGAGAGATAGATTAATGGATAGAAATAGGAATGGGCAGATAGCTAGAGAGACAAGAATTGAGAGATAGACACAAAAACACAGACCAGTAGATAGTTCGATTGATACTGGAATATCTAGCTAGATAGATCAGCTTAGATCAATACAGGCATAACTATCTGTACACATCGAAAGATATTTAGATAGATATATAGATAGACAGAGAAATATATATATAGATAGATAATTTGACAGGATAGATCGATATATAGATTAGGTCACAAGTTCAATAGTTCTCTAAGGAAACAGATAGATAGATAGATAGACTAACTAGCTAGTAATATCACAATCTCATATCACATTTGCTGCATTAGAAATATATTATATTATATATAGTTATCTATATATATATATATATATATATATATATAGTTAGCTTTTACATCCCCAAAAAACGTAAACTTTAAAGCTCGCTTGTGCTAAATGCTTTACTTGCTCGTAAAGTCAGCTCAAATCGAATTTTAGTTTAGATTTTGCTGTACAAAATGTTTATAGTTGGGTCACGCAGTCTTTTACGATCATTGCAAGTAACATAAATATACACACACACACACACACACACACACACTCACACACACACACACATGTTAAATTTTGAACGCTTTCAGTAATCACATTGGAGGCAGCAAAAAGCGTTGCATACTTTTCGGCTGATGCTGATTTATTGCAACAACAAAGTTTATCATGCATATTTTATGCGTGTAAATGTTGCCGTCATAAAATGTCTTAAAGACTGAAGCAACCACTCCACACTCCACATAAGGGGTCGATGGCTGTGACTGACGCATGTGCGTGGTCGCCAGGCCAGGCCAGGCCAGGCCAGGCCGGCTTTTTATGTACGTACGAGTTGTAATGGCGGCCAATAAAGCAGCCATTCAATGCAGCAAATTGGCATTTTATTAGCCTAACCCCCCCACTTCCCCACTCCTTTGCTGTTGCTTTACTAATTTGCGCGCTTGCGTATGTCATAATAAAAAGCGAGTGTTGAAAAACTTTGAACAAAACGACAAAATAAATTCCAGTCACAGCCCCAATGCTCGTCGCTCTGCGTTCGATCGATATATATTTAGCTAAAAGGATGTCGTCCCAAAGTCCCGGCTACGTTTTGAGGTCGTCGCGTTCGCGTTCGCGTCGCATCGCATCTAAGGCATAACTCAAAGTTTACTCAAGTTACGACAAGACACAAAACTTTGTACTTTACATCATTAAAAAGTTTCATTTCTTTCTTTCGTTCTGTGCGCCGGCGTTTTCGTCTTGCTTTCCTTTTTCTTTGCCTTTATCGTTCACTTTACTTTTTTCCTCCTTTTTTCACTCCTCTGCTTTCACTCAACTTTCAATCTAAGTACATCCATAGACTGGGTTAAGCACTGACTGCGACTTCAGCTTAGCAATTGACAGTTCGCCATCAATCCGTGAGTCCATGGACACCGCCATCGGGCGTCTCGCATCTCGCATTGCTTAATTTGTGCATTTTGTAGCAATTAGAAGCAAAGTCTGCCAAAGATATCATCATCATCCACAACTTTTTCACAATAGATTCAACGGCTTATATAATTAAGAATAAGCAGCAAGTTCAGGTGACTTGCTTGACTCTTTGATCATGCTCTATGCATTTCGTATAACAGCTCATGGAATTTATTTGCAGTTATTAAAATGATTTTAATGAAGTTGTGCATACTTTGTTCGACCTGGGAATGCTTAGAGAGTTAGGCAAATTTATTTTTAGATTTTTAAATGGTATTTTGTTTACGGAGCAAGACAGAGCTGATTGTTTTTGACTGTATTCAAATGTTAAGGCAGCTTATAAATTTTGTTTAAATAGATATATTTTTTAAATATTTTTTTATAATATTTATATATATATTATTTTTTCTTTATTTTGCTCCATGTTTGCGACGCTATAACTCACGAACGACTAAAAACAAACAACAATTCATCAAACAGCACGTGAAAAGAGCTTTCCAAAAAGCTCTAGCGTGAACCGATGCGACGAATTCAACTAGAACTACGCGCTTGCAAAGACAAGCTTGAGGAAATACCGCAAGACTTTTTTGACAGCCTTATATATTTACTGATTCCTGAATACTTAAGATTATTATTTATCGTTCTAACAACACAATTGATGTTCTTATACACCAAACCTCTAGCTATATGCCAGAGGACTTTATTAAACAATGCAGCAAGACAACAATATCATTCAATCTACTTTTCTATTTATTTACAATATTAAAGTTACTTTTAGAAATTGAAAATTTATTTTATTTAGTTAGTTTCATTCATAAGAACAGAAAACTTAAAATGGAAAACAATTTCTAAATAGAAATCATATAAAAATATATATATATAAATTTATTTATATATTTTCTTTCTATATATATTTGTATAAACATGATAAGGTAAGCAATCCTAATGACTCTATCTATACAGCTCTATATATCTAAATATAGTTTACTCTGTTTACCTTTACGTTATATAAACAAACAACAAAAGTACTCGCTATAGCGAGGCATAGACTACAATAGAATCATTTTGCTCAGCAACTTTTCAACACAAATCTTTATATAGTAGTTGAATGAAATAATAAGTTCAAGAGAATCAAGATAAAGTTTATACAGACATATATATAACTAATATGAAGAGTATGAAATATATATGAATATATGAATAATATGCATAAGGTAAGTAATTATGAATGAAATGTATTCTAAGTAAAAGGAAATAAACTTACAATTCATTCATAATATTTATACTCTTCATATCATTCATATTACTTATTACTAATTGAACAACAAACTTCTCTTCTCAATGAATCCCTCTATACAATCCCTTAATCCATTCAACTTCATCATCTCAGCAAAATAAACCTGCTTCCAATGCACATCTAACGATTTTCCACTTTATCAAAGTTAAATTCTGATATAAATTTAAGAAAATAGATAGACAAACAACAGGAAAAATAGCAAAAAGAAGTAGAAGAGCCAGAGCAGCTTTACTATATTGTAGCATACTTTTAGGTGGCGCTGTCATCGTGTTAAAATCGTGTAATAAACGTGCGCATAATAGAAAAATCCCAGCAAAACTGTGCTGAGGGTTGAGTCTTACACACACATAGAGCCACAACAACAACAGCAACACCAACAACAACAACAAGAACAGTAGCCGGCACAAATAAATAGTAGCAATGCTCCAGTTGCTCAGCGCCTCGTTCTGGTTGGTTATCCAGCCGGCGCCGGCTGCTTGTCGTCCCGACGTCCTAACGTCCTGCCGACCCGCCGCTGCACTCAGCTGCTGCCGCTGCTGGTGGTGGTGGCCTGCAATGCCCATGCGCATGGAAAATAGTTACACAAACTTGCAAAAATAAAACAGAAAAGGAGCCGAAGCGAAGGCTTATACAAAACATGAAAAAAAGAAGAAAAACGAAGGAGGAGGAAGAAAAATAAAATGTAGGAGCTGCAAGCCGATTGTCGGCGGACGAGCACGAGAACGAGCGAACGAAGGCGCGCAGGAGGCGGTTGGCGTCTAAGTAGTGGAGTAGGAGGAGCCACTGAATGAATTGTGCATTGTCCAGTTGCAGCTGTGAGCTGGGATTTGCATGCAACTGCCACATGTGACGCGTCGTGTGGCAAAGTGCTGCATGCCATCCTCCATCCTCCACCCCTTTTCATGCAGTTATTAAGCGAAATAGTTGCTTTTTTTTTTATTTTGTTGCACGCACGCAAGGCTGAGCACAAGTCGGCGTATTAGTGACGATTTAGCGGTAGCTCTTGTGGATGAGGGGCAGGGATGAAAGGGGCAGGTGGGTGTAGCTCATAGATTGCAAAAGGCGACAGTGCGTGTGCGTGTAGCGTTAAATTAAAGCAGTTGATGCCCATTTTTTCATGTTTTTTTCTGTGCAGTGCGCGCGCTAAACAATGTGAGAAGCGCAGAGAAGGGTTGGCAAATTGAATAAGTGGGCAACAAAAATAGCAGCTGCGTGTGTGAAGCGAATTGCTTTGGCTGAAAAAAGGACAGGGTTTTGAAGCCAACATGAAAATGAAAAAGGTGAAAGATATTTAGGGGTATGGGAGATATATATAGGATATAGTCTTATATAGGTATATCTTATATATGGTATATTTATATGCATATGTAAGAAATATAAGGTATATACAAAACACTTAAATATATATATATATATAAGATATATAGGATGCATAACATATAAGAGATGTAGAAGATATCTAAGATATATACGTAGATATAGATATAAAAGATATAGATATATCGAATATAGAAGATATAGAACATTGAAAAGATGTATTAGATATATAAGATAACATATATATACAGATATATATAAATATGTATCGGTTATCGATTTACCTCCACAAAATATCGATTACCTCGATTTTATAGTTATATTTGATAGGAATATAGATTTATCGGATATAGAAGATAAACAACATTAAAAAGATAAATCAGAAAAGATAACATATATACATATATATATATATATATGTATCGGTTATCGATTCACCTCCACAAGCAATCGATTACCAAGAGTTCAACCTGCTCTCGCTAATCTCTAGTGCTTCAATATCTCAGCCATAATGCCACGTGATCTAAACAACACAAAGTGCATGGCTGCCACGCCCACTGCCGCCACATGAAATCTGAACCAGAATGAAACAAAAAATGGAAATAAAAATAAAAATAAAATGTAATACAAATAAGAGAAGCAAAGCTGAAATAACTCTGAAATATTGCTAAGCTACTGCGTATGCAGCAGGTCCAACTAGCTGCCACCACATGCCACTAGCGCCGCTGTTGCAACAACTTCAGCTACATTAGACGCCGCCACTTCAATGCGCATTCGAGTTGCCTTTTCTTTTTTTTCCTTTTGAGTCTTGCATTTTTTTTCTATTTTCGGTGCAAAAATACAAAGCACGAAACGGTTGCTGCTTTGCACCGCCTGCCAGCGCCGCCCCCGCAGTAGCTGCCTTTCAGCATATGCTTTCTATTTTCAATAGACGTCGTCGTCAGTTGCCAGTTGTTGTTGTTGTTGTTGTTGTTGTTATGTTGCTGTTGCTTGCCGACAAACAATAAAAATGATGCGTTGTATTGCGCGCTGCTACTACTTCTGCTGCTGCTGCTGCTGTCCACACACCACGCCCCCTGACCAGCTGCCTGCCTGCCCGCCCTCCCCCAGCCACTAGCCATGTGTTGTTGTGGCACGGCCAGCAGGCAGGCAGTTCGCATATGTTGCAAGTTGCAACATTCGCCGTGTCGTTGGCCCCGGCCGCCCAAATCGCCCATTGATATTGATGAAAACGACGTCCAGTTACAGTTCGTTGGCTTTTGCTGCATTTTTCAAGGGAAAAACTACCAAAGAGCAGCAGCAGCCGCAGCTGCCGACTGCTGGGAAAATGGGAAAACTATTGAGGAGTGAGTGAGAGAGAGAGAAGCAAGGAAAATTTGCCAACTGAAAGGCTGATTGGGTGGGTTTTCTGGGTGGCTTTTGCGATATGCAAATGTCATACATTTTGTCAAAGCATAAAGATGATGTCGGAGGAGTATATAAAAAATACATGACGCATGTATCTAGCAGTGGCACATGCAGATGCCGAGATACACAAACAGATACAGATACATTTCGACACTGACACAGAAATGCATATGCATCATTTATGCGATAGAAATTATGTAGCTAAAGCATAAAGATTTGCCCAGGATTTACTTTAAACTCAAATGTTGGCTGGAAATTTCCCAAAGGAATAGCAAATTGAAAGAAATTATTTATTAAGAATTGATGGAAAAAAGAACTGAAGATAACAATCAAGATGAGAGAGAGAGAGAGAGAGAGAGAGAGAGAGAGAAAGAGAGAATGAGACAAATAAAATATATAAAAAGGAAAAGTAGCAAAATTCTTAAAATAATAGTTAAATAATGCACTTCTTAAAGAAAAACATTGGAAAAACTCCTTAAAGAAGTTATCCTAACTGCTTAGCCCCAATCAATTTCCTTCAACACTTCTTTAATTAGAGTTAATAGAACTTGAAGGCCAACAACAAGCTAACGACACTATCAACAGGCCAACTGCCAAATGGCAGCTCGAATGTTAGTCAACTGGAACACTTCACTACCTAATAAGTCTCAATTAAATGTACATAAAATATAACACCTTGTAGCATTTGCATGTGAAGCTAACCAAACGCACCCCGTGCCAAAAAAAAAAAACAGAAACTAAAAGCGAGCCACCCTAATGAAAAACAATTTTCAAGCACTATGCGAGCCTGCTTAACAACAACAACAAAGCTTTGACACGCAAGCCTTTAAAAAGGTAATGCCAAAAACAACAACGACAACAACAACAACTGCTTTCGTCAAGTGCAAAAACAACAACAATACAAAGCAGCTGCGCTTGTTATGCTGGCAGGCAGCGTGCGTGCGAGCGAGAGCGTTAGAGCGCGCGCGCCCTAGTATGAGTGAGATGCACAGTTAATGTCTGTCAGTCTGACAATGTCAACGGTATTTGCGTTCGTTTGTTTTGACGCGTTTTTCTTAGTTTTTGCGTATTTCTTCTCTCACTCTCCGCGTCGCTCTCACTTGCTATTCAGCTGCATTTCAATTAAATGCTTTCGGCTTGCCTTTACCTCTCAACAAATATGTACCCACCCCACCGCTCGCTTGCTCTCCCGCTCTCCCTCTCCCGCTCTCTTTACATGCGTGCGTTTCGAGTGCTTTTGCTGTTGCTTTCTGCCTGCTTCCTGTCGTAAATAAAATGAATTTCGCTTTTGGCAACCCCAGCAACAGCCTCAACCTCAAACATCGAGAACTTCCCACACTCACACACACACGCATTACATTGGCAACCTTAATGAATACGACATTATTTTTTATGAGCTGTCAAACACTATTTTCCATACACTTCGTCGTTTGTTGTTGTTGTTGTTGTTGTTGCTGTTGTCCTTCTCCTGTCCTCGTCTCTGCTCAAAGCAGTTCGAGTTTCCTTTTACCATTTTATTTATCGCCCCTGTGCGTACGTGTCTCTCTCTCTCTCTCTCTCTCTGTGTGTGTGTGCCCTGGTTATTGTTATTATTTATATTATTTTTGATAAATGTTTTTGGGAAATTTGTATTTTATTGGTTGTTTATCGACAATTAGCGGTTTGTTTGGCTTCGCCCCAGCCGAAATACGAGAAAAATTGGCCTTGCATGTAAATGTAAATATTTCTTTTGCTGGCTATTCGGTAACATAATTTAGTTGATTTATTAGCCAGTTGGCCGAGGACCTGGCCAATCAATTATGAAAACAACAACTAATAAATTGAGTGTAAGATATTTAGTGATGGTTCGATTGGAAGTGTTTGGAGTGAGATTTCATGTGTGCGCTGAGCGCCCTCTGTTGTTGCTTTGCTCTCAACTGCTCGCTCAACCAATCAGGCTTGCACTTGACTGCTCTGAACTGCGATTCAACTATGCTGCTGTCTCCCTCACACTCACGCTAGCAACTGATCGTAGGCTGCTACCTGCGTCTGCTAGAGATGTGCTGTGTGTGGCGTGAGTGCACAGCGCACGAAAATTCATATGCAGGCACGAATATTAATTTAAAAATAGGTTTGAAAGGCAAATATGCAGTAAATGATGAAGAAACTTAATAATCTAAGTAAGTATTTCTCCTATTGAGCTGCCTTGGCAACTATCCAATCAAATGCCATTCGATATAAAAAGTGCATAGGCCGTCCATTTAATATATACAAATTTACAGCTAGCATTTTGCTGCGCCACATAAATAAACGCCGATTTATTGTTTAGAAGAAAGCACGAAACAAAGAAAAATTGCAAAAACCAAACACAAAACAACAAAAAATCCACTTCATGCGGTTTTGCACTTTGGCAAAGCCATAAAAATTATGCTAGGCAAAAATTAAGTATATGGAACAACGTTGCAGCGTGAAAAATATACAAAGTGAGCGGGAGAGAGAGAGAGAGCGAAGGAGAGAGAGAGAGAGAGGGAGTGTGTGTGTTCCGGATGGAGCATCTGGAAAATCTGTGCACATGACGCACGCAGCTGCTGGTCAGCTTTTTGTTTACATTTGTGCAGCTATTTTTGAAGCGCTGTGGCAATAAACAAAACCAGGCAAAACAATAGAAAGCGAGCAAATGCCCAAAAGGTCATAAAAGTATACCCGATATACACATATATATAAGATATATATATAGCAGATATATATATACATACATATCCATTGCCTAATGAGCTGTGCAGATCGAAACGCAATCGAAATCGTAATCGAAATCGATCGATAGCCAAATGGAAGACCCACAATTAAGGCAGGCAGCCATAGATAAAACTAGCGAGAGAGAGAGGGAGAGTGAGGGGGGGTTGGGGCACGACACGCTCGAGGGTGTGCGTTAATCACGCAAGTAATTTTAATGCCGCTCAGCGCGGTGAGCGATAAGAAGGCGACAGCGCGATAGAGGGTGAGTTTTCCCTGGCTGAAAGCACACAAAGCATAATCAACGCTAAACATGCCCAGCAAAACAAAGAGCAACGAGGGGGGGGTGGGCAGCGCTACCCGTCTGGGGCAGGGGGTGGTAGTTTTTCCACCAAAAAAAAGAGCTTGGGCCTGTTAACAAAGCTATAAAAATGTCACCTCGCACAACGAGCGAGTCGCGTGGCCAACAATTTAATACAAAAGTAAAAAGTAGAAGAAGCAGAAGAGGAAACTGTAATAATTTACTATGCTCAAAGATAGAGGAATATTGTGGATGGCTTAGTGGCATATGAAACTCTATATACAGTTAGGAATTGATGTTGCCTTGGCCAGCACGAGCTAAGCTACAATTACAATTTTATAGAGGCCATCAAAGTTTCATTTGCATGAAAGGTTTTCCGATAAATCGAACTGTTTAATGAAGCATTTTAGGAAGTATTTAACTTTTTTTTATATAGATTTGAACTATTTACAATATATATGAATATATATTATATACAATCTTATAAAATATATTGTATATGAGTGTGGAATAGAGATGAATGTATCTTATATAATATGAAATAAATGTGATAAGAAAATCTAATGAAGATCATATTAAGAGACATTCATATGGATATGTCTTATGAAATATATATTTTTATAGAAATAGATAGATAAAACAATGGAAGACTTATGAAAATATGAATATATATGAATAAAAGAAAATATTTGTAATTATTGATTGAAATAATATATGATAAAAGGCACATATGTATAATCTATATATTCCATGCTTTCTTTAGATTATATGCACTCATTCTATATTGGAAATATTCATTCATTTTTTTCAATATTTATCTAAACTCATTTAGCTACATAGTTGAAGTTGTCCACAAGAGAGTCCTATGAAAATTGACTCTCCGAGTTTTTTGACAATAGGGAAGCGAGCTTCCATAAGAGGGGCATTATGAAGTTAGCATCTCGTTGGGAACTCGTCATCGAACAAAACGGTGCATATTTGACTTAAATTGCATTATTATAACCAATTTTATGAACAATTGAAAATTCAATAAAAATACCGCAAGACTTTTTTGCCAACCTATAAGGCTGTCAAAAAAGTCTTGCGGTATTTCCGCAAGCTTGTCTTTGCAAGCTCGTAGTTCTAGTTGTATTCGTCGCATCGGTTCACGCTAGAGCTTTTTTGAAAGCTCTTTTCACGTGCTAACACGTGCTTGATTAATTGTTGTTTGTTTTTAGTCGTTCGTGAGTTATAGCGTCGCAAACATGGAGCAAAATATATATATATTATTTATATTATATTATTATATATATATTTTTTCACTTTTCCATATATCACATAAGGATCTTTGAAACATGAAATGTATTCACATATTATCTGAATATATTCATCAACTTATTCTCTATATAATTTGCATATATTCCAATTATATTTCATTTATTCAATCTGTACACCATATATACCACTATACACTATATACTATGTGTCATATACTATATTTCTCATATACAATATAAAACGTCACATTCCCCATCATCGATTCTCTAACTATTCATCTATCCTCATCATTAATTTGATATATTCTAAATGAATCTGTTTTCCTCATATTCCATTTATATTCCATATATTTAATCAGTATTCCATATTTCCTATATAGTAGATATACCTCATCTGAATATGCTCGCCATACTTCCCATATAAAGAACAAGATTTCCCCACAAATCACATTGCTTATATCATTCATTCATTCTACGAGTATATCCCACATTCATTTCATATATTCAATATATTCCACATCATATCATTCCATTTGTATGCCATATACTATATTTTCTATATATATTTATATAATTTATATAATTTATTTCCTCAAATCACATTCCTTACATCAATTCTCAACATATTCATCTCTATCCCACATTCATTTCATCTTCCACATTTCATTTCTATATCAACTCGAAATATTTATTTATATTTCCGTCACATTTCTGTATGCACATTCCAGGTGATTCAGCTTGGGCTGAACGTCCTGCGGCCTCTCAGCAATTATGCACACACAATTTAGCGCAACCTTTCGTAATTGCAACACTCCAAGGAATCGCCTTTCACAGGACCTCTAAGCGCCTCGCTCCGCAGCTCGCACTAATCGTACAGGACTTCATTGTCTGCGCTTTACCTTGGGCATAATTTGCCTGTTGACATACCTGGCTGTCCCACCTGAGGCGCGTCAACAGCTACTGTCACACATACACAGACACAGACGTGTGTGTGTGTGGAGTGGCAGGGTTGCCACCGAGCTATTAAATTACATGCCTAGCAAATTGCTTGGGAAAACAAAACGACAGGCAAAAACGCCTCGGCATATGCAACAATAATAATAACGGGTTTGTGGTCGTTGTTATGCCTCGACTTCTGGTTCTGCCTTGACTTCTGCATATTATTAGCGCCCTTCCCCCCATAAATATTGAAAAGCGCCAAAGCCTTTTGTTGGCTGGGTAATTGCCTAAGTCGGCGAAATAGCCTGGCTAATAAACATAAATATTGTAGCAGTGCACAAAGACCTGGCATGGAATTAAAAAATTAAACTTTCTCTTGCCAGCTGCAATTTATGAGAATGTAATAGAAGGGCGCACAATGCAAAGACAATAGCAAAACTAAAAGAACTGCAAATCTAGTTGAAACTTTGAACTGGATTACATAAATAAAGCGGAAATAATGTGAGAATGGATAGAGAGATAGATAGATAGAATATCTAGATAATAATGTGAGCTATGTGAAGGAAATGTAATAGAGAAAAGAGTTGAGAATAAAGAGACTATGGAGAGCAAACTAAATTGAAGAAAAATCCATGCATATTAGATATATACAGCTTAAAAATATATACAAGATATTGTTATATATTTATATAACATTTATATTTCATAATAATATAATATAATTTAATATAAAATTTTTTTAAAATTCCGTTTACATTTTCTATAATATTATTTAATTTTTTCAACCAAAATTCCTCTTGAAACTTGAATGGAGTCGACTTCTTATCAGCTGCACAATAAATTCTCTGCTTATTTTTCTTTTTTTCGCCTTTAAGTATGCCTGGCTTGCATTGTCCTTATGACACAAGCTTAACAATTGCATGCGAGTCAACAAAGAAAAGTTGCTCGTAAACGAAAATAAAACTTTAAAAGCAGTTCGCAAAGCAAAAACTTCGTTTCCCTCCCATCACTAGCTATCAGTCTAACGCAGTCTGTCTCACTCCCTCTCTCTCTCTCTCTCGCACTCGTGTGTGAAGTGTGTGTGCTGTGTGAGTCATGCGAATGCAATGGGCAAAGAGAAAACTGTGTCAACGACTCTGCTCCACTTAAGCATTTAACGAGCAACTTAGCGCGCACGTAATAGCAGCAACAACAACAGCAGCAGAACAAGATACGACAATGACAGCAGAATAAAAAGGATGCGAGAAATGTAGAAAAATTCAAAACAAGTGGCACAAAAATATTGAACAACAATACAAGCGGCAGCGCAACGGAAAGAGAAGCAGCGGACAACAGGAACAGCGGACAACAACACGAATGAAGGACAACAACATAACCCAATAAGCAAACCAAGTGGAGAGAACGCATGTGTCATCATTAGAATAAGCAAACGCAATGGAACATTGAACATCCCCAAGGCAGGGATAAAAGTAAAACAGACAGACAGACAGACAGTTAGAGAGAGTGAGAGAGCGGGAGGGCGAGAGTGGCGCACGCACAAAGCACAACAAAGAACAACTGCGACGCCGGCAGCGTAGTCGACGCACGCACGTCGCACGCATTCGCTATATGCCCCGACCCACACCCCCCTCTAGCCAGGAGTAGAAGAAGAAGCAGCAGCAGCAGCAGCCACCCACACAAGCAACCACCATAAAAGTGAAATACACAATGAAATTTACGCAATAGTCGCTGAGACCGAGAACTAAAGAGACTGTGTAATAAAATCAAGAAGAGGGTGACAAGCAGACAACAATAACAGTAACAACAACTCACACACTCTCTCTCTCTCTCTCTCACACACGCACGCACAGTCAGCTGCAAGAGAATAGCGAAAATAAAAGAAATTTTCGTAAATCCGATTAGAATTTAAGTTTCTAAATTTTGCATCAACTTTAAGAAAGTCTTTATAGAGCAGAAGAGCGTAGACAGTGAGAAGCAGAGAAGTAGAAAAAAACGAATAAAACGGCATCTAGAGATAAGAAGACGCCATATGCTTGAGCTTAAAGCAATGAAGAGCAGAGCATATAAATCAGGAGAAACCTTAAAAGTAGGCAAATTTCGTATGAGAAATGCTAGACAAGGAAGCAAATTGGCCAAAGACAAAAGTTTGTAGACCAAATAGTTGTGTAAATAGTTTGACAGTTGATAGAAGCTGATAAGATGTATACAGGTGTATCAGATTTCTAGCAGTTTATGTATGTTTCTTAGATAAAGAAATAAGGAGATAAATATAGGAAAATTATATTGAGTTATTTTCTGGCTAAAATGGATTGAAGAAGCCATTTCCTCTATGCACACAGATAATATTGCTTAAATTAAATATTTAAGCCTTAATTTTATCAATTTTTAAATAAGAAATTTGATTTAATTATGAAACTGAGATTTCCTAAGCCATAATTTTGACATAAAAATACTACAAAAATTCTTTGAAAATATTTTAAAATTTTTAAAATATAAAAATGCAAAGAAACATTTATTTTTTAGAAATTTTAACTGCTTTAAGCAAGTTTCTTTAAGAACTTAAAAGCAACTTCCCTCCCTCAAATGGAAGTCACTTTTTAGACAAAGTTGTTGCATACTTTGCTGTGCCACTTTCGCGGCGATGCACAAGGACAAAGTAAGTCAATGCACTTGCTGGCGAACGCCAATTATAACGGTAACAAACAAGGGGCACAGCTGTTGCCGCTGGCAAGCCAAAAAAAAGTATCAAAATTGCGTGGCCAAGCTTTACAGAGATTCAAACTCACACACACACACACACAGACGCACGCAGACAAGTCACATTGACCTACACACATACAGAGACATGGCGCTGATTTTTGGCATTTCGCCGCACCGCAGCCGCCTCGCCGCACTGCACAAACTGCCGAATGATTAATTGTCAAAATATGTTGGGCAAAGCCAAAAGTGCGGCGAAGAGCAGAAAAAAAGGCGACACCCAAACAACATAATAAAAAGCGTGTGTGTGTGTGAGTGAGTGTGAGTGAGTGCAAATGAATTTCTTTCTCTTTTATTTGGTTTTTGTAATTTGTGGTTGTTGTTGCTGTTGCCTTTTGCACACACACACACAAACACATGTATTTGTATTAAGTTGTCATTACGTGACTACAGACACAAGATTTATTATCATTTGCGTGCGTGTGTGTGTGTATGTGCCTCTCTCTCTGTCTCTCTCTCTCGCTCTCGATTGGAAATGTACACACGCTGGTGCTGGTGCTGGGTGCTTTATAGCGGATACTCACAGTAACTTGTTGAGCAAACTCAACCTTCGGCTGGCCGACCAATTCAATAATATGAACCATATGGAACGATTTGCACTGGAACGTTGCGAGAAAAATTTTCAATTTTTATTAGCGTTGTTAATTGGTTTTTGCTTTTTGCCTCAGTTCTGTGTGTTTATTGTTTCTTTTGTTTTCAATTATTAATTATATATATATATATATATATATATATATAAATATATATATTTCAATTTTGGTGTTTTTCTTTTTGGTTTTTATTTTTGTTTGCTAATTTTTCAACACTTTATTTTTTTGATTTCGTTTCTTTTTTATTTGCACTTGAGTTGTTTTTTATGCTCTTTCCCTCTCTCTCTCTCTCTCTCTCTCTTAATGTACATATATATAGATTTTTGTTGTCGTTGTTGTTGTTGTTGTTTGTGTATGTAAATTTATCTTATCTGTGTTTTCCAGTATTTAAACACACACGTTTATGTTGTTGTTGTTGTTGTTGTTGTTTTTTCTTCTAAAAATGAATATGATTATTATTATTATTATTGTTAAATGTTTATTTCGTTCTCCTGCTAATGCTTAATCGAGTACAGTTAGGCAACGATTTCTTTAATGTGCTTTGATTTATGTTCGCTTTGATGATAAGACAAAAGAAAAAAACTGAATTTTATTGCATGGAAACTTTGAATATATGAGAAATTTGATGGATTTCTACGAGAATTGAATTGATGCATTTGCACATACATGAAAAACAATTGTTTTTTATTTATTCAGACAAAAAACATAAACTAATATCTCATACAATCATAAATATATCTATATATTTATTTTAGATATATATTTTAAATATTTTATAATATTTTCTACTATATATAAAATGAGCTCTCTCAAAACTAGTTTGGCATAATTTATAACTAAGCAAATTTAATTTATTTATAAAGTTTTTCATAATGTTTTGTTTTTTGTTGAATGTTTTAAGCTACTAAAAACATTAAATACTTTAAGGAAAATGTTTTTAAGTTTTAAAAAAATTCCTTAAGAAAACAAAAAACATTTGGTAAATGATTTGGGCAAACAAAATCTCTTTAAAATTCTCTTTGAAGTTAAACAAATTCTGATTAAATACAAAAATAATTCTGCTTGAAACAACTTTGATTTGTTTTATTCATAAAGCAAAAATTCGAGCAAATTTTTGTTATTTTTGTTATTTTTTTATTTTTTTTTATTTTTATTTGCTTTCTAAGTAAACTTTTATTAAATATAGCAACAATTTAGCTTAATATTTGTTTATTAAACTCTTTTTAAATTTGTCCAAAAAGCAAATAAATCAAAGCACTTTTGCTAAACTAAGACCAGAGCTGTTAAAAATTCCATTTGAAAACCCATTTTGAATTTGCTTTCAAATGGAATTTTTACAGCTCTGGCTAAGACTAAAACTTATGCAAATTTTTTTTATTATTAAAAGCAGCCTAAGAAAATTTTATAAAATTTTTTATTTATGTTTAAAATAACTTTTTTAAATCTTAGAAAAAGAATTTCTTTCTTTAAAGCCAAAAACGAGCTTTGCAACAAAATTATTTGCTATTATTATTATTATAATTATATTTTTTTTTATATATTTCAAAGCTTTTATTATATTTTCAGCTCATTTTTAGTTTTAGACTCAAAGAACTTTTCTACTTTTTGCAAAAACTAAACGAAATTATTTCTCTTAAAGTTAGTTTTCGCTTTAAAATGAAACAAAAACTTGAATTCACAATTTGCACAAAGTTTTCAAGAAATATTTTCAACAATTTCAATGGCTTTTGGCACTCACAAATTTTAAGCAAAATTTACAACAATTTTGAGCATTGACTAAGAGAAATAACTTAAGAAATTGAGAACTAAAAGGAAATTTAAGAAAAGCGAAAATTAAAGTAAAGCGAACAAGAAAGGCAAAGGAAAAATTCTAATGAAAAGCGGCAAATTGTAGAAAATCTATATAAATATATATAGATATATATCCAGATATATATCCAGATATATATCCAGATATATAAGTGCCACGAATTGAGAGCAAAAATTGAAATTGAATTGGAATTTTGGAAAGTCTTTAGATATTTCAGCTCAAATTCAAATGCAAATTTTGAAATTCCAAATTCTCAAATTCAATTTCCAATTTCCAATGAAAAAAAATAGAATTTTCCACTTTTCCACACTTGCATTGAAATGAAAAACATTTTCCAATGTTTGTTTACGTAGGAAAATTGAGACAATTCAAAAAAGAAGAAAAAAACGAATGAAGAGTAAAAAATAGAACAGAGAGAAAAATCCAGTGAGTTTTTCTCTATTTTGTTTACAATTTGTTTTCTAATTATTTTCGGTTTGTTTATCAAATTTTTGGTTTATTTTGAGCTCAAATGAAAGAAAAATGTTTAAACCTGAGCCGCAAGGCAATTTCAAGTGCTTTCAATACGCTGGAAAAACTGGGCAAAGGTAAATTTTGGAAACTTTCGAAAACTTGCGCTTCTTACTTAATTTGCTTCTTTTTTTTTGTATTTTGTTTAACAATAATAAAGTTTAGTTATATTTTGTTTGTGATTTGATAAACTCTTCTTTGTTTTTGTTTGTTTTTTTGTTTGTAAAGTTGTTTTGTTTTGGTTGGCTGGCGAATTTGATTTGATTATTAAATTTGGTTTGATATATAATTTTTGTTTTATTTTTATATTTTTTGGAAATATTTAAGCGAATTTAATATATATTTATATATATATATATATATGTGTGTGTGTGTATATATATTTATATTTTGTGTTTGTTTTTTTGTTTTTTATTGGTATTATTTCATATGTTTAGTATTATTTCTTTGTGTTGAATATTTTTTAGTTTGAACAAATGTCACACGACAGACAGTCGACGAGAGTCATACGAAATATTCCGACTTAACTACACAAAACTCAATTTCATACTGAAAAAGGACGGCGCTTGGCAAATGCGAGAAGTGGATAAAAGACGAGCCAACGGTTAACAACGGCTCACACGAGCGGCCGAACGAACGTGCGACGCGAACGAACTTACAACAAATACGAATGTACGAAACTCACGACCAATTCGAACCAGCGAACGCAACAGCCGGCGACGAACGAGTAACGGTAAACAAAATACACGTTGCCACTGTGTGTGTGTGTATATGTGTGTGGGTGGCCGTTCGGCTCGTAATGCGAGCACTGCGAACCGAACGCAACGCGTTGGCCATTGGCGAGAGCATCGAACATGTGTGTGCGCTTGTGTCTGGTTCGATGTCGAACCAAAACAACCAAAAACACAAAAGCCAAACGAAGGGCACACGAAGTCACGTATGCTCTACGAATCAAATAAGTTTCTGATAAGAGATAAATCATATATATATATAATGGCCAGTAAAGTGAACTAGCAATATTTTTATAAATTTTAAAAATATATCAGCTGTATTTAGAGATATATTTCTAAATAAATAAATAATTATTTTGAAAATTATAAATAATAAATCAAACAATTCATATAGGAATCTTACACATTGTAACGTCCAATTAGATATTGCTGTCATACCAATCGGACAATCTATAGAGCATCAACAAAAACACAACCGAAGAGCAGTGAAACGGTAAAATGACGAGACGAATAGCGGCACATTGCACATGGGCTGGCCAAACGAAAAACGGCGGGCAGCTGGAAAATACAACACAAGAGGCCTAAGGGAAAATCTACTACAACACGATGACGAGTGCACGACGAGTGGCGGACTGGCCTGTAGTCGAGTCGTAGCCGAAGCACGCGCATCTTACGCTCTGCCGCGCGCTCTCTCCGCTCTTGCAAATGCCCAAATGTTGGCTCCGCCAGCCACAGACATGGGTGCGAGCGAGCCGGCCATAGTTTAGTTTCGCCTTAGCTATGTAAGGTGTTTTGTATAGTTGAGCGTAGTGCATCTGAGTGGGAGAGCGCGAGAGCGAACGCGTGCCAGCCATGTGCCGGGCTTACTGGCTGCTGGCTGGATGGCTGCCCGACTGCCTGGCCGCCTGCCCGGCCACCAAGAGAGACAGAGCGCGCAAGTGAACGAGAGAGTGAGGCTATAGCGGGTGGGGGTGTTATTATGAAGCCAGCAAATATTGCGCGAGCGAGCGGGCTGCAAGAAAATAGCAAACATGTGCGCTATGCCTGCCTTTGCGCTTGCCTTTGTTTTGCTTTTGCTTTTGCTTTTGCTTTTGCTTTTGCTTTTGCATTTGCCGTTGTGTTGTGACTGGAAAATGCCTTCGCATTTGCATCTCAGCTAGCAGACAAAATATTTATTAAGCACATGACTCAAATGGTGCGATTAATGTACGCAGGCAAAAACATAACAACAAAAGAATAGAGTAAAACAGCAATACAGACAAATACACAGTTAGTTTTGCTTTATTTTCACACACACACACATACCGACGTACACGCGGCTGGAAGGTTGCGCCAATAAGAGCGCCTAAGAGAGCATTAAGAGAGCGCTTAAAGAGTAACTGAAGGGGCAAGCCACAATATTGTAACACAGCTTATCAGCACGATAATGATGATGTTAATGATGATGATGATGAGGATGTTGTTGATGATGACGAAGACAGGAAGAAATTAATATGCGAAACGCAACAATTTTGCCAACTACAACAACAACAACTGCAGCAGGCGGCGGCACACGAAAAGTGCGTCGCTTAAAGCCGGTAAAAAAAAACAGAAGCAAAAGAAATAACTGTAACAAAATAAGAAGAAGCAGAAGAAGAAGAAGAACAACATGTGCGTAGCTATTGAGCAATGGGGCGCGGCTAGAGTACCGTTGTTTTTAAACTCTGATTTCTTAGCGAGTGAGTGAGAGAGAGAGAGAGGAAGTCTTGTTAATTGTATTTGCGAAACAGTTGCTTCAAGCTCTTGAATGAACAGTTATTTCTGTGGCTAATCCCCTGCATAATACGCTCCATCCATCAGTTTAACCATTCATGGGAGGCTTCACGTTAACTGTAACCTAACAACCTGCCACATCAGCAATCAATGTCCGCCCGCTATGATTGTGTGTGTGTGTGTGTGTGTGTATTTGTGTGTCACTAGGATACGCAAAAAGCATCACGCGCCACAATCGCATCAACAGCAGCAGCGCCAGCAACTAGACCCACAATTCCAATTCACGTTTTTGAGACTCTTCGCTATCGCCTCATCTCCATCTCCATCTCCCTGCTGCCCCCTGCCCCCTGCCATTCGCTTCAGCGCGCGTTGCCTTGGAGTTTTTCAATTTGATATGCTCGACCGATTTTCGCTCATTTAAAGCGCGCGCCATTCCAACTGTGTTTTTGTTATTGTTTTTATTGTGTGTGTGTGTTCTCTATGTGTGTGTGTGTGTGTTTGCCCGTTGCGCTTGTCGTCGCCAATTTATCGCATTTTTACTTTGATTTTGCGTTAATTTTTCGGACAGCTCGAGTGGGAGTACTTTTGTCCCCTGACCACCCCACTCTCTCTCTTTCTTTCTTTCTCTCTCCCACTCCCACTCCCACTCCTGTCCTAGCTTGTTGTGTGCTTAATGCTAAATGCCGTGTTGTTTTTTGTCTTCAGTTGCTTTTGCTGTTTCTATTGTTGTGCGTGGAAATATGGCAGGGCAGTCAACTGTTAAGACGAATCAGCTCTGTCAAGATGAAACGGTTGATAGGGTATCAATTGAAGAGATACATATTGCTTAAGATGGCACGCAGCTGTCAGATAGACAGAATGTAGATAGATAGAAGATAGATAGATCGATGGAAGAATGATAATTAGAAATCACTTTATATGAAGCGGGTATGAATCGGTTATTTATGATAAGAAGACAAAGTAAGGCGACAATTTTGTAGAGTGAAATTCTAATTATGATGAACATAATTTAAAACGGTTATGAATCGGTAATTCTTGATAGTAGAGAGAAAGAGATGATTCTCGTGTTTGAGAAACATTTTAATCAATGTGAATAGAAACTGTAGTAATGAAAATCACATTAATACAGAGAGAAAGAGACAGAGAGAGAGACAGAGAGAGTATATAAAGTGGTTTTTGAATCGGTTATTAATGTTTTTGAAGCGAAAAATATGAAATATATATCTTTTTCAGATATATATTGATGATAATAAATTGATGGAGTTATTAGAAGAATTTTGAATATAAATTTATAATCTTAAACGGGAGTATATCCGGTTATTGTTGCTTAATGACTGGTTTGAATCAGTTATGAATCGCTTACTTAAACAGTTTTGCAGTACAATTCCAGGCCAATTTTTAATAAATGCAGCCAATCAAATATGAAACGGTTACGAATCGGTTATGAAACGGTTATTAATCGAATATCAAACAAATTTAAAGCTATTATGTTAGCAAAACAGCTTTAGTTGTCATTTTAAATGAAGAAGCCAATCGGTTATGAATCGGTTATATTCACATTATTGTTTTTTGTTACATTTTCAATAGAAATAATTAGATATTTTGAGAATGTAAAGTATCATATGCCAAGCTCTTGACTCCTAGACACATATAACCCAATTTGCAGCACACGCCGAAACGGTTAAGCAACGTTTCTCTTTCATTATACAAATATATGACTCAATAAACCAAGCGCGAAGCCTTTAAAACTCCTCAAGTCTATAACAAAATATATCATTTGCTTACGCATTATCTAAAGACCAATTTCTTTTTTACAATGCACACACACACACAGACACACACACATACACACACCTATATAGATACATGTGCTATATATGCTTATGTAATCGTATGTACAAGTCGTTAGGCCGGGACGGGGCATTCAAAGCAAGAGCTTTTATGCATCGCCAAGCACACAAAAACGGCAAAAAATTACTGACTGCGAGTGCGAGTGCGAGTAATAGGCGATGCCTTAATTCACAATAGCCCACAACCAGCACCACCCCCACCCCCACCCACTCTGCATCACTGAGATATGTTCGATATTTATGCGAGCATCAGGCGATAAATCTAAATTATATGGAAAGTGCTAAAGCCAGACGCTACTGACACCGAAATGAACTGTAAACGCGTTAGGGTCAGGCCATTGTTAGGCTGATGATTATGCCTTGAAGCCGATAGGCCGAATATGGCCTACTTAAGTGGACAGCTAATTAAAATCCAAATGAACTCACTTTTATAACTGTATATGTGGGGATAGAGTGGAGCTGTTGATGCTCTTTGATTATCATATAATTAGCCAACAAAAAAAGTGAGGAAGATGAAGAAGAAGAAGACGAAAGTTTTGCTACATTTGTCATCATCCATCAAAGAGAGTGGGAGAGGGCGAGAGGCAGAGGGCGAGCGCAACTAACGTGCGACAAATCATAGCATACTTTTTGACGTTGTCATAAGTTTAACCCACACACAGTTGGAAATATCATTTGATGGGTTTCACATTTTAGGGGTTACACACACACACACACACACACACACACACACACACATACACATATATATGTATAACTTCCACAGCTCTAACGCTGGGCTGTCATACATGTCGCAAATTTCATTAGAATTGCTGTGTCGTCAAGTTTTCGTACCGCTGTCAGCCCGAAGGGCCCATCAGCAGCAGCAGCAGCGGCAGCGGCAGCATCAACTCTCTTGTGGTCGAAAATTAATGAAAATTTCATAAACTGACGGCCTAACAGACCAGCAACTAGAGTTCAAATGCCTACACTCCATATATATTTATGTATATATCTGTTCTGTGGGCTGCCATCATAACTTAATTAACAGCCACAAGCCAAGGCGGCTTTCAATGCTTTGATAACACACTCACACACACATATGCATACTTAATTCGTGCATCTTCACTCTGATAAAGTTATAAATAGCATTTCATATTTCATATGTGGCATGAAAAACTATGAACAGTTGCCATACAGCATCCATAGCCACATAGCATATGTTAAGCCAGCGACAAACAACCCTTTTCGGGTAGTTTCTACCCTTCAGCTGCTGCCCAACACGTTCTCATCATAATATTTCACTTGAAGGTCCTGGCGAAGCAACCTACGCTCAAGCACTTATCTGCCTCGCTAGCTCCCTCTCTCTCTCTCTCTCTCCCTCTCTCTCTCTCTCCCTCTCTCTCTGTGTGTGTTGATAAATTGGTGACAGCGTATAAATTAAGAAATTGTACACTAATTGCGTAAAAAACTTGCTGCTGCATACTTTCGGGCGGTTGGCACTTGAAAGGCGGTTTGCCGGCTGTGGGGCCTTGGTGGGGGCGTGGCAAAAAGTGCGTGAAAGTGTTGCCGCATTGTGTAAAAGTTGTATTTATCGATTTTGTTATTGTTGCTGGCCCACAGCAGCGGCTTCAATTCCAATTTGAAGCTGAGCAATTTTTAAAGCATACATTTTGGCGTTTTGGCCTCAGCTTCAGCTTCGTCTTCGGCTTGGGCTTCGTCTTTGGCTGTTGCTTTTGCTTTTGAAGTTTGCACAACACAAAAACCGCAAAATCTAATTAACGTGGCGCCAGCTCTTGGCTTTGCCGTTTGCCCACAGGCTGAGCGAGAGGGGTGGGAGCGAGCGAGATGGGGTTACTTGGCTTCTGTTGCTGGCGTTTAAGAAGCTGCCTTGGTCTCTTGATATTTTTCCTTTTTCGATTGTAGCAAGCAGCTGCAGGTGGCAAAGCCAAACGAAAAACTGAAAGTGTTCAAGTGGGCGGTTAGGGGCAATGAGGCGTGGCATAGTGCAAGTGCCACAGCCAGTTAAGAAGCAAATAGTCAAAGGCGAGCCAAAACAGTCTCTGAGCAAAAAGGCTTGCCACAGGGCAGGCTGTGTAGACGCTGAGATCTGATTCAATATCTTGATCTAGTCCTGATTTAGTCTGTGCGAAAAGAAAAATTGAACAATTTTAAGCAACTAGACATCAAATCTTAAAGAAAAGTTTATCCATAAGAAAATCGCAGCAGTTTTGACCAAGTTACGTAAGTGTGAAGTAAAGACTTTGCCTAAGACAATTTGAAAGGATTACAAGCAAAATATTGGACTTTATGGACCTCTTTGAGTAAAACTTTGGGCCAAATTCTAACAAATTATAAAAAAAAGTTCCAGTTTTATTTTGATAATGCTATGAAAGGTTTAAGTTGAGCAACAGATTCTTGGCAATAAAATATAGATTATATATATTTATATATATATATATATATATATATATATATATATATATATATATATATATAATGTATATAAAGTAATACTGTAGATACTATAGATCAGTTGTCTAGCTGACATTTAGACAACGAAACAAAGAGTTTTAGGAAGGCCTAAGTGGCCAGCTTTGCTTAGAAATAAAACTCTGAGACTTTTTAGCTGAATTCTACTTATAATACATATATAATATAATAATAAATATAATATAATATAAATATACATAAATATATATACACATTTCAGCTATAACAGTTCTTAAAGCAGCTTCTATTGATCTTCAATCAAACCGACTACCAAACACACTTTCTGCCCACTTTCAATCTCTTTCAGTCACACTTAGCGCTAAACTCACTTTGTTTTTCTGTTCTATTTTGTTTTCTTGTTTTACATATTCTCTGCCCCGCCCCCGCCTTTCAGTGGCTGCCGCCCCCATCGCCACTCAGTTAGTGTCATCATAATCATTTAGTCATTAATATGTCTGACTGGCCCACAGGGCGAAGTTTAGCCGATTTTTGCTCATGCGAGGCGCGCGTTGAGGTTTGCTTTTTGTGTTGTGTTCATTTGCGGTGCTGCTGCTGCTGCTCTGAGCCAATCCATTGAATTATATGGATTTTTGCCTGAATAAAATATATATGTAGATATATATATAGATATGTATGTGTGTGTGTGTGTGTGCGTATTCATTTGTATGTATTTTGTTGCCACCCGAGCCCAACATTTCCGCATTTTTATTTGTCTTTCGCTGCTCGCTGTGTGTGTGTGTGAGTGTGTTTTGTTTTGCTTTTCACACACACACACACACACATGTGTGTGTGCCCCTTCACAAAATTGTTGTTGTTGTTGTTGCTGCTTCTTTTCAGTTTTGCGCTCTGCGCTGTGATTGACGTTCGTTGCCTTGGCTACATCAGCCAAAAGGCTCCCCTTAAGACTGCCCATGCTGCCCATGTTGTTCTTGTTGTTCTTGTCGCTGTTTGTTGGGGCACCTACACTGACACAAATCATCTGGGCGGCACCCAACAACAACATTGAATGGCAGCCCAAACATCCAAACATTTCACATTTCACATTTTGCCTCTTTTGCCGTCTGCTTTATGTGCGCCACAAATACAAAGTAAATCTCTCTGTGAGTGTGTGTGTGTGTATAGGGAATCCACACACACACATAGTCAGGCATACCCTATAGCCCATATATATATATATTATATGTAAGTAAGTACTCTAGGCCCTTTTATATAAGTACGTGCCCTCGTCTCTCAATCTCTCTGTGTGCGTGTGTGTGTGTGTGTGTGCGTGTGTGTGTGTCTGTGCTGCTATCTCTCCATGCATTTTGACATACTTATGTCGTTTCATGTTTTCGCTGATTTTGCACAAAAAGTTTGCGCCACGTTTTTCCATTTTTCGGCTCGCATTGAAAATAATTCTCTTTTAGGCTGCCCTGCCCCGCCCCCTACCCCGCTGTCGCCTTTGCCCCTTCATCTTCCATGCTCTTCACAACAGCCTTTGAGGCGACGCTCTTAATATGCCTGGAACAATACAGCGGCGCCTGACTGGAAAGTGCGCATGTGTGTGGTTAAGCTAGTGGCCAATTCGCCGCGTTTTACGGCGAATTCAATTGTGGGGAAATAGAAATGCGAAATGCTAGTGACTGGCAGGAAATTCATGAATATAACACGATAATTAATTAAATTAAAAATAAATAAATATTTATAAAAATTGAACAATATTCTACAAATATTTTTCAGTATTTTATATATTTAAATTATTTTTAATTCCAATTTTTTGACACCTTTAAAAATCAAATGAATATTTCATATGAATAAAATTAGTTTATATAATTATTATTATTTATTATTATTTTTTTATTTTTTAAGAGCTTCAAAATGTTTGTTGAATTTAAAAATCTAATTTAATATAAATAAAAATTATTAAAAATTATAATATATTTTATTATTACAAATACACTTAAACAAAATTATAAACTCTATACATTTTCTACAAAAACTATTAAATTTTCCTCTAAATATTATTTTAAAATATATTTTTAGCATTCATTCCCTTAGCTAGGGGCAAGTTCGACTCACTGGCAATTCCCAAGAAATTTCCCTTAAATTTCCCCAGTTGCCGTGAATCAATCTTGAGGCTAGCTTTTACCCCTGCGCAAGTTTTGTGGCATTTTTTCAAGAGTTTCCCCACTTTCCTTTGCCCTCAGCTTACCCCTATTGGAAAGCGAAGTAAATTTTTTGGCCACTTTCCCCAATCGCAAAAAAATTAAAAAGACATGCATATTGCGCCGCTTGTGGCATGGTAAATGGGCATGGGCATGGGCATGGGCATGGGCATGGGCATGGGCATGGCTATGGCAATTGGTATGGATATGGTTGTGGGAATTGCGGCATCATTCAAACATAAATAGCTCGAGACGCACAATTGCACGCTCTGACGCGCCACGAGCTGTTCTATTAATAGGCGTCGCTGTTGCGCTGCTGTTGCTCTGCTGTTGTTGTATGTTGTTTACAGCCAAACGCTGGCTAATGATTGGCATTGAATGCGGCGTCCGGTGTGTCGGAAACGAGAGCTGGGAACGTGCCACAAACTGCGGCAGCCAACTCCAGGCGAGTCGACTCGAGTCGAGTCAGAAGCAGTCAGCAGCAGTCAGCAGTCAGCTAATTATTCTAATCAGCGGCAGGCAAAGCAATTGAACTGCTGTTGAACCCAGCTGTGGCAGCAGCGGCAACAACTGCCACATGTGGCACTCTGCCGTTGCGGTTGTACAGAGTAAAAAGTATCTGCCAGAAACTTGTTGTTGCTGTTGTTGCTGCACACAAATCACAAACAAACAAATTGCCACGATTCTCTATTCAGTATTTTGTATAACAAAGTTGCGGCTGTCGTTCGTTTTTGAAGTTGAATAGTTTACCCTCTCACTCACTCACTCTCTCTCTCTCTCTCGCTCTCTCACCCAGTCAGGTATCCCATCAGCGATGCGTGAAATTTGACTGGACAAAGCATGCAATGAGCCATGTCATGTGGTGCGTTGTGGTTTACTCTTTGCGGTGTTTGTTTTTCACAGCGCGCTGTGTGGTATTTACTTAGAAACAACAAAAAAATCAAAAACAAATTGAAAAAAAAGTGGAATGCGTCCATCATTAAGTAGTTCATATTATTATTATTATTATGAGCATTGCGGGCCAGCGATCTGCAATGCTCTATTTATACACTGCGATTGGAAACAAATGATTTACGAATCATTAAAGCGTTTAGTTAAACAAATTTTAAGATCAAATCGGATGATATATAAATGAGCATATATATACAATATATATATATATATTGTATAATGCACTGACTAATGAGCGTAGAGCAGATTAGTGTATACTATGTAGAGAGAAAGCGATTAAAATATCTAATACGCTTGATCAAGGGAGAAGCTAAATGAGTGAGTGAGGGAGGGAGCAGAAGACACTAAATGAGTGAAAAAATTGTCAGAATATATATGTTATATAGAAAGATAAAGGTAGAGAGGAACCGGAGAGAGACAGAAGGGCATAAATCAGAGAGGCACAAACAGAGATAGAGTGAGACAAATAGAGAGGAAGTGAGAGACTAAGAGAGAGAGAGATTGAACGAGAGACAGAGAATCAGAAAGAGAGAAAGAGTGAGAGAGAATTAAAGAGAGAAAAATGAAGAGACAGAGAGAAAGAAAAGGAAAGAGAGAGAGAGAGCGAGAGAGAGAGGGAGAGAGAGAGGGAGAGAGAGAGAGAGAGAGAGAGAGAGAGAGAGAGAGAGAGAGAGAGAGAGAGAGGGAGAAAGAGAGAAAGAGAGCGAAGAAGAAAGGAACAGAGAGAAGAAGAGTAGAAGAAAGAGAGAGAGAAGGAGAGAGAGAGTGAGAGACAGAGGAAGAGTGAGAAGGAGAGATAGAGAGACAGAGAGACAGAGAATGAGAGACAGAGAAAGAGAGAGAGAAGGAGAGAGAGACTGGGAGAGAGACTGGGAGAGAAAAAGATAGAGAGAGAGGGATATATACTGGGAGAGAAGGAGAGGTAAATTAAGAGTGAGAACGTGAGGAAGAGAGACTGATTATAGAATAGGAATACGTTATTGATCGAGAGAGAAAGAAATAGAGAAAGTGACATAGATAAACAAGAACAAGATTAAGAGAGAGAGATAGATAGAGAGAAGGAGAGAGAGAAATAGAGAGAGTGACAAAGACAAATAAGAAGAAGATAAAGAGAGAGAGGGAGAGAGAAGATGAAGAAAAGGTTTTGATCATTCTGATCATGGCACAAGAGACATGGGAATCCGTGAATAACAAAGAAAGTATTCGAAAAGGAGAGTAAGGGACAGAGAGATATGTATATAGAGAGAGAGAGAGAGTATGTGTAAATGAAATGGAGAAGAACTTAACAGAGAATTCTCATATAAAAGCATTAAACAGAAGAAGAGACAGAGAGAAAGAGAAATCTAGAGGAAACGTGGTAAGATCATATATCACTTATCTTACCAGAGAAATACAAATATATAGATATATAATATATTATATATATAGAGAGAGAGAGAGTGTATGTAAATTAAATGGAGAAGAGAGAGCCAGAGTTAACGTGGTAGGATAAGTATGATCTTAACACGTTAACTCTGGCTCTCTCTATCTCTTTATACATATATTTCTCTCTCAGTCTCAGTTAGACTATCATCACTATCACTATAAATAGTTCTCTCATTAATCTGTCAAGTAGAGTAAATGCCACATAAAATACCTGAAGACCACATCACTGATAAGTAAATGTAATTTCTGATTTATCACGCCCATGTTAAGGCACATGAAGAGTAATTGTAGTGTCTGCGATCGTTTCATTTAGATATAAATTATATACAATAAATAAAAAATGCAATAACTCAATTGGACGTTCGTTGTTGATTCAATTTGCAATTTGATTGAATGTAATTAATATTCATATGCATGCAGTAATAATTATTATAATCAAATGTAAATGTTGGGCAAAGCACAAATGAACTGCAGCCGAAATCGCTGCACAATATTTGATTATAGAAAACGATATGCGATGTGGTACCTGGTCGAGTGGACGAGTGGGCGAACCGAAATGGACACGAAACACACAAAAAAAAGAAGAAAAAACCTCAGTGAAAAATCAACGCAAATACCAAATGACCATAAAGAACCAACACACATGGAAGGCCTATGTGTGTATGTGTGTGTGTGTGTGTGTGTGTGTGTGTGTGTGTGTGTGTGGAATTCGTGTGCTGCTGCAGCCCAGCAACAAATCAACAGTCGAAGCGTCAGTCACGTCAATAACACAGTTGAAAAATTGTTAAAATTGAATTACAGTTGCAAAACGCGACGGCGATTGCAGCTGCGACGTCGCCGTTGGCAGAGCAAACAGCCACGCCCACACACACACATACACACACACCAATACACACACGCATGTCAGTCAGTCAGTTGGAGCGGAGCAACGAAAAAAAAATCATATCGATGCATATGAAAAACGACAGGCGCAGTGGGCAAACAGGACGTGAAGGGACAACGGGCGAGGCGCCTGGCAAATCTGCATATCCTTCAGCAAATAGACAACAAATTGCAATGTGATATACAGTTGAGCTGCCACTGGGCAAGGCGTAGGTGTGGGGGGCGTGGCGGTGCCTTGTTGGACAGCGGTGAAAATTGATAAAATGATATTGATGAATTGCACATGGCAACGAAATGGAAAACCAGGCACAGACCCCAACCCCCAACCCTCCTCCAACTACAGCCACATCCAGGCCCCCACATATGCAACTAGCTGTGGAGTATTATCTTGCTGCCGCAGGAGTAGAGTCGCTGCCAGAATCCGATCCTGTGCAACATCGTCAACATGGCCATTGTCGCCGCCTCGACGCTGATGATGAAAAATTAGCGTGCGTGGACCATGAGAGAGAGAGAGAGGGAGAGAGAGGGAGAGACCATCAGGCAGCCATGCGTGCGAATTTGCTCAGAGGCACTGTGAGGCACTGTGAGCTCTGAGCAAGATTAATGAAATTGTCCAGCAGGCCTCTGTCAGCAGGTGTGAGCAGCTGACTGCGGACTTCGAGTGCTGCCAAGTGCTGCAAGGTGCAAGGACATGACTGCAAACGACGAGCGCATCAGCTGTAAAGGCCTTGGAAATCAGAGATGAGCTGAAGATGTGAAGTGAAAAAGAAGGCATTTTATGAGAGACGAGCCAGAAAGAGTTGAAGTTAGAGTGGGAAAGAGATAAGAGATCAGATCGCTGATCAAGTGGTTACAGGCATGCTGTAAGAGAAGGGCATAGATAAGATAAGCCTAATCTTACTCTCTCTCCATTGGAAAGCAAGAATGGGCTTTGAAATTATCATGAGCATTGACTGAATGATATGCAACAAATTTAATTGATTTGTGAAGAAATGTAGAACGAACGAGTGCTAAAAGATGAATTTTGGAATTTGGTATAGATAAGCCCTAAGCTCAACTGTCTCTTTGAATAGTTAATGGAATATATGTATAATAAAGTGCGTTTTGGTAAAAAGACATAACATATTAGAAAAAGATATTCCAAAGATTATTAAATAACAAATATTCTCAAATAGACAGATAGAAACTTTTGAGGGTTTGCTTGAATGAGAAAGGTTTTAGCTACAAGACATAAAAATGACATGAGATTTCATTCATTAGCCAATATTCAAGGGAAAAGCTTAGAAAACAGATAATTCTAAATGGCAATCAAAGAATTAAGAAGAGAACAGAGACAGCTTAGGGCTACCCTAAGCTGTCTAGCCTTTGCCCAACTAGATACGATCTAGCAAATGATTTCAATTACTCTTTCCAGCATTAGGAATCTCAGCTGAAAGTATAAACCCAGTTTCAATCTCATTCCACTGCACAATACTCACTAGATCAGTGCAGAATAGTGCTTCCAGCAGTCCCTACATTCAATGCGCAACAGATCCAGGTAGCATAGAGCTCACTCCATTTAGCTGCGTCCTCAATTTATGATTATTTGAGCATTAATTCCGCTTAAGTCGACAAACTAAGCAAATTGCAATTGTAAACAGCGTCGCGAATTGAATTGCAAGCCAAATTGCATCTTGGCCAATACCACGCACACACACATACACACACACACACAGACAGACACATGCGAGCCTGAATAAACATGCAAACATGGATGCCTGAATATATATCCTTGGATATATCCTGCGTATGGCTGCGGGCCAGTTGGCAGAGCTAAGCCAAGGCATTTGAATTGTATTTATACGCGCGTGTTTAGCTGCTATGCAACGTGTTTTGGCTTAATAAAGTCAAAATAAGCAAGGCTAAGTAGATAAAGGCCAACATAAATACGCGCACACGCACACATGGACACAAAGACACACACACACACACAGACATGGACAGACACACAGACAGTTATAAATTCGAGCGCTGTTGATGTGATTTAGTTGCACACCTCGCATCGCCTGTAAGATGGCAACAAATATAACAACAGACTGTGTCTGTATGTGTGTAAATGACTTTATCTGCGTCTGTGAGGAAGCCCACTGTGTCTGCATGTGTGTGTGTGTGTGTGTGTGTGGAGGGGTCCGCCTGTGCGTGCAACATGTGCGCTGAATGTTGACGTTAATATTAAGAAAAATAAATAACCAAGCTGTTTGTTATCTAAGTTTATATAAAGTGCGCCACACACACACACACATACACACACACACACACACACACACACCTACACACCCCACCTCTGTATGTGTGTGTTGCTTGTTTTATTTATAGCAACTACAACAATTGTGCCTGGGCTTTCGTATTAAATAACAAGAACAACAAAAACTGACACAAGGCGCTTATAAATTTTTTGGCCACACAGCGCCAAATGGTTAAAGGACCACTCAGACCAATGTGGTTTTACCTGACACGCCCCCCACCTGAGTAGCAACAAAAAGTAAAACAAACAAATACAGCTAACGATAATAACAGCGCAATGTGATGAAGTGCCAAGCGAGCGGCTGTATATGAACTGCTTGGCCAAATGGAATGGCAAAAAGGCAATAAATTTAAATAGAAATATACTATATAAAACAATTTATATACATATATGTGGGCTATATAATGTTGGCTAAGAATGTGTAAGAGCTGTTGTGAAATTAAAGCGGTTAGCTTGAAAATATTCAATGAAGATTTTGGCCATGGATTTGTGATAAGAAAAATAGTTTTTTATGGGCTTAAAATGAGTGAGGTGTAGAGGAAAAGTTTTAGAAAATATAGAGAAATATATATAATTTAAATATGAACTATATAAAGTTAGGGAATTGCTTGAGATGTTTCAGAACTTAATAAAATAAAGTTCCTTTGTTAAAAAATATAATAAACATTATTTTTAACACAGAATTACTTCAATATTAGCAAATGTTTTTCTACAAAATTTGAATGAAGATTAAAGCTAGATTTAGAAAATATAAAAATAAATATTATGAATTGATATAAGCTATATAAAGTTAAGCAATTGCATATGATACATTCTGTCAAATAAGTTCCCGGAAATTCTCATTTTAAATTTTCCCTTTGAGAATATTTCTAAACAATATTTTTCTTAGGGTGGCACACTTAGGTGTCAGCCACTATTCTGTGAATTTTTATTGCTATGTGTCATTTAGTTTGGTTACGGCGTCATTAGGAACAAGTCAACCTTTTATGTATATCAGAATTCATATACAATTAAAAGCTTTCAAATTGAAAGATATTTAAAACTGACTTTAGATTTTCTTCAATATAAACAACTTCTCTCCGACAAGGTTTGAATGAAACTTTAAAGTGTATAAGCAAAATTTATATCAAAATTAATGAAATTATATTATCTGCCAAGATTTTTGCAAATATAATGCAAAATTCAAGCTCTAGAATTGATTCTATATGAACAGACTATTAACTGTGAGCAGCTGACTGCGGACTTCGAGTGATGCCAAGTGCTGCAAGGTGCAAGGACATGACTGCAAACGAGGAGCGCATCAGCTGTAAAGGCCTTGGAAATCAGAGATGAGCTGAAGATGTGAAGTGAAAAACAAGGCATTTTATGAGAGATGAGCCAGAAAGAGTTGAAGTTAGAGTGGGAGAGAGATAAGAGATCAGATCGCTGATCAAGTGGTTACAGACATGCTGTAAGAGAAGGGTATAGATAACATAAGCCTACTCTTACTCTCTCTCCATTGGAAAGCAAGAATCGGCTATGAAATCATCATGAGCATTGACTGAATGATATGCAACAAATATAATATATTAACAGACTGACTTCATGTATATTTTTCTATAAATAAAACTTTATTTTTCTTAGACTTTGTTTGAGTTCGGACTAAAGCAATAGGCTTGGAAAATATATAATTTAATTATATATAGTTTTTATACATGCCAAATTATGTGAAGTTTTAGCTAGCAATGCTTAAAAGATGCCAAAAAATTATACAACAATTTTAAAATATTTTGGAAACGATTTATGAAATTTATTATATTTTTATATATTTATATTATAGAAAATATATAAATTAAATATAATTTTTTTATTTTACTAGAAACTATTCAACTTAAAAATAGTTAAATCTTGTGCAAATACCGAGAGCTGCAAGTGTTTAGCAAATAGTCAACAATCTACATAAATCAACACAATGTCCAGATAACTTGGACATTTAGGTAAACACAACTAATTTTAAGATTTAAGGCCAACTGGCAGATTGTCAGGCAAGTGAATTTATTTTCACACCTAGCCAAATACAAAACAAGTTTAAGCTTTCGAATATTTTTGCACACCTTGCAAATTGCCCAAAACAAATAGCGCAAACGTTGCGTGTGAAAACAGGAAGATAAATTCGAATGACTCAGGCAAATCCTTTGCCCCAAAAAGCCACGCCCACCAGCTCAGTTCAATGACTTTGATAAACGTGGCCACATTTGCAGCTGCCTTTTGACAGACTAACTGACTGAGTGCCTGAGTGACGGACTGCCTGACTGCCTGATTGTCGACAATATTTGATTAGCATCAAAGGTGCGAAAATGCATTTTGCATCTTGGAAAAATGACTTTGTCAACACATCAAATTGCACACAAAAATTTCGACAACAGCATGAAGAGAAAAGTGCATATGTAGACATTGTGACAGGCCCTAATCAATCAAACGAGCACATAAATATATGACAATCCAACTACCCAAAGCGCTGCTCTCCCTCCCAGCGAACACAGTGAACCTTTTTAATAATATTTTTGCCACCCTACGCAACGCTGGGCAAGGTCCCCGCTTGAATCTTGTAGCACTCACTCACACACAAATGTCTTGTCAGAGAAAAGCTAAAAAAATCATGTTGAACATAAGAAACAAGGGCAGAAATGGTGATTGAAACTGAATTTTGAATACTCTAGCAAGGATTTTTATATAATTTTAGTCAGTCTCTCATGAAGTCGGCATAACCATGCTCAATGGGTCTTTTAGGGTTTATTCTGAAAGAACTTCAATTAGAATTTTCAACTGTTCACATTCAACTGTCACAAATTCACCCACATAGTCAACATGCTCAACTGTGTTACATTTGGCTAGGGTATACAAAATGGACAGCAGCATTAGGCACGCACTCGCCAGGGATTTGAGTGGGCAGCCGAATTTCACTCACCGTCCAGCCTAGCCTTAGCTTAGCTTATAGGCAGGTCTAAGAAATTGCCAAATTTAATAAACTTAAAAGGGTGTGCGTGTGTGAGTGTGTGTGTGTGTGTGTGTGTGTGTGTGTTAGCTGTCAGATACACAGAGCACACACTCATGTAATCAACAACAACTTGAATTGTCAATAAAATTGTGATTTCTAAAGGCTGGCAGATTATTACATACATTGTTTGGGATGGAGCATAAAAGTTTCGCTTTAAAGAGCACCTTTTGCTTTTGCACCTGTAGCCGGCGCTTCAAAATATTTATCGTAATGCGCGCCTATAGGCTAGGCAGCAGCTGGCAGCTGTATAACACGTACCACACTCACACACACACACACACACACAGCCACCCTAAAATGTTTATAATAAAGGAAATTGTTGGCAATTTGGTGGCTTTTGCAGTTGTCTAATAAAACTAAGTGGGCGCAGGAACAGGCGCACAGATAAACGAAATTGATATTTAATGCGAGCGCCCACAAAGTCAACTCTCACTCCTCTTTCTCCTTCTTCTTCTTCTCCTTCTCCTGCTTCCCTTCTTTTTTTTTCATTTTGCGCCCGAGTGAATATCCTGTCCAATGGCATTTCATGTCAATGCGAATGTCGCGTTAGTCGCGCGTGGCAAAGCATGTAAATCAATCAGTTCGGCCTGCCAGCCTGGCAGCCTGGCAGCCCGCACATTCCTTTGGCATCGAAGGGGTTTTACAAAACGCCAGCCTAAATGTATGCATGCATACATTGCCATGATGTATTGATGTACGTCATGCATCATTGATGTAGAAAATGTTTTAATGTTATTATTGGCAGCGCACTCAGCTAGTCTTGGGGAGGCTTCTGCTGTTGCTACTGCTGCTTCTGCTGGTGACAGTTCAGTTTTATTGAATTTTATTTATAAGCTCTCAGCAGGGCGCACATATGCCTGTGTGTGTGTGTGTGTGTGTTTGTGTTTGTGAAAGGGTTGCGCAACAGGCAAAACAGTGTGTGCAGTAAGAATACAACATTTTCTTAAGCTAAACAAAATGGTTTATTGAGTAGTGAAAGAAATCTGCATTGGGAAAGGGAAAAACGTTTATATATACTATATCAGCAGATGAGTTATATAAGATAATGCTATAGACTGTGCAAGTGGTCCATTGCGCAATGTATCTTTTAGCACAGGATTTCTTAGAGAAAACAAAATATTATAAAATTATGTCAAAAGGCTTTTGGAGCATCGAAATATTACTAAAAGATATCATATTTGGCAAAATCTATTTTACGAAAATCTGCATTTATGTTATGGGATATCAAATGTAGCCGAAAACTGAATTTATTTAGCCTTAAAGTTGACTTGGCTTCTCTAATTTGAGATTTTAATGCAGTTAAGTAAAATTTGTTTGTTTAGTTAACAAATTCCATGAAAAGTAGTTAGCCTAGTCTATCAGCAGCAGGTATGCAAGCAACTGCTTACTTTGTTTTAATAAGTTCAAAGGCTTTGATTGAATATATGGCTCATAGATTCATACAATTGTTTGAAAATACTCATAATTATATAAAATGTATAACAAAGAGTGGAAAACTTTTTATAGCTAAACCACAATTAAAAAATAAACAAGCCCTAAATATTCAACAAACTTTTATTCTTTATTCTATATAAAGTATACGCCTGACAGAACTTGCACTATTATAAAAAACAACTCAAAATGCAACCAATTCAACTCTTTACACTATATCAAATTCAACAAAAATTCTACACTTTCTTAGCTTTCGACATCTCTTGAACTTAAAGGCAACAGCTTGGCCACTTTTTAAAGACAAACAGCAATCAAATGTGCCTTGATTTGGTTGCTCTCTTCATCAATTCTGATCGGGAGATCAAACGGGCTTATATTCAAATTAATTTCGCATTTCAGCCATTACAAGAGCATCAGGCATAAAGCCCTAGCTCCAGCAAAGGCTTAAGCAGCCTTTTTTCTTCTTTTTCTTGTTGTTGCTGTTTGGGGTGCGTAGAAAAAGTTTGCTCTGTAAAGTTTGGGACAGGCCCCCGAAACAAGCTACAATACAAAATATTGATGCTAAATATAAAATGCGTCTCTCTCAATATTTGAACTGGGCTGATATAAGGTAGATAAAATACAAATATGAAAATCTAGAAAGAAATTCTCTCTCACACACACGCACACACGCAACACACTCATATAGACAGACATTTAGACAGACTTTGATACACAAATTTACAACTTTGTTGGCAAATTTTTTGGGGGGGCCCAATTCGAGCTGGTCTCCGTTTGTCGACTAAAAGTATTGATGAACAGTTGTTTGTTGTTCGCTTGTTGTCACTGGGTGGCAACTTATTAGAAAGTCCACCCACACACACACACACACACACACACACACTGACACAATCAACAGCACCGACCATATGCAATGTGTGGGCAAAGTCAATAAAATAAACGTTGTATGTTTGCGGGTTGTGAGACAGCCAGAGGCGGAGTGTGTGGCTGGATTGGGGTTTGGCAGAGTGGCATAAAGGTACTAAAAGTAAAAGAAAATGTATTAGAAAGAGATAGAGTAAGGGAGAGAGGGAGAGAGAGGCCAAAGAGATAGAGAGTGAGAGCTGCTTTGAATGAGCTTTCAAAGAGTTTTGTAGCGCCAGCCGAAAAGTAGGCAACACATTATGCATATCAAAGTTTTTTTTTTTTGTGGCATACTGCTGGATAGAGTATAGGGATAGTAAAAGCAAACGATGAAGCTGTTTGTAACACTTCAGAGAGTGGCACTTAAGAAGCAGATGTTGAATCTAAAATTGGGCTTATGCGAACTGCGAATGTGGATAATAAACTACTATCAAAAATAACTTTAAATTATATAAGCAGAAGCTAGGCAGCTGAGCAGCTACTTGGCTTTTGACTATATATCTTAATTTTAATTAATTTTGTACAATATTTTATATATTTTTGACATCTTAATCTTCTGTTCTACTTATTCACATTCATCTACATGCCCTTTATAGAGCATTGATATGTGAACTGAGCTCTTGTCTTTCAGTTGAAGCAGCTTCACTTATTTTTATGAAAGCTGCGTCCTCGGTGCTTGCTGTTGCTGTTGCTGTTGCTGTTGTTTCTCTGGCAACTTTGTGCAGTAAATGGTATTTATGTTGGCTTAGTAAAGTTTGACGATAACGTCGCTACGACGGCTATGACTTCGACGCCCCGCTTAATATCGAAAGGGGCTGCAGCGTTGACGACCTCAACAACATCATGTAGAATTACGAGTATTTGAAAAGTTTTACAAGTAATTTATTTAGGCGCAAGTTTTTGAAACGCGCGGTCAGAGCATGGCAAAAGAGCAGAAAAGAAAGACAAAAAATTACAGAGGCGCCAACGAGAACAGCGAACAGCGAACATCGAGCATCAAGCATCGAGCATCGAGCATCGAGCAGCCGGCATCCGGTTCAGAGAGTTCAGAGCTGTCTGTGCATGTGTTGCGGTTATGTGCAAACAAATATAAAAGTATCCCACCGAAATAGCTTACAAGTACATCAAATTTTCATAAATTAGGCATGCATAAATAAAGCAAAGCCCGAGCAAAACGCAAAAACTTTTTTTGACGGCCAGCCCAACACATGGACCCAAACACCATAAGGCCAACACACACACACACACACACACAGACACACGCACACCAGATAAACCCCAGTGGAGGTCGTCTACAGCAGCGCCGGCTCCTCGGAGTGTCATGAGCTGGCGAAAATTATGTAGCGCATAATAATTCATCAAAATAATAAAAAAAAAGAAGAAGAAGAAGAAGAAAAAGAGAGCGAAGAAAAGTGGAAACGAACGCAATGTGTGTATGCGCAAATTGCAACAAATTTTCTGGCTAGGGCAAAAATTAAATCAAGTGAAATATTGTTGATGATGTTGCAGACTTTCATCCACAAGCACTTCCCCGCTCTCTCTCTCTTTGTCTCCATCTCCTTCTGACCAGCTGTTTGGCTGTCTATTACATGTACAGGAAAAACTATAATGGGCCAAATGGACCACAGAGCAGCTGCCAGAGATTATGAAAGCCTGTGCGATATATATTCAAGGATGCCAAGCAAAGCAATGCCAAACAAATGAAACGAGCATGAATAGAGATGAGCGCACATATGTTGGGCGCTTGATAGAGATAGAGCTGAGTCCTGGTTGTGAGGTGTATGAGCACATAGAGCATGGCATTTAATAAAGATAACTTTGCAGAGCATCGGAACTGAATATATATTGTGTATGATTGCTCTACGTGTTCCATGTGAGCACTTTTTGGTAATTTGCTCTTGATCGAGTGCAAGTTGTGTTTGCAAATTATCAAATAATTTGCATAAGTTCATAATTTTACTTTACTTTATATTATGAATTATTATTATATTATTATACAATATGTTAAGCTTTAAATATCATTTGTATATGAGATTCAGACTCTACTTTTTCAATAAGTTTTGACATGCTCTCATCTGAAAACAAAGTCTCTGTATCTGTACCTGTATCTGTACCTGTATCTGTATCTGTATCTATACACAGCAAATTTACTGTATCTGTATCTTTCTCTATATCTGTAGCTGGAGCTGTAGTCATATCTGTATCTGTATCTGCTATGGTATTTAGCATGTTTAAATCTGAGAGTCTGGCTACATTTTATGAAATCTGAAAGTTATTTTGATTTACTCCAAAAATCTTTTTTAAATTCATTAAAATTATTATTGTTACATAGACTTAAAACTTACTTCTGGCTTGCCTGATCTTCTATCTTCTATATTCAATTTCATTAAAAATATTTCTGTGTCTTGCAAAACTGTAAAGTTAACTCAAAATGCGATCTATCTAGCAACTCCACTCATTAACCAAGCCATAAATAAATGTTGAAAAGCATTATAAACAATTATTTCATTAAAAACTTAACTAAAAGTTTCAGATTAGGCAAGTAAAATATGTCTGTTCTTAAAGTTTCTCTCTCTATCTCTCTCTAGATCTCTGATAGATTTTTGACTTTTACTTGCATCTTTAATTCATTAACTTACTTAGGCTTATACATTTTAAAGTCTGCTTATACACAACTCGGTTGCAGACGGCTCTTAAGCAGCTTTTTCTTCAGGCTAAGCTATTAAATAACTTAGTTCATTTTCCATTGAATTCGTAAATCTTATTTTGTTTTTACTCAACTGATGAAACTTAATAAAACGCAACTGGAAACCCTTTTGCGTGCCATAAGTAAATAAACAGCTTTTGCCATCAATTCAAGCAGCAGCACACACAGTTATACACATCTTGTTCTGTGTGTGTGTGTGTGTGTATAGAGCTGGGCACATCAGTTGTCTCCCATATTAATTACAGTCTTGGCAGGCAGTTTGCGCCACAGGCAACAACACGGACATGGACATCAACACAGACAGGATGCCAGCTCAACGGAGCTCAGCTGACAACTCAGCGTAATTAAAATTAAATCTCAAACTAATTATTATTGAACTAGCATGTGCTAGCCTAGCTTGTGTGTGTGTGTGTTTATATTGGCCGGCGGTTGTTTTTGGCCAATACGTTAATGAGTTTTGCCAAGGTTGGGCAAAAGTTTAAAGCAATGCGCAAGGCTTAAAACTGAATGCGCGCTGCCATTGTAAATCATATTTACAATGTCTGTGCCCAATTGCCATGTAAATATGAGAGCGCGACATATGTAATTACACCCAATAAACCAACAACAACAACAACAACAACAGTCATTTGTATATGTATAGATTTATGTGTGTGTGTGTGTGTGTGTGTGTGTGTGGAGTCGGCACAAAATGGCGTCGTCGTTGTCGACGAGTCAACGAATCATTAGGCGACATTTGTTTGCGCTTCACTAATTACAACAACAACAACAATTAGAAAGTCCAAAACAACAACAACAGCAACAACAACAGCTGGCTGGCTGGCAGCAGGCTACAAACAATGGCAACTGCAATCGCACCAAAACAATAAAATCTAATTGGGAACATACACACACCCGCACACTCACACACACATGGCCCAGTCAAGAGAAAGCCCCAATAGACCAGCACGTAAGAGCCACAGAGTGAAAGAGCTAGCAGAAGGGTCAAAAGTCGTTGTTCCTTGTACAAGTTTTTGTTTTATTCTCTTTGCATATGCACAGATTTTTTTATTGTTAATAATTTCTTAAACAAAAATAAATCAAAATTTATGATAAGTATTAAATTTTGAATGAAGACGCATAAGTTTTGTGAAAGAAAGTTTAAGAGCGCTTATAAAAAAAATTAAATAGTTTTACTGTCAAATAATGAGCTAATGTGAGAGAAGGGAACAACTTGCTTTTATGGTAGATTATACATGTATATTATTACTTAGTTAAGTATTTAGATCTATAGTTAAGAAATATTAAGCACATATATATTTTGTCTATACATTCTAGAAATCTAAATATTTACATAGGGAGCATTTTAGGTAAGGAAAATATACTCTGTTAAAAGGTTTTTTTTAACACATTCTGTACAAGAAATGTGATCTATACTTGTCCATTAGCAGAACTTAAATTTATATATTTAGAATGTGGAAGACCCCTATACATAGTTAGAATGTGGAACACACCTTTGCACCTATACCTACACGTATACATCTCTCTCTCCCTCTCTCTCTCTCTCTCTCTCTCTCTCTCTCTTTTTATATATTCTACCGAATATTTTCTGGGAATGCTTTCTATGTATATGTTTATCAGCATAGTTTTTATGAGTTTGTATATAATTATTATTAGAATATAATATTATAGAATATTATAAATATAGAATAGAATATTATTAGAATGGGGAATACCCCTCTACATATCAATTTATATACTTTAAATATATGGAATACCTCTGTATACTTATCACTTTATATAGTTAAAATGTGGAATACTCCTTATACACCACTCCAAAGAAGTCAATTTTAATCAGGAAATTTTCTTTCTAACATCCCTAAGCAATACCCTCTTTATTTATACCTATTCTAACGAACAAATAAAGGGGGCATTCTATACATGAAATGTGCTTAGTTTGAATATGGAATAGCCCTTTATCATTTATATATATATATGCTTTAATATACAATCTTTAACTGCGAAAGAAAGAACCGACTTGGCAGAAACTGTCGGTGCAGTTAAAGTAGAGACTATAGTACAGCAAATGTGCAACAACATAGATGCTTGGAAAAGAGTCTGCGACTTCGCCGAAAAGGTTCTCCGGCGGAAAAAGGGGGACCTGGACGCAGGAACACGGATGGCAGTGCTCAGCTAGAGCATATACAAGGGCTCCACCTTGAAGGTTAATGCGGGATAGCTCCTGGTTCCAAGGTGGGAGGCAGCCCTAGAAAAAGACGTTTTTTAGTCGGTAAGCAGTATTGCAGTCCGACACAGCAGCCAGAGTGACGACCTGACTGACGGTGCATAAAGCATTTTTGTATATTGAATATCCTATCAGATTCTAAAATAAAGCTGATGTGTGGAATACTTGTTATATATAAATATGAAATATTATAGATAATTATATATTATGGTCATCTAGATAAAGGGTATTCCATGCGTATTTACATATATGTCCTACAGCACAGCTAATATATGTATATGGAATATCTTTACTATTTAACTCAGCCACATTACAAGTATAGACTACCCTTAGTATATATCCCACAACACAGTTAATGGAACTTTTATAAGTGGCATTCTCATTAAATGTTTTATGAATACAACTCAGAAGCATACATATATGTTTTATAAGTATTACTTTATGTATACATATATCATAATTGTATATGCCTTATAGAAAACGCATCAAATCGAATATGAAATGAGTTTCTGGAACAACCTTTTCATATGCTAATGCAAATGTCAATAATGAAGTAAAATTCCATACAATGTAAACATTCCATGCTAATTGTTTTTGTTGTTGTTTGTTCGTTTCGTTTCGTTCCGTTGAATGTTTTTCCGCTGTCTGTGGTCTGTTGTCCGTTGTCTGTTGCTGTTGTTGTTGCTGTTTACAGCAGTTGTTTTTATTATGATTCGCATATTTTTGTTGTCAAGTGGAGGATTGTTCATAATTTGGTTAGGTATGTATTCCATTGCTATATACACATTTTTTTCTTTCCCCTGGCATATTTGTTAATGCGCTCGCTACTGCTGCATATTTGTGTGTTGAGTGTGTGTGTGTGTCCGTGTATTTATTAAGCACACACACACATATACATGCACACTCACACCAATTTGTATTATGAGCGCTGACTAAATCAACAAAACATTTTTTGGTAATTGAGCGAATGTTGCAAACGGGAAAAAGTTCACTTTTTTTTCTGCCCCCCTTCACTGTGGGCTGTGTTAATTAGTCGAGTGGGCGTGGCCGAATGTTAATAAAGTAGTTTTATGTTGGCTTGTGTAAATATTAATGCGCAAGCAGGTAATTGGACTTGCTTTTTGTGGACACATCAAACAAATTTGTCGGCTGCCCAATGCATATAAATAACATGTGTCGCTCTCTCTTTCTCTCTTTCCCTTTGATGCCGCCCTCTCCCTCTATCTCACTCTGATAACAATTAAAGCTCTATAAATTTGTTGAGGCAACTCAACTTCCTGTTGGCAGTTTATCAACCCATTTCAAACAGTTGCAAACCTTTTGTTCAATAATTCGCCTCGCAGCCCCGTTTAATTAGGCCAGCGATACTCCAATTGGATTTTTGGGGCCGGCCTCGTGCTGTTCGGGCTTTTGAACTTTCATCAAACTTTATTTTCGATACGCGGCCACAGTTATTGGGCTGACAGGCTGGACAGCCTGTGTAGCCATCGGCAAGTTTTTGATCCTCTGCGTCTCAGTCTTTAATTTGACATATTAACGCCGCGACGCGTTTGGCATTTTAAAAATGGATTTCACTGCAAAATGCCCCCACCTGCCTATGCTATGCCACGCCCCCGCGCTACTCCCCGCCCTGAGCCTTTTTCCAAGCCGTTTGCTCGTCAGGAAGTGGGCGGGCGTTAAAATCAGTTGAAAGCTTTGCATTTTTTTCTCTCTTCTTCTACTCCTTGTGTTTTTCACCATCAGAGGCATTAATTGGATTTCAATCTGCTGGAGAGCGGGGCGGGCTGGGGCTGATGGGGCTCACTGTTAGGGTTGTCGCTGCGCATAATGAGTAAAGGAAATTTCAACGACTCGGCAAATGTTTCAATTTCATCGCACGTTGCTTTATGCTGTTCCCTTTTTTTTCTATTTTTATTTTTTTTTATAATTTTATTTTCATCTTCTTTTTGTTTAGCTGGGTTCAGAGCACATACGCCGACATTTTTGCTGTTGTTTTCTTTTATGTTTCGACAGTTTCGCTTCGTTTGCGCATTAATTTCGCCAATTTTCACAGGTTTTCTGAAAACGGGTGGTGTGTGATGAGGTGTGGTGCGAGGCGGTGAGTTGAGTTGAAGCTGCCTTCGATTTGTCGCGCGGATTTCGTTGTAATTTATTTTTAATTTTGTCTTAAGATCCCGAGGTTTCAGCATCGAGCTGCGTAATTATGCGTCTAATGAGACAACAAAGCAAGCTAAAACCCACAGATACAAAAAAAAAAGGGTTGTTGTCTTACCCAAAAAATTGTGTAGAAAAAGAAATAAGCGACTTTGAGATGCCCTGTGAAGAATTAATGCAGGGAATACTTTAGGAATATCTAAGAATTTAAGTTCTGGCAAATGATCCAAGAGAGGAAAACAGTTTAAAGTTAACCATAAATATAGAAATACAATTTCTTATCATATATCTTCAACCAACTGCTACAACTAAACCCATTTAAATTTCTTCTAGCAACAGCGTATCTAAGAATCTTAGTGAAAATTCTGTTCAATTTGCATAATTGCACTGATTTTCCATTTTTCTTTTCGGTTTCAACGCCTTGAAATTGTTGATTAATTGCTCGGACCGCATTCCGAGCTCAATTAACCGTGGTGACTGAAGCGAAGGCTAACTTTTGGGGCGGGTTCATTATCGAGTATGAAACTATGAAACTTCTCTCTTTCTCAATTTTTTTGGGTTGTTGCTGCTGTTGTTGTGTTGTGTCTCTAGCACTTTTAATAGCTGACATTTATGGCGTACATATGGGTGGCAGCTCGAGCAGCTCGAGCAGCTAACGAATAGCAATAATAGCCAAGCCGCAGACACAACTACAGACACACACACAGTTTTTGACCAATTTACTTAATGGCCATAATATTTGTTTAGTCAAAGCAAACAACAACAACAACAACGAGCACAGTAGCTCCTGCGTAATGACTCTTGGCCCATAAAAAAAAACCCAACAACAAATGCCATAAAAATAATGCATAAATAAAGGCAAATAAATGGCAGACAGAAAAAATACACACAGAGAGAGAGGGAGAGAGAGAAAAGGCGGGAAAGACGAAGTGAATATAATGCATAGAACGTAGAGAATATAAAATTTGGCGCTCAGCGCTGTCCAATGAATGTCAAATTTGTGTGCCTTATTAATTGTCCACGGCACTTCGAATTTTCGTATGGCACTAATTAAGACGAAATGTTTGGGGCGACATTTTCACTGTTATTGTTGTTGCTGCCGCTCAAACTAACGAGCCGCCCAAAAGTCCATGAAAACTAATTAGCGACCCTGACAAACACACACAAAATAATGATTAAAACTGCTTTCTATATACATAGATCTAAACTGCACTTAGTATAGATTTGATATGTGATTGCTCTATTTTCAGACACAATTCTTGTGAATTGATTGGCAATCGAAATGTGTTCAAGACTTGTAGACATTAGGCTTATTGCAAGTCGTTTTACTGGACAAGATGAGGTATGAGTATAGCTGGGTTTCCCTTTTGAACTAGATGATGATGTACTCAGTGCTGGGAATGATCATTACACATGCTAGGGAAGAAAATTCTGTATGAGTTGCTATCTGAGCTTTCTTCTTTAACTGCTTTAAAGTTAACTCTGCCTTTTTTTAATTCTTATGATATTTATATTCCTAAATATTATTTAAAATATAATACCTATTCACATATACTTAAGATTTCTTCAATCCATTTCATATCTATGATCTTTTGTATAAAGATTCAAAAATATTTTATATCAATTAATATCTAAAGATTTACAGCAGTTATGTTTCATCCATGATTGGCTTTCAGTTGGACTCAAGTGATATATACAAAGAGCCAAACTAAACATTCTACACCAACTCGTCACTCTTCCAATCTACGCTCTAAAACTAACTCCAATATATTTGGCAGCGAACAATATAAATCGTCTACAAGCTTTACGGCTCTTGTTGGCAGTCTAATCACTGTCAATGGCTCTGTAATTACGCCTTATTTAAATTACAAATGTGGGCAACGGCATGAGGCAACAAGAATGCCAGGATTCGAGCATAAGTTCTGGCCACATGCCACAGGCAGGAAAATTTAAACTCTAAACAGGCGCACCAAACGGACAGCCGCACCACAAAAATCGGGTCATCTCGAATGACAAATGTGGAACGCATCGCATGTGAATGAGAATTTGTATAGTACTATGTGCATTGGGTTGATTGTGTAGAATGCAGCTAACAGGCAACAACCAACGGCCAACAGCCATTCGGTCCATATGTTTTGGATGTTGTATCCGCTTGCCGTTCGGCTTGACTTTCAAAATGTCAAATACATTAAACGTTCATTTGCGTGGTGAGGTTCGCTGCAAACTGCAAACAGCGAACTGCGAGCTGCGAGCTGTGAGCAGCGATTTGCGATTTGGTGGCCAACCAGCCACAAAGAGATATAGCAGCTGATATAGAGCGGGGGAAACTGGCATGGGCTAAAGGTGGCCAAAACGAGCAAAAGAGTCGTTTAGTGTGCGACAGTTGAAATTTACCTTTTGGCCATAATGACATCACGTACACAAAAGGTGTGCGTTCTGTGCCCTCTACGCTTGCCACAAATACATATGCCAGTTGTTGCATCCTTTTATGTGGGTGTATGTGTGTGTGTGTGTGTGAGTGTACTGATGTGGTTGTGTGCCGCTGTGGCTGGGGCTCAGCTAATGTGTATCCAAAATGAAGCCAATGGACAATCACATAAAACAAATTACACGAAAAACTTCAGCCAAAGCCCAGAAAAGTATGCTACAAAATGCAACTGCAGCCTGCACAGAGCCATTTGATTGGAATTTTTAGCGCATGCTGAATACAAAATACACTGAAATTGGACATTTTCGCATGAATTTTGATATTATTAAAGAATATTGACTGCAAGTCTTCATTTAAGCAGACAGCTAAAGACTTAAGCAGAGTTTGATTATGAATTAAGTAAATTTCAATTCTGATTTTAAAGTTTTTTGTTGACATTAATAGAGAATAGGTAAAAAGACTTCTGATATATCAAATATCTATGCACTATGAGTTCTTAGTAAGATACTATCATTATGAACACTTGGTTTTAGCTTGACAATTCCCCATTGGGAAATAAACCTAAATTCTCTTCACTTCTCATCAGCCATTCCAATAAAGCTTAACCCATTATCAGCTCAAATGGCACTGGAGTTGCGATATACCCAATTCATGCATAATAAAAGAGTGCAAGTGTAGCTTGTACAATGACAAGGTAAGTCGCTGGCGTTTGGGTTGCTTTTTTATATTGGAAGCGTTGCAAATCTTTACAATCAACGCGTTTGAGTGTGTCGGGCAGGTTGAGTGGGTGCTCGGGGCGATGTGCGCCCCGTTACCAAACTGACTGTGAGATAATCAAATGAAAAAACGTAAATGTCTCGTTAAATTGCACAGAAATTAGATTTTTTTTTTTTTTTTGTGTTCAGCTGCCTCATTCGCCTGGCCCCCTTTTTGGCCAAGTGCGAGTGCCATGAAAATCAGAGCATGACCACTGGGGTGTGTGTGTGTGTGTGTGCGCGTGGGTGGGTGGCTTTGGTTTGGACGGGGAGGCGGGTACTAGCTGTGTGAAAAATCAAATTAAGTATACGTAAAACGCGAACAGCAGCCAGAGCCAGAGCCAGAGCAACGTAGCTGTAGCCACGCAGGCTTGCACTGATGCTGAAAATCAAGGCGAGCTGTCGATTGGTAAAAGCTTTTAAGGTGACCAGCTGATGGCCCGGCAATGGAACGGCAGAAGGCGGGGCACTGAACAATATGGGAACAGCCGCTCTGGTCACCGCACGCTAAAAGCCAACTATACTGCTACCTTTAATTGGATTACAAGTGTGTGTGTGTGTGTGTGTGTGTGTGTGTGTAGAGTGGACATCCTGTGAGGGCAGCGTGTGGCCAATGCCAAAAGTTGTGAAAAGCATAAGTTTGCATTTTTATGAAGCGCCAACCGAATGCCATATGGCAGCCAAGCACATTAGAGAAAACCAAACTAAAGTGGAGAGCGCTACGCAAATAGTTTGGGTAGCGCTGGGAGAGGGGAGACAGGCGAGTTGAGATTGAGATAGTTGAACAACAGCAAAGGTGTTTTTGCCAAGTGCTGCTGCAGGTTGAATGTAACCCAAAAGAGAACTGAAGGTGAGTCTGAGCTCAGGGCTAAGTGGATTTCATATTTAGGGCGAGTTGGCTGAGAGAGGGCGACAGAGAGAGAGAGAGATGGAGAGTGCGGGAGATAAGGCAAAGCAAAGTTCAGATATTGTGAATCTATTGCAAAATTGTAGAGCAAAAGTTTAGCTTAAATTTATTTAGATCGGATCGAATTTGTTATGAAAAAATTATGAAGAGCCAGAAGCTAGACGAGATGAATAAGCTGTTTAGACTTGTATAAGAAAATGAGTGGATAAAGCGGTGCATAAAGAGGCATATATTATATAAGTCACATAACAATAACTGGAGTATCTCATCCATTGCTTTGATTAATGAAAAGTTATTGCTCTACACTAACTCAATCAACGTTAAAGCTGATAAGCTCAGATTTCATATGATTACGAGAAAATCATTGATAAGCATTTCTGGCTAAGTAGATCAGCTGTCGCTGTAGCTCAGAGCAAATCCAATCACTTGACGTAGTTTAAGCAAAGACATAGTATATCTCGATAAACATATCCATTCCAGGTTTGCTGACTGGATCACAGCTCTCATCTCTCGCATATCCATGGCATGCAGAATATCTGATCAGTTGCCGCAGTCTGTTTAACTCAATTAGCGCGGCCTGCAAAAGTCGCCTTTGCTTAAATATGCATAAATGTTTCAATAAATGGGCGACACGAACCTTTTCGCCTACAAAGCGAATTGGTTATTAAGTTTTTGGGTGCACAGGTTGCCCAATGCTCGTTGCACGTTGTCCGTTTGCCCGTTTGCCCATTGCCCGTTGCCCGCACGTCGAATTTGGCTGTGCATTTTAATTTAATTAAAAGTTATGGCAAATGTAGCGAAAGAGGTGGCACGAGCCTGTTCGGCTGTTGGGTACCCAATAATAAACCAAATTATTGCATGTATAAATGAATTTGTGAGCGTTGCGTTTGCGCTTGTGTTTGCCTCTGCCTGCAATTAGGCGCAGCTGGCGCTTGTTTCGCTTGTTGGGCGCCAAAGACGGCCGAGCTATACCAAAATAGCAGAGGGGCGGGCAGAGCTGAGAGACCTTCGTGCTGCTTGTTTTGCTGTGGCTTTTGAGCTTTTTGCGCCAAACATTTACCCTCGCATAATTGAGTTAGGCATTTAACACAGAGTACACACACACACACACACATACACACGCGCACACTGTAAGTTAACTTTAGCATAGTTTTGTGCGCCTAAAAGGCATGCCAATATTCATAGTCGAGATGCAACCGCCAGTAGCAAAAGTTGAGCCTTTTGCTGATACAGCCGACATGACATTTAATCTATTGTCAAATTTGGAATAATTTTGCCTTTGCAAGTTATCTTCTAATTGGCTTTGTGCTGTCTAATTTGTCAGACTTTTCCAATTTAATTGCATTACTCGTCTTTTGTCTGCCGCCTTGTGGCATTCACGTTTCACTGCCATTCACAATTGTCTCATATTAATAATCTATTGTGCATAGCGCCAAATATTGTAGCTCAAGTTCTCGTATATCAGCTTTCGGCATTGAAACTTTATTAATAATCAGATTTCCAGCTGCATTTCGGGCTTTGGCAATAAGCTGCCAGGCATTGGAAAGATGTGCAATGCGAGCTAATGCCGCTATAGCACGGCAGCTGTACGTGTTCGTTGCGTACCTTTTGGGCTGGCTGGCATAATTAACTTTGGCATGCGCCTCAGCTAATTAAGCTATTGAATGCCAGCCAAACAATGAAAGACAATGCCAGACAAGTGCTGCACACGTAACTGAGATGAATCAAAGGCTTATGTTACAATGCAATTGCCAGTCACAAAGCGGCCTCAGCCTACTCACTGCCAGATTGTGGCAGATGCTGCTGATACCCTGTAAGCAATGAATGGCTATGCTAGATAAGAGTTTGAAGTTTGCTTTTGAAATGTTTGTACCTGAGCAAGTGAATTGTGTGAAGCTGATGAATTTGATGAATTTGAGTTGTGTAGAAGAATGGAAGTTAGTTCCGAGAATCAAATTTAGTTTGTTTGTAATAAGTTTCTTAACTCTAAGAACATGATTTTATAATCTAAAGAGATTAACTTTGATTGAACCCTGAACAACCTACGTTCGTTGATTTAATCCAGTTATTATCCAATAGAAGATTTTTTGGACCAACCTAGAAACATGAAAGCTTCTCTGCTGACTATGAGTAGCTTAAAAATCTTTTATTTTAAGAACTTCTGTCAACATATATATATCAATATATGCCAGCGAGCCCAAACACTTATCAAGGAATCATATTTGACAAAGCAGCAGCTGCTTGAAGAGAAAAACAGAGTACAAGCTCAGTCTGTCACGCTTACTGGACTTCCATTAAACATACATATATCAAAGCCGTATAATTGCAAAAGGAATTCTCTTCCCAATCAATCTACATTTACAGCTCAAAAAATTACATTTGAATGCCAACTAGAATTCATTAGGAAAAGCTGTGTCTTTCATTTCCTATAGTAGCACAGCTAAAGATATACTCGTATAATATTTAAGTAAATATATGCAGTTCTTACATATGCAAATTTGTTGCTTAAATGGACTTGTGTGAGATCTGGAATACAACTTATGCAACTAAAGTAGGCATAATGCATTTAGGAGCTGCTTACTGTGCAGATAGAGTGCTCGACTGTCATTTCCGCAGTTCATTAGGCTGAGCAACGTCATATCTGCACTGTTCACATTCATAAACTGCACTTAATTAGATTATTATTGAAAACACACACACGCACGCACACAGGCAAAAGTAACAAACAAACCTGAGTTAGACACAATGGCTATACCAAAAGCCAAACAGTTAAACCGGAGATGGGTCACCGCAGCAGCAGCAGCAGCAGCAGCAGCAGCAGCAGCAGCAGCAGCTACTGCTGGACCACAACAAAATGTGTCTGATGCAAACACAATGCCAGAAAATGTCTCAGACCACAGCATGTCCAGAGAGAGTGAGAGAGGGAGGGGAGCGAGCGGTTTGGGTAGGCCAACAACTGTCTGCATAAGTTGAAGATAAACGTAAACCGCATGCACGGCACAATAAACAGACATCCGTGTGCATTTCCCTGACTATTTGTCAAAAACATTGCAATAACAACGAAGGCCAGCGATGGGCAACCAAAAACCAACAGCAGATAAACCCAACCAAGCCAAGGGACATGACAGCTGTAGTAGGAGCTGAAACAGGCGCAGGGACATTCCACGATGCACGTTGCAGGATGCAGGATGCTCGATGCTTGCACTGGCATTGCCAGCGATAATAAACCAACAACAGCAGCAGCAGCAGGCCACGCGAAATGAGAAATGCAGCATAATATTAACCACAAACTGAGATTGCATGAAGGCGTGGCAGGAAGGTAAAGACCACACAGCAGCAGCAGGAGTATTGAATGAATGCAGCTGCATCTAAGCCTCCTTGCTCGCTGCTCTAGCAGCTTCTATTGCTATGCCAGGCATGGCCTTCACACGGCTACGCTGACTTTGTGTGCGGGTTTTTTGATTTTGCGGGCGAGCAGGCGGAAATGAGCTGCTGTTGCATAGGCACTCACACACACACACACACAGACACATCACATACATCGTAATAACAAACCAAACACTGCATAAATTCAAAATCGAGCATTGGCGCTGCAATTCGGTCTAAGCCCACTTGGTATTTGGTTAGAGCTCAGTTGCCAAAACTGTCCAATTGTCCAACTGCCACAACTGTCCAACTGCCTGGCTGTCCCTCTGTCTGTTTGCTTTGCTTTGCTCATGTTTCCATTGACCATTGCCCATTGCCCATTGCCAGTCTGGCCATTGTTTGGCCCACGGCTTTTGTGCTGTTAATTTTCTGTGAAGCATTCGAGTCTTAGGCTAGAATTGCGCTTTGCTTCATCGTCGTCGAGCCCATAATAAAGCTACTTTTGAGCTAGCCCAAAATTGAACAGGAATGATACATATATAAAAAAAAATATACGTATCTATAGTTGGCTATAGTAAATGCAGCCAGTCTGATGTGGTCAGTTAAGCTGGAAAGCGAGGCAAGCGAGGGCTGCTTTGTTACTATCTGTAAGCAAACGAATGCTGGCAAATGAAACTTAATAAATATTATACACTGATTCATTCTTCTAAAGCAATTCATATTCGATACTTTTAGAGCTGAACAGATGATACTGGCTCAGCCAACAAAACTGCATCTTCCAGTGCTTCTGAGCTTGGATTAACAATCGTAGCAGTTGCCTCTCTCTTTACCTCATTTATAGATCAAACAACTTCTAAAGCCATATCTGCAACATCTACCACAGTTTTAGAGTAGTTGTTCCCTGTTGACCTCCTCTATTGATAGATCTTTAACTGATTTGGTCCATTTATTGATTAATAACAAATTGGAAAACTTCAATTACTTTATATATATTTTATTAAAAATATTAATTAACTTTAGCTTGTCTTACGTTATCAATTAAATAACAAACCGATACAAGCTGAATAGCCCAAGTAGTTTATAAATTTATATAAAGTTTTTCAGCTAAACCAACTTGAATGGAAATTAATGCAATTTTTTTCACTTCTCATTTCAGTTTGCTCTGAAAGTTTTCTCATAAGAACTTGAACTAAGTAAATATGAAATAATTGTTATGCGTTTGCAACTCTTTTGGGGAACTTTTGAAACTGCATTTGGTAATTGAGCAATCGATGCGTTTGGCATTGGACAATGCAGAGGGCTCTAAGCACAATGCCTGGCGCTCAGCTTTGGGGCATACTTAAACCAATTTTAATTACATGCATGATGATTGCTTCTGAATGCATTCAAATCTCAGTTGGAAACGAAAACTGTTAACTGGTAACTGGGAGCTGGTAGCTGGTAGCTGGTAACTGGGAACTGACAACTGGCAAAAGCAAAGTTCGTAGATGGGATTTATCAACACCGCATTTGTCGCAAAAAGAATGTAAAGCTAATTGAATATGAGAGGCAGAGCGAGAGAGTGTGTGAGGGAGAAAGGGGCAGGAATGAAAATGGAACTAGGCAACGCAAAGCTCTAGCTATGTCTAAGCCATTGGAAGCCACAACGACAACGAGATCCCTGAATATGCTCCAGAAGCTGATGACGATGATGATGATGATGAGGATAACGATGAGAAAGGGTCTCACTCACAATGCGAATGCAAATGCGGATGAGGCTCGGCGTACCGAGGCACTAATGGAAAAAGCATCAATGGGGCTTATGAATGAGTAGAGAGTGGCGACAACAATTTATGGATTTTACACTGTGAGCAGCACCTGTCGCAATGCGTATTTGTAGATTTGTTAGTGCCAAGCTGAACCTTGGCAAACAAATGGCTAAGACCATTTCGAGTGCTTGCTGGCACTACTCGTTCGCCTAGCCAGCCCATAAAGGTAAAGGCGGTTAGCTGCGATGTTTTAAAATGGCGCCCATGACGCAAACAATAACCTTATAAACTGTAAGGCCGACTTGCTGCCCCCTCCCAGCACCCCACCAGCTCCTGCCGTTCATCTGACCCGCTGGGAGTGTGTGTGTGTGTGTGCGCTGTATACACAAATAAACATTCAAGTGGAATTATTGCAACGAAATTCAAAGGATTACGACAAAAGCACGTTCACAGGATTCACCAGCAGCGGCAGCAACTGCTGCACTGCAAGGCACGGCCATGGTCCGGATCCGGGTCTGGGTCCGGGTACGGGTACGGGCCTGGTTTGAGTCCGTGTTGCCAATGACAACAATGCGGGCGGAATGCCAGCCCCGTCATGATGAAGCCGGTGGGCGGCAAGTTCAATGAAGGAAAATTATGAAGCCTTATTTATTGTTTATGCGTGAGCATAGCTCATGGAGCGCATGAAGCATTGCGCCTCTCTCTCTCTCCCTGCGCCCTGCTACCCAAATGCTATGTAATTTTTTGTTTTTTTTTTATAAATGCCAGCAGTAGAGTATCAGCATTTTATATAGTAGTTAACTCAAGTGGCGATCGACTATGGGATGATCAGCAGAGCTGAGATGAGCTGATGGAGCTGAAAATGTGTTCACTTTGAGAGTTGTAGAAGGGAAGATAGAAGTTCAATTATCAAAGAGTTTTTGTATGTGATTATAAATTAAAGATTATAGATCTGAAATAAGATAGTCTTTTATAAGTTATTAGAGTCTTTTCTTGCTATGTCAACAATGGGCTGATCAGAGCAGCTATGCTGCCTGACTTGCCTGAAGAAATTCCCGCTTAATGCCCAAACGATTTTTACCTTAAAATTGATGATATATAAAATCTTATAAAATATATATTAATAGCTCTCATATAAGCCAACTATTTCCACACATCTTCTAGCTCGTTGTTAGTGTATTGTCACGTCTCGTCTTTCTATGTGCAGGACATCGTTTTGTGGCGAGTGGTGGAGCAGAGCGAGCGAACGAAACGAGTGCGCGAAGGCTTGGCGAATGTGAAAAATTTGCACAAATAAATATGAATTGCACTTTAATGCATATTAAGTGAATGGCTGGGCGTGAGAGAATGGGGCGTGTCAGCGTGGCAGTTTATTATTAAATAAAGTACCCTGGGCCCCACTGTGCGTGCGTCATGTTTGTTTGTATTCAATATTTATTGTTGTGTATAATTGAGTGAAAAGTATATATATATATATATATAAATATAAATATATATATATATATATTCATATATATGAGTGTGTGTATATTTGTGTGATTTACACGAACACGCTCTCTGGGGGTTGGGTGAAAAATTCAATATTATGCCAACGCAAATAAAAATGATATTGAATTGTTGAAAATTTTTATTAAGTGTATCGCGAGCGTGCAAAGCCGCATCCAATCAGAACTCCAGCCCGGATGCCAGAGTAAACATTGGTAATTGTTCGTAGACGAGCTCTGACTACTGCCGATACACATACAACACACACAATGAATGAATGCCAGCCAATCGACAGGCAGTCAGCTCGATGCAGACAAAGGTGTAACTTACCGTAGGCATGTGCAAAAAGGTATTTAAAGTATTGGCCGTAATTCCGGAACTTACCTGGAAAAAAAGGGTAGAATGAAAACAGAAATTGTAAAACAATTAGTATTATTCAGTTATTGTATGGCAAAAAGATGGAATGCTTAAAGTTAAGCTCGAAAATCGCAAAAAAGATGTGAAAATGAATGGAAATAAAGGTAGCTGTGACTTCATGATAAGCTTGTCTTAAATCATTTGAATATTTTATAGTAATAAGTAATCATTTTTTAATGAGTAGCATTTGAAGTTGGAGTTGGACTTGCTTTTAATCATTATCTTATGTTAAAGAAGAGTTTTCATTCGAGTCAAACTAGTCTCTAAGCCTAACCCTGAGAATCTCTAGCTATAAAATAAGTTGTTGGCATAGCTCCAGAATGGCTTTATTCTGTCATTGACTTTATTCGGAAATCTGCTAACTGACTTGCTCTTTTTTATTACCTATGCTATCAATAGCTTATTAGTTATTATATTATTTAAATATATAATGCAAACTGTTGTACTGCAAGCAAATCGTCCAATGGAGTTAATTTTGCAGCGTTCGATTTCTACTATATGAGGAGCACGAAGTTTAAACACAACTGCTAGCCTTGGCTTTCAGTTTTAAAGTGATCTGCACTCTTAAGCTGCTTAGTTGCTGAAGCTGATATAAGTGGAGAGCATAGTGAGAGTGCGAGTAGCGAAGAGCGGTTAGCAACGGCGCTGCTCAGCGTGCAGTGGAGAGTGAGCTAACATGTTCGCTCTCTAAATTCTCAACAGTTGTTCTCAGTAGAGTGCTTGCTTGAATTGTTATCGAGCTTGAATCTTAAAGGTTTTGAACCAACATAAATTTATCAAAATTCGCTCTTATAAGCGGAAAATAAATGGAAATTGAATTAAAAGTTGTTAAAAACTTTGCCCAAAACTAAATAGCATAAAAAACAACTAACTAATTTGCTAAGCTTATGATTCTAATTAAAACCTCTTTAACCTTTTACATGAATACAAATTGCTTGAAGTTCGAATAGACTTTAGCTAAACATTGTAATCTGCAAGTACTCGAAGCTCATTTCAAGCCAGTGCTCAGCGTGTCTATTTATTATTTTTTGGCTGCTAGGTATATGTTGTGTGTGTGTGTGTGTGTATGTGTGTGTGGGTGTATCTCTGTGTTGTTGTGTCTGCAGAGAGAGACGAGAAATCAGCGGCGCTGTGTTTTGAATTATTTTGAATTATGCATTTCGAAATTTCGTTGCGCGTTGCAAACTAAATTTATTATTAGAGTCGCTGCCGCATTACGTGGAACGGCAAACGATGAAACTTTTGCTCGTTCTAGCTAGTGGCTGCAGGTGCTGCTGGTTGCTGGCTGCAGTGATTCATCAGAATTTATGCAGCAAGCAACCAAAGGACCTCGCCACGTCTCGCCAGCTGCTGGGAGCTGTGAGCTGGCATGTTGTTATTTCTTTTTGTGGCCGCCATATAATTTGATATGCTGGCTGGCAGTTGCATTTGCCGCTGCTACAACCGCTCATAAATTCGCCGCGCATAGGTGGCAAGGTGCGGTGCAGCAGGTAGAGCATAGCTCTGCCCAGCCAACCCCCAGCCAAAGGTTGGGGCACATTTATCTGCTACTCTGACATGCATGGCATTAACTGGCGCTGGCGCTGGCGCTGGCGATGGCGCTGTGGATTAATGAAGTGCCCTCAAGATTAGCCGACAGCCGAGCGAGAGATGGCAGCCAGCAGTGAGCAAAGTTATTGACAAAACTGTTGTTGGCCATAAATTTTGTTATGGCCTCGCGAGCAGCAGTTAAATTAATTGCCCAACTCGTAAACACCTTCTCTCCAAGGAGTACAACCCACGCACTCACACACACACACACACGCACACGCACACAGAGCGCAGCTGCTCAAGCTGCATATCGCGTGCATATTAGCAACTCGACTCCATGTTTTTATGCCGTTTTAACACTTTTGGCTAAACAGCTCACGTGCAAATGTCGCCTGGGGGAGGTGGGGGCGGCGAGGGCTGGGCGCGGCACGCGAACATAAAATATAATAATTATAATAAGCGAGCCAAGGCAAAGCGAGCCGACTTTAATCATGAAACCATATCAAAATGGAGAGCATAACAGAGACAGAGAGAGCGAAAGAGAGAGAGAGAGAGAGAGTGAGGGAGAGAGAGAGAGCTAGCAACTTCCGTTGTCGACTTGTTTTATGCTTCCGGCCACCGGAAGTGTTTGCCTAGTTGCGCGCTAGTTTTGTCGCCTGCAATCGACCAGGAGCGCTTGGCAAAGACTCTGACGACGTTGACTTTGATTTGCATATTGCTCAAGCTCAAGCTCAGGCTCAGGCTCAGGAAACTAAGGACACAGAAGTCGACTCAACTCAATTGTTAGTGCTGTGCCTGGTTAGTGTCCTTGCTGCACACACACACACACACCCACACACACACACAACACGTGACAACAATGCAAAACTTGCCGAGTCAATTACCCAAGACACATTAGCAGCTGCGTGCCTGCCTGTTAGCCCGACCCGTTGCCTGGAGACTGACAAATCTCAATGCAATTGCCGTGCGCACAGTGGGACAAAACATAATTTATTAACAATTTCAATCAAACTGGTCTATAGATGGAGATCAGCATCTTCTTATCTCCATATTTGTGTTCAATAACTCTTAATTTTTCAAACATTTTGAAACTTCACACACACATTGCCAAATCAAAGTTTCAACTTAGCCCATAGTTCGAGCTTAAGATATCATCCGCTACATAAGCTGACAACATGAGTGAGAAAACTTGTTGAACGAACTGCGCTGCAGCTGGGAAGGCTTTATCTTTGGCGTCAACTACTCAGTGCTTGCAGCACATTATGTACAACTCATTTAAAGCCGCTGACTCCAAAAACTTGACTAGTTGTTAAGGGTAAAAACAGCAGTGAGTACAACTTTGTGTTAAGCTTCGTCTTGCTGCTGCAAAATGGCTTGGAAAAAATTGAAAAAAATTATTTATGCCGGTTTTGTTGAAGCTGTCAATAGCCTTGCCAAGATGCATAGCCTCCAGCTCATTCCCTCTCTCTCGTCTCATAGAAAATCCAGCTAGCAACACAAAGTTGTGGGACAGCATGCGCTTGCATGCAAAAGTCTACTTTGTTGCCTTAAGTACTTATGCCGACGACAGCAGGACGTAGCTGGATCTGGAGCCAAGATGAAGACGAGAATGAGAACGAGCACGAGCACGTTGCTCATTCGCCCCGTTGTATACTTTGTCTGGCTGCGCTTTTCTTTAGCGACGGCTGCAGAGCTTAGCATAATTTTAGGCAAACGCACGTTGCTTAGTTTATAGGCTGCGACGTCGCAGTCGCCGTCGCCGTCGCCGTCGCCATCGCAGTCACAGTCGCTGGCTCTCTCCTTGTCACTGTTTGCAAAATGTCAACTGTTTTTAATTGCCTGACAGGACAGGACACGCCCAGGCAGGCGAGATGCCTCAACATTGTCTGCATACCATTGGCCATGCCGCTGGCACGTCCGAACAGGCAAAATTAGCTGCTTGCCGCCTGCTGCCGCCGTCTGCCTGCTGGCCAGCCAACTTAAAATAACTGTAAAATTGTGTAACAAAAGGATTTTCATAAGCTTGGCTCATAAACTATTGTGCCAACGCACTGACAGCCAGCCAGCCAGCCAGCCAACAGCCAACCAGTTCGTCCCGTCAGTCTCTCCAGCTAGTCCTACGCGTTGTTCAATTTAATGGCTCTGCCTGCGTCGTCGAACTTTGCGAACGCCGTCGCAAAATTCTGAAAATGTGACGCTGCTGATTTTCTTGAGCAGCAGCCAGCAGCCAGCAACAGCAGCAGCAGCAGCAGCTGCGCTTCACATTTTTGCATAAAACTGTTCGAATTTATAAATATTTTAAGGCAATGCTAATGCGTTTCCTCCCACTCTGCTACAGCTAAACGCCTGTGCCAAAGGCATTCATTGCGCCAGAGCATAAAATGTAATCGAGTTTCAGGATTTGTTAAACAAATATTGAAACTGAGCTAACTAACTAGCTTAACATATATGCTAATTATATAGTTAAACATGTGCTATGAGTAGCTGATACTTTGGCATTCGATTATCAAGCCTTCAGTTGGCCTTAATACACCAAAGAAACTTCTTATAATGAGGTCTATTTCGATGTACATGCAAGTTACACTATCCTACACAAGCCATGCCAATTTGGCTGCCTTCCCACGCTCACATAGTAAGCATATGCTGATATATTTTGGCATATCCTAGCAACGCCCTTCTCTGACGCTAATTAATTTTAATGCGTGAAATTTGAAGCAATGCTCAGCAGAAAAACATACAAATGGCTAAAGAAAAAGGGTTGCACGGTGGTTGGGTGGTTGGATGGGTCAAGTGTGCCACTCGACTGCATTGGCGGCAATTGCTGCTGCTGTTGCTGTTGCTGTTGCTACTGCTGCGTGGGTTAAGCTGCTTATCAAGTTGAGCATTGAAATTATAGCCGCCAGCTAGACACAAGCACAGAAGAGAGAAACAGAACGCAGCACTTTGTTATTGTGGTGTTGTTGTTACTCTTGTTGTTGTTGTTGTATGGCAAGCAGCAGCAGCAGCAGCAGCAGCAGCAACAGCACGACGACTACAAAGGCATCCTTTTAAATTTCCTGTCATTTGCCACACAATACGCTGGAGAGCGGCTGCAATTGTTGGCCCACGGTAGCTGCTGCATTCGCAGTCAAGTAGGGGCTGCGAGGGGGCGTGGAAGGCAAGTCAGTGCCGAGTCTATTTGTCTACTCATACAAAACGCGCACAGCACTCAGCGCGTCGCTTTGCTTGTTTGCTAGAATTTAGCCGCTGGGAATTTGCATTTTTCATTACGCAGCCGGGTAACGAACAGCGCGGACCAAGAGGGACGCGCTGAAGGGGCAGCAACAGCAGCAGCAACAGCAGCAAGCGCCATATTAACGCCTAGACCCGTTCATGGGGTTAAAAGCTAGTTTCCGGCGGAAGTGGCTGCTGCCGCAGCTTGTCCCCAACACGCCGCGCCTCGACTCCACGCGCTCCACAGTGGCCCATGTAAATAAATTTCTGTGCGAAATGAAATGAATGTGATTGCCACACGCCCAGCCACATTGCAGCACCCCAATCGCAGTCGCGCTCTCTCTCTCGCTCCCTCTCTCTCACTCACACAGTCGTGCCATCTCACTCTGCTGCTGTCGGAAGCAGTTATTATGGCAGCAGCATATTTGGCAGCTCTTGGGTTTTTGGCTTTTTGGTTGCTAATTCTAATTGACTTGGGATTTTGCAGCTCGCCGCCTTGCATTTAATGCTTAATGGCAGCTGGTTGTTGTATTTGGTATTTGGATTTAGTTTTAGTTGTGCGTGCACAAGTGTGTGTGGGTGTGTGTGTGGGTGTGTGTGTGGGTGTGTGTGTGTGTCAACGCATTCAAATGCAACCTTACCCATGGCAACACATACAATGGCCACGAATTGAGCTCTAATTTTGACTTAATTTACAAAACAATTCATAATTTGCTTTAGCTGAGTAAAGTCTTAAGAGATTTGTAGGATTTACTTAGATAATAATTATTCAAATGATTATAATTGAATTGTATTTGAGATTGATTAAGACTAGTTGAAGGTCATATGTTCTCTAAGCTGTGCAGTTACAGTCTGCTACTTATACTCTAATGAAATCATAATAAACTCAAGTTTTACTTCTCCTTCTACTTTAACTTTGACTTCTCTTCTACTACTAATACTGCTACTACTGCTACTACTGCTACTACTCTACTACTCTATATTCTACTCCAATCTCTGCCTCTTTTCATACTCTCCCTGATGGAACCACATTGTCATTTCTTGCTTATGGGGCACATTAGCAGACGACTTTCAATTTGTGCCAGTGCCAAGCACGTCCTTCTTCTCCCTCCCAGCTACGTTTTGGTAGGACAACTAATAACTTGTACCTGCCTAAAGCGCACATTATTAATCAAAGTCAATGCAGCAGGAGACGCTGTTCCCCTTCCTCCTTGGGTCTCGCTCTCGTTTATTACGACAGCGATTTTTGCGCCTAATCAATTTGGCAAACGTCACAGGAGGCAGCCGAGCACCAAAATGGAAAAACATTGAGCAGGATAAAAAGGAAGCCGTCCAAGCGATTCGACGACTGCTCGACAACGAATTTATTTCATTTGTGTTAGCATTTTGCATTTCATTAGGTTTTCATTAAATAAAATGTTGAATTACACGCATAATTTATTCGCTGCCAGCCAGCGCTTCGCTTCAGTTCGGTTTTTCTTTTTTTTCCCCTCTCTCTCTCTTCGTCTTCTTCTTTTTTGTCGTAGATTTTTCTTTCTGCCAGCCCAACCCCAAGGAAAACACACACGCAAAGGCAATCGAAACAAATTACAATAAAATGCCAAAGATGCGTGCTAAAAGATTAAAGCTTGGCACGAAATGAAGCGGATAGCCAGGGAGCAAGAGAAACTTGATTACCATATGGTAAGAGAGTAAAGGTTTCTCCCTCGCACAGTTGTTTGTCTCTCTAGTTGTAGTTGGAGTTGTCGCTGGCCGAGTCGAGAAGGCAAAATATTTATACAGCTTCGTGGCTGCGAATCAAAGGTTGTTCCAGCTTTCAGCTTTCAGATCTCACTCACTCTCTGCCACTGTCTATCTCTCTCTTTCTCGCAGTGTGTTTTTGGCTTCAGTTTGACCCTAATGATAAATTACTTTAATTAATGCCGCCATATTGCCACAGTAAGAAGCATTTTGGCCCTGGCCATTATGCAAGTTCATTGGGTTTAATTTGTGTGCGTGTGGGCGGACCAGCAGCTTTTCTCTCTCTCTCTCTCTCTCTCTCGAGGGCGGGCGGGGACTGATTTATTTAGTTCCGCATTTTGTCTATGCTTTTGTGCTAATTTTATTTTTGCCGAGTTCCGAGTGCCGAGAGAAATGCAACAGGCGCAACGCCGCTTGACATATTTGGATCTCAACCAAAGGCAGCTTAATTAATTGGCTTAGTTGAACCCGAAGGACACGCAACTGAGGCCTGCCCTGCCATGCGAGTGGAGTTCGAGCAGCTTTAAGTTCACTCAATAAACTTAAGTTCAGCAAACTATCAAATGACACTTTTACCTACAAAACAAGACCCAAAAAAGCGTGACTGCTCACACACGTGACCAAAATATACAAAACTCTGACGTTGATTGCGTGCGGTGTGGTTTTTTGGTTACAGCAGAGCAAAAAAAAAATTCAACCAAGAAAAAAAACACGAAATAAACAACATAAAAAAGGCTGGGGAATTGGGTAAAAGAGCACTCGGATCACAGGTACAGTGGCATGGGGCAGAGCAACAACTTACATATGAGTAAGAAGTGTGTGTAGCAGTACAGGGTGACCTAGTATGACGAACAAATTGTTGATGAATAGAGCCAAAGGCTAGAGCTGAGACAGATGGAAGAGTGAATTAAGAGGCTTTAGTTTAAAAAAAATTATATAACATAGTTAAGTAAGTTATAGTAAGGCTAGTAACCTTCACCTAAATCTTTATATATGCCATTATCTGAAGCTATTTTTATCTTCGCTATCGAGCACCCGCTATGCTTAAGTCTAAACTATATTTAATTTGAAATTATGCCCAGCTAATATAATTTAAAATTCCAGTGGTGTCCACAGCAACGTTCGCTAGTCCTTTTCCATGTACCGAAATGGACAACACATGAAGCTTACCCCACCGGAAGCAAGCGGAAAAAAATCTCAAAATGAGCACTCAAGTGGCAGCGCACAAACACAAGATCCCTGGCTCTTACACAGGGCAACTGTAAGAGCCGGACAAAGTAACCAGAGAGAGAGAGAGACAGAGAGGGTGGTAGCAAAGGCAGCCAATACAACGTACGAAATGTTAGATATATATATATATATAAAAATAAAATTAATATTAAATTAATTCTGAACATGAAGTGTGTGAAGAAAATTGCAAAAGTCGCAGTAGCAGTTTTTTCCAATTCCATAAGCGAACTTCAATTTCAATTCAACTTACGTGCTGCATTCAGAAGCAACAACAGCGGCGGCAGCAACTGAGAAGCCAATTTCATACAAATGGCCAATGCTGACCATGAAAGCCAGCTAGTGGCCAAGACATGTGTGCGTGTGTCGTCTAAGGCGATTTATGGACAATAGTATTTGTAGTTTCTGGTATGAAGCTGAAGTTGAAGCTGAAGCTGACGCTGGCAGCATCTATGGCATGACAAATGCGAGTCAAAAGAAAAGTCGCCGCTGCACTTTATTATGCCCTACGAAAATTAGCAACTAAAGGACATAACATACGCATAAAAGCAAACAAATGTCAGCTACAGATGCAAGCAACAAAAACACCCAACCCCACAGTCAAGCCCTCGCGCATGTAGTAAAGCCCCATTGAGCGGAGCAGCACAATGGTTGAAGCCAAAACCTACAAGGAGGCAAAGTATCTACAAGTACTTGCAGCTGCTGCTGCTGCTGCTACTGCTGGTTGCTGGTTGCTGTTGCTGGTTGCCCCTGGCAATCTTTTGCCATGTTCAAAAGGCCTCGCCCACTGCATTAAAATCACAAGACAAGTGGATAAGCGTTACCAAAAGCGATCCCCTTCAGCACGTCCCCTGACCCCTTGGACCGCAGCCAACTAGCGGCAAGCAACAAACGTAAAAACCACAGCAGCAGCAGCAGCAGCATTGGCAGCAGCAGCATTGGCAGCAGCAGAGGCAGCTTAAGAGTTACCTGATGCAGCATTTACTCTCTTCGAGTCCCTCTGGCTGGCTGTCCCTTGTTACCCCTACTCGACTTGTCATTCTTTGCTTTTCGTAGCTGCTGTTGGTAACCATGGCAAATTATCTTCAGTTGGCATAAGTTAACAACAACAACAACAACAATTGCCAGCGGTAAGGTTTTTGCTACCATCTTTTACTTATTTTTTGGCCCTGAATAAGTGAAGCAGCAGCTAGGGTAGCTTTTGCAGCAGAGGGCGGCGGCAGCAACGCAATGATGACAAATAAAAGTTAAAGCCCACCCACAACACATAGCAACTCGCTTGCTATTTATTGGACTCAACTGAAAATTATACTGAGAATATAAATATTTCTAGAGAAATATTATGTATTCTGAAGCAGAGCAAAGCCTGTGGCAAGTGTTGCGGTTACTCAGTTGCCAAAGGATAACGAGTGAAATCAATACGAGATTGTCTTAAAAGCTTTTAACTGTGATGTCTGATCAAAATATAAAATAAAGAAATATTTATCTATATATATATACTTAGAGCTTAACATATTCAGAGACTGACAAAAAAATGAAGAAAGTAAATTTTTCTGTCTGTCTGAGTTGTTCGGGTCACTGGGGCATTTATTAGCAAAACAGTGAAAAGTAATTTACAAAATACAATTCAAAGCGAGCAAAGTTTATCTGTTGCCCACAAGGGGCATCAAAGCTAAATGTAACAAAATTAAGAAAAAATGAGAGAAAAGAAACACAAGAAGGTGTCAACAAATTTGCTGTTTCGCATTCCCCCTTCCGCTCAATTCATTTTTTTCTTCCACAAAGTGTATTAAAAGAAATATAAAGTAAAGCGAAAAAAAGACAGGAAATTCAGCAAAGTGTAGCATTATATAAGTTATTTATGTTGATATGAACAAAAAGCAAACATAATGCACATGAGCGGGGAGGCAGAGACAGAAGCCAAGCCAAGCCAAGAAGAGAACACATAATAAAGCGAAAGTCATGTCCCTTAAGGGTAGCCTGGCAAAGGCAAAGCAAGCAAAGCTTTTCAATAACACGTAAAATCTTTAAAAATTGAAATTTATTATTTAAGCAGCATTAGGCAGCCGAACCGAACCGAACAGGGGCCAAGGCGGGATAGACAGGAAATGCATTGCAAGTTCGCCAAACATCCAAACATGTCTGACAGTTCACAGGGGGCGGAGCTGGCTGGTGTGTAAGCACCCCACGGGCGGAAGTGCGTGCCTCAAAAAAAAAGAAAGAAATTATTATATAGATAATAATAAGATATTAAGAACTTTTAAGCGAAAACTTTTCTCTTCTTCTTTTGTTTGCCTAAAGCTAATGTTATGTGACGGCTAAATTTATAATTTACGATGGATATTAGAGAGTGCAAAATATTTGAGGGTGGAATTGCTAAAGAGATGAGATATATCAAAGTGGGATAAGGACTTACATAACGATTATATCAATCAAAAATAAAGCAAGCAGCGTGTTGGTCAATTTGTAAAGCTCAGTGCAAAAAGAGAAAATTCAATTGAATTCTAAGAGTATTATTTCGTAGAAAAACATATAAGCAGCTCGAACTTGAGTTGTTTCAGCAGAAGAAACAATAAGAAGTACTTAGTAAAGGAAGAGGTAGCAAAAAGTATAAACTATGACAAATGTGTAGCAGCAAATTGAGTGTAGACGAAGTAAATATCTATAAAAAGTAGAAAACATAACTGGAATTTTCTATGACCTCGACAATTAATACTTTAAGCCGTATTTACAGCGTGCAGCACATGCTCCTTCTGCTGGCTGTAGATTGAATGATTTTTGTGCAAATATGCGAGGCAAATGCTATGGCATCCGACATGCGGCTCCTTGGCACTAACAGGACCTTTCAGGTTTATTATATTTATTGTTTTTCGTGCATTATTACAATGGCACTTGTTATTGCTCCTGCCCCTTTAGTGAAATGCTTTTTGTCTTTGGTATTTTATTGTATTATCATTGCGCATTGTTTTATGTGCAACTCTCTGTGTGTGTGTGTGTGTGTGTGTGTGTGTGTGTGTAGGTGTATTTGTTTTGGTTTTTGTTGTGTTGGCTGGTTGGTTGGTTGGTTGGCTCGTTGGTATTGCCTGCTGGCAAGTTATTTCAAGCAAAAGGTAATAAATTTTAAGCAGCTTAACACTGTTGCTCGCTGGCTTGCTCTGACGGTCATACATACAATGCTGTCCATAAGTATATTATCAGCTGGCCAAGTAAATGGCAACGCAGCAACTGTTTATAGCTCGTTGGCTAGCGCTGTCCTTTGGCTGCACCTGTTTAAGACTCCACTAAAAGCATTTGATGCTATTTAATCCAGTTATTTGCGAGTTTACACAATAAAAAGCACGAGTCGTCGTTAGTTAGTTGAGTTAGTTGAATGTTGCCAAAGTCTATTTAATTAATTATCTCTGTAAACATTGCTGGCATGCCAAATGAATGAATTATAACTAGCTGGCAGCTACAATAGATTAAGCAGGCCTAACACTGAAGCCGAGCATTAAAATATAAATATCTAAAACTTGGTTTTGTCTCAAATGAAATTTGAATTGAGCATCATCAAAGGATTTGCGTGTAGACCAACTGCCGAATACACTTAAGAGCTGTTGAGTTGTGACTATTGTTGCCTCGCAATCCCACTCAATTATTTATGGTGAAGTGTGGGCGTGGTTGAATGCTTTTACAGCTTGTGCCGCGAGTAGATTTTAGATGACACTTGTGTATATAAATAAGTAATAAATACGCTTAGTTGCATCGAAAAGTGCCACTAGCCGAAAAATAGTTGGCAGACAAATAAATACAAGAGAGAAAATATCTGATGGGTGCAGGTCTCCACCTCTCACTTTCTCTCTGTGTGTGTGTGTGTGTGTGCGACAAGTTGAGGCGACACGACACACACTCAGACTGCAGCTGGAAAAGTTTTTGAGTTGAGTTTTTGTTGGTTACCGGCTTGTGGCTGACGACACATGAGGATGCGCAGCCGGACCCGGCACCGGCCTCATATAATTTTAAAGTGCTTCCGTTTGTGGCGACAACGACCAGAGAAACTGCACCAAAGCGGGACTCCAGCTTTTGGTTACAGAGCTGCCAACCCAAGCGACAAACACTGGCGACATTCAAATGCACACATATAAGTATATATAAATATATATATATACCAAACGAAAATACAATTTTAAAACTAACTGCGTCGCACCAAAAAATCATGCATTAGGACAAAGAAGCAGCAAGTAGCAGGCGCTGAGTTTCACAAACAGAATATGAAATACTCTTGTAGATAATGGCCATGGGTTATGACTATGAAAATACAGTAGTTCAAGTAGGGTTTTTGTAGTTAGGATATATAATAAAGAAGTGTTCTCTAAAAGTTTAAATAGAAGAAGTATACTATGTACCATTAATGCTAAGTTTTATGCAGATATCTTGAAAGCAAAGCTGATTCTTATACAAAAACTCAATTTATCATCAATCTTTTATATGACAGCCAATTGATATAGAAATTGGATTCGGTCAATTTCAAAACCTTGACTTTTTAATGGAAAAATCTAATCTATGCTAAGAATTATGACCATATTTTGAGAACTGGAGGATCAATTATTATAGCTGATTTATTGATACTGAACAACAATGTGACAGTTTTATCTAATATAAAACGTTTTTCTTTAAGCCGCACACAATTCATAACAAAATAGAAATGCCCTCTATGAGCTTACATTAAAAAACGAACATAGGTTTTTATACAAATTCAGCAAGCATAGTTTTTTTTGGGTAGCTGCCAAAGCAGACTGACCCAACCAACACCTGTGGTTAGTGCGCTTCACACACACACACACTCTCTCAACTATGCTACACTCTATGCATGGCATATATGATTTATGACTTCCGGTTTTTGGTTTAGCTTACGCAATCGCAGCTTCAACAGCAACAGCAGCCAGCAGCAACTGTTGCTGGTTATTTTTCGCCTGACTGCTGCCTTTGGCCTTCAAATTAGCATGTGATATCGGTCGATGCTGCCTGCCTTCTTGAATTTTAGTTATAAGCATGTTAAAGCTTTGATTTCATGCCAATTAAATTGGGGTTTCGAGTTGCCTGTCAAATACTTGGGCCTACCTCACCTCATCTCAGCTAGTCAGTCAGTCCGTCAGTCAGTCAGTTCTTTCAGTCGGCCGTCATTCAAATCGCATATTATTGATCTAGTGTGACTTTTGGCTTGTGTCCCTTTCGCTAGAGACGGTGTCAATTTGTGCTCTATCGTCATGACAATCATTTGCTCTGCTGCTGATTTCCATCGAAAGTTATACGAAAGAACAAGCCAGCAAAAAGAGAGAAAAAGTGAAATAGCACCGCAAATATATACATATATATATATTTATGTGGAATATCTATATATGCATATATGTTTTTTATGTGACACACACATACATAGAGACGCATTTGGGGAAGATGGCAGATGTCAATAAGTGCCAGGCACAAAAAAATATATAAAGAATAGAGCTGAAAGAAAACGCAGCAACAAAAGAAACGTTTGACACCCAATTACGGCAAGAAATCAAAAGGAAAATGCTTTGGGGAATATGTGTTCAAGCAAATGCTTAGGATGAGCAGTAAACTGAGCTAGTAGGTAGAGTAGATATCTATATATATATATATACAGATATCTAGATCTGAATGCCTAGCAGATCTAGGCTAGATGTCTTGCTAGATCCTAAGATCTATGCTATAGGCACACACAGCTGAAACCTAATCACAAGTACTTTCGAGGGTATTTGCTAGTCGATCACATCTCTGACGTCCATTTATACAGAATTTAATGAAGCCATATGGCTAGAAAGGACACATGACCATAATAAAAGAAAGTCAAGTATTTTATTAAATTTATTTATTATTTCAGCAGGAGATTTAGTTGCTCTTACTACATGTACGAAGAAGTAGAAGAAGTGATAAAGGTTTCTTTGCATTGTTATGAAAGGCAAAAGTATTCATGGCGAAAGCTGTGGTGACAGCTTTTCAATACAATCTTTTTTCTAATAGAATCCATTTAAATGCAAACAACATACAAAATTTAATGTGCACGTGTGTGTGAGTGTGTGTGTGTGTGTGTATTTTATTTGTTTCGATCATTATGTAAACGAATATATTTATATGGCTTTTGATGTTGGCAGGGAAACATTGCAGCACCCAGGGCGACATTCTGCCGTTTGTCCGTAGATGTGACATATTAATTACTTTTTGCAGCCAAAGCAAACAAAATACACAAAACGCAAATGGACAACAATAAAATATATATACGAATATATACATTGCTGTTGTTGTTGTTCTTGTTGTTGTAGTTACGGGCAAGCAGCTCATTTAACTTAATTGAAATTTATTGAATTACGTGTAGTTACAAAATGTAAGCCACAAAACCCAAAACACACGCACAGATACAAAGAGAGATATATATATATACAGTTATATATATATATAGATATTGTTGCAGATGAATATAGATAGTGATACATTTGCTCGACTCATTAATGTAGCTTATTAAAGTGACAAATGCCTTTGCAACTGCATTTCCGCTTTGATGCAAACGAAAAAGCCACTAACGATGCTAATCACTTCAACTAACTAAAACGCTTCAGCTAACAGCAAACAACCAGCAACAACAACAACAACTAATAACCAACAATGACCAGTTGCAACATTTCCAGGTGGCTGACAGTCGACAACTGTCAAACTATCTATCTATCTATATAACTGTATCTCTCAGTGTGTGTGCGTGTGTGTTGGTGTCTGTGGGTGTGTGTGTGTGTGTGTGCATTCGTGCGATTTTGATGAATTTGACAGTTGTGGGCGTTTGCGCTGACAGCTGCTGTGCATTGGCATGGCAACGCCCATAGTAACGGTAACGGCAACGGTAACGGTGACAGTTAAGGGGATTGTGACCAGCTCTTTGGCTTTGGCAACTCTGCAAACCGCAACCGACGACTTCCGTTCGCCATGTTTTGTTTGCCTCTCTATCGATGTGCGTGTGTGTGTGCGTGTGATGTGCGTGCGAATCCGTGTGTGTTGGCGAAAATGTTGCTGCATTTGCATTAATTTTGAATTGATTGCTTACATTTCAAACGGCGCACTGGGCACACTAATATAATTGTAATATCCCACACCCACACAAACACCCACACAGACGCACGCACACACAGAACATTTTGAATGCTGCGGTTTTTGGTTGTCATCATTACCCAACCATTGTTGCTGCTGCTACTGTTGTTGTTGTTGTTATACTGCTGTCTGTCTAACGCTTGCACATTGCGGTCAATACACATTCAGCCAGACATCAAGGCCAAAACATTGAAACAAAAAGGCCTCAAATGTAACAATATATGCACCCACACCACACCACACACGCGCGCATGCAATGCAAAAGCCACAAAATTCATAAAACACGAAAATAATGTCATTCCACTGAATGGCATTTAATGCATTTAGAAAGAGACAGCAGAAGAAAGAGAGAGAGAGGGAGAGTGTGAAATTTTGTGGAAGATGTTTGAAAAGTTTCAAATTTTGCGCATAGCTAATCTGATAAGAAGAATTTTTAGTTTTCGAAATATAAGTACAAATTAACAATATCTCAGCTAAACAATTTAATATATTTTAATTTGTTCATTAAAAATTTTCTTTTTTTAATTTTTTTTTATTTTTTTATTGGACTAATTATTTATTAAATAAATATTTGACCATCAAATTTAATTTATTTTTATTTTAAAATTTAATTTTGTTGAAGTATTAATTTCTTTTTAAATACTTTTTTTTTTTTATATATTAAACTATTTTTTTTATAAATTTATACTTAATCAAAAAAGTACAAATTTATTTAAATTTGTTCATTAAATGTATTTATTTATTTTTTTTTAATATTTCTATTTTGTATTTTTTAATGGATTATAAATTAAATAAAAATATTTTAAAACTTTTTTATATTAAATTAAATTAAATTTGTTTATTTATATATATTTTTTTAAATTTTCATAATAGTTCTTATGTTTAATGTGTGATTTTTGGTTAGATAGAAATTTTTTAATATAATTCCTTAAATTGCATTTAACGCTTGAGCAAATATCAAATAATGACACAAAGAGGCTTTCATATAAAACAATATATATGAAAAGCAAAAAATAAAAAAGAGCTAAATAAATATTGCCCAAAATATGAAATCAATTAAAAAAATAAAATACGAATTGCATTTTCATAAGCTGCAACGGCAGCAGCAACTGCTGCAACTGCAGCAACTTTTGTCAATTTGTGTGTGCAATTTGATTTTCTGCATGTTTTAATTAAATTGTTATTATTATTTTTCAGTGCAGTTGTTGCTGCTGTTGCTGCTGCTGCTGTTGTTGTTATTGTTGTTGTTGCTGTGCGTGCCATTGCAACTGATTTTGTTGTTTTGCCAGCAAAGATTTATTTATTTATATTGATGCATACGCACACGCACACGCATACGCACGCATGTCTCTCTGTTTGTATTGGCCAGCGAGCAACAGAGAGAGAGAGAGTGAGAGAGAGTGTGTGTGTGTGTGAGAGAGAGAGAGAGAGAGAGAGAGGCAGAGGCCTTGCAATGCTCAAGGCAATTCAAGCGTATATATAAAATTACATTTTCCAGCCAATTTTCGTTGCAGTGATTTACGCAATTGTTGATTTATAAACAACATGTGTATTATTATTATTATTATTAACCAAAAAGTGCAGCATGCGACTTAATTGCAGTTGAAATAAAGTTACAATCATAAAGTATCTTCTTTGAGCTGTGCTGTCGAGCTACGCTACCGCTTTTGCCACAATATATTGGCTGGCAATTAGTTTAATTGGCAAGAATTTATAGGTAGTTCTCTGAAATGCAGGTAATAAAGATAATACTAGGGCTTTACATGAATTACCGCATTAAACCATGTGGAAAACTCTTAAATAACCATTTTAAATTATGTATTTATAGCAACAAAGAAAAAAGTTCAATGATTATATAATAAAGTATGCAGAAATACAAGTTCAATATAGATCAGGTGAGTCAACTGCAGCTTAAGACTCGAAGCCTACGTTTAAAGTGCCCCAGCCCATGTTTTCACTCTAGCGCTAGCTACCTATACTGTCATTACTTTGTTGTGCACATGTATTTACATAATGTAAAGCAAGGAATGCCCCTTTGTAGCCAGTTTCAGTTAATATTGCGCATACGCCGTGTTGACGCTTCACGCTTCAGTTGCATAGCCATGGGCACGCCCACAGTTTGACCTTTTGGCGACAGCTAGTGGCGCAAACAAACGCTTTGTGACACTCAAACACGCCCCCAGCAGACAACAGCCAGCACCGCCCAGCACCAGCACAGTGGACACTATGCACCTGCAGCAAGGACAATGCAAATGTTGCGGCATTAAATTTGAAAAACAACGTCGCGAGATATCGTTGAAGAGTTCCCAGCAAAATAAACTAAAATGAACACAGAAAAAAAAAAAACGAAGAGAAAACAGAAATATAGCAAAGTTGAATGCGGCTGTCGTCGCGCTGTTTAATAAAACTTTCAACAAACTCAATTAACAAAACTTTGCGCCGGCCGCAGCAAGAAATGCAAGAAAAGTGGCATAAACAAGGCAAACAAACAACCCGAGCTGGATAGCCAGTTGGCCCAATGGAATGGGCCAGCAATGGGAAATTCTTCCAACTAGGCGCTGATTTATTGTGCACGCTGCAGAAGTGTAAACGGATATGCTAAAGAGACAACTGTCTACGTCTAAGACTTGGCATTGAAAGTCCATTAAACATTTTGTCATTTACAGTTTTGAAATAGTTTTCGAAAAGTTGACACGAGCAGAGCACGGGACAAATCTGAGCACAGCAAGGCAATTCGAGAAATACGCAGCTATAAAATTGCAGCGCAGGACACATGAAACAAAGCCTGACAGACAGAGAAGAAGTGAATGAAGAAAGGGACAGGGAGAGAGAGAGAGAGAGAAAGAACTGACGAAGAAACAAGCTCTGTTCTCACTTGATATTAGGATTGTCAACAAGCGCTTTATAAACTTTTATAGCAATTGTGCAGCAGCAGCAACCAAAATGGGTAACTTTTTATAGTCTGCTGCTGTTACTGCTGATGCTGCTGCTGCTGCTGCTGCAGTTGCTGCTGCTGCAAAGTAATCGAAAATGATGTGTCCACAAGGATGGAGCCGCAGTCCAGTGGCGTAAATTGGCTGCGAAATAATAGAATAAAATGAGGCTCTTGATGCAAATTGATTTGGATTAGAAACTTTTAATACACACACACACACACAGGCACACCCATTCTCACACACATATGCAGTGAATGACTAGCAACTCCCACATGTGTCACACGACTAAAAGATTCTCAGCTGCAGTTAGCCAATGCGCTGCTCTTTTTTTTTTAACTGTTTGCTTGCCTCGGCTCTAAATGTGCATAAAAATTTATTATCGAACGAGCAAACAGCTACGAGACCTCAGAGTCCAATAGCGCCAGAGCCAGAGCCAGAGCAGGCGATTTGTAGTAGAACAAAATCAATTTTGAGCAACGAAATGTGTTGAATTTCGAGTGATTCAGCCTTGCAGCAGGCACTCAAATGATTTGGATTTTCAATATAGTTGAACATGGATTTGCACTGCAGAATCGCACGACGCTCTGCAGTGGACAGAAAAGTTGAAGCATATTCATAACTATCTCTTGTCATTGAATCAGTATGGAAAATCATTTCATTGCCAAACATTTTCAATGAGCTCTCACTGAAAAATTGATATATTCTCAATATGCTTTTCGAGCAGAGAACATTTATAGCTCTGCCTTTGCGCTCGTTATTTGGATTCTTGCTGCTGTGCAACTTGACAAAATTATTAATAAGCTTGCCCCGCTGGTCTGGCTAAATAAATGGCAGCAATTCAGCTGGGTCTGGGCACAGGGTAGGCAAAGGCACATCCCATTGGGGGGCGTCTTGTGTCCTTCGTGTATGCACAATAATGAAGTAAGCTGTAGGGTTTTGCTATGTCCACTGTTGTGTGGCTGTGAAAAAGAAATGGCATACACGCAGCAGGACGATGATGCACAAGAACCGACCCAAGTTGCTCAAAACAACAACAACCAGAGCGCAAACAAACAACAAGCAACATGTCACTGAAGGACACTTGAAAACTACTATTTAATAAATGAGCGCATAGAGGAATACACACACACAGAGAGAGAGATACACACCCTTGCCAATATATGTTTGTGTATACTGCTGGACTGCCGCCGCCCCGCAAAGCGAGAGTGTGAGTCTTCATCGTCGTCGTGGTCGTGGTCGTGGTCGTCGTCCCTGTGTAAACAAACAGAGTCATTTTGCAATTCATGCATTTCCTGCGGCAACTAATTAAAAGAGTCATTCATCACAGGCGGGCAGCGTTGCTGATGTGATGGTCTCTCTATCTATCTACCGCCCACACTGACTCCCCCCTCTCCCTCTCTCTCACACACACACACACACTCTCTTTCACAGGAGGAGCAATGCCCAGAAAAAGGCTGTAGCTCTGGTTCTGGTTTTGTATGCTGCATGCTTATTACTCTTTGCTACGTGTCGTCCTCTTGTCGTGTTTGCCTTTACGTTTTTATCTTTTGATACACTCAAACAAACATATGAGAACTACGTACACACATACACACACACACACACACACATTCATACTCACATTCATTATTGCTCACTTTGTGACAAACACACACACGTCATATGAAACTGAGAAACAAGCCAACATTTTCGGCTATGTTTTCGTGTCTGTTTATCTTTTTTGGTCATTTCAACACATTTAAATGACAGACACATCGTTCCAGTGTATTTGAGTACGTGTGTATGATCAGGTACGCAATTTGAGGTGGACTCTTTGCATTGCGTGTGTTATGAACGCGAGCTTGACTTTATAAGCTCTACATTTGCTGCTAATTGTCAGGGCTTACTGTAGTATGAGCTCTTGCAAAGTGACATTTATAACGTTATTAGAAATTGGTTAAAAATAATAAATGTTATCAACTTTAGTTGCAGAATATAGGAAAACAATTAAGAGTTTGCCTACTAAGTCGCCAATGCTGTGCATAAAACTTTTATTACTTAACTTAACTTAAAGACTTTGATTTTGCAGTTAACTTTTTATATATGAAACACCTGGTGCTAAACACTTACTCCTTTCTGAACTGGTTTAATTTTTGCAGAATTTTTATTCTAAAATATTTGTTATTATAGTTACCATGAATTTTACAACAACCGATTCTTGTGTACTGCAGTTTTGTATCATATTTCATGACAGAAATCATAGCAAGTATTACCTTGTTAGGCATCCAAAGTCTAAAATCTTTCGCTTAAAGTCTACATAAGTTTATTAAAGGTTGACAGAGTTTTATGATGATTTTTTGAATAGAATAATTTTTCCTTGTGTCTCACTTAAAGACAGTTCAAGAAATATAGCAATATTTTTCATTTGACATGATCTGGTATTTTTTAAATAGTTTTTAAAATGGAAAAAACTAAGCATATTTTAAGTACATCAAGACGTCATATCAAAGCAGTGTATGAAGTTTATATAGTTTTTCAGCTATGTATCAAAGGCTAAAGCTCGATATAGTAAACAGTCCATAATACTGAATGATATACCTATTTGGGTACTGGAATTTGTATAACAAACATGATGTGTAAAGATATTTTGTTATGCAATTATGCGCGACTTGGTGCTGTCATAATTATATTCCAACAATTTCCAAATGGTTTAGAGAAAAACTTTCTATGAAATATAGCATGCAATTTAATGCCTCTCAGCAGTTACTAACTTCAGTTACTCTAAGGATATGCAATCGCTTCACACAATGCTTCAACAACTCGTCAGGAACCATGACAGGCGAATCTCTTTTTGCTGACCATATAACTTAATATGCAACAAGCAATTAAAATTAAATAAAAATTGTCACAAACTATGCAACAACAACATCAACAACAATAGGAGCAGCAGCAGCAAAACAACAATACGAGCAATATAAAAAAATTGCTGTTAAAATATATAAACGTGTTTTATTTTATGATAGCTCTTTGTCAGCAAAGACACATACACATACACATGCACACTGCGCACTGCGCTTGACAGGCGACTGGGGAACGCATTCAGCGTTGGGAGCGGGCCGGCGCGGACAATGTGCGGGTAAATCCACAGACAGACAAACAGATGGACAAAATGGACAGACAGACTGAGCGTGGAGGCGGCACAAATAGACCGCACCAAGTGTTGAACAGGCTGACAGGACTGGAGGAGAGACAGAGGCAGGCTGGAGTGGAGCAGTGGGAGACAGGGACATACGCACGACATGACTGTAACATGTAATTATTTTTCAATAAAAACCCAAGGCAACACAAGCACAAGCACAAGAAGAACAACCAAACAACAGCAACAGCAACAATGAGGCCAGGCAAACGGCGAAAACAGCGATGACAACATGGCGTATGAGTGACCAAAGCGAACAAAAAAAAAATGAAACAAAATAAAATAAAATAAAAGAAGCGCAAGCGCAGCTAGAACTATGCGACGCTCAGCTGCGCTGCAGAATGAATATAATAAATATAAAAGCCTGGAGTTTAAATAAAATCCAATTGCTGAAAGATCTTTCTTCATCAAGACTAAGAGACATTATCTTTAGAGCACAGCCAAACTTTATTGATATTTTCAAAGAGATTTTTTTTGCTTTTGCTCTATGCTAGGCTAGTTAGCGCTTAAAAGCCAGTATATATAGCTTACATTTCTTACTTCTTCTGATCTATTTTGTTGTGAATGCCCCTGCGGTCTAGAGGGTACAGTCATCTCTGTCTTGGATGCTTGGTTTGGTTTGGTTTGGATGTGCTGTTAGTCAGTCCGTCAGTAAAGCTGTGTCGCCCAATGAGTTCAGCCACTAAGAAGATCGCTACATTCTAATGCAGAACAGAGTTGCTTACGAACCAGTCGGCTCCAATCCATCGTCACTGGACCACGCGCCACAACCTCCATATAGGAAAGTTGGAACGACTTTTGCCTTGTAGAGTATCGATATATCGCATATGATAATAAAATGAAATAAATATGTGTTGCAAACACATATATATACATCTCTATATATATAAATATATATATGCGTCAGCAACAGTTACGCTTTATAACGGCTGCCTGACTGCGCCTGTCCAGCACTGTCCAGGCGAAAACAATAAAAATAAAAATATTAATTTGCGCAAGGCGGCAGGCGGGTACAGCCCAGTGGCGTTATGAGTATATTTTGTTGCAGAGTGGCTGACTGGTCTGGTGGGGGGGGTTGGGGAATGTCCAAGTGACCGCAGCATTTTAACAGCAGCATTTTTATTAAAAAGCTGCTCCGCTCTGGCTTGCTGTCTTGATTTTTGCTGGCCACGCCCAATTGCAACTGGTGCCATTGCTGCCGCCTACGCGCAGTCATTTATAGAAAATAAAAACAAAAAGCGCTGCGTGGCAACAACTGCATGAAAATTCAGACTGAAAGAAATGGCGTATGACATGCGTCTTTCCACGTTTTCACGTTTCCACGCCCACACCCACACCAACGCCCACGCCCACGCCCACTTCCCAGCACTCGTAATGTCCATGCGAAACTTTTCTTTTAGCCGAGTTTTTCTTTTCTGCGGTTGACAGCAGCAGCAGCAGCAGCAGAAACGTCAACAGCTGCAACAACAACAACAACATTTAAATTCTCTCAGTGAGAGACATTTTTATTGAATAAACAAATTTATCAAGCAGAACTCACACGCATGCAGGGACACAAAGCGAGACATAATTAAATTTCATTTTGCAAAATCAAGGCGCTTATTGTTTGCCTTTAACCGAAAAGCCAAAAGGTCCATATGACCACCGAGCGGGTGGTGCTCCGAAGGCTGCGGCGTTTGCGTAAATGAATGCAAAATGCAAACGGGTTGCCAAGCAACAAGCAACACAATAAGCCCCCCCAAAGATAAAAGCTGACAAACAAAATTGAAAGTCAACCAGACAAAGGGCGAGCATATGACAAAGAAGGAGACGGATAGAGTGAAGGTCTCACGCTCAGTTCTTAAATTAAGCGTATATAATATTTCAAGCTGTATACATGTTATAATTGCTACTTAAAAAAAACATTTACAAATAAATCCATCATTAAAAAAAAAATAACAGAAGCCATAGAAAGATACAATTGGATTCGTGAGAAAAGCAAGAAAATGCAAGGTGGGAGACGGCGAACGAGACTTGGTATGAGGTAGGACTTAAACAGCAGAGACTGATAGACTGAGTTACACTGCAAAAAAGAATATACACAATATTTCGAGATGAAATCTTGTCAAAAGCTTTACGAGCTATGTCAACTTCTTCTAGGTTGCTTTCACTCCACTGCCAAACACATTCAAAACATGCCCAGCATCGATGCTTGCTTTGTGCGAAAAAAAACACATAATGAAAAGAAAGAGAGAGCGAGAGAAAAAAACGCTAATTAATTTCATGCACATACATGGCAAGGAAACTAATTAAGCTACAACTCTGATTAACAGCAAAAACAGTTTGTGTGTCCTTTCAAAACGACGATTTTTTCTGTTGCCTTGCCCGCTGTGCTGCATACTTTTGTGCGCATCAAAGCGAAATAATCAACAAATGTGCCCCACGCACACACACAGATACAGATATACACACACTCACACTCACACTTGAAGCAAAGCACAGAGCGCTTACAAGTGTCAATGGCAAAATACTTAAAAAAAAAAAAAATGCTGTGGCAAAGGAAGGCAGATTTTTTTGCCCCATTTTTGATAGCATGTACTTTAAAGACACTCAGAGCGAGCTGAGCATATCCAATTCATTTGGAGTCCAGTCGAAACGCATTTTAATTAGCGTATCACGAATCCTTTGACCCCAACCATCTGCCTTGGCTTTTCATGTGCCCGGCATGCATAATGGGCATCTGTCAATTCATAAGCCATCAATAGTTTAATCATAAAGTATAAGCGAACCGAACCGGGCCTCATTCAGCAAAGGTAGCCCAGGCATGTATTCATGTATTGCCATATCAGACAGCAGCCTGCGGCCCATTCATTGAGCTCGTTGAGCATTATTGTATGTATGTAGGCGACATGACGTTCAGCGCTCGGCCTATTGAATGCGTAGAGCTCAATGGGCCAATATCAAAAAGCGGCTAAATGCCCTTTCTGTGTGCTCACCGCGCCCACTAAGCGCCTATTGAAAAGTCTTTTGCCTATTGATGAATATGCGTCGATGCCAGATATTGCTGCAATTTGTATACGTGAATCGTGAGTGGTATAATTCATTTACATTTTGCTCCATTCAATAATTTTGAAGTGCGTTTAGCGCTATACTTATACCCAGCAGTTGCTGAGTATGGTTATACAGGGTATAATTATGATTGAGGCAATGGATTTGGTATATGGAATATATAATTTTGTATAATCTGCAAATGATATCATTTATAACGAGTATGAATCAGCCATCTAATTGAAAATTTTATAAATTTCTGAATCGGACTCGATTCTTATATTAAAACATTTTTTATGGCAATCTATGCTCTAGGTTCTTATGTATCTAAAAAGTTATATCTTTCCCAATATACAACTGGAGTTAGTTGAATTTTATATTGTAAAGATATAAGCCCAAGGAAAGTTGTTGTTGAAATGAAAGTTAAGTCTTCAAGTTAAATATTTCTAATATAGTCAAAACTCAGATAATCATAATATAATAAATTCCAAGTTCTAATGAATCTTCATGGCTAATTGCCAAAATAAAAAAATATTCAAAATTATATTTTAGATCAAATTCTATGTAATCTTCAGATGAAATTTAATAGCCAATTAATAATTTATTAATATTTCGACATATTATGAAAGAGAAACGCAGCGGGGCCTGCCCCCACACCTACTGGGTGGGGGGTAATGTAACAAAAAAAAATGCCAAAGCAATTTCCCGTTGAAGGCATTTCACGGGTCTCTTGGCAAAGTCAAAAAACAGGAAGCCTAAGAAACACGCGTTCCTAATTAAATTCGAATGAATCGTTCGCTCTATAGCAAATGTTGAAATTTAAATTAAGACATCGCTGATGCCGGCGATGGGAAGCATTTTGAGGGAGTCCTTGGGTAGCAAACAATGGTGACTACTCTGTGCATGTCTGTGTGTGTATTCCTGGCATAGACATGCCACGTATGTGCCCACCTAGCTGCCTGTCAGTAGCGCCGTTTGAGGTTAAGTTTTTGAGCTGACAAAGCATTGCAATTGCAGCGACTGCGAGAGCGACAGCGACGCGTTGGCAAAGACCACGACGTCGGATATCCTGGCAACGTGCATCTAGCTCTCTAAGTGATTGTCAACTCGCATCTAGCTGGCTGCCTAGGCGGCTGGGCGTGGCAGCACAGCACAGAAAGAGCCGCCATTAATTCACGACTTGTAATTTCCTCACTTCAACTGCAAGCGACGACGGCAACGATGATGACATTGGCGTCGCCTCACGTGAGCGCCCAAAAACTGTTTTTGACTATCAATTAAATACAGTCAGGCTTGCTGTGCATCCTGTGAAGCCTGCAACTTCAGCCTGGCACACAGCAAAAGAACACTTTGCATGTGTCACCTAATTAAAATTTTGCGCAAGCGACCATTTCAAGTCTATTAATTACCTAGACTTGCACAACGTGGCCCAAGATAAAGCGCTGCCGTTGTTCTGGCCGCCTTTTGTTGCCAACGTCGTCTGCGTGGTGAGGCCAAATGCAATCACTCGCCTTCAATTTTCACGCCCATTGTCAACAAAAATCTGTGCAACTGCGACAGGACCCCCACATCATTTAGCTGTGTGATGAATGTGCCACTAGATACGTGTGTGTGCGTAAAGTCGGCGTCATTGTCCTAGAAGCGTACGAAACATTTCATTCAGACATCGTGCGCCTCGTCATCGTCACGAGCAGAACTTGGCAGTAATTTTGAGTTGTGCAACACCACGAAAGAAATAAGGGAGGCGTAGACGGGCAGTGGGCGGAGGGTGGAGCTAAAGCCAAATGGCTGAAGGCAGTGGCAATAAGAAAGGGTTCGGGGCACAGACCAATGCGTGTGGCCGAAACATTTACGCAGACGACTAAGCGATGGGCAAAGCTCACAATTGCAGCACAGCTGGACAATGCACTTAGATTTTTGAAATGAATAAATGAGTGCAATATATGACTTGATACTTAAAAAAAAAAAATCAAAAGATATGCCAAATATTTATAGAAAATATAGAAAATATGCTGAAAAGTTTAGAATCGCTAACAAACCATATAAAGCCAGCACGATAGCCGTACAACTAAGCAGAGCATAAATATCATAAATACTACTAAATCGCATCAGTCTAACCTTTGGGCCTGACTCTATTACTGCTTGAAAAAGCTGTTCTGCTTCAGTCTAGTCTGCACTTAATTCTCTCAGTGTGCGACTTGCAGCACGGCCTTTGCACAGTTCAAAATGTGTCGGTGATTTACAACAATGTCGCCTACACAAATTTTCCAAATGTGTTTTTGCCACGAAAGCAAACACACACACACACACGCCAGGCTTTTCCATACATTGACACGCATGTTGCAGTCTGTATCTAAACTGCATGCGAATGCGTGTCTCGTCCTTGGCCAACACGTTCATGCCACCCACACACACACATACACTTTCCTGGAGTGCGACTTTATTAGCGGAAGTGCTTTATTTAAGCTAGAAAGAGAGAGAGGACAGAGAACAGAGGCAAGTCCTGGCAGTCAGCCAGGATTCGGCGTGAAGTCGTTTGTAATACGGCCACGTATCTGGTGAGGGCCAAAAGCGCATGGCAGGCATTTTACTTGAAGGAAATTGCATTTTCGACATTTTTCACACTTGGCAGCAGCAGCAGCAGCAACAGCAGCAGCTGCAGCAGCAGGCAATAGAGTTGCGGCACAAAAGCGCTGTCAGCCAGCAGCAAAAAGGCACAGCACAAGCTAAACAACAACTGCAGCGGCAGAGGGAACGTCAGGCAGAAGGCCACTAGATACTTTGCATGCAGGCAGGACAACGTGCGACGACTCCTGCTGCTGCTACTCCTGCTACTCCTGCTGCTGTTGCTGCTGTGCCTTTCGTTTTTGTCACACCTTGGCCAAAAGGTGTCAAAGGTGCATTCGCTGTTGTTGTTCTGTTTGTTGGTTTACTTTTTGCTGTTGTTGTTGGTGTTTTTGTTGCTGGGGCTGCGTGTGCGGCATTTCCGTTCATTTGTTTTACTTTGCCAAAGGGAAATGCGCAAAAAGCGCAATCAAAGCGGAAATGAAATTTGCAGGATGTAGCAAAAAAAAAAAACAAAAAAGGAGCTGAATTTTAAACACACACACCCACACACACACACACACATGAGCACAAAAGACGCGACAAAGGACTAGGCAAGTGCCTCGTAAAGCGTTCGGGATTTAATACAATTTTGAAATGCTTTTGGCCTTCTAGGCCAATTTGTGTTGGCCAACTGGAGCTGGCGCTCTGGCTGCATGGCAGCGATAACACAACACCAGTCCATGCTCATGCCCATGCCCATGCCTATGCCCATGCCCATGCCCATGCCACAAGGCCCAATGTGAAAGCCAAAGCCAAAGCAAAACCATTTTTAACTGTGTGCTGCATTAGAGCGCAGCGAGGCGACAACTGGGCAAAGGGGCGGTCCGATGGATATGGCGCCTGGCGACATTATTGTCAACGCTTTTCACAGCGAAGGCGTGGCAATGGCAGCACCAGCTGCCCATGGCCCATGCTGCATGGCCAATGCGATACATTTTTGCAATAATTTGCTTTGGCTTCTGGGCATTTTAATTTGCGCAAAAGGCTCGCAGGGCTGGTCAAGAGTAGTGCAAAAGTGTGATTAGATTTGCTGGAGCTCTAGGCGGTAAATGGAAAAATATGCAAGTATTTAGAAATGATAAGTAAATCTAGTATTTGAAAAGAGTTCATGGATTTGTAAAGATATTTTCAGCTATAGGTAAAGGTATAGTTAAAGAGCTGTAGTTTTCAGCTTAGCTGTTCTCTATATATAACTAAAATAGTATATCAAAATATTTCATTAATTATATTTTATTAAAGCCATGTGGCATTTTCTTTATGGTTGCCAGAAATTTGAGCCCTTTTGTAATATAATCAAAACCAAAATTAATTTAAAGAAGTTGCTAATATTTTGCTCATTCCATGCACCGCATCAACTGCCCTTCATACAAAGGCAACTGCAGAATTTTGTTTTCGCCTTAAGCTGTGTTTGTTGCATGCAACTACCCTGCCCTCTCATAAAGTCAGATGCAGCTGCATGACAAACAGACAGACCAGACGACAACAACAACAACAACAGTGTTGCATGTGCATGTGTGTAGCCGACGACAGGCGTTGAGTTCGTTGGACATTTTGTGAGCTGCTACGTTTATTTATTTATATGAGTGATGGTGTGGCAGGGAGGCAATGCAACATTGTTGTCAGCAGCAACATCAGCATGTTGCATTTATGAAATCCTTTTATCTTTTAAGTTGAATGCTAGCAAACATAAACGGGCGCTGGGCGTAGCCGGGCTATTACAAAAAGCTCTTTTTGGCAGCAATATTGTCAGACATGTTTACATGCCAACTGCGTTTACTGCCACAGCCCTGCCCACCTCTGCCTTGCCCAATGCTTTGTTTCCTGCTTTTCTGGATTTTTTTCTGTTTGCCAACAGAGCTGTCACCTTGAGTGTCATTAATGCATGTGACATTTTCATTATAGCTACTCTTTCTCTCTGGGATTTCTCGCCTTTTTGGGCTGTCAAAATTTAACAGAAAACTTGATCAGCAAAGAATTTAATGTGAGAACCGAAAATAACTAAGGAACTAACCGTTGACAATAGCTGAAACTAGAAAATGTCTTGTAAAATAAGCTGCACGATAATCTAAAGTGATATTGTCTGAAAGGATTTCAACTGTGCGCAAATAATTACAATATTTATCTACAGCTACTATTTCTATGATTTCTAGGAGTTTATTCTGAGACGCAAGGCAAACTAAGCAAATGGATAACTATTTTCATTAATAAGACAAAGGAAAGGCCAAAAATGTTTGCTATTCTATAAAATAGTCAAAGAGATTTAGCCATCTGTAGCTATAGTCATTATCCTAGATTAGATACACATTAGACTAACTCCTATTTTGATGCTTACCTTTTCTTCGTCTCTCAATTGATTCCTTAATCCACCTGTGTGCACAGCACTTACAATTCAAGCTTTATTCTTATTAAATATCATTTTCCATCTACCTTAATTTGCTTTTCCATTTACCTTCCAATCAATTCTAATCGCTGTATGACGTAGCTACGCAATAAGCTTGTGGGGTCAAGTGAATGCGTCAGCTTTAACCTCTGCAGACCCCACCGCTGACCGTATTCCTAGCATCTCCGAAATCCTTCTGCAAATACCTAACAAATAGCTAGACTGTCTCTCTCATCAGCAGAGGAAAGCAAACAAAAAACTATTGTCGAAGCGAATACCAAAATAAACTTCACCAATGCCAATGAGTGGGTGCGAAGGGGGAGCTGCCACGCCCACATATCTCACACTTGAACGCATTTATTTGCTTAAGTATGAAATTTACATTCCATTAAACAAATTATTTTCTCAAACTGGCTGGATTGTGTGGTGGTTGGTTGGGTTAGGTGATTGGGTGGTTGGACGAGCCACAAGACAATTTCCACTTTTTGCATGGCAATTATTTGTTTTCTATTTCCGCAACGCCTGCCTCAAGAGCTTGCCACGCCCGCTGCCCTCAGCCTTCGGGCCCCTCTGTGCTTCGTTCTATTTTTCCTTTTTTAATAACTTAAGCCAAGCAACACATAGCTCGACTCGTTGTTGTTGTCAGTGTTGTGTGTGCTGTTATCCTTTCTGCGCCATTGACAATGGCACAAACACTCGCAAGTCCTGGGCGCACCTGCAATGTCAACATGGCCACGCCCACCCACACACACACACACACACATACACACGCGTGTGGGCAGCACCCATAAGGTTGACTACGTTCTAGCACGGCTCAACGGTTCAATTGTCTTAATTTCCTTGTGCTGGCATTTTGTTTGTCCAAGTCCAAGACGAGCGCGCATCGTCATGTCTCGCCTGTCCTTTCGATAGCGTCCTTGCGGTTACCGTTGGCATTGCAGCTGTCAGCCATTTGTTGTTGGTGGTGTGTGTGTGTGTGTGTGTGTGTCCTTCCATCTACATTGCGCCGTACGTTTTCTGTTTCGGACAATGTGGCTCCAATTTTGACACATTCAAGCGGCGTCGCCGGGACCAGTCGCCCCCAACTCCCATTCCCATTCCACCTCCATCTTCACCAGTTGCCGCCTTCGTCATTATTTTTGCCTGGCTTCGACCCCAGTAAACAGCCAACGGCCAACAGCCATCAGCTAACAGCCAGCAGCGAGCAGCGAGCAGCCAATGCGTTATGCTTCCTTCTGCTGTTGCCCATTCATTATTTGTCAATGTCAGAGTCGGAGTCAGTCCGTCAGCTTTTACAGCTCGTCCTGCCGCAAGGTCTTGCCGTTGCGTCTTCGCCACTGTTTGCGTTTTGTCAAAATGGAAATGAAGAAAATTTGCACGGTCGCTGCATTTGTGGCATTTTTCCAACGCGGACGTTTAGGTGTTCGCATGTCCCTTTTAATCATTTTTGTTGGTCTTCTTTGTGTGTTTTTTATGCTTTGCATTGTTTTTGGTGCATTTCTGCACGCTCTTTACTCTTCGTGCCCCGCTTGTCATTTGTCTTGCATTTTTATGCGTATTTCAAAAAAGTCCTGTTCGAGTCCTGCACAAGTCCTGCGCTCATTTGTTGCGTGCAACCATTTGAAATGCGACAACTTTTTGCACAACAACTGAACAATGTTGTTCTTGCCGCTGCTGCTACTGCTGCTGCTACGTGCAGTTCATTTATTATGTTGACACTTTGAAATTAACTAAGGAAATGAAATAAATTGATGTGACTTTATGAAGTGCGCGAACTGTCCGCCCAACCCAAACAGCCAACCCCTCTCCGCCCAGCTGACTGACTGCCTGACTGCCTGACTGGACTGTCATTGCCAGCGCATTGTGCTTAAAGTTTAACAGTTGAACTCTTCAGCGCTCGGGGCTTGCTCTGCTAATTAAAGATGCTGATGAGCTTCAAGGCGAAGAAGACTTGTCTCTTAATGCCACTAAGTTTGTGGCTGATTATAGATAATATATAATTGGCATCAAATTAAGGCGAGGGAGAGAGCTATGTATAGACAAACTTATGAATGAATATGAGTGGGTTTTTTTTAGCACATGAGCTCTAAGTCTAACTAAGTTTGTCGGCTAATGGTACAGGATACAACTATAATAAAGTATAAAATAAATTAGTATAAAGATAATGTGAAGTCTATAAATGAGGATTCTATTTTCCTTTTCTATAATCTACTCAATATTATTTATATATTTATATCAATATCTCTCTCTGTCTTTATTTCTCTGACTCTTTCTCCAAGCAACTCTCCCTCTGTACCTCTCTTTCTGTTTCTTCCCTCTCACTTCTTTTCATTATACAACTTCATTATATATACATCAAATTTGAGCAGTTTTTATTCATTTTAAATCCTTGTTTACCCCATTTGCATTTTATTAATGAAATAAAATTATTATTTGTGTTGCATTTAATTAATGTTATTCTGTTGACCGCATACAAATGCGCTTATCAATCTGAATAAAAAGATGGGAAAAAATGAAGAGAGAAAAAAAAGGAGAAAACACAGGCAGCATTAGGTGTTTAATGCACTTTTCAAATGCAATTAGTGCCACAAACTGTAAACATATTAAATGACAATTAATTTGTTGGCAATCAATTGTGAAATTGCTAGTCAAACAGCCAAAATGCATTAACATTAATGCTGTGAGCACTGACCGCAGCAACAAAATCTAAAAACAGAAAAAAACAAAAAAACAAGAGTAAATTAGCAAACTGAGCTCAGTTTCTAGCATTGACAAATGACATGAGTTGAAATGGGAATAACAGCAACTAGGTTAAATATGATAGAAGAGAATGAAATGCCCGCAGTTTGGCTATACTCTCTTAAAACTATATTCAGTTAGAGCTAATCCCAAAGGCAGATAGAAGGAGGAATGGCAGATGCCATTTAAAGTATATATATTTTTGATCAACTTTAACAGCTGAAGCGATTCACTTCAGAGATTTGTATAGATCAAAACTATAATAGAATACTTAACACAGCCATTCTTCGATCACCTCTGTTTACTTTTCAGAAACTCCTATCAATAAACTTTGGCAGCAAATGTCATGAGGACTTTGCAGCCTGTGCTAAATCAACACATGGTCCACATGCTGTCAGGCTTCAATTTACCGCTGTTGGGCTAGGTTTTTGTTTTAATTAGCAGCCGCTTAATCGAAAATTCAACAGCTAATTAGTGCGTCCGTCTACTAAATGCGGTTTTGCGCATAAAAAAAAGAAGGAAAATACACACGAATTTGGTGGGCTCCAGCCTGACTGGCCTAACCCGCCTGGTAATCCTCATTAAATAGTTAAATTCAAATTAAATAAATTGCCGCAAATCAATTATAAATAAGCATTGTAATTAGAAGACCTCAGCGGTGCCTAGACCCCGGCCCCGGCCCCGACCCCGGCCATTAGCTTCGGGTCAGTTTCGTATCCCCATTTCCCCATTCGCCTGTTGCACGACATTATTATGACGCGCTGTTGCGTTGCTGGCGCCATTTCAATTAGTTTAACAGGCGCAATGCAAGAGGCCAAATTAAACGTAAATGTTTGCAAAATAAGACTAGGAACGGGAATAAAATATAAAAGAAAGAACAAGAATTAATCCCACGACACTCGGCGAGGACACGCAACACGAATTTGAATGCACTTGCCCCAAGTATTTCCCAGTAGATCCCAGTACCAAACTGTTGTTGCTACAGTTTTGCTTGCGATTTTGCAATCATTCGCCTCCGATACATCAAGCGCCGGACAATGGCCAACGACTGGCCAGCGGGCCATGGGGCTCGAACAGGGAAACAGTTCGAAAACAGTTGACAACAACTTAATCACTTAGCATTATGCAAATTTAATTATTATCACTTCATCATCGACAACATCAACACGAATGAAACGCGCACTGTCCTCTTCTCGTTGCCTGCACTCCATCTCTCTCTCTCTCCTGTCTTTTGCTCTCTTTGTCTATCCCAGAGGTACTGGGGTAGCCGGTTCGTGTTTTATTCATAGCATTGATGACTATCAGGCAAATGGCTGCAGCAGACAACAAGTGTAGTTGAGGCAGCCAGCTTGACATTGCAATTGGGCGTCTCACTCTCTCTCTCTTTGTCTGTCTCCTTCTATTACTCATTACCATTGTATTTTGTTTAGGCATTGCTATTGCTGCTGCTGCTGCAAGTATCAATACAATCAATCTATGCATTCGCTTATGCAGTTCTGGTTCAATTGAGCAACATTCAAACCTCTTAACACTAAGAACAGTGTTCAAAGTGTTGTATTTCTAAGATTGTTACAGTATCTGGCTTCATATGTTAAACTAGACTTAGACTCCACTGATCCATTCTTGAGTTGAAGTCTGTTTTTTATTTAGATATTCCAATTAGCCAACATTTTACTCATAAATTTCCATATATCTTTTACAAAAGAAAACAATCTCTCCATCTCTTTTATGCACTTGCAACGAAACAATTTCATATGTTTATATTTAATATAGTAAAAACTTTTAAGCGCATCGCAAATGGCCTAGTTTTAGTGTGGCATTAAAAGCTGGGACCGCATATGTATTAGCCATCATTTGAGTTGGCCTAGAATGCGATGGGTTTTTATTAAGCTTAGCGGAACCTGCGTTATGGGCAGCCATTTGGGCATTTTATTTGCACATTTGGCGTAGCAATAATCTACTTGGCCCCATTTAAGTGGCTGAAAGTGCCCTCGGCACAATGGCACATTCAGCTTTTTTACAGCCTCGTGTAGTTTATTTAAAATGCCATTAAGTGCAAAACAATTTCAGTATCCGTTTTGCCACTGCCACTGCCAGTGCCAGTGCCTTTGGTGCTGTTGCTGCTATTCCTGTTTTCATGTTGATTATGAGAGTAATGGTAATACAAGTGAAAACTGAAAAGTATGAATAGATATGAACTATGAAATACCCTTGGCTGATGGCTAAAAGAGCAGCTAGACTAAAGCGATGGATGGTAGCACAAAGGCTACCTATGCTTGAGTAATTTGGATTCTCAGCTCAAGTTTTGACAGTTTATATAAAAATATTTTACACTGGCTAGCAGACATGTTACCAATTTAAGAGAGAGAGTGACTGATATACACTACTTCATTGCGAACAACAAACTGCAGCTACGGGGCATTTGCCAGAAGCACAAACATTTTGTTTTAAGATCGCCAAATGAATGCTGTGATGGGGACAGGGAAATCATGATATACAACTAGCAGGCAACCCAGGCGGGGCCATTAAAAAGCGACTCTACACAAACACACACAGACACACTCATGAAAGGTGAGAAAATATGCAACCAAAAAGTGGCAGAGCAAAAATAGTGCCGAGTGCCAAATGTATTGTAGTAATAACAATAAAAGCAACTGCTGGCAGGCCGGCAGTCAGGCGGCCAGGGTGCTGGCTACGGCCTGGCTTGGGCTGGCTCGGCTTGGCTCGCAACGGTGGTGGTAACAACAAGTTGCACGTGCTTTCAACTTAATAACGTGGCTTTTATTTTTACGGGCTGTGCAACAACAACAACAACAAGCAAACACCAAACACGACACGAATAAAAGAGCAACAAGCAAAGGTTGAGGCTGTATATCAAAGCCAAGCAGCAAAGATTCCCATCACATCTTCAGCTTATTCGCGCGAACTCTCGCTCACTCTTTATCTCTCTCTGGCACTCTCTCTTTCTCTCTCTGTCAAAGTGACTGCATCGACAAACTACCTACAACAAAAAGCAGCAATAGCAAACAGCTCTGTCCACACTTTTCGCACCTTTTTTTGCATTTAGCAGCGAGTGCGGGCACAGTTTATATACATATATATATAAATATATATACATATATATATAAGGATAACAAAAAAAAAACATACACACACACAGAGCCACACACAAAGAAAGCACACACAAAATGGCGTAACGTTGCGGATTTTACGCACGGCAAACACTACTACGCGCGCGTACACAACAACAAGAAAATGCACTCAGGCTTAGTGTCGGTCGACGGCGACGCTTCCATTCTGTCCCAGCACCCCCACCAAAAGCACCTAAACCAAGCGTACGGCACCCCGCTAACTGCCAGCTGCCCAACACCGTTTGCATCGTGATGCCGCTGCTGCTGTTTGCACCTTTTTATAGTCCTGGCGGACGCTTCGTGTGGGTGCAAACTTTTTGAGGTCTGCTTTGGTAAGTGCTGCTGCGGACCGCAGCTTAGTTACGTTGAGGTTGACTGCGTCTCTCCCAACAGCAGCAACAGCAGCAGCAGCAGCTCGAGACAGCGCGAGAGTGTATGAGCGTGAAACGTTGAGTTACCTGGAGCGCGAGCTAGCTCATAACCCGTGCCAAGCCAAATGTGGTCAGACATGGCAGACACAAGTTGCGTAGCAGCTATCCGAGTAGGCTATAAGGCAGACATAATTATTGTTAATGCAAATTTAACGCACTTGAAGCGAGAATACAAAAAATAAGAATTTGAATGAAAAGAAATTATGTATGTCTTTACGCAAAAGCCACAAAGCAAAGCTGAAATTAATTGATTGACTGTAAAAAATCTTAAACAAGACAATCTTTTGTGAGATGTAATTGAAAGAGAAAAAGTTTCTTTAATTTACTTACCAAAGAATATTTGAAAAATGGGAAAAGACTTAGCTTAAATTATTCTAAAAATATATTAAAATTTCAAAACAAAAGAACAGTTGCATCATAATACTATAAAAATATTGAAAGACTCTCGAAATTCAACTGAACCATTGTTGTAGAGCATGCAGCATCCGTTGTGCACTAGCTGTAAGCAGTCGAACTCTTTTTTATATATATGTATATATATTGTTGAGCAGTGCGCACAGCCAAACAGATTTATGTTTGAAATAATTTATAGAAAAAATACAGAAATTAAATAAAATGGTATTACGGCTGACGGTGTGCAGCAACTCTGGCCGTGTCGACGTCTATCCTATTAAATGTCCATTTGGCGTTTTGTTATGCGAGTTGTTGGCGCAACTTTCATCCATTTAATTTTGTAATATATTTTTTTTTTGTTTATTTATATTTTACTTTTTTGCAGCTAGCGTCCAACATCATTAAAAAACTGTCATTAGCAGTTGAGTACATGAAAACTGAATTTTCATTACGTTCGTTGGTCGAGCAGTGCCGAGGCAGGCGAAAAAAAAAGTTGCTATAAAAGCTATAGTCATGTTAAGGGAAAATTCAGCTTCCTTCCTCTGCTTCTTGTTTTTGCTTCCATTCGCTTTGTAATAATTGTTGTTGTTCGCTTATATAATCGAATTTTAAACAAGTGTGTGTGTGTGTGTTTGTGTGTGTGTGTATGTGTTTATTGTGTTGGTATGTTGTACGTACATTCCGTTTAAGTGATGTAAGCGCACACCTGTCGTACTTTGTCAAGGCGACAGCCGTGAAGCATGCAATGTTTTTTTTGTTGTGTATATAAAGATATATGTAATATAATATTTTTTAATTAGCGCCAACCTCCAGATGTAAAAGAATATCGTGCTTAAATAGATTTATTAAGCAATCCACTTAAATATCTTATACAATCTGTGGATTAGATTGATATCATATAAGTTAAGTGTATTGATATAGCATTACTTCTTGCCAACTAATAATAACTGAAAGGTCAAGCACCTCAGATAAAATGTTGTTAAGATGAAGGACAAGATATACTTACACTCCACATATTCTTCGTTGCATAACTGTGCCTTGGCACTTGTCAGCTGAACTTTGCAGTCATGTCTAATGAGATGCTGACAATATGTATTCGGCTCCTGCCACTGCAGTTGAGACTCTAGCGACTCTAGCTGTAGTGTCGCACCGTCTAACTACTAGCTGCTGCCTCTTAGTTTATCGTCTATACACACTTTAACACTTCCGCTTGGCAGTCGTCAAATGTAATTAATATCCTGTTACACTTTGTTTGACTAGCCCGAAGCGTTTTTTAAAATTAATTACCAGCTGTAGTGTGCAGACAACACGAAATGTTGACAACGTTGTTACTAAGCCCCAGACATTTAACATACAAACACAATCTACAATCCATGCAACTAATGCCGAGCTGTCAGCTCATTATTATCAACAGAGTGTGTCCATTGTCGTTGGCAGAGAAACTGTCTATGCTACAATATATATATATATATATATATATATATATATATATATATATATATATATATAGTATACAACTTGAAGCAGTATATGTAAATGTATATGTATTCAAATCGAGCCAAAAACCCACTCAACCAAATTAACACTTTGGCAGAGAGTGAAGAAGATAACACAGATGAATGTGGATGGGGAGCGAGGGGGCAAAGACTTGTGAATAGCCAATGGACTGGGGACTGGGGACTGGAGACTGAAGACTGGGCGCTGGCGTGCAGGAGGCCAAAGGGCAGCATGGCAGATAATGCTCAAAGGCATTATTGTCAATATCAGAGGAAAATGTTGCAATCTTAATCTGTAATCAACATAAAATTCAGTCAGTGGAAAATGTCATCACGGCGATACGAGTAAGATAGACAGATGAAGCGACAACAAGAGTGATAGAGAGAGCGAGAAAGGGTGTAGATGTATAGAAAGGGGAGGGAGAAAGGCTGCCTGGTAGACAAGTTGGGGTTACGACAATTCAATCACAGCTTGGCCAAATCAACAGTCGACCATTTGGCCAGCCAGTCCCATCAGTCAGTCAGAAGAGCCAGCCAGAGTCGACCACGTCGCCCACCCGTTGGCGCAGCCTAAGGCAAATTTGTTGCGGTTCTTTGTTACTTTGATTTCGTATAGATTTTGAGCTTAAAGCGGTCGGATGAAGAGCTCGACAAGCTGAACGTATACTCTATAGCAAAGTTGAGTTGGGGCATAGGCGCTGAAAAGAAGTGTCAAATGAATAGCTCAAGTTTGAAGACTTTTGCATTTTTATTAATAATAGCCATAAAGACGTTCATTACAATAGATAAAATACTTCATATTGATACTGTTTGTTGTTTATTTTTGTAAATATTTTCTAAAGCTGCAACATTTTTGAGAGTATTTGCTAGTTGCGCTGACTCATTTGTTTTTCAAATTGCTTTGATTTTGGGCCTGCAAGTGACTTTTGTTGAAGTCAGCAGACAAAGCAGAAAAGTTGCCTGTAAATGATACGACACAAACATCAGCAGCAAGCGCAGTAGAAGCCGCAGCAACAGCAGCAACAACAACCAGCAACAACAATTAAATCAAGTGCAATTTCAACACAAATATTTTAAAGTTTTAACCACACACACACACACACACACACACACACTCACACTCAGTCGTAGCCACTGAGAAGTTGCAAAATATTTGTCATGCCTGGCACGGACACACACAGGACACGAAGGAGCCGTAGCCTACGTCGTCGTCGGCGTCGTCCTCGTCATCCTTGTCACAGACACCCTGTGGCCAACCGCAAAGAGACATGGCCGAATAGTGACATGGCCTTACGAGACAGTTGTCAAATGCACACAAACACACACACAGTCACATGCTTGAGCTGAATATCTCAAAATATCTTGTATATGCATGTGTGGAAATGCTTAAAATTCATTACATTTCTGTGCAATTTGTTTTTGATTTTTCATTTCATTTCACGGCACAATTTATATGGCGAACCTATCTCATTCTCCAACTCACTCATCTTCTCTCTCCATCCTTTCTCTCTCGCACACCTCCCTCAATCTTGCTGCGCTTCCTGCTGTTGATTGTCTGCGCCGAAAAATTTGCTCGTCAGGGAGCTGGCGCAGTGAAAAGAGACGCAAAAAGAAAAAAAAAGGCGCATCAACGTGAATTGCTTCGTCCTGTCAGGTAACAGGTCGTAGCATGCCGCAAAATATTCGTCGCGCTTTATGTCCCCGGGGAAATCAAACATTTCATAATTAGTCATTGGCATTGGCGTTGTCCTGGCGTCCGTCGCGGCGCTCTGGTCCCATGGCTGAGTTATGATTCCATCTTTTCAGCGTGGCCTGTGTGGAATGGGGCACACAGAACCTGTGGCGACCCTGAGCACATGGCAATTAAAAAACCGTTGCGCGTTTCTGGTATTGGCCTCTGAGGCTCTGAGGCGTATTGAAATTGCTTCTCGAAATGCAATCGAAATTGGCACCGGAGAGCGAAACAGCAAAACAGGACTGGGGACAGCAGCGAAGCGGACCACAGCGCACGGTACGAAGCCAGAGCCCAAGTCAAAGCACAAAGTAAGCTATTGGCTAGCGGCGACATCAACTGTGTTGCCAACTAAAGGGAAATCTAGTTTAATGTTTTTAATGTGAACACAGCCAAAGAGAGTGGACATGACGCCCAGCGGAAAGGGTCCAGCACAAATGCGAATGCAAGTGAAGTACACAGGCGTGGCTTGACAGTTTGAAAGAGGAGCTTATTGATAATCCAAAATACATATATATTCATTAAAATGCTAAAGGCAGATGTATTCAGGTATGTTTCAATGCTCAACAAAAAAGTATTGCCGTAGATCAAGGCTAAACTGCCTTTCCCCTCTTACAGCTCGATCGATGTCACTGCAGCATAGTTGTTAAAGAGTTCCCAATTCCAATGTTTTTTTTTGCTTTCATTTTTTGAGTGCAATTCATCGTTTGATATTGCAACGTGCCCTCAGTGCCCACAACAGCTACAGCCAGAGGAAAATTGATTTGTTTTGCAACATTCAAAAGGATTGCAACAAACTTCAAAAAGCAACAACAACAGAAAGTAAGCGAGAAAATCGTTTTGCTGTGGCGACACAGCAAAACATTCAAAGGGCCCACAACACGTTGCCGATGCGATTCGATTTAGCTAGACCAGCAACGAGGGGTTCTCATTTGGTCGTCAGTCAGAAACAGCAAAAGAAACTGAGTCCGTTTGCAAAGGGCTATATGATTTGTGTGTGTGTGTAAAAACACAAGCCAAAAATTTATAACAAAAAAAAGTGGATATTATTTTATATGAAATAAACAATATTTTGTGCTTTGGCAATATGCCACTGAATAATTGAAAAGTGTCAAGAGCAGCAGCAGCTTTAACAAGTTTTTGAACAAAAATATTTGCACAAAACATTTTAGCCACACACACGCACACACTCACACACAATCTTTAAATATATGAAAATTGCAAAGCAATTAAATGAATTGCTTAGAAAAAGAGAGAGGTGGGTGGATGAAGAAGTAGCAAAAGATGCAGAGGTTGGTGCTGCAGTTTTAACTGCTGCTGCTGCTGCGGCTGTGCAGTCAACTGGCACAGCGACGCAGTTGTAACCCGGCGCACTCACTAATAGTTCTAATTGCAAAAAGCAATTAAAACTTTCACCAGCTCAAGAAACACACACATATGAGCACACACGCATATGCATACACACACACCATGAAATTGTTAGAGACATCAAAGTCAAACAGCGGCAGCGTCGGCGTCGGCGTCGGCCAAGGCACATCAATCACAAAAATTTCAAGTGTGCAAAACTTGTTTGCCAAAATGCTGCGGTGCGTATCTAAATCTCAATCTGTGAGTCTCTCAAGAGAGAGAGAGAGAGAGAGAGAGAGAGAGAGACAAACACACACTTTATAAATTGAATTGGCATTAGGCATAAGGCGGCGCAGTTAAGTATGCTACCAAAAATACAAGGCAGCAAAGTGTTGCGTGTGTGTGTGTGGCTTAAGCTGAGCTTGTTGTTTGGCATTTGAAGTGCGTGCTTGGCATTTGTAACTCAAAAAAGTTTCAGTTTAGATGCTAGACTTAGTGCAAATTGCATGAAAGAACTCGAATTGAAAGCTGCCAACAAAGTCATAGGAAATTATTGATAAACCAATGAAGCGAAACGGAAAAGTAAAGAAATTCCTAGAATTATTGTAAAATATTACTAAGGATTTCTGATATAAAACTATATGAGGACAAAAGAAGAAAGCTTGAAAAATACAAATAAAATATTTCAATTACCAAATCAGTTACATTTGAGTGAACAAACATACAGCTAAAGACCTAGAAGGGAAATATAGAAAAAAAAAACAAAATCAAAGCAAACCGGACAAAATGTAGCTGATTTCTTAACAGCGATGGGCCAATTGCACGATTTATTTGCATATACTCAGCTAACTTCAAATTGAATACAGAAACTGTACAAATTCATAACCAGCTTGAAGCTGAGCAGCAATGTAGCTATAGAAGTAGCCACCAGACAAGCAAGTAACATGGCAAACCACCCACAACAACAACAGCAACAGCAACAATAATGGGAGTAGCATCAGATGAAGCAACCATCAATCAGCCAGACGCAGGCAAAACGCAGCTATTGGTGTGAAACTGTTACGATGGATGTGTGTGTGTGTGTGTGTGGCAGTGGCGCGGTTATAGTAGGGAGCTAGTAAAATGGAAGCGCGGGAGACTGGAGGCTGGATAACAACAAATGCAGCTGTAGCTGATGCTGCAGCCTGGCAAAATTGTAATACATTTAACAGAATTTAATGCATTTGCCACAGACATTAATCACTGTGATGCACAGACAGGCCAGAGTCAGAATCAGAGACAGACACAAACCAAAATACAGAGACAGAGACAAAGAGAGCGAGAAAGAGAAAGAAAGAGACTAGAGTGGGCTGTTGATTTTTGCCAAAGCTGCTGCTGCTGTTGTTGATGCTTCTGTTCAGCCTAGGGCCTTCAGCCAGAGTATCAGATATTGAAAAATTGAATATTGCATGTCCAGCAAAATATATGTACACATACACTGAGCAAAAATCATAATATACAAATAAAATAAAATATCTATAAGAGTTGCATTGAGTAGAAAAAAGCAAGATCTCAAACTATTGCAGCTACTGCAATTTTCTAGTCTCACTTTAGCAATCTAAGAGTGATTTCTCTCAGTGTACGCCAATGGCTGCCTGATGAGCTACATTGCTGCTCGCTTTATTGGCACTATATGCATATGCGCAATGGTTTGGGGCCTCTACAGACTCCGGACACGATTGAATGCACACTTGGCTGTGAATGATTTCTGTGTAAAAATGATGCTTGCTTGCTGTATATGTGTGGGTGGCTGTGGCTGTATGTGTGTGTGTGTGGGGGCGACTTCATTGCGTTTGGCAACATAATTGCATGCGGCCATATACATAGTTTTCGGCATAAACCTAGCGCCAAGTTATTCAATTTAAAAAAGGTCGCATTCGCTATCGAATGCGTGTTTGGATGATGAGGAGGGAGAGCGAGAGGGAGGGCTGTGATGCAGTTGCAATATGAAATTTAAAACGCTCAAAGGCGTATCCATAACCAGTCAGTCAGTGAGCAGGCAAACGTAAGTCGAAGGACAAAAAAAGGACATACGATGCGAACGAGAGCTCGTTCGTTGTGCAAATATGAGCACTTTGCCATGATAGACGCCAACAAGGATGAGATGCACAATGTGGGCAAAAGCGAGCAGCAGCAGAGGGGTATTTGGCATAAGAGGAATACCAACTGACTGTGTGTGTGTTGGTGTGTGTGCACATACTCAAGTGCCGTTGCCATTGACGATTCGAGCTGCGCTGCGTTTATATAGTTGATGCTGAAGTTGAAGATTTTTGACTTTTATGCAACAATTCGCATGCGAACGACAACGACAACGACAACGATGGCGATGGCGATGGCGACGACGACGACGACAGGATATGTTACGAGCAGTTCTCTTTGAGCCACTACTTACGCCAAAATATTTTTTACTGCCAAAGTTGGCGTCGGTATCCACAGGCAGCGTCTGCAACTGACAATTCCAAGTGGGTTGCCGTTTGCCAACTTTTAGCCAAGCCCACAAACACTCACCCACAAACAGACGCATACTCCCACACAGACGCACACATGCAAAGCAGCGCTGCCGCTCATATGGTATGTGCCTGCTGCGCTTTTTATGCATTCAGCTCTGGCTTACTTCTTATCCAAGTCGTTTGTTTCGTTCCATGCAATTAGACTTTGGCAGATCAGTTGCGGGCGGCGGCTATTACCAAGCGATGAGAAACCTTGAAAACTTTGCAGCTATTCAAGCGTAAAGCACTTGCACTTGCATAGTTGCAAAATGCAGCTCAGTGTCAAATTGAGTGGGAGTATAAGTGGGTGTATGAATATGTGTGTGTGAGTGGAAGTGAGTGAGCCAGAACTTAATTAGAAACACGTCCAGGCCTAGCCACACAAAGTACTTCTCGGTAAACTAGAGACCTTCCAGTTTACCGAGAAGTACTGTCAAAGCACATGGAAATGTCAAAGGGATCAGGTTGAATGATAATTTGACATGGAAGAACATGCAGTGTAACTAGTGTATACATAAATAATAACTAAGCCTCAGAAGTTGCACATTAACTATAATCATAAAACTCATATTTCAATAGTCTGCTTTTGCAAAGCAGTTTCCATGAACAGCAATGAACATTCATGTATTTCACAATTAGACAAGCTGAGAGCTAAACAACAAATGAAACCAAATACCACCTTTGGGATAGATAATAATACATCAATGTTAGACACGTGCGTTGCCTACAGTCTACGACATCAATTATGTGCGCATTACAAAGCCACACACACACAACAATGAACAATGGGCAGCAAAACCAAACAAAATAATTAAAAACCCATGACATGCAAACTTCATATATCGAAATTCAAATTCAAATTCAGAATTCAAATACGAAATTCAAATCACGAGCTTTCGCCCAAGTTGCAGCTGCAGCTGCAGCCTCTGAATGTAGCTCTGTTTGCTGCAAGCGACGATTTTGCTATCAAATAACATACGCACACACACACACACTCACGGATAGACGGACAGACTGTCCATGGAGCTCGGCAGTTTGTTACGCATACGTCGTGTTGGCCATGTCAGCCAGTCGTCGCTCAGGCCTGGCAGGCAAAAAATGTTTGCCATTATTGCATACACTAATGAAGCTCATGTTACCAACCCGAGCAAGCCAGCACAGAGAGCCCACAATGAGAGAGAAAGCGAGATAGAAACAAATAGGATCCCATATCCTGTATGGATATGGCCAGCCCGCCTGACTCGTTCGCCCGTCCGCCTGCCGTGCTCACTGGACACGCATGATTTTTGCTTGTTGGAAATTCTGATTAGACTTAATTACTGTGTAGGGCCGTGTACAGTGTGTCCATCAAGTTGATAGGTTTTCAGTTGCTGTCTCGGTTTGCTATTTGCTGCTGCATGAAATATGTATCCATGCATGTTTGCGTCCCGATCAAATGTTACATTATATTTTAATTAAAAACTTAGCCAGCTGCATCATTTGCCAAATGAATGGACAACTCGCCAGTTAATGTAAACGGCAAACAGCTAACAGCAAACAGCAAACAGCAGCAATTTTAATTAATCTAAAAGCAAAAATGTGCAACCACTGGAAAAATAATAAAAAAAAAAAACATCAACAACAACAAAATAGAAGAAGAAAAAAATAGGAGCCGCAGCTAAGTTTCATGGACAACGCGTTGACATACTTGTCGTCCCCGTTTGTTGTCCTTGTTGCAGCCAGTTGCGAGTTTTTAGCTCATTGCAACGCGGCGCGGCGTCTTTCATCATTTGTCTTTAGCCTGACATGCAACTCAAGTTGATTATGTTTACCCCAAGCGCTTGGTAAGTGCAGCACTGCAAATACCCTATAAAAAAGTGTCCGATCAACTATCAAATACTAAAGCAACTCGAGAGTTGTTTCGGTAGTCGTAAACCAAATGCATTGCATATTAAGTTAAATGTCCAACAGAGTATCTGCTAGTCATGCACTGTTCATGCTTTAGCTGCTTTTCATTTGCAAATTTGATGGATCACAGACGGTCGAGGTTGACATTAGCCGCAGTAGTTGTCCAAGTTGCATGCTGTTAATAGCTGCTGTTAATGGTTTTGTAATTGAGCAAAGGGTTTGGGGCTGGGGGCTGGGCTACGATTGTTTGTTGTTTGCATTGTCTACTTACTGAATTAAATAAGAGTTCATTGGCAAATTGATAGTCACTTACCTGAAAAGAGAAGACAAGAAAGAGATATAAGTAAGAAATATATGAAGAAATCAGACTGCTTATTACTAGGACAAAGTTTCTCTATAATAATAAAGTTTAAAGACAGATAGAGGAAGCAGTTTCAATTACTCTTAAATTTGAATACTGTTTCTCCTTCCCATAAATATCATATTTCAGTTGAGAGCAGCAATAAGGCCCAGGCGATTCATCTACATATATTTTTCTACCCAAAAACATTTATAATATACGCTTTGCTGCTTTTACGCTTTCAAATGTGAACCTTTCGCCACAATTATCTGACCACTAACACCAGCTGCCAACCGCTGTCCGCAGTGCATTAATTTACAAATATTTTTAAGCTGTGTGTGTGTGTGTGTGTGTGTGTTTGGTTGTAGCTTCAGCAGCATTCGGTGAGCCTTTGGCGCAGGCTTAACTTCGTTTTTTTCTCTCTCTGTGTTTAGACTACTTAATTCCTTGAATATTCAAGGGCCACAAAGCTCAGACCAAAAAGCAGTTGTCGCTGGCAACCACAGAACTAGACACGAGTCAATGGAGAGCGCCAGCGCCACTGCTGGGCTATTGGCGACGGGTATTGGCCCGGATTTCGGATGCGAACTCTGGGCTGCAGTTGCGTTGATGTGGAGCGTTTTGTAAAGCTGTGAATGGGCACTTTTTTACACAGCTCTCTGCCTGCTTCTCTCTCTTCTTTTTTTGTTGTATTTTTTATATTTTTTGTATTTTTTTGGGTACAACGAGAAGGACGAGTATATTGAAGTGTTAAAGAAAAATGCAGTCGAGTGTGGCGAAAGGACATTACTGGCTTTTAGCGACCAGCAGGGAGAACATGAACACATGCAGCGGGCTGAGAACGGAACGGGCCTGAACGGGAAGGCCAACACAAAATAAAATGAATGTTGTATGGCAGAGGCGGCCAGCCAGCCAGGCAGGCAGCTAGCATATTGAAGTGTTGAAGTCGAATCACAGCCGGGAACAGGGGACTTGGAGCAACTGGGAGAGCTGGGAATCCAGGGAGCAGGCGAACGAGTCGATGAGCACGCCCCACTGAAGTCGTAAGTGCCGTTCGCCACTGGATGACAATAAATTTCCATTTAATCGGATTTATTTGAAATTCTTATTTCTCTCCCTCGATGTGTGTGTGCGTGTGTGTGAGAGTGTAAGCTTTCTCGCTCACTCACTCGTCCATACGCTGTAGCTTGTATAATTCTCGATGGCTGCTGCGGTTTTTACAGCAGTCGCGTGGCACTTGCTCTAAATTTTTTTTTGTTCCTTATATTTTTTTTATTGTTTTTAACGATTTCTCTGCTTGCAGGCGTCGGCGACATCGGCAGCGGATAAATGACTATGTTGAAAATTCTCATTCACTGTACGTCATATTTTTTTGCAATTTTAATTTCATTTGATTTCGGCAGAGTCAGAAGAGCAGCGGCAGCAGCTCTCAGGACTTTGCTGATTTTTTATGCAAATGGCTGGCCGAAACGAAAGTAGGTAGGAAAGAAGCAGCAGAAGACGAGCGGCGTTTGCTTTTTGGCATTTTAATTAAAAATTTAAAATGGGTTCAGTCAATGGCCAAATGATCGATATGAACTGCCCAAGCTTAGGCAAAGGCACAAAATGAATATTGTGAATAAAGTATTAGCATTTACTCGTTATGGTAGCTATCGCAGCTTAATCCATCAAGCAGATCTGAGTGCATGGCAAGTCACTTAAAGGCCAGTGAAAATGCAACCACGTTGAGGCATCGCCATTCACTCAAAATGTAATAGAAGCTGACGTGTTAAGGACCCGTTCGTTTCCTCTGCTGCCACGTGCAGTGTCATCAAAAATGCATTGCAGCCGCTGTTAAACTTCCAACTCCTAAGCCATGGCCCACACCAGTGGGTGGCACCAGCTCACCACAGTTGGCTCTGTCCTTTGGCCCTGCTCCATTCGCATCGTCAACGACCCCAGCTGTTTGGCAGCTTTGCCAACGTCGCGGCGTGAAAATTGCGCGCTTTGTTTGTTGTTTGTTTTGTTGACACGGGACTGCGGTGGCTGATGCTTTGATGCTCGACTCCTTCAGCTGGAGCCGGTTGTAGATGGCCTGCTGCCTTGAGCGCTGGCATTCTACTTAGACCAGGGAAAAAAACACAACCCAACACCTTCTGCGTTTACTTCCACATCTACTTTTGGCCAGTCAATACAGCACATTTTTATGCTTTGACATTTTTATGCGCTCCATTTTTACGGCAATGGCAGCTGACTGAGCAGGAGTTGGAGTTGAGAGACTAACTGCGTTTACCAGCACCAGCACACTGTAAGAGGCGAGAACTACCAGTCAATGCTTGTTTCAATGGTTCCCCGTTTGCTAATAAAGTTCTTTGGCTGCTTTGGCTGCTTTTCTTGTCTTTGACTTTAATGCGCATTCAATAAAATTTTATGCGAGTTTTGCTTGCATGCAAATTTTACGACCTTTCTCCCTTTGCTTCAGCAACCTATGGCTACAAAAGATTGTCAACCAAACAAAAGCAACAAAATGAAAATGCAATTTTTTATTTAGTTTAGCATTATTTTTTTTCAATCTTCACTATACCCTGTACGCTTGCGAGGTGTCAAGTGGGTATGATAAATTAACAAAACTAAGTCTGACAGCAAAAAGTTAAATAACATAAATCTAGCTGGGCTTTAGTGCTGCACTGATTTTCTTTAGTTTAGATAAATATAGTTTTTAATATATTCAGCTAGCATTTACAGGGTATATCGTTGTCTAGCTATGCACAATAGGTGCTCTTATTTTCTTGATTTTTTTTGTTCATTCTTTATTTTATTTCATTTCTGTCGCGGGCGAATTCATTGCAGTTGTAACGTTTCTGTTGCCCGCCCGGCATGCCATTTTGTCGCATTGTTTTTGTTGTTGTTGCGACTGTAAATTGCGCTTGTTATCGATAAATCATGCAACCATTATTTATGGTGTTCTGATGCGTGTATCTGTGTGTGTGTGTGTGTGTGCAGCTGCCTGCATATGTGACTGTCGTGTACCCCCCCTGTTCGCTTAGACCTCTCGCATACACTCTGTTCCTCTCTCTCTATGTTTGAAAATTATTTTTCAGTTTTCGATTTTTCGCTGTGAAATACCCATTGCATGTACGTATGTTGCTTGCCGTGTGCCGTTGCATCATTTTCTTTTTTCGCCTTTTTCTCTTTCTATTTTTGAAGGTTTTTCTCTTTGCTTTGCACTCAGTCAATGCGATTTTTCGTATTGCACGCTTTTTAGCATATGCCATTGGCCGCTCGGCCCTGCCCACTGACGCCCACACGGTTTTACTCGCAGCTTTTCATTGTGTGGAAGGTTTTTCACTTTGGATCTTCGTTCCTTTCTTTCTTTTTTTTCTGGTTGTTGCTGTTTTTTAGCATTTAATACAGTTGAGTGTCTGGCACAAATGTTTGGTAGAAATCGATAAACTGACAAATTGCTTGTTGGACTGTGTGTGAAAGTGTGTGTGAGTATGCAAGTGTGTGTGTGCGAGTGTGTGTGGTAAATGGTTAAGAGCTTGGTCGCTTGGTTGGTTGGCTGGTTGGCTGGCTGGCTGGCTGGTTTGGTTTGGTTTGGTTTGCAGCAGCAGCAGCCAAAAGAGGACAAATTGTACAACTGTAATTGTTGTCATATTTAAAATGCAGAACATTAGTTACATTCGCCAAGGAAAAGTCTGTGACAGTTTAAAGCTGACAAAGAACTGCAACTATGCCCAGAATAAAATAATGAAATAGCTATTGATATTATAACTAAGTCTAGGACTCACTCAGAGACTGAGTTGGGCTCTCTAAGTAACTCAAATACAAAGTGCAAATCTGTTGCTGGGCTATTGAAGTACTTATCACAGCTTATACATCCAATAAAGAGTCTAAACACACAAGTGAACAAGTCGCTTTTGTCATCAATCTTTTCCATGAGCTAGCCAATAAACTGTTAACAATGAGACAATGAGACAGTCCGAAAGAAGCTGCCTAATTACATCGCACAATGTTGACGAAATCCGCGGCTAATGCACTGCAAACTAAACCAAAGTCAAAAATATCAACATAAATAACACTTAAAGCTGACAGAGAGAGATAAAGAGAGATAGAGAGAGAGGCCAAGCAACTCCGTTGTTCGTTCAAATAAATTAAATTCAATGCAGCTGAGCTCAATGTTGGCGGCGGCAGAGCAACAAATGGTTTTTTTTTTTTGCTGCTGGACCCTGGCCAGACAAGACAAATGCCAACGGCCAAGTAAACGGCCAAATGGCCAAATGTGTTGAAAGGCAGCACAGCATAGGACACTGGACACACACAGAGCAGCAGAGGGCACAGCACAGAAAAAAGCGCAGCCAAATAATATCGAAAACAATTTTCAAGCACTTAAGTGCAGTCTGGAGGTCGTAGGTTGGATCTGGATTGGTCTTGGGTCTGGGATTTCGATTTGCTCGCCCGCAGGCTGCTTTCTTTACGGTTATAAATTTTCGACGCTTGCACTTATCGATAATAGATTAATCTACTTGGGACATGTTTGGCATATATGTGAGAGGGAGACGGAGTAGAAATTGCAGTTGAAGGCTTTAAAACTCAGCTGCGATACTTTAATTGGAAAACTCATTAAATTGCTTGGCAAATATTTGCTCGGCACAAATATGCTGTCTGGCATTTTATCATTTGGCCAAAAGGCATTGCCTTTGTTTGTGCAAGCATGCATGCATTTTATTAAAATTTTGCGCAAAGCAATCAATGCAAATACCAAATAGACAGACAGACAGACGAGACGCAGGGACAGACGTATAGCCAAACAGTAGTTACCTTGACAAGCATATCATATTCGTCTCCAATATGTTGGTGACAATCACCTGGGGCTATCAAAGTGCTGCCAATAATATGACAACTCTCACACACATACATGCACACACACACACACACAGAGAGAGAGAGGGAAACACAGATACGTCCTATAGATACGAATTGCATTTACAAATATCTCTCAACTTTGTGGCTGTTTTTTCAGTTTCTGTTCCAGTAATTTTTTCCTTCTGTGTTTGCTGCATGCTTTATATTGAAATATTAATTTTGATTTTCCATTGCCATCTCCCAAAGGCAGCCTGTTTATTATTTGCTTTTGGCCCTGAGTATGTTGTGCATAGCAACAGCAACTGTAAATGCAGTTGTTGATTTATTAAAATTCTAAATAAAAGCCAGCCGACAATAAGTTGAAGGATATTAAATAAATTTTAATAAATATCAAGGAAATAAAATAAAATATGAAAATTTCCCAAGGAGAAACCTGTTCATTTGATGCTGACTTGAGCTTAAATTAAATTTCATATAAATTCTTGGAATTCATAAGGAAATGTTTGTATTAGACTTGAATATACTCAGCAGAGTTTAGCTGGACTTATATATAACTTTTGGCATATCAAATGTTAGGTTAAATTTCTCAAGAAATCACTAAAAACTTTATTTTTATTTACTACAATTTTTTCAGATGTTCATATATGTCGTTTAAATATTTTTAAAATAAGAGCAAAACTTTATCTATGCTGCACAGCATAAAACGTTTTGCGCTTTTTCCCAAATACATTTTTCACACTCTATTCAACTGCAAACATTCAATACATTTCGTATGCATTTATGAAAAACAATTTTATTTTTCGAATAATATTCACATGATGCTCTTTCTCACTCTTTCTCACTCTTTCTCTATATTTGACGTATGCATTTCGTAATGCCCAGCAAACATACAATTTTTACAAATCTCACGCTAGTCACGTGCCACAATTGCAAACACACGAATAAAATATGAAACATAAAACCAAAAAATACAACAACAACAAAAGAAAGAAATGGCATATATGGTAGTATAGAAAACAATCAGAGCAGAGTTGGAGGCGCTGACAAAGGTCATAGTTTTTTGTCCGCTGGACGCCAGGCGCAGGTCTGGCTGAGTTGGACTGAGTTGGGTTTGTGTTGGGCATGATACAAACACAAACGTATAATTTTCATCAATAATACCGCTGTGCAGACAAGTGAATTTGATGATGCCAACCCATTCCTCTACAGCTGACAAACGCCATGGGAGGTCCTCGAACATACACACACACACACATACACACAAATACGCATTCACATTCACAATGGGACATCGTCATGTGCTGACGGCCAACAAATGTTTGGGGTATTTTAGAAAAATACGTTACAAAATAACATAAAAAAAGTGACGCACATACATACTAAGTAATAATGGTATTTATTTCCAAATAAAACGAGTGAGAAGGGGAGAGAGAGAGAGAGAGGTGGGGAGAGGTCAAAGCGCTTTAAGTCCGCTTTGGCAGTCAGCACACTGAACACACTTTTCATGTCAATGCTTGGACATTTTTTTTTTGCTTTTCTCTCTTGTTCTCGGTCTGCTGTGTGTTAAATCGTGTTTGACCAAGCTGCCATCAAAAATGCAGCTGTAGTAGCAATAGGCATTAGCCGAGCTCAATTGTAATAATAAGATATTTTTTATTATATAAACAAATGGGAGGAGTCCGAGACCTCCCTAAGGTCAGCTAGAAACAACAAAAAAAACTTTCGAATTTAGTATTTAGTCGGCTTATCGACTGTGTCCATAAATCCAGCAAAGAGTCAACGGCTCTGCATGCAGCCCTAACTCGCTCCCAATTGTGCTCTAAACACGCCTCTGTTGCCACTCTGTGTGTGTGTGTGTGTTGATATTTTATTGGTTTCGCGCTTTGTTTATTTGTATATTAGTTATTTACAGTTGTGCTTTATAACTTTTTCATTTGGTCCTATGAAAAATTTCAATTTTAACACACTGAAACCGAGCGAGGGCCATGAAAATAAATTGCTCGGCTTTTGGCCGGTTGGTGCAGCGTTGCAGCAACCCGTTATCAAATGCATTTTAGCATTATGGCTAGCTATAAATTATTGTTGTTTGGCAAATAGTTCAAGAAATCGGCTTATATCATGGGCGTGGTTACACTCCACTACACTCCACTCCTCTTCAACGTGCCCAACATTTAGCACCGAGTGTGGGCTGTCAGTGCAGCACACAGTCAAATGCAATTCATTTTTCATATTTGCGAGAGCAGAAAAAAAAATGAAATAATAATAAAAATAAAGTTGTGTGCGGGCTGCAAAGTAATTTAACAAATGGATTTCTAAACAAATACGGAAGTTTAATTTGTAACCAAAAGGACATGCGCATGGCGGAAGCAAAAGCAACATCAACAACAGCAGCAGCAGCAGCAGCAGCAGCAGCGACCGCGGCAGAGGAAGCTAAGGAAATGTATGCCAATGGCAGTGGGTGGCAATTGGTGGCAAGGCAATGTCAGCTGGGGTGTTGGGGGAGCTGGGGAGCTGGTAACTGTTAGCTGATAACTTGGTAGCTGTGTCCGCAGACCGCTGCTACTACAAGCAAAAACCACAGGCCAAGCTACAAACGCAGAAGGCGAAGCTAAAGCCAACACTGTGGTTCACTCTCTCACAGCGCCGACAGGACAAGCGGGCATATCCTGTGCGTGTGTGTTTGTGAATGTGTGTGGATGGGTGGGTGGTTTAGTTGTTGGTTACTTGTGTGTGTGTGCTTGTGACATGGCAGCATATTCGCACTTCAAGATGGCTTCGATATTTCTTAGTCAACAAAATGGCGATTGCAAAATTGTCGTCCTTGCTGCGCAGCGCAGCGCAGCGTTAAGAAATTACTTTACTTGGCCAGCGACATTTTGTGGCATAGAGCCACAGAGAGCAACACCCACCGGCAACACCCCGAAGTTGACACAGTTTACTTTGTTGCCACATTTATATAGCTTGGCTGGCAACTTTTATGGCACTTTGGCTATTGTCTTGAGCTTGAAGCCGACTCGAGTCGACTCGACTCGACTCGACTCGCCTCGACTCGAGTCGAGCTTGAGCCAAGTCAACGGAAATGGCGGCCGTCGTAATTCTCAATTTGCCAAGGCGACAATTTAATGGGTTTTCAGGTGTGTGCGACTGTGTGTCAGAGTGTGTGTGTGCAAGTGTGTTTTCAAATTGAATTGAAATTGCAGAAAATGACATTAAAAATTAATTAAATTGATTGCAACGCACAGCCCCTGCAACTGTCACTCGCAGCAAAGCCAGCTAATGAGAGTGTGCGAGCAAATAGAGAAATTGATAGAGACAGAAAGAGGAAAAGGAACTGAAAACTGAAAAAAAGTATAAAGAGAACTGCATACATAAAACATTTTTACCATTGAGGCAACCTCCAACTACTATTGGGAACATAATGTGAATTTTAGCAAACTAATTAAATATATTTTATTACTAACTGAATTCTACTACGACCTTGACTGATAACTAAATTCTCAACAAAATTCCAATAGCTTCTCTGTAGAGTATGTGAACTTCGGCAATATCTTAAGTTACATTTGCTCAACTGCTTTTTGTTTACATTTGCAATTTAATTTAATTGCCCTTGCCGTTCGTTGCCTGTTTGGTCTGTCGGCTCTGATTGCCTGACTTATAGCAGCCATTTAATTGGGCCCGCCTGCCACGTCAAAGACAGTCGAAATGAAGAAATATTATATGGCTTGCAAATCAATTTACTTTTTGGCAACTTTTACCTATCCAGCTGTCTAGCGCTCATGCATATTTGTTTGTCCAGAAAACAAAGTTTCGTTTACCTATTGCCCAGAAGAAGTTCGGCAGCTCTGAGGCATCGGAAACGGATATATGGATTGGATGGCAACTGAAGCAATTGATGTTGCCAAATATGTAAAGCTAAGAAACAGTAGACAAAAACAGTTTGCTGTCAAGCGGTTGCGGTGCAAGTTTTGACAAGGTTTTTATACGAGTTCGAAGGTCATGTTTGGGGCAAAATGAGAGCGAGAGTTTGGAGTTGTGTGTGCCCAATTTGTAGCAGCTGTGTTGACTATTACAGCTACACAGTCCAAACTTTTGCTAAGAGTGTTCAAGTGTTTGGTCGACTTCTTTTTCTCAAAGCAGCTCAGCGCCTACATTTCTGATGAAAATTAATTTTTACAACAATCAGCAACAGATAATGTAGCTCAAGCTGTCAGTGTTTTTCTAAGAAAGCCAACAAGGCCAACACCTACTTTAACTTTTCCAACGTAAAACGCATTAACTGATAAGAAAAAAAAACTATATTATGAACAAATGTAAACACAAAGGCACAAACAAACACAAAGCACATTAACTGACGGCAACAGTTGCAGGCTGCAAGTGTTGGACTAGAAAACAAGGTCGCAAAGAAATCAAAGGCTTATTATATCTGATGAAAACTATTTTTCTTTTTCTTTACAGTCGCAAGCAGATAAGCCGGCTCGGGTAAAGCTGATGTCAGTTCACCTGGTAACGCCTCAAAGCGCAAGGAATATTATAATTATGCGCCTGTCTACGTTTGAGTAAACAATGTACGTGCTGAGCCAAACAACGCAATTGCGTCGCTGCCAGACCAATCACAACAACAACAACAGCAGCAACAGAGCTGCCAACAAGGTCTGCGTTGTTGTCTCGTTGATCAAGCAACATTTTAATAGAGTTGACGTTGTACATCGACAACGTTGTTTACGTCTCGTCAACAGCAGCACAAGTTCTTGTTGTTGCTCTTGTCGCTGCTGCTGTTGTTGTTGCTGTTGCAGCTGTTTTAATTAAATTTTTAAAAAAATCTTTTATCGCTTGTTTATCGTTGCATGTCTCTTTTTGAGTTATATGACAATATGTACGTAAATTAAAATTGCATTAAAAAAGTTGCAAGCCGCGACGAAAAATACATACACACACATGTGTGTATATATGTATGTGTGTGTGTGTGTGTGTGTCTGTCTATAGATTCATGTGAGATTGTTGCTTGGCTGCGCATAATGGCAGATTTTTAATTGCCAGCACAGAAAACTGTCTCGGCCTGGCCGCAAAATTATCATAATGAGCTGTAAAAATCGAAACCGAAAACGGCGAAAAAGCAACCAGCGAAATCGAATAATATAAAATATTACGCATACGACACTTGAGCCATGACCTGCAACGTCAGCTCGAGCAAAAGTTGCGCCCTCGGCTTTGCGGCTGCAACGCGGCACTTGGTATTGCTGCCAGCTTATTAGGGTGTACCCAAAAAGCAATTGATCATGGCAGAGTTTAAAGTATAAGTACAAAATATATATAGTAAGTCAGTCATTCGGCAGACTTGGTAGATTGGCGCAAGTTGTTACAGAGTTTCTCATATTTTAATCACATTTCTTAACTTTTAAGCACCAGCCTAATAAGTGGAACGTATCTTTTGCTTTATGAGCCGCTTGACACACCTTAAGCTGCAGCAGCAGTTGCAGTTACAGCTGGAAAGCCGACTTTTGGCCATTTCAATTGCCTGCTTGCTTGCTCTTTATTAAAACTGGCATTGGGCTTGAAGCGATGTAGGAGAGCAAGGGACAAATGGCAGACCCGAGGACATCAGCGCTGCTGGCCACAGCAGCATTTTATTTATGTGGCCAGTTTAATATGGCAGGACAGTGTGTGGCTGAGTCATATGAGAAGGCAGTTGGCAGTTGGCAGTTGGCAGTCGGTTGTGGAGTTGGGTGCGCTCCACATAATTATGCGCATTTTTTGTAATTAAATATTCCTTGTAATTTGCATGCGCGCACTCTGGCAGCCCAGGCAACGTGAACCAGCGAGCCGACCGCCTGCATACATTTATTTTATGGTCGCCGCCTCTTTTGTTGTCAATTTTAAAGGTAATTGAAAACTACAATAAAGCGGTTTTTATAATTATAGGCCCCGTCGTTTGCCATTCCACATGCCAGTGGCAATTTGGAGGGTGGCGGGCTTAAAGTGCTTGAATCTCAGCTGAAAGTTGGCACAGAAACTTTTAGCCAAAGCAAAGAACAACAATTTTTGTTTTTTTCAATTTCCGGCTTAAGTCAAACAAATGTACTCCGTGCCAGCGAGAAAGCGAACAAGCGAACAAGCGAGCGAGCGAGCGAGCAGCGGAAGTTGCTGCTGCTTGTTTAAAAATATAAATAAAATTAAAAAAAAAAAAAAAAATGGAAATACCAGTGCAGATCTGTGTTTTTTTTCTCTGCTTATTCTTCTTTCTTTTTTATTTACACCGGATATTAATTTTATAGCAGACGGCAGCGAGGCGCACGAACTTGACAAACGCGGTGCGGGCTTTTGATCTTAATAACACACGAGGTTTTCTAACAATCATTTCAGCTTCACGCTTCCGCCTGTCCAGCTGCGTGTCTGTGTGTGTGTGTGTGTATGTGTGTGCGGAAGAGAGAGCTAATAACATATAGAACTTCCGCTGCCGGAAGCGTGCAAGTGAGCGGCCATTTTGTTAAAAAAAAAAACCATATGCGACTTTTTGATATGCTAAAAGCAAATGTCTTGTAATCCCACACTCACACACACGCACACTCACTCTTCTGCAGCTTTCGGGCAGGTGGCATTTGATGGCAACCCCAAGGAACTGGGCGAACGCATCGGTAAACACCTCTACCGACTTTTATGTACATTTTCTTTTATGTTTTGTCAGCATAAAAAATGCATGCACAACCTTCCTGGGGTAAACAAACAAACAAGACGCCCCGTTGGTGTCAACCAGCGCATAGCGCTTTGTATGCACGCCCAAACCTCTCTCTTTCTCTCTCTGTGAACTCTTACTCCCGGTTTTATACGCTTGACAGCAACGCAAATAAACAACAGGTTGATCTCGAAATTTATTTAGAAAACAGCAAAATATATGTGAAGCCAGTTAGTCGCAGCTTTAATACGCTTTACAACGAACTTTAAGACTTGTCTCATCAGCTAACTACTCTCCATCTATGAGCTATATACGTTTACCTTTGACTCAGTCTAAGAGCGTAGCAATTCTAACTGCCTTTATAGAGCTCTCACAGCTGCAGCCCACTCGATAGTCTAGTCATTTGCCGTAAGGGTATTTAGGAGTGCATCAAATGCATGTAATGCATTCAAGCTGCTGTTGTAAACAACGTTATTCTTTCAGCCTTTTTTTTGTACACTGCCTTCTTGTTGTTTTGCTGTTGCCCTTTGTGTTTGCTGTTGCAGTGCATCAGCATAGAATCGGCCCATGCTGCGTTTAATGTGCTTATGAAAAACAGGAAGCTGCTGCCTGGCTGCCCGCCCGCCTTTGCCCTCCATCTGTGTGTCTCTGTGTCTGTGTCTGTGCCAAACAGATGAAAAATGCACAAAGCAGGCAGCGCAGCAGCTGGTGGCGCAGGTAACAGATCTGAGAGCTGAGAGCTGCAAACTATGCTATGAAAAATATGCTAAATTAAATTAATATCATAAAATGGAAAAACCCTCGCTTGCTTTTTTATGCAACCAGCAACCAGCAACCAGATAAATAAATAAATTTCACAGTAAATAAACAAAAATATGCAAGCGTTTGTCATACGACTAATTGAAATTTAACAAGGGACAAAGTTTTCAAATTCAATCACAGTCGAATAATATCATTCAGTGCAGCATACTCGTATGTACAAACAAAATTGTTTTTCCAAAAATTTTTGTAGTTTTACTTGTAATTCCGTTGAATATTATGAAATGCCAAAGCAAAAGCGGGTAAAATGCGCATTTCATATGAAAGGATTTATTCCAGATGAATTTTGTGCGGTTTTGCTTAAATTGAAATGTCAGCTTTACGGGTTGTAGTGGAGAAAAGATTCCTAATATCAAAAGAGTTAATAAACGGATATCAGAAAGAGAGCGAGATAATGATAGAGAGATTATGTAAAATTTATTTTTGGTGAAGTTTTTGCTATTTTTGTTTAAGTTGTTATGGAAGAGTTAGGAAGAATCAAGTAGACAAACGATTTGTAGTAAGTAAATAATGAAGAAGTAACAATTAGAAACTTAGGAAGAACTAGCAAGAGAGAAGAAGAGAAAGGAAGAGTAGAAGAAGCAGTCACACTATACAAGCCCACAGAGATTAAGAGACTAATACTTTATCTCTGCTCTGTTCATTTAAATAAATAAAAATAACGTAAAACTAATTATCTACCATTTTTTACTCACACGTTGGATTTTTTCAAAATTAATTAAGCTAAATTAAGTTTGACAGCATTTATAAATATGCAAAATACAAAAAAAAAAGGCAGTAAACGACTCGACCAACTTTACGATATTAAATTAAATTAACTACATGCATGACAAAGAGAGAGAGAGAGAGAGTGAGAGAGAGTCAGAAAGAGAGGCTAGAGAGAGATGTGAGAAACAGTTGCAGAAAAAAAATGTATATTAAATTACTTATTTATCATTTTGCATCAATTTGTAAAATTTACTCATTAATTTAATTAAAACCAATTAAATGAAATTGTCACTGTCATTTGGGCATCGATTTTCAGTGCTAGCCCTGAATGGTTGGCTGGCTGCCTGCTGCTGCTGCCTGCTGCCTGCCTGCTAGCCTGGCTTTTGCCAAGTGTGGTTTTTCTGGTTTTCACTCTTCATGCCCCCCGCTTTGGCTCGATCTGTTACTGCGTTTCTCCCATTTCTGATTAAACATGGAACCCAATCTGGCCGCCGCCTTGACAATTACATATTTCACATTGTACAAATTGCAAACGACTGTTGTTGCGGTAATTTAATAACTGCGCATTTAATGAAGCGACAGCTGATGCTCCATGTCCGCACATCCGGCTATACTCCTGCTGTTCGACGTGTCAAGGCCTGCCAAGGTATTTTGTTCATTATTTATGACAATTGCCTTGGGTCTCGATTCGCATTTGCACAAGTACTAATTGAAACAAGTGCACTGCAGTTGGCAGTGACCGACTGTGAGGTAACCTGGACGAGACGAGATTCCATTAGTAAAACTTTAGTTGCATAGATACAAAAGACAGACCTTATCAGGTAGATATATATACATTGCCCTTGACATATGCCTATATAAACACATTATACCCCATTAGTGTGTAGTAGATATAAATAAGCAACAAATTTAATTCAATTCAGCAGTTCTCACGTTGCGCATACGCAGCGTTGCCCACTTAAACAGTCAACATTTCAGCGTTGTCTGCTAGCAAACAGAAATTTTAAAGGCAATCAGCCAAAGTCATATATATCTGATAAGCACAGCTCTTTAAGCCAGAGTTTTTTTTCAGTCTCAATTGTTTTTAGCCAAGTTCAGTGGCTTATAGATAAGACAGCGCATACCACTTGACACTTAACAAGGCACAAACCATTAACTTTTCACGCTCGCGCCCCTGAAAAGCGATTGGACCACGCCCGCTTGTCAGTTGACATGCATAAATTTCTGCAGCATCTTGCTGCTGTCAGTGCGGGGCATTCATATGAAAAATTGCCAAGGCGTCTCGATGCTAGAGGAGCTATTGTTGCTGTGGATTTACTATGGCTATTGATGCTGATTGGTGTGGCTGACTGGCTGGCTGGCTGGCTGGCTGGCTGGCTAGCATTGCCTTGGGTCAGTCGACGAAAAATCAAAACTAATCAAAAGGCTCACACTGATGTCAGATGGGGCACAGGGCCCGCAGGAAATTGGCGCAACAACGGCAAACAACATTTCCATTTGAGCACATAAATTTTCGCAACAAATTCAATTTCCTCTTTGATTTTAGCAAACGAGCAGCAGCAGCAGCAGCAGCAGCAGCAACGGCACTAGTAGCAGTAAAAGCAGCAGCAGCGGCAATGGCAAATAAAATAAATAACTTTCCGGGAGCGCAACAGTTGCCTAACAAAACGGAAGCGGAAATGCAACACACACACCCACATGTGTGTGTGTGTGTGTGTGTGTAAGAACAAATAGCAAATAAGTGCAAAGCAACCAATTGATAAAGCAAAAAACACTTCAAACTGCAGTCCCAGCGCATGTAACAAAGGCCGATGAGTGTGTTGAAACCAGCAACAACAACAACAACGAGGAGCAGGAGGGAACCACTTCATAAATAATTCATTTCCCGCCTGCTACGCCAACTTCAACAACCAGCCTCCTATTTTTTGCTACTTTGTGTTGGTTTTGTTGTTTGTTTTTTTTCATTTTCAGTTTTTTTTTTCTTGTTTTTGCTGTTTTTGTTTTGGTTTTCATTCTTGTGCGGCGTACGTGGTGTGGCGTGGCGTATGCGCAACATATGCAGCACTCGGAGAGGCGTCGCTGCCGCAGACGCCAAACTAACGTGAAATAGACACGAACAAAGGCTTTTCATGCCTTTGCAAGCATAAAATTGCTTTTTTGCAACAAATATCCTGGCCAGGCGGCAGTTAGAGTCCTTGTTGAAGTTGACTCGTCTCTCTCTCTCTGTCTCTCTCTCTCGCTGTCTCTGTCTCGACCTCGGTTCGGTCTCTGTCTGGTTACTCAGTCAGCATGTTTGCCTATGCGCCCAGTCCCAAGTCAACGTCTCTGGCTTTGGCCACATCGACTACTGCTTCAGCTCTGGGGCTAGACCCGGCATTGGCTGTAGCCGTCTCTCTATTTGTTTGCAATTGCATGCGTATTTGATTCAATTTCTGCAATTTATTTGCAATTTGGCGACGGCGCCTTCGTTGCTTTTTATCTCTTTGATGATTGAGAGCACACGTTTCATCAGCACTACCAATATCACTTACCAGCAACAGCAACAACCACCAACTGCCGGCAGTCTATTAAATTTTTAAATGTTGCCCTGTGTTGGGCACTCAACATATTCATGCCACATTGTTGTAGTTGTCAGTTGTTGTCAGCCATCCGAAATGCATAAATTTAACACCTAGTAAGCAATTCACAGAACTAAGCCACACACACACACACCCAGTCGCTGTTGCAGTCGCACACAATGTGCAACACCCAAACATCCGTTTCCGCCTGCATCCGCTGTGGCGGTGCGTCGGCCATTTGTTTTGAAAGCGGCAACCGCTGCCGGAGCTGCAACACTCTGCGCATATATTAAATGCCGCTAAAGCAACACATAGCTGAATTATAATTAAATGCATTGCCTCCGCCATGTAAGGGAAGTGGCCTGCACCCGCCACGCCTTGCCCCTTGAGAGCTCTGAGCCCACAGGGGCACAGTCTATAGCTGCATGCTTTAGACGCCACAGATACCAATACCAACGACGGTCAAGCAAATGAGCAATGGGCCAACAACAACAACAACAACAACTTCTTGATATTTGCAACTTGAGATATGCAGCGGTCAGATAAGCTGGGCTTGCCATTGAAATATATGCAATAAATATTCATTAAAATTAATTTATATAAACTAAATAATACTACATAATAAATTGAAATAATTTATGTACATATATGTTGGCTTAAAGGGATTTGCTTGAGCTGATATATAATACTTGGCTAGAAGGCTTTAATAGATCATATAGATTACATGGGCTAAGCTTAGACTAGGACCTGAGGTCTATCAGAAGAAATTTCAGCTCTGATATACATGACTTCATTGACACCCAGAACAAGTAAATTGATGTTAGGTTTAAGCAAATAAAATGCTTCAAATTACTGCTAAAATTGCATTCAAACAAAACTAGGTCGACTTTAATAGCATTAGGGTCATATGGCAAATGGACAGACGGAGGCCAGGAGGCGCCCCCAAAAAAGGGTAAACAAGGGCCGAATGCAATGAGAGCAACAATAGCAAACACTATGATAATAAAGGCATTCATTATTATTCCAATAGCTGTCTCTGGCTGGGCTGTTGCCTGCGGCTGCTGCTGCTGCTGCTGCTGCTGTTGTTGTTGTTGTTGCAAGTGTGGCGCCAAAGAAGCGATTAAATGGAAAAGTGTCACAAACAAAACTCACAAACGTTGGCCAAAACCAGCGCCAAGCGCGTAAAATTTATTCATATATGTGTGCGTGTGTGTGTGTGTGTGTGTGTGTGCAGCGGGCGGCAAGGATATCAAGTTCTATATTCTATAGTTTTTTTTCTTGCTTTCTTTTGGTCATTTAAATGCAAACGTAAAAATAATGCAGAAATGCAGCTGAAATTGCAATTGCAATTGCAATTTCGTCTGTCCGCTCGTCATTCAGTCAGTCCGTCTGAGTGCCACATGTGGCTGGCATTGTAATTCATGTTGCAATGCCCTCCTACCGCCATCTCCTGGCCAAATGCCTTTTGCTAACTGGCGCATAAATTGTTGCTACCCAATTACGAGCACTAACAATGCTCGCCTCCCTTTTGTCACTCTCCAAACCTGTTCGCTGCGCCTGAATGCGACTCTGGCGGCATTGACCATTGTCTGAGCTGATTCTATTGTTGCTGTTGCTCTTGTTGTTGTTGTCGTTGTTGTTGTTGCCAATTTTAGGCCAAAATGTTATCATGTCAGTCGCAGTCGTCGGTGCCTGCAACAGCAACAGACAGAATCAGAGTCTGAGTCAGAGTCAGAGCCATGGCAACAGCAGCATCTAGTGCTGCCACCCACGATTTGAGTGCGAATTTGCGTAAATATAATTTATTTACGCACTACGCACGGTGCTCGATTTGAGCTTGGAGTCGGGTCCTTTAACAGAGACAGAGACAGCCCTGATTACATAAGCCTAACACGCAGATCCACACGCACATGCAGCTTAGTACGGAGTCTGGCGTAGGCGTGACATTTAAGGCTTTAAAAATAGCCGAACGGAGTCTGACAAAGCCGGAACGTTTAATTAGAATGCGGCCGGTTTGTGGAGCTGTCTCAAATATGCCGGCCAAAATGACAAATCTCCCAGCCTGAGCTGCATCACTACCCATTGCCCACTGCCCACAGAATTTGTCTCTGTTTGATTGCTCGAATAGAGCAATAGACCACAGTCAATGCAGCTATGCGAGCAGCAACTGCACAGCCCAATAATGAGAAACTGCAGTGTCAAGTTTAATTAAAATTTGCGTGACGAATTCAAATCCCAAATTGAATATGCATTTATTATTTGCCAAAGAGATATTAAGACAACAATTTGCAAACTATTTGGGCTTACCCACACACACACACACATGCATTGCTAACGAAATGCTTTAAGCCTTATTGGAAACGCATAAGATTTGGCATCAGGTATCGGCCGTACACGTATATTGGCAACTGTGATATAATTGGGAATTCATAATACGCAAAATCGAAACGCAACTTCAATCGAAATCAAAAATCAAAGCTATGGCAAAACATATCAGCGATTGAAGTTCGCAGAGGAGCGAGTACAATTGCTGAAGCCAGTAGCTGGGGGGGTTGCTATACCCAAGGGGGGAGGGGGAAATGTGGGTGTGGGCGTGGTCGTGGAGTCACGGACACGCAAGGATGTGCCAATTGGCAATTGCAATTGCAAAAGCATTTCCTTTTCACGTGTATTAACATAATCAAATTGGATTTGTGCACAGGATAATGATGAGCTTCATTATTGGTTGTGTTGCGTTGCGCCATTTCTGATACCCTGCAAATATGCAAGTAAGCAAAGGGAGTATTCGCTGCTGCCAACTCTTCCATCTAGATAAGCTGCAACTGGAATCTGTGCAGCTTCGAACTGTATCATGATCTGATTAGAGCTGATATCAGGCAACTTGTACACAGACTCACTCGCAGTCGAGCATCCCTGCACTGCATATATGTGTGTGCGTGTGTATGATTTTAAGAGGAACTTCAGCTCATGTCCTTTTTCGTCGTCGTCGTTGTCGTTCTTGTCAGCAGCGTTGTTGCTTATTATAAATTATAATGAATTTGCTGCTGCCAGCCACTTGTTGTCAGCGGCAACCAGTCTGCCCGCCATCAGCCTCGATACGTTGTCCCGCCCCCTTTTCGGCTGCTGCTCATTCCACTGGAAAATTAACGCACATGAAGTCGCTTCACTGGCTGGCGGACTGGCTGTGATGGAGGCTGGAGGTCGGAGTATGGGGTGTAGCTGGTTGTGTAGCATAATCGAAGCACTTGGCTTGGCGTTTTGTTGTTACCTGTCAGATGGCTTATAAACCTGTCTCGGCATGTGTCGCCATCACCATCGCCATCGCCAGTTGCGATTTAGCTGGGTTCGTTCGTTTCGCTGGCTTTTGTTATTCTTCCCTTTGGCCCGAAGGCAGCAAATTTTGCGCTTATTATGTAAATTTTTCGGTACGCTCCAAAAATGATAGCCGCAAGCTTTAAGCGTCTACAATTAAAATTTAAATCAAATACGAGAGCAGAGCGCTTCGTCTAATTTAATTGAGCCAACAATGAAGCCAAGCAAGCACTGCCAACCAGCCAGCCAACCAGCCAGCCAGGCAACTTGGCTAACTGTCAGCCCGCGGCCATAATGGCACTTCCACTTTGGAGTCGCGCTTTATTTTTTTTCAATTGCATCTGCTCAAAGTTGAGAGTTGGAGTTTGAGCTGCGGCTCCGCAACAATTAACTAGCAATTTTCAAATAAGCGTTCTCTCTCTCCATTATAATTGAGCCGCAGCCCGGCTCGGGTTTGGGTTCTATATAATGAAAAGAGCTGCAAAGCATACCCGAAAGCTGAAAAGATTTTTCAATTGGCATCGTCGTCATCATTGGCAGCGGCAGCAGCAGCGGCAGCGGCTGCATTATTATTATCATTATGATTATCATTACTTTGCCCATTATCATGGCCTTCATCAGATGCCACATTATCGTTGCTCTGGCTGCCTGCATTTAAGTTTTTTTCCTTTTTTCACTTGCCACTTGCCTTTGTTGGCCGAGAGCAGTCGACAACCCATTGAGTGCTGCCAGAGAGGGAGCGAAGGAGAGAGCATGACTGCAATTGTTGCAAGAGCCAAAGTCAAGTCCAGAGCAAGGTATGCGCTAGCTAAGTCGGCTGTAAAACTTCTTGCCAAAGAGTTTTTCTTTTTCTTTTTGTTATTTTTACTACTATTACATAAATTGTTATAGAACTTCGAGTGCATTTAAATGATTATGTGTGTGGGCGGCGGCATTAGCAACTGTCATTATAATTGGCATTATGTGTCGGCTCAGTTGACAGCAAAGTCCCTGTTTTTATGCTGTTCGTGTGATAAAGTTAGTAAATTGAGCCCTTTCTGAACCCAATAAGCTCTCTTCAAATTGCAGCAGTGTCAATTTGTTTGAGCCCGGCAATAAGCTGAAATTGGCCAGGCCTAAACACAGTTTAAGGCCAACTCAACGGCTCTTTAAATGCAACAACTTCGGACATTTTAGCAGCTAACAAAAATGCGGCAGATCACATCAAACCGCAGCACAATACAGAGAAAGAGGTAGAGAAGAGGCGCACACATATGCGCTGCGTTTACGGTTATGGGTCCCAGGGGCGCCAGCGAAGCCAGCTGCCCAAAAAGCAAGCCAAAGCAAACCAAACCTAAACGCAGCTAAAGCAGGCTGTGTATGGGTAACTGCCAACACTTTAAGGCCGATAAAAGTCGAAAAGGGGCAAACGGGAAAAAAAATATATATATAAGCGAGAGCAGCTCTCAATGTGTGTGTGTGTGTGTGGCTGTTGAGGCAGACACTTGAGGTAAGATATTAAAAATACATGAGCATGCACAGGACATTGGCATGGGAATGGGAACTGAAGGATCTTGCTCGACAGACGCTCAGACAGGCTACAGTCTACTTGAGTTACAAGTGGCTTATTTACCTTACGATAAGTGCAGCCTGGAGTGCCATGACTGCCAACGAGCCACAGCTCAGCACACACAACACCAACCACTTCGCCCTTCACACCACCCCACCCCCCCTCACCATTCACATCGTAATCATATTAATAATTATTTCTTATAAAAGGCAAGGCCAAAAGGTTACTCTAACGGCTCTCTCGAGCCTAATCAACCTGAATGTGTGTGTGTGTGTGTGTATTAAGCTTGGAATTTGAACCTTTTGTGAACGTTATCACTGAGTAGTTGCCTCTCCCCTCGCTGTCTCTCTTGACTGATATTTAAATTAAGTACATGCGTAAGTAATTGCTTATGTTGTCATTACACGCAAGGATTTAACCCAGAGCGTTGCCAGCAATCGCCTGCTGCTCCACTGAGTCCATCATTCAATATCATGTCAATATCAACCAAGTTACAGAGCCGTGGTGGAGCGAGCCGATTCATGGTCAGATTTCAAGCCTCGTTTTGCCATATGATTAAGTTTCAGTCTGTGGACGGCCCATAAATCAGGTGAAATTTTCAATAAAGTCATGTGAAGCATGTTGACGAGCCCATGTTTCTTATTGTTGTTGTTGTAGTTGGTGGTGCTGTGGCAGCTGCCATTTATGATTTATGTGAACAGCAGAATGATACCCAACAAATATGTACAGCAAAAGTCGTCAGCTCAGGCCTACAAAAATATATTACAGGCAGCTGACAACGTTGCGTTATATTAATGAACAAGTGCTGAGCAAGCTGCGTGCGCCTAGTTGTGCTCGGCAACAGCTTTCAATTTAAGTATCAGAGGTGTTAGCAAACAATTTGATGTAACTCAGTGAGGTAAAGAGAGAGTTTGAGATTGAGAATATGTCGAGTTGAGCATCAAGTTTTCAAGAGGCATATTCAAAATTGAGCTTTACTTTATCAGAAATAAAAATAAAAATATATTTCATCATTAGAGAAAACAAATATAAATACATTTGACATTTGGCTGTCGCTTAAAAGACCAAAATAAATTCCTATTCAACCACATCAATAAGCAAACGGATTTTAAAATCGTCTGGCATGAAACCTATGGTAACCATTGGTTAATTTACGCCGACTCTTTTCACACAGCTTTATCTGTGTGTGAGCTGTGTCACATGTTGCCTGCCTCAAAGTCAAAGCGAAAGCAAAGCTCTTTCATTCTGTTGAAAACATTTCAAAGAATCAAATAAATATACAAAAAAAAAAAAGAAAACAGCAGCAAAAGGGTTTTCTTCTTCTTCTTTTTATTTTCACGCCTCATAAACAGTTGCTATGAAGTATTTGTGCGTGTGTCTGTGTGTTGCTATGTTTGTATGCATAAGTAGCTTGTGCCACGCCCCTGGCAGCTGCCTCTCGTTCGGCATTACGCATACGCAAATTATTTACTTTACGCGTTGCGCATTTTTTCAGTCTTGCACAGAGATTCCTCTTATTCCACTTATTCCAGCTGTTTCATATATATATATTATTTTTTTTTTGTATTTTGTCATTTAACAAATTAATGAGATTTTTATGAAATGTCGAAACATCAAAGAATTCTGTCATATTCTGTGTGCATCAAATTAAGCTGGCTTATTATGATGGGCGCAAAACTACAGCGACAGCGCCATGTGATATCACATAGCAGTCGCCATATGTATATACCCAGATATAATGTATATAAGTATGTACTTTTCTGTATTCACATGCGCTTATCCATACGCAGAACTGAGCTATCTCGACTATGGCATGAGGTTTGTAACCACAGCAGATAATTGACTACGTTTGCTCACTCTCTTCATTGCATTCATTAAATCGTTTTTAAATAAGCAAAGTCTTTATCGCGGTATGCGTGCTCTTGAAAGTCTTCTTTATATTAAACTGCTAATACAAGAAGTGAACTGAAACTGACAGAAATTCCAACAAAAGCTACTCATATAGATATGTCTTTTCTCAATCAGCCAGTCCATCATTGTCATATAAAAGTCATTTTCCCAATCACTCAGTCTAGCATGCAGCACTCTTTACTCAGAGCATTCCTAGCTCTCTAGTGTATTGAAATTTCGACTCTATTGTAGCAGTTGTATTTGGTTTCTTGCTCTTGAATTTTCATACTGAATGTCGTTGCTGACGCGCAGCATTACGTATTATCCTCAATTAGCGCGCTTATTGTTTGCCTCTGTGGCTGAGAGCTGCTTTTCTGCTAAGACTGTATGCGTGTGCTTGCTGTGTCTGTGTCTGTGTGTGTGTATGTGTGTGTGTGTGTGTGTGTGTGGCCAATTATGGTTCTCTGCATAGCTCTTCAATTGGCAGGCGGCTTAGGATTAAGCATCTAAAGTTAGGCGCTTACTGCGAGAAATGCAAACTTTACATTTCAACAGTCAGACACTGCCAGCCACTAAATTCAAATCAAAGCTGTTGCTGTCTCTCACTCTACCCCACTCTCTCTCTCTCTTTCTCTCTCTGTCTGCATTGTCTGTTGTTGTTTTTATTTGTTATGCATTTTGCCCGGAAATTGAAGATAATAAGCATATTGTTGTGCGAAAACAATAGCGCTGCTAATGATGTGCATTTGTATGGGCTCAGCTCTCATGCATATGTGGACTATATCCGCGCGCATGTGTGTGTGTGTGTGTGTTTGTATGCATGAGTGTAGCTAGCCATGTGCATGAAGCTTATGTTGAGAGCCCGTTCTTAAAGCCAAGCTGTAATAGGCTTGCACTATGCATCGATTGGGCCAAGCTGCAATTAAGTCTATAGTTTAGCACTCAAATAAATTTAATTTCATTATAAAACATAAATTCAAAATAAAAGCCATTAAATCGGCTTTCAATTAAGCCTCTTAATGCAACAAAAAAAAAGTGAACTTAAAAGAACAATAATTACAAATAAATATAAAATTTAGTCAGCAGCACTAAAACGAAGCAACAACCCCTAAGCAACCCCTAACCAGCCAGGCCAACCCAGCCACACGCTGTAGAGCAGAATACGGAGCAGTGGCAGCAGGGGACAACCAGTTGCATTGCCTGACATCGTAAAAGTTGCAACGCCTCTTTTGGCTGCCTGCCAGGTCAGCAGCTTTTCAATGCGATAGGCGGTGCCCGCAAACGGCAACGAAAGGCACAACAAAAAAAACCATGCAGAATAAAACAAAAGCCCAACTCGTAACGGGCACTAAGCATGCGCCCCGAATAAGTAGGCTATGAATTTTATTGGCGCAACGCTTATGTTTTTACTACAGCTCGAGCCCTGCTGTGGATGGGGGCGGCTTAGGCAAAGTGCATTACAACAGCTGAGCGAAGCCAAAAACTCTATGAAAACAATGCAAAAGGAAGCGCACGGACAACTAATTGAATTAAAAGTAAATGCAACTTTTATCCTAAGCAATTACGGCCAACAACAACAACAATAACAGCAGCAAGGAGCAGGTAAGACAGCAGCAGAAGGCTGCTGCTATGCTGTGTTGTGTGGAACAAACATCAAGCCATAGAAATACATTTTCATTTTCATTTCTATTTCATTACAATTTCATTTAGGTGAAGCTTAAAAGCGCACCAAATGGCTGCCAGCCGTAGCAATTATTTTTGTAGATTTTGTTGCTCCGACAAACAATGGCCAGAGTAAGCCAAAAGCACCTGTAAGACAATGGGCCAACGTAAGAAGCCAAAAGCAACAACACAACTGAGCAAATGGAAACGAGGTGTGCTTCGAGATTGAAAAACAAGTTAATAGCAATACTCCACTCTCTCTCTCTCTCTCTATCTCTCTCTCTCTTACTCACACGCTGTCTCTCTCTCGTTCTAGCCTTGCCTACAATTGGGCAACAAAAGGAATTTTCCAATTTTCACAAAATGTTTTTTTATTTTCCTTTTGCGTAAACAAAATCAAGATGAAAGCGCAGAGCCGGCCAAAAAGAGCATGTGTAGAGCGTTTAAGTGAAGTAATTAATTTACCAAAACACACACGCACGCACAGCTGGCTAGAAGACAGATGCTTTGGACACACGTTCTTCAGCTGCTGCCCATAAATATAAAAGTCAAACGTGTGGCATATTCAATATTTTATTAATTTGTTGCGGCTGCCACTGCCATTGCCACTGCCACTGCGCGTGCCAATTGGCCGTCAGTCAGTCTGGGCCAGTTAACTGGCAACGCCAAAGGCAATTACTGCCACAGTGCGAGCTAAAAGTAAACGCATCTATTTAAGTCTCATGTGGCATTCAATTTTTAATTGTCTCTCCCTCTCTCTGGCCATCAATTTGTGCGCGACTTTGGGTCATAAAATTTCAATTGCTTTTTAATTTGCATAGACTTAAGTTCTGCCGAGGCTTACCTACAACAACAACAACAACAACAACAACAGCAGGAACAACAACTTATATAAGCGAACAGCCTCGTTTCACTAATTACAAATTGTTAATGAATAGCCAGCTGGCACTTACCTGTAACGATGATAGACAACCAACAAGAGAGCGTGGGGAAAAGGTAGAGAAAGGCGGAGGCGGGGGCGTGGCTGTGCAAAGTTTTTCTGTTTGCATAAAATGTACATAAATTTGTGCGCAAAACTTTGATAATAATGCAGCCGCGGCTTGTAATATATAAAATTGTAGGTAATCGAAGAGGTACATAGAATTAGGCAGTCGATAGGAATGAGAAAAAGTAAGCAGAAGTAGAGTAAGCATAAGCCAAGTAATGTGAAAGAAGAAGAATACTTTCAGTTATAGAGAAACTTGAATGTAGTTTCATCTATCAGTTACACATTGTGAAGTACATCAAGTAATTCGTAAGAAAATTGCCCTTAGAACTGAACAAGATTTGTATCAAAACCTTGATGAGTTCTAAGAAACAATTTAGCTACACTTCAGAATTACTCTCTCATTCCCTTCACTTGATATGTGTTATCATATAAGACTATTATAATTTATATTTAGCCAACTCAGCTCTTACATTACCTACTTGAACCAACTACCTCTTCACTCCACTTGTTGCCCTCTCAAATTATCAATAATTCACTTTAGCTTAGTTCATTGAATTGGCAACTAATTCGATAGCCGATTAAAAAACTTGTGTAAATTATACGCTGCAATGCACACACACACACACTCGCACACACAGACACACATGCACATGCCGCTAGACGAAATAAAAAGTTGTAGTTAATTTTGGGTTATGTGGTACGTGGCAAGGAAGCGGCAGACACTCATAAACCCAATCATATCACCACTTGCCTGCTTAATGTGCCATGCAGTAAATTTTCCGCACAGAACAAAAACCGCAGTGCGAAAAAATGTTGTTACCCACGTCCCACAGCCCGACCTACTCCTGCTCCTGCCCACTCCCTCCCATTCGACAGCCATAACCCTGTGCGTGTTTTGCATGCATGCATCGACAAGCAACAGCAACAGCAACGGCAACGGCAACTGGAGGCGGGGAGGCTGGTTGTCGTAGGCGGCTGCACAAAGCGTTGCAATTAACGTTGCTGCAGCTCAGCCGAGCAGCAACCGCAGTGGCAACCATTGGCATTGGCTTAATTTCCATGGACTCTCGACTCCCATCGACTCAACTCAACTCGACTCGACTGCTGCTGCCACTGCTGGTCGAGCTGTTTATCTTGTGCGTTGAATTTTTGGGACGCACAAATTGAAAATACGCAATGCTGAGCAGCGGCGCAGAGCACATTACGTATACGCAATGTGAGATCGGACAGCCAGTGCAATAATCCATAATAACAATGGCCAATGGTCGGCCATGGCTGGGCTCTGGTGCTGAAAAACAATAAGCAGCATTGATTGCAGTCTATTGGCAGACTCTGGACTCTGTTTCTCGTCGATTTTAATGCTCGGCACGCGCAAGTGTACTTGACTTTTGTTTCATAAACAACAGCAGCAACAACAATGTTGATCAATTATACGCATTGTTCAGTACAGAGCTAATTAATTAAGTGACGTCTGTCAGATACGGAGCAGACTCATCCATTGCTATTGCTGCTGCTGCTGCTTTTGCTTTTAAACATTTCGTTTTATACAGAAATAATTGCCGCTTTCGGGGCCAGTGCTAAACCGCTTAGCAAAACTATTTGCAGCAATTATTTTAGCATTAAAACTCAACCACACACACACACACACAGACATATAGAAGCCAAACTATTTGTAAAACTATGCAATGAGCTGAAAGCTGCAAGTTTATATGCTAAAGATCAAGAGGCATTGCAGAAAATTTACAAATTATTGCCTGAAAAATGTTGAACACACGCTCTGAAGCAGCTCGTTGTCGAGTGTTCGACAACTCAACCAGACACAAGTGGCAAATGCGAAAGATTGGCAAAGGGCATGTGGAGAGAGAGAGAGAGAGAGAAAGAGAGAGAAGAAGCTGCTGGTTAGATGATTACATATTCGTATCATGTTAATATGTTGAAAATGATTCAACTTTTGTTAAAAATAATATGCAAAATGAGTTGGCAAAATAGTTAAGCAGCTTTCTGCTTGGCTGCTTTGCGGCGAAATCAAGTGCGTGTGGGTGTGTGTGTGTGTGTGTGTGAGCCTGAGTGTGTTGTTAGTGCATATGTATATCAGAGATTTTGTTTGTGGGTTGAACGTGAGTCGAGTGGTGCTCTTGTGCAGCTAATTCGCATATTGTCGGGATAACATGTGCTGTACATATATATAAGCTAGTTATTGTAAATACACTGAGAGAAAATATCAATGTAAATGGTAGACACTTATAGAAATAAATTTATATACAGTCGAGTCTCGATAATTTGTACCCCGCTAAATCGATAATCGCGATAAATCGAAACAAAATCTATCCCCTTGAAAAAAATTCGGTACAGTCGAGTCTCGATAATTTGAATTTCCGTCTATTTCGTAAAAAAACCTGATCCCCTTGCCATTTCGAATTATCGAGACTCGACTGTACTTGGACTTTTTGTTTAATTCTTTTGCTTTAGTCAAAAAAAAACATTTACTCATTCAGGCAGACTCATTCAGCTTTCTAGGGTATCACCTAGTCGAGTATATTACACACGTAACATTTATATATTTAGCTTATTTGCGCCCCACTTTTAGTTGAGTTTTTCGTTGCTTACAGTGTATTCTGTCCTCGATTAGATATCTATGCTGTATGCCCTATGGCCTTTGGCTCTTGGATTACTTTAGCTCTAACCCACCCAACTGCCTGGACTAGCTCCAGTCGGTAGGGTCATCACTCATGCCCGTGCAGAGCTGAGTGGCGCAGCAGTAGCCAGCTTGAATCTCACATCAATTTGCTGGCATGCCGGGCAGCCACAGTATTTCAATTGTTGAACCGCAGAAAAGTAAGTTTGCCGACTGGCAATGGAAAACTTTGCACAATGCACCTGCACTAGGCAAATATTTGGCCATCAAGTTTAGCAGCTGCAGCGCCCAACGCCCAACGGCCAGGTCCAAGTTCTGGCCGGGCACAATTTAAGACCAAGAACCGCAGGCCTCCATCATGATGTTGAAGACGGCAGGCAGAGGGCAGGCGGCAGCATTTGGTTGCAAAGTTAATGCTGCGGCAACTGCACCACAAAACATTTCACTTGGCTTTTGTTATTAAAAAATACCTAAAATAACCAAAGATAAATATTAATAACAGGCCAGAGCCGCAATGTTTGTTGTCGATGTTGTTGCTGCTGTTGTTACCACCTGAGCTATGGTATTTTTTAATTTGCCCGCCTCGCAAGACCTTGATGAGGGTGGGCGGCAGCAGCAACTCAAACAATTTGCGGTTTTCATTAACTTATCTTCCAGTTTTTTATTTTTTTCTTTTTTTTTCAGTGGACCCCGTTTGCAACACACGCTCTGCGAGTTTATTATATGAAATAACTTGCCAGGCGGCATGCCAGAATGGCTGTCATTAAATGCAGCAGCAGCAGCAGCTGCCAAGCTCGCCTTTGCTGCTCTGCTTCTCCGTCTCTTTGAGCATTTGAATAAAACCTGCGACTTATTTGATGCATCTTGTCAAAAGTTACAATTACAAAAAAACTACAACAAAAACAGCAACAACACCAACTGCGAGCGAAGACAGTGGGTAAAGAAAATGCGGTGCAGGCAGGTCGGAAGGTTTTTGGCAGTGCGTTTAATAGTTTCCATTTTGCTGGGCTTCAACGCACTGTGGCTTTGACGCTGGCACTTCCGTTTCCGCTTGAATTATCGCGCAGCAGGCGGGTGGCACCAGAAAATTGCATTAACTGTGCAAATGCTGCCACCCACCAAGTCTTTGGCGGCTGCCGCCGCCGCTGCTGCTGTCTGCGTTTAATATGCAACTTTTCAACACACACACACACATACAGGCAGCCAGCTAGAGCGCTGTGCCTGCCTGTCTTGCGTCATTTTGAAATATTTGTGGCATCAAATGCAGTCGTCAACTTGATTAAATGTCATGCAAAAAGCAACAGAGGCAGCGTGGCAGACGCCACGACGAGCTGCAGAACGATGGCTGTGGCAAGAGCTAGAAATTGCAAGGCGTTTGTATAGAATGAAAAGGCTTAGAGCACAGCACTTGGAATGGGGGCTCAACTTGCATTCCACACTGGCCACAGCTCAAGCAAAATGAAATAAAAAAACAAAATAATATGCGCACAGATTTGTAACAGAAAATTTAGTTTATGAGTTGCAATATGCCTGGGAATTCCAGCAGAGCTAGTCAAAGAGGTTGAAGAAGTCAATTAAATGTAGAAAAACCATATGGAAAATATTCTCTCAAAATAATTCTAATATCTTCTTAAATTAAAAACAATAATTTAAGTTAAAAAGAACATGAAATATTTATTTTGAGTCAAAATCTTAGGCTTATCCAAAGCCAACCACAACAGTTTCAGCAAATCCCTGGGCACACCTTCTCGAGTCTCGCAGCATTCAGCATTTGTCAACGTTAGCTGGCTGAGCTGCCTTTAAAACGCAAACATTTGCATAAGAAATGCAAATTTGCATAGTTTACCTCAGACAAATATCAGCAGATGGCAAAACCCGGAGACACACGTATGAAAAGCTGTTCGAAAAATTATTTAAATGAATTTGAATTTGTTGTTGAGTTATGCAAAATAAAAGATAGGCAGGCCAAGACAACCATAGACAAGCAGAGACAAGTAGAGAGAGAGAGACTCTGTGTCAGATGACTGTAAATTAATTAAATTTATTTAAGCATGCGTTGCACTGAGCAGCATTACACATACGCACCGTGCACAGACAAAGTCTATCAAAGTCCACAGTTCTTTCAACCAGACACTGTGAAATTATCATCACTTTAATTTCTTTTGACGCAAATGGCAAACAGACAAACAATTCTCAAAAATACTTGTAAATTAAATCAATTTATTTACAATTCCTTGGCTAGGACTCTTTTTTTTTTTTGCTCATGGCCCATTCACTCATTTGGCCCGCACAGCAGCGGCGCACAGAAATATGCAGCAATTTATTTTGAGCAAAGCCAAGTGAGAGGACTTGAAGTCCCTGCCCAGAGCTACGCCCTGCGTCGTCCCCGTGTGCATTTGATTGAAAATGCGTATTACTTATGTATATACCAAGTATTTGTACGTTCAGTATATAGGGCGAGTGGCAAATCTAAAATCAAATCAAATCAATTTTCTCAAATGTTACTTGGCAGTCACTGCCAGCCGCAGCCGCAGCAGCCAGTCAGGCAGTCAGCCAGTCAGGCAGCGAATCCTCTGACTTTGACGTAGCTTTTTACACACTCTCACTCTGGCTGCTTCAACTGCCAACTCTGATTGATCGAATTTAAATTTTTGTGGCACATTTCAGCCGTGCTACTCAATAAATGTAAATCGCTGACGTCCTCTGGCTTTAATTACGCCATTCTTTGGCCTGTCAAAGGCTGATCTAAATAACAAAAAAAAAGAAGAAGAAGAAGATTGTATTCTATAAAAAAAATAAATTTTGTTCTTAAATATGCGAAACACAATAAAAGTTTTCAATATTGTAGAACTGAAACGCAACTAAATGGGTATTTACACACGCCACACTTCAGTTGGCTATACAAAAATTCTTGCAAATGTTCTTCAACCAACTACGGCACTCGACGTTTGAACAAGGCAACTTAAAAACTTTGTAGAACCAGTCAACATGCGTGCCACTCTAAACCACACGCACGCACACAGCTACAGACACAAAGGGCAACAAGCCGCAAAAATGTTTGAAATTTTACAAATTGCTATTTTATTGAGAGGCAAGCGGCCAAATATGAAGCAAAACTTGTGACTCTATTTGAATCTCTCTGTTGAGTAGTGTGTAGAGTATATGTATGTGTGTCTGTTTGTGTGTGTGTGTGTGTGTGTGTGTGTGTGTGTGTGTGTGTGTGGGCACACCCAACCAGACATAATTAGCTAAGGAATTTTCTCATCAAATGTGCAAAACGCTGCAACGGGCCAAGTTGGTTGGGTTTCACAGAACCGAAATAGAAGCGAGGCAATAAAAATACAAGCCAAGCGCGTAGACAACCTAAAAGCGCAAAAGAAGCTGGCAAACGAAAACGAAAAGTTGCCCAGAATCAGAGCGAAAAAATACGCAACAAAAAAAAAATGAAAGGAATAGAAACGTGGCAAAGAGCGGAGTAAAAGAGAACGAGAGAAACTTTTTTTTTTATAATTTCAATAAAGTTGTTAACTTTATTAAAATTTTGCGCTCAGCTAAAAAGTTGGCAAGAGCCAGTCGAGCATAGAATTACTATGAAATACTTTTGCCAAAGCAACCGGCGATGCCCATAAATTGACAATTTAAGTTCGCCGAGCGAGTCAAGTAACTAAAAAAAAAAATAAAAATCAAATGCGAAATGCAAAGAAACGGCAAGAGAAATATATAAAACATGTTGGCAACAAAACGCGCATCAATGAAGCATAAATGCATTATGCCAAAGGCAAGTCTAACTAATAAATGTTTGAGCCATAACAACGAAGCAGGCAATCGAACAGACGGGCAAACGGACAAACGGGTAGCCAGCAGCTGCCCCAACAGTGTTGGCTACAACTTGCTCTAGCTTTCAGCTATGTAAGCAATTGGTAAAGTACCAATGTACTCTAGAGCTGTCTTACGATTTTTGCAAACTTAGCTAAGCTCAAGCTGCCTCTAGTCTCTATTCCATCTCATATTCTTTTCAAGCTTAACTTGCTTGAATACTCAGCAATTCACATGAATGGGACACAGAAATAAACTTAGACCCGTGTTCCTGGAATTATTGTTATTTATGTCTCAGCTATTTATATAAATAAGAAATACTATGAAAAATATTTATAGATAACAATTATCAATAAATATATTTAGATTATAAATGAAGAAAAGTAAATCTATTTTAGCAATTTTTATTTATTTTTTAATACTTCCCATTTTATTTCTGATTAATAGTTTTTCGGCATCTCAAATGTTGGCAGCACTAGCTGCAACAATACTTGAGCCAAGTAGCACGTAACTTGGCTCTTATGACTCCAGCCGTTGAGCTCTGGACCATCATCGTTACACGCTAAATTACACGCCAAATTGCGCACGGTTTGCCTTATTGATTTGAAAAATCCGACAAAAAAAAAAAGGAGAAATAGAAGAGAGTAGCATTCATGAATCAAAGCAATTCCTAAACGTTGCTGTTGCCGCTGCTGTTGCTGCCACTTGTGCAATAAACAAATCAAATATTTCTTTCATATTTTACGCACAACTGCATCAGCTGGCAAAGTACCATAAAAAAAGAATGCTGCCTGCATACGTCAAGGGCCAGTCGCTGTAGTTCAAGCTTGAGATTTACGGATCGATTCAGCTCGCTCAGGTATTTAACGAAATGCATAGTTAAAGCCAATGCCTGCCAATTTGTATTGGTATTTTGCATTTTCATTCACCACATCTCCCTCTCCCTCTTCCATGTACTTAATTCGAGTCAGAAACTCTCATAAATTCATCAAGCAATCGCCAATCGGCTGACGGCAACCAAATAACCCGAGAAACGTAGAATGCGAGCGAGAGAGCGAGTATATCATTCGGGGGCGACGCAGCTTTACGGCTCAATGACTCACAGATTTATTGGCCTGTGGATTTGGTTTTTGAAAGTCCTTGTTGCACATCAAAGACAAACAAGTTCAAGCCACATACAAATCCCCGTCATGTTTCATGAACGGGACAGACATGGATTTGGTACGAGTATCATCAGTCGAAAAACCATTTAAAGTATTCAATTTTCATTTTTTGAATACATTACATATTTACATGCATTCATTTTACCATAAACTATTTCCCTTAACATTAATGCACAATGCAACGATTATATTTATTAATTTAAAGAAGGGAAAAACATATTTTTATGGCTTCCTGTTAGAAATTGGTATTTATGATATCAACATAATTGGACGGCGGCAAGCCATCTATGCCACATAATTAAAAACTCAACTTTATCAGTTGATAAAAACAACAACAACAGGAACAAAGGCAACGAGAGTGCAAAACATGCTGAACACTGAGGCAAACAACTAAAAAACAAGGTAAATAAAGGTAAAAAATTATGAAGCACTTCATATTCTCGTTCCCAGAACAAGAGAACAAACTCAAACCAAAGTTCGGGGTGCGGGCAATCAACACAAAACGACCTCGTCAACAACTCAGCTCAAGAGCAAAAATATCAAAAGTACAAAAAAAAAGAGAAACAATTTCAGCATGACGAATATTAAATACACTGAAAAAAATTATCAAAAATATTAAAAATTATAAGAATAAGAAAATATTTAACATATAACAGAAAAAACATATAATAAATTATTACCAAATACCTTCTACATATAGTATATATAATTTAGTACTTCAATTCATTTAATTCCGACTCTGACTATCAAGCAATAGTTAAACTGATTTCTATAAGAAACAGACGACATCCTTATAGCTACATCTTCACTTCTTCTCCAACGACATACGCGATGACAAATCTAATAATACTTTTAGTTAGGGCATACAAATCATGCGGCAGCCAGCCAACCAACCAACCAACGGAGGTAGCAGCCAGCATCATCACCCTTGGCAACTTTGTTGCTGGCAGCATAGTTTGAAAAAGTTCGACTGGGCAGAGTAAAAGGGGAGGATTGACTGATTCTACTCAGCTCCTGCTACAGCTACAGCTCCAGCTCCAGCTGCTGCTGCTGCTGGCGTGGGCAGATTGGCAAATTTGTAGAGCCGCGGGTTTGGGCTTGGTGCGATTGCTAAGCAACGCAACAGTTTGCCATGGCTATACTACGTTATAATTTGTTATTGAGTTCTGCGCAGAGCAGCTGCAAAAATGCATGGAGGTAGCTAAGAAGACCGAGAAAAACATGCAAAAAAAAAAAACAAGATAAAAAAGAAGAGAAACAAACAAAAATATACAAAACAAAATTGATTTAGCTGAGAACTGAATGTCTGCAAGATACTCTAGATGTTGTAAATAGTTAAGATAGCAATTTGATGTGGTCTAAAGATGTGTTCCTTTGAAGGAACTAAACTAGATTTGTGCTTTTTGATGATGATACAGATTCAGATATATCTCAAATATATACGTATTCAAAGGGTGCACGATGTTAGTATATAAGAAAGATTGAAGTATTCATGCAATTGATATAAGCTATTTGTAATAAGATGAGAGAAAAGAGAGAAATGTTCAATCTGTTAAATCTGTAAACACTCTACATATATATAAAAGATTCTTCACTAAACACATAATTATATTTCAGTCATTGCCAAGTCAGTTTGTCTCTCAATATACCCTTCGATTTAGACATGAAACGGTAATGACAACCGTGGAGATGAAAGTGGGTTTGGGGCTGTCATAAGTGTGCTTGTTGTAGTGCCATTATCCTTGTTGTTGGTTGAGTTCGGGGCTGACAAACACAACAACAACAACAACAACAACAAAAAGACAAAATAAAAAGGAAAAAAAGTAAGATGTCTATATGATTGGCAACAGCAGCTTTTTAGTGTGCTGCGTCCCTTTTTTCTTTTTTCCTTTTTTTTTGTGTCGTATTTGTGTGGCCCCATCAACTTTTTTGTCGATTTCTTTTTTATTTTTTTAATATTTATTTCATGTTTTCCAACTGCCTTTATGCCCCGGCACACAACAAAAAATGTATATATATAAAATAAACTTCACCATATTCTATTTTGCCATTGCTTTTTGAGCTCGCTTTTTTTTCTTTTTCCGTTTTTTTTTTTTTTGTATGCTTTATGAAATTGATGCTCGAAAATCGCACTCAATTAGTAAGGATTTTATATTTATTTATTTATTGTTGCTGCCAAAGCAGAAGAAAAACGAAGAAGACGACGGCTTAGGGAACGAGTACAGTGGCACGTGTGTCAAGGACTCTGTGCAGGAGTATGTGTGTGCGTGTGTGTACGTGTGTGTAGTGTAAGTGGGTCTCGAGCTAAGCTAGCAAAAGCATTCCGGCTCAAAGGGTGTCAACTTGTATACGCTTAATTTAATTTATTGCTTATTTGATTTGTAAGCAGAGAATTTTATGAAATATTCGACAAAACTACTTGGCAGTTGCGTAGTTCTTGTCGCATTTGCCACTCTTGATTTTTACAATTGAATCTTGAACAAAAATGTTGAGAGCTTTGTGCTGATTAAGTGGAAAATTTATAACTCATAGAAACAAACAAAGCAAAAACAACAGCAAAGGCACGCGTATTAGAAACTTATTCATTGTTTTTCATAAAGAAAGGCCTTGAAAACTTCTAGACTAGCGGCTGCAACATATTACAAAGAGACATCTAGAGTTAGTTAATATAACTTCTGCTAAGCTTATGAGTGTGAATGCTTTGAGCTGTAAAAGCTTACATACAAGGACTTTCAGTCCGAAAAGCTTTCACAGTACATATCCAAACAAGCAACAACTTCCAGCGCTTTCATTTGATGTTAAGATATTTTTGTACAAAATACATGTTCCGACTGCCCGAGAAGCTTCGTCGTGGGCTTCAACTGCAACTTGAAGCTTAAAGCTCTTACACATAACACCAAGTCAACTGTTATACAAGCTTCACATTTTGTAAGCTTTAAAAGTTCAAAGCTGCACATTCCATGACCCAATCCTAACACTTGAGTATAACAGTTTTGAGCCACCCTAAGCTGTCGCTGTTAGCTAACAGCACTGCTGTTAAGCAAGTTAACAGCGATTAGTGAACTTAACGTGTCTGTCGCCTTCTGCCCCGCCGAACCGCTTGATTGTGCGTAAATGTCACTGCTGCACCCTCGCCCCCAAACCACTCTGTCAACACTCGTTAGTGTGTCTGGGTGTACGCTTAAACGCAGGACATTTACTTTATGTGTTCTTAAATGACAGCAGAGCATCGCAGCTCGAGTGAAGCAGAAGCCCAGAGCTACAAGCTGCCTGCAGCAGCCAAAAACGCTTCGCATAACGATTACATTAGAAGCGAGTAAAATTTCATAAAAATGCGCTACGTGCGTTGCCTTTTTGAATATGTAATGATGCTATGAAACGAGTGCAATTTGAGCACGCACACACTTACATACACCCAGACACACACACACACACACACACACACACACACACACCGACACACACACACTTAAATACTCACACAAATCGACCACAAGCGCTAAAATTCCATTTGTGGTTAGAGCGGACAACTTTATTACTCGCCAAAAGTATGTAAAGCATAGAGAAAGAGCGAGAGAGGTAGTAAGAGAGAAGGCGATATAAAAGTGTATGCGGGAGATAAAACATTTTACTATCAATTTTCTGGCTGGCATTAATTTGCGCAAATTTTTGGCACTACGAACCAATTGTGGCCGCTTGGACTCACGCGCGCCTATGGTTTTTACTGCGTGGTCAACCTGTCAAAACTCTGTGCTGGCTGTTCAAGCATTTTTCAAATCAAAGAGTGAGCAGATCAACAGTGGAGCAATGGGAGATTAAAATAGTTAAATGATGAGTATGATAATAAGATAATGAGAATATTGATAAAGAAAGGACTGAAACTCGCGCCAATTAGGTGGACTATTGGAAAGATATAATATAAAGATCTAACTTTAGTTGGCCGAACTGCAGCCTGCTTAAACTTAAACATAGTAGACTATAGATTCAAGCTAAACTTAATGCTCAGCAACAATTGTGATGCATAAGTTATAATTGACAGAGATCAGACCTCATTTGATCTTGTTGCAATCAATTGAAAATAGAAAGACTCTGTCTCTCTCTCCTATTAGTGGCTCTCTCCAATTTGTGACCAAAACTGAGATATATTCCCTTTTAAAATCAAACTTCAATTTCCCAGTCGATCCACTGGTATTGAAAGCAAGAAGACAGCTTTTTGAGTTCTGTCAAAGTCAACTCTCAAAACGGATTTAAGTTTATATATTCCTATCTAGATTTCTACCCATATATTGTTAGCTGGATTTTTAGCCACATATTGTAAACTGGATTTTTAGCTAAATAGTGTTAGCTGGATTTATAGCTGTATACTCTTAGCTACTTTCACAATTTGTTAATTTGATCCATGGTGCAGCGTCTGTTTTTCAATTCAACTACATGGACTTGACCAGGTCTGGCGGTTGTAGGCGACTGCGGTTTTCATTACATTTTCGATTTGTACATTTTGCAGTCGACTCTTTGCACCATCACAGCACCCGCACCCCTTGACGCCATGCCACCTCTGACTCTTTCAGTTGGGTGCGACTTAAGCGGCTTTGCTTTTTGTGCCCCGGACGGCGGCAATTTAGCTAAAACGGTGCACGCCTACCTGGGCCACAGAACGCACTAGGCAAATTACTATTTATGTGAGTGCCGGACCGACCCCACCCACACCCACTTACCCCTACTACACACACACACACACACGCATACACTCGCTGGCCAGTCAAACGCTTTGTGTGTGTGTTGGTGCGGTTGAAATGAGCAAATTGTATGCGATTGTGGCAAGAGGCAGCAACAACAGCAGCAGCAACAGCAACAACAACGAAACAGAAAGAAAATAGAAGAAGAGGAGTGCAACAACCACCGCAGCTGCCGTCTGTGAATGCACGAATTTGGGTCACATGGTCGACATTTTTCGGTTTGAAATGTTTTTTTTTTTTCTTTTTTCCAACTCAAACTTACTTAAAATAAATTAGTTTTACTAAACCACAAAGGGGCAGGCGGGCAGGCAGAAAAGAACTAGAACGGGGCGAGCAAGGAAGAATACGATAAAAATACAACTAAACCAATGTACAAAATAAATGCGAAGAAATCAGTGCCAATGCCCAAAGGATGCCCGCAAAACAAGCAAGCCGAACATCGGGACCAGAACCTTAAATGGACATAGGTCTGTCCTTGGGCTCGTAGCTGGAGACTGGGCAATGGGCCTCGGACTTGGGCCTGGACTTGGGCGCTGCTGCCAATTTTATGGCCAGACACGCAATTTTCACCCCTCAGCGGTGTCTGTGTGGGCGGCGGCTCAATGTGTGTGTGAATGAGGCAAAAGACAAAAGACAAGAGAAAAATTGCCAACTATTTGGCATTGAGTCACATGGGGGTCTGGACGGACTGTGCAATTCGATTAGAGCCGTAAGCGTTAAGCAGTTAAAGCTGCCAGCCAGCAGCTGCCACTTGCCACTTGCCACTTGCCACTTGCCAGTTGCCACAGTTTGAGGCATGACGTCAGTCAATGAATCGCCGGACGACACTGCAAAGCGCCAAATGAAGTGCAAAAATGACTGGCAAAAATGCGACCATTCCGCTGCTGAAATTCATGTGGCAGACAAATTGCATGCAGCAAACGCTCTAAAGCGGCCCGAAGCGGCCTGCGATATTTATAACCAGCCAGCATTTTGCCAGTCGACAGAGAGAGAGAGAGAGAGAGAAAAAGAGTGAGCGAGAGAGACTTGACAGGCAATTTGGCAAGGCAAAACTCTCAAAGCGTAACTAACATTTATATTTGTCGCCAGGAGTGCCGTCTAAACAAACAAATGTCACACATAACACGACAGCGACAACAACATCGACGACTACGACGACGACTGCCAGACGACTTTGAGGTTACGCCTCTCGTTCTCTCTCTCTGTGTGTGAGTGTGTGTCGAATGCTCCTTTGGCTCGCATGCAAATCAGCGAGGCGACACGAGGCCTGCGACTGAAATGAATGGCGCTACAAACGCGCTAACCAAATGCTCAATTTGATGTCCAACTTGCTGTCTGTGTGTGTGTGTGTAGGCGTGTGTTTGTGTGTAGGTGTGTGTGTGTGGCAATTTTCCCCTATTTGCAAGTGCCTGCAGCAACTAAAGGGGCAACACACTGAAGGGCCAAGCCAGTTTATTGACATTAATAATTAAATAATGCATAAATACTGAGACACGGTTTAACAGCAAGTTGTTAAGTTAACAGAGAACTGAGGGACAACTACCATATGTAGGAAAATATTCCACTATTGGCCATGGAGTATGGGAAAAGTTAGCTATTGTGCAATTTGATGAGTTTTTGATTGGTGCTTCAAGCTGAACCCTTGCCTAAATCTAATTGTAAATGAATAATTAATATGAAATTAAAAGACTTCTATAAGGAAAACTACCTCAGCTACTTAAAACTCTGTCAATGTCTTTTATATATATTTTAGTTTAGAAATATAAACTTTCCTCAACATAAACGCTTAAAGTTCAGCTGCCCAACTTCCGATATATATTTCATATGATTTAATAACTTTTTGTAAACGGGACTAACAACAAAGCTTAACCACCTCATCGTTGAAAGTGCTTTTGGTTAGGGCCATTCGATTCCCAGACGCATTTAGTTGTATGCCCGTTATTGGATTTTTCGTCTGACAAACGCCGCATAACTAAATAAAAGCCCGTCGTTCACTTCACCAAAAATAGCAGCTACAACTAACCGCTGTAACTCAAATGCAGCAGCAACAAATGCAACAAAAATAACAACAAATACAATTGAATTTGATATACGAGCGTGCCGCGCCCGATATGCCCAAAACAAAGCTGGGCAGCCCCGTTGCGAGAGATTCACTATTTTCTTTTTTAGATTTTGTTGTTTTTGAGGCAATCTATTGCCAAAGCAAATTAAAATTCAAATACGTTGGCATGTTGGCCATAAGAAAAACAAATATATAAAACCAAAAGCACAGCCACTGAGAAATTAAATGAAATAAATTTACAGTTGCGATTTTTAATCAAAAACACAAAAAAGGCAACAAAAATTTGCTAACTCCCCGTTGGCAGCTCAAACAGAAGATTACTCATACGCACTGTGAACGGGCACACCCACAGCATGCAACGGCTGCAACTGCTGCTGCCGCCACTGCTGCTGCTGCTGCTGCTGCAACTGCTGCAATGCAAAACTGTCCGGCATGTTTGATGTAAAAATCCCTCAACTGAAATAGATTTACGTCACTGGCAGCCGGGCCAACTACGTTTGTTAGCCATTTTTCGGTGCTGGCTTCTAGATCTGCTCCCTCTCTCTCGCTCTCGCTCTCTCTCTCTCCCTCTCCCTCTCTCTCTCCTCTGTCTCTCTTTCGGCTTTGGCAATTTATTTGCAAATATTTTTCAGCATCAAAAATATGTGTGTTGCCCCCACAACCAACCAGCCAGCCACGCCCACACGCCCACACACTGCACTGCAATTGTGCAGCAGTTGTTAGTTTTTATTTCTTTTCTAGTTTTATTTTGTTGGCTGAGCTTAAACTCGGATTTTTGCCTGCTGCCAAATTATATTACGCATACGCCATGTTGCTGGAATTTTCATCAAATTTAAAATCAGTCTCACAACGACAACAACAACACGAACAGCATCAACAACAATGCGTACAATTGCAGCTGTGCTGTCTGTGTTCTGGCTTTTGGGCCCGCTGTTGTCCAGCTTTGGTCTGCTCTGGTCTCTGCTGTCCTGCCACTCAATTGCGGCACCATTGACTAATCTCGCTTTTGATTTTCCAAAGCCATTAGCACACACACACAAGCACACGCACACGGACACGGACACGGACACGGACGAACGGCTGTGGACAGTGGAAAATATGACAATAGCAGCGACACCTGCACAGGAAGGACACTCGTCCAGCTGGACACTAATTCACACAGAGACACGCAGTTGCTGCAAAGCAAATCCAGTTCCAGTTCCCAATGGTGCCTAGCCTGATGAGTTGTCACATGTCGTCGCACTCATCTCCCATCGACCATCGTGTCCAGCCGCTGTGCTCTGTGCCTAAGTGCCTAGCTACTAAGCTGACCATCTCCCTTCCACTCCCATCGCTGGCTCTCTTACTCTCTCTCTCTGTCCCACTCTCAACAGCTGCCTAAAAACTATTGAGTCGAAATTATGCAAAGTTTGGCTGCAAATATTTTTTAATTAAAAGCATTTGCACAAGCATCGCTCTGGCTCGAGCCAACTGGCCGCATAGCTTGTTAAATGTCAAAAACACGCCTCACTGATTTTGCCAAAGAGACTGAGGACGACCGAATGGACTCTGCAAAAAGAGTTGGCATCTACAAAATTCATCTGGCAAAAATTCGATTGTGTTATTTTTTTCCCTCTCCGTTCGCTGAGCATAGTTTCGAGCAGAAAGCATGAAGAGTAGTAAAAACATGTCGCATTCGCATTCGCATTCGCATTCATTCATTTTCATTTACTGGCATGTTGAGCATACGCCACGTTGTGTGCCAATGACAAGGCTCTGTAACTGTCAGGCTAGAAGCGAAGGAGATTGCCCAGAACAGGCATAGGCATATTTAATTTAGTTTCTGGCCAAAATCCAATGCAAATTTGACAAGCTACAATGGGACTGTCTCTAGTCTGATCTATATTTAAAATTCAGCTTTGAGCGGAAGCCCAATTTCTCAAATTTCTTATAAGAGGCTGATCAATTCTCTACATATATTTTTAAACTTCCTTCTTCTTCCTTCTTTTTATTAATATTTAATTAAATTATCACACATTGTTGTGTATTATTTATGTACATATCCCTTGGCTTATTTTTGCTAATTGTCCGCTCTTTATAATATTTCTTCCCATTGTGCAAATCAACAGCTCTGTGAATAATAAATTATGCACTTCCCAACAGCAAAAAAAAATAAGAAGAAGCAGAGAAATCATAAAACCATAGGCGTGGCCGGGCAAACAAAACACACTGATGACAAAAGCCAAAAATATTGCCCAGCTAAGCAAATGCTTAAAGAACAGTAACGAGTGGGACACATAAAAACCAACAAAAGTCTGCCCTCAAGCGACAAGAGACAAGAGCACAACGAAGCAGGACACACAGTACAGTATGGACTGTTGACTGTTCACTGTTCACTGTTCACTGTTCACTGTTCTCTGTTGACTGTTGACTGGGCCATGTGCTGCCTCAAGGCACACTCGGTAGAGGCCCAACAACTTGTCCATTTATGGCGCTTCATTTTAAACAACAAACACTCGGCAAACACTTGCCATGGCACTGGCACGCATCACTTGGCTTGATTTTTAATTGTGCTGCTGCGCATTTCAATTGAAATATGAAAAAGGCGGGTGACTTCAGACCCCAGCGGGACGAGCCAAAGGAAGGGAATGAGAGGCAGCAGAGGCGGAGATGGATGCGAAGGCAGCCCACAGCACAGCAGAGCAATTCCAACCATGGCTGGGGCTGTGTTCAACAGCTTGTCTGACTGTATGCCAGACAGTCGACAGTCGACAGTCGTCAGTCGTCAGTCGTCCGACTCGGCGTAGGCCTTTTGAAGCATAAAGATAACTTAAGTTGTCCCCACAGGAGCTGCACGAGAGGCAGCAAGAGCCAGAGTTCAGTTGCAAACCGACAACTCGAACGACGGCGGCTGCAAACAAATGACACTGAAGTTCACCTTTTTATGCCAAGTGGGTTGAGCCAGCCGGAGAGAGAGAAAGAGAGGCGGACGAGCTGTCCTGGGATCTGGCGCTTACATAATAAAGTAACTCAAGTGCGCTAAGCAGTGAAAGCTTTTGTAACGGGTTGTCACTGGGCCGACTGAGACTACAGACTACGAGGCGGTCGCTTGCTGCTCTTTTTTCCCTCCTTTCTGTTGCCTGTGCCACATTAAAGAAATTATAAATATGTCGACAGAGCCGGTCACGTAAACTGAGCTGTGTGAGTTGGTTTGCTTAGCAGACAATTAAAAATTCCATTTGTGGTATTTAAAGCATTGCACATGAGCGAATTACAAAGACCCAAGTCCTTGGCCGCGCCAAAGGGCAATGCAAATGCAAAGCACACAGGCCTTGCCGGGCTAATGAAATGGCCAGCACAAGGCTGAGTCGACTTAGAGACTCTGACAGATAATGGGCAATGGAAGAGCTGATAATTTGTACCATTCGAATTAGTCGAGCAGGCCTCTCTTTAATTAGCATATTTTTATTGTAAATTGCTTGTGAAATATGTCACTTCTACATTTTATTGAGTAGCCTGTTTTACTAAAATCTAAGCCTGAATTAAATTATATTAGACCGGCGACAGTTCTACAATTTTTTTTTTTATTTTGGACTACATCATTTTATACGGCTGCAAACATGCTAAAAATTCCGCAACGAAACAAGCTGACGTCATTGACGCCGCGCACGATCAAAATTGAACGGCCGCCAACTAGAAGGAAGCTGAACTTAATGAAACCAATATACGTAATGCCAAAGAAGCCAACCAGATCAGAAGAAATAGCCAATATGACAGCCGAGCTGAATGAACGTTTGATCACCCTGCAAACTCGCGTCGCTGAATGGAAGGCGCTGAGAGAAGTTAATGATAATGAATAGAGCTTGTTATTAAATATATTGTTTTTAGCCGGAAATGCACAACAAATTAAACACATTTTTCATAACAAAATCAATATTGCTTTAAATTAAGTCAAAATAAGCAAGAACTTGAAGTCTATATTATATGAGCCTGCATCGATATTTCTGGCTCTGCTTTAAAATCAACTAAAAATACTACAAAGCCAATCATTTGTTCAGTTGATTAAATTTCCAGCCAAACATTTCGCAGGCTCATTGGCTATGCATGCTGCAACGCACTTAATTGCATGTTTTAGGCCAAAAACGCATAATTGATTTAAATGGCAAGCGCGAAAGGGGCGTGCAACAGACTGAAAGGCTGCTATCAGAACAATTCCCAGTGCTGAAATCCATTCGCTGATCGGCCCAAAGATAATGAATGGCATAATGGAAACGAGGCCCACAACTGTTTATTAGCAATGCGATTCGGGCGACCACATGGCGTATGTGTAATATGCCAAGCATAAACAAATAGAGCCCCGGCACAGTCCATAATTATGTACGCCCATTGGGGCGTGGGGCATTGATTGAACGCCAAATCACTTAACCCAATTCAAAGCCATTGGCAACAACTTGGCAGCAGCAGCAGAAACCTTTTTTGCTCCTTTTCTTTTAGTCATTTTTTTTTTCTTTTGCCATGCGATTCTATTGCCGCAATCGAAGCTGACAAATGGTCGATTGGCAGCTTAATGGCAGCCACGCTTTCCGCTTTGGCAACAGAAACCAGCAACGAAGATTTCGAGCTGGCTAAGAAACATGCTAAATAGCAAAATGCCTCAGTGAGCCTCAGTGCTGCAGGAGCAGCAACAGCAGCTGCTGCTACCGCGTTTTCTATGCTATATAAATTTTAATTTCCTCTTTGCCTGGCTGCTGGCCAAAGCTGAAGCCAAAGCCAAAGCCAAAGCCAAAGCTGTAGCCAAAGCCAAGCGCCAAGTAAGCAAAGCAACTCGAGCCCAAACTCAAACTTCAACTTCAATTGCAATGTGGAAACCCCAAAGTGATAGCTGCAGCTTCTCAATTTGGGGCTTGGGCAACAATTGTTGCTGATTTAACACAAAATACAGCCAATCTGCTGTTTGCAGCCACCCAAGTTGGGTAAAAGGGGCTGACGCTTTGGATATTTGTCAATGTCCATGGCAAACAGTTTTGGCACAGCTTCGCTTGCCAAATCTGAATGTGTGTGTGTTTGTGTTTTATAGGTTTATTAGTAGAGTCTGTTTGGCAGTGCCTTTAGCAATGATTTGGTTCATAATTTATACCAAAACATAATTTTGCGTATACTAAATACTTGTCTGCTTAAGTGCCTGGACAGCAGTTGCTGTCTATTTATGGCAAATATAATTTAGAGCCATTTGAATTTGGTATTATAATGGTAGAGTTAATATGGAAATTAATAATACCATAATATATATATAAGACAATCGCAAGGAGAGTATAACAAGCGTACGCAGTATCGCTGCTCTGGGCAATTCTCATTTATTCATTTAAGACTTGACTCTCTCTTCAAAATATCTGCATAATTTTGTGTTCTGCTAATTTACTAACGTATACTTAATATGGTCGCTCACTCTTGGTTTGGGGTTGATGTAGAAAGTTTTTTTTCTCCAACTTTTTAAGCTCATATGTTTATCGGCTTTATTTTATCTTCCACAGTTGCCTTTAGCTGGCTGCTATGCTGGCGTTGCTCGGCTTGGCTTGGCTTGTAGCTGACCGCACATAAAACAAACTTTGCGGTTACTTAATGAAGCTGAAAAATTGCCTTGGTTTTCTATTTTATTTGCACTCACTCACGCGCCCGCTGCCTGCTGGCTGCTGGCTGCTGCTTGCACCTCGACATACACTCTTTACGGTATCACTTGCTATTGCTATTGCATTTTTTCTTGCTGCTCTTCGTAATTTTCTTGCCGTTTTTTTTCCCCCTTTTTAACAGCCACAGACACATTTTAAACGCTTTGCGGTGGGTGGCAGAAGGGGTGGCCCTCATCTATGCCAGCAGAGCGTCAGCTTTGCCATTTGCCTTCTACTATTTATGCTGAGTGACTGTCTGCTGAGCTATATGCTGCTGCTGCTGTTGGGCGGCTGCCATTAAACAGGCAGCAGGAGGAGGTGCCTTGACTTACCTACTCTCCACTCGCGTCGAGTCTCCACTGTACACACAACTTGAGCTGGAGCCTGCTCCACTAGAGGCAACTTTTGAGCCACTTTTACAGCCTCTCGCGCAGTCATAACCACAGTCTGTGGCAGGCATTTTCAGGCACTCAACTTTCGAGTTTATCATACCAATTTTTATTTGCATTTTTTGCAACATTTCATTTTTAACTGCTGAACTTTGCGCGTCATATTTCTTGGGGTCCAAGTTTCGAACGGTCTCTTACGGCTTATTAAGTGGCCAACTTGATGCTGATGACACCCGTGCGTGCTTTTACAACTTTTGGTCATATGCAAAGCGTAAATTTAATTAAATACGCTTGCACTCTTCGATTGCCTCAGCCACTCCAGCTCCATAAATAATTGGCGCTGATTTGTAAATGTCAGCGGACAGTCGACGCCTCGAACTGGTCAAAACGGCGGCGACTGTAACTGAAATCCAAACTGTCCGCCATGTTTGCCACTTCATTCATCTATCTTAAGTGCACACACACACACACACATACACACACACATGTATATAAGTGTTTATATATATATATAAATGTAGCTGGGTCTGTGCTGGCAATGGTCGGTCCTGCTGGCGCCATGCAAAGTGCATGTGTGTGTATATTGTATGCTTTGCTAATTGGCCAAGCAAGCAAGCAAAGGCATGCCCTGCTCCTCGCAGATGGCCGACTCCACCTCTGCTCGTGATTGATTTGTATGGCTTAAGCTGAACGCGCGAGCAACGCACGATAAACGGTGTAAAATTAATTAGTCACTGCCAACTGCGGCCGCCATATATAGACGAGTCTAGTATTCGGTTTGCTTGTTTCTCACATTTGCCTGCAAATTTGTAAGAGACTTGTGTATGTCGCCTGTCTGGCTGTCCGACTGTCCGACTGTCTGACTGTCAGACTGCCCCTGCTGCCAGTCTCTCTGTGTCATCTGTGCTTTGTTTATAAATAAATAAATGAGCGGGCTTACATAGCCAGCCCCAAATTGGCAATGGCCAATCAATTGCAGTCAGAGCAAATGGCCTGGCCATTTGTAGTTGCCAGCGCCAGCTTTAAGGTCTCTTCAATTGAGAACTTAACTTGAGTGTTTCGCGCCTGTTAACGATTGTCAATTGATTTGGTTTAATGCGAGACTCAAAAGTTTCATTCTCTTCGCCAGCCGCTGGCCAAATAAACAGAAAAGTTTGCAAAAAATTATTGACACGCTGGCAACACAACAAGTTGGCTGCGAGCTGCACAGTTTCAAGTATATGTTGCAGCCACAACGACACGATAAACATTTTATTTCACATATTGCCACTTGCCTGGCTTGTGGTCAGCGGTTCGGTTAGAAAATGCTGTGACAAGTCGCCAACGGTCGATCGTTTCATTTGCTGACTTCACCCAGCAAAAAAACTATTTCCTCGGCAGCATAAAGTTTATTGTTGTTTATTGTGCAGAAAAGACAAAGTTTTATCTGGCTTGAATGGAGTGCTTTTGGCCAGAAAAAATAAACTAAAATTGCATTTAACAGCTTTAAGTATCCCAAATATTTTCCTGAATTGCCTGTTCTGCTGCCTCTTACACACACACACTCACTTCGAAGCTCGCTTCATTTAATAACTCTGAAATGTTTGGAACGCCTACAAAAAGCCACGAGCACCGAGCCACGCGCCTCTTTCCGCCAATTTGTGACATTCATTGTGTGGAGGACGACGCCTAGGCGGTCTCTCCGGTCTCCTGCATGCAATAAATCAATCAATATCCTGCCTAAATATATGGCCGGCCCCCCTCGCCCCTCGACTCGTCTGCCACACTGTCTGCGAGTCGACGTCGACTTTAAGCCCGAAAATGTCTGACGTCTGCGTGTGTAAAGCCCGCCTGCCTTTCCGTTTCTTAGCTGGCAATTTTTCCTTTTTTCTGCCTCTTCTTTTTGGCATTTCTATTTTCTTTATTTTTTGTTGTATTTTTTTGTTTGGGACATTGATAAACATGTGTCCCTATGAACTTTGCAGTTGTCTTTTGTTTACCGCAATGTTTGCGGCCTGAGCTTTTTATTTGTGGACAGCGGTTAGCCTTTGCTCCTAGCTCTGTGTTGAATGTCCCTCTTGGCTTACCAGCTCACTTGCAACTGCTCAGACAGGATATTATTGTGTGAGCCAGTCTCTGCGTCCCTACGTCTCTGTGCTTCTGTCAAACTGCTTGCACAGTGCGTTTTAAATCAAATGTCAATTGTAATGAACTCGAGCCTGGACTCGACTCGAGCAACAGCAAAAAAATGCAATCTTCTCAAAACAGAAACGTCAGAGATGCTGAGAGATAGAAAAAGTTTTATACTTGCGCATGCAAACCCAAAGAACCATTAATTATGCCTCACACAAGATATATCCAATGCATATTGACTCTCAAAGCGCTCGGCATAGATAACAAAGAAATGAAAAACTTTCAGTTTGAATTTAAATTTATATGTGAATATCTAAGCTATACTCTATGTGTGAAAGAAATGGAAATGAAAACATTTCTACTTACCGACGAGATACAAAAAGGACTTGAAGAAACTTACCTGCAAAAGAGAAAGGAAATTGTATTAGTATATGAAAATGGAATAATTGCTAAAAACTTCAGCCATAAACTAAAACTGCAAAACAATTTGGGAACAACAATTGTTATATCAAAAAACTAACTTTAGCAATTACACAGAGTTTATTGAATTTTGGCCACAAGCACAGCCTTAAAGCTTCACAACTCAAGGAGCAGCTGCTGCACCTGGACTCGATTTGTACCTAATTCCCACATCATCAACAATTGACAACATATGAGCCGCATTTTTGGCATACAAACGAGGTAACAAAAGGCGGCACACAAATGCCAAATATGCATAACGGCCTAAACCAAAACTATGCCTGATTCGTTCCGCCTCCCACTATCATCTTACTATCTAGCATCGGGCATCGGGCATCGAGCAGGATGAAAACAAAAACCTGCAAAAGCGATAACAAAACAATATAAGAAAAAAAAAAAGAAATACAAAGAATTTCTGGCACAAGGCCAAGTCGCTGCCAAGGCAGACCAGAAAGTACGACTGAATATCGAAGCAGCGGAGGCAGGCATAAAATATTCGGGGCTCGAGCCAAGGCTGGGAAAAAGGGCAAACAATAAAAACAAAAACCCCAAGAATTACTAAGTATTTTGTATTGTTTTCAATTGTTTGTTGGCAGCCAAGCATAAATATGATATTGATGAGGATGTAGATATATGTAGATGTAGCAGCAGGCAGCCCATCTCTAGACTCTAGCCAAGCATATAGACATATATAACTATATATCTTAACGTATTCATGAATTTAAGGCTGCCTTTAAGAAAAAACTTCAATCAATTTCGCATGCAAGCAGCAAATGCAGCCAAGCAAAACGTGTAGCAACACTTCTAATAGCCCGCAAGACGTAGGGATTGGGCATGGCAGCAAACTGCAAAATGGGGCAGATGCAATGATTCGTCGTCGTCGAGGTTTGATTTATTGCCCAACCACACACACACACACACACACACAGTCACACACACATTGGTATATGTAGCCCGCGACTCTGTGGCTTTGGGTTAGCTCCACTTGACACTCGCCGCTTTGTGGCGCTCCAATCAGCGTAAGTTGATTGAACTCTGCATAATTTAGAGCAAGCAGCTACCCTTATGTGCAGGACACGCAGACAAGCGCGCTCTGGCAGCTCTACTATAGTGCAGCTGGCAGCCTTCGGCTGTTGACTGCCGTCATTAACAAAATTGTGCAAACTTGCTCAGGCTGCATCTTTGTGCGCCAAAAGAGAATCTCAACTAAGATATTATACAAATAAGCATTGAACTCGGCCGTTAGACTACACTGAAAGCAGCCACTGGGTTATATGATCGGGCGTGTCTTTAGAGAAGAGTAAGTAACATACTGGGAATATTAATTCCTGCACAAAAATATCTATGAATACATATTTTAGCATAATAATGAAAGAATTTCAAGAGTCAATGCTTAGTCTAGACTAAATACTTAGAGTTTCTTAAATACTGAAGTTTCTTCAACATCTTCAAATAGTTACTCTCTGGTTGCTCGCCGTTTAGTATGCGCTTGAGAAGTTTTCGACTAAAAATTTCGGAGCTCAGCTCGGTTTGCTATTAAAAACTTGCAAATACCGACGACGACAACGCCAACAACTTTTGCTGGCCTCGATGCGACGCAATGCCGTCGCAATCGATCATTGGGGGTTAATAAAACGCAGGCAAAAGGCTTTTAGGACGACGCGGCAAAAACCAACTTGCAGCACCTAGTCAAAGCCGACTTACCGCAGGTGAATGCGTGTGAAAAAAAAGAACAGAGAAAACAAAACCTAAAACTTCAAATCGTTTCAGTTTTTACTGCCATAAAGGAGCCCTGGTATTTATGGCGCTGCAACAAAAATAATGTTGCATACTGCGCGGGGCGCGCGTGATTTATGCGAGTGCGAACAGGGTTCAAAGTTTTAAATGCCAGCCAACGCATATGGACTATGGACTATGCACCTAGCGCTTGTCGTTGTGGTTGTTCGGGTCTACAAAGTTGGCAGCAATTGACCACGCCCTCGCCGCCCACATGACTCAACCGAACGGGGCTAAGCAAACTTAAATAAAAACTTGATTAAATATGCACGCACGCACGCGCCCTCAGTTTTGTCAAATGCAATTTCTAAATACAAATACACGCACACACCTGTGGCACACACACACACACACGCACACACACATGCCAGTGAAGTGGCGTTTCCCAGTTTATAATTAAAATCCATTCACGCGCATGCTACAAATTTTTGCCAGTGTGAATATTTCTACAATAATTGCACTTGAAGAGTAGAAAAAAAATCGATTTCTAAAATATTTATAAAAAATATGCACAAATTCAAATTGAAACAGATAAACAGACAAGAAAATAATATCAATTTTAGATCAAAAAATAATTAATTAAAAAAAGTTTCTAAGTGAGAGATATGAACAGACAAAGAGAAAAGAAAACTTGAATCAAACATTTTTGTTTACAGCAAAGAAAATATTGAAAACAACAGCAAATAAAAATACTCAAATATATTCTTTGCATCTCTTAATTGAATTCATATTCTGCCCATATATTATCTCTTAAGAATCTAGCCTTTATTTTATTTAATTTAATTTTTATTCATAAATTGAATATAAATATTTGTTTTTAGCATAAGCACAAATTTTCATATGCTCGGAAATTTGTCAATGTCTTTAACAGGCTTTAGTTAGAGCCAAACAATGTCTAAGTACGCATGTGTGTGTGTGTGAGTGTGTGTTGAGTTTTCCTTTCATGAAATGCAAGTGCAAGTGCTAAGGCAGCTACAGCAGCGCAAATCCTGTTCACGCATCCTTGCAGCTGCTGCTGCTGCTGCTGCTGTGCAGGACTTGTAAATTGCATTTGCAGCCAATTTACACAAAATTAAATTGAATTTACGCTACGCTTGCACAAAATATCAATGAATGTCATGTAACAACGCTGCGAGCGACACACTGCAAAAGAAAAAAGAAGCGAGGCAGACAACCTAAGCAGAGAGAGGAGGGGGGGGAGTGAGAGGTCTGACAAGCGAGTCCTACACGCCCACAAAAAGTCAAACTGCATTTTATCAAAATTCAAATGGTATTTTCTCTTGGCCGTCGTCTGCTTGTTTAGCATGCGTGATAAGCAGCTAGCAAAAAGCAGTTGCTGCAACAGGAGCAGCTGCGTCTGTGGCAGGACAGCACATACATGAAGGACCGCACACACACACACATACATGTTGTGTAGTTTGTTGCATAGCTAAACAACTGAGCAGTGTGGACGTGGGCGTGGGCTAGTTCTGTGGCATGAAACAGCCGCGTGTGTTGCTGTTGCTGCTGTGTTGCACGCACAAGGCGTCGCCTTGACTGACGAACTTGCAACTGGCGCTACGGACAAACTTGCGCAGCAAATCACACGACTTTCCTCCTCCTATACATATGCACGTGCAGCAAATGAATCAAAACTTCGAGCAAGCAACTTACGACCCCCAACCAACGTAGCCAGCTCGACAAGTGTTGAAATGTGGGCGTGGTACTAGCTGCTGGCCATGTTGTTAAATAGTTAAAGGCAGGACCTTTAGCTGCTGCATTGTGCAATTTGCAAAATTTACATTTAGAAGCGTATATATAGACAGTGCTTAACTAGCTTAATTGTCTTTAAGATGTGGCCAAAGTAAATTGTAGTTAAGTAGGTGCAGAGAGTGAGGCAGAAAGGTTCAGAAATCTATTAAAGCGATATATGAAGATGTTGCTTAGCTATAAACTATTGTATTTAAGATATGGCAAAAGTAAATTGTATTTAAGTATATGCAGAGATATGACTGCTCTTTCGAGTGAAACAAAAAGCTCTTATGCGACGATCTGAAGATGTTGCTTAACTCCAATTGTCTTTGAGATAAGCAAAACTACTTTCTGCATGAGATTAATTGCCGTCTCGAGAACATAGTCCAAGTAAAAACTGCTTACATCGAACCAAGCTGAATTGATTCTAAGTTTTTAAGTATTTTCAAACTTTCTTTACCTTGAAATTTATGAAAATCATTTTCTAAACTGAAGTGTTGGCCTTATAAGTATTGTATACACTTTATACCTCAATTAGTTCACATATCTATTCAACTATAAAGACTCTTGTTTATAAAACCCTTCAGCTAATCCCATCATTCAATCATGACTCAATCATCATAAACACACTTCCCATATGACGCCGTTCAACTGTCGTTATCCTTTTCATGCTATTTATTTTCATATTGGCATTAAATGCTTGAACAGAGCTCAATCGTTATTTTGCATTGGGCATATCGTGCGTTTAATTATTTTTGTCGCAATATGATTTAAAAATTTTTATTGTCATAATTGTTAATTTTTGTCATACTTGTATAAAGAGCAATTAATTTCAGCCCCAACTACTACAGCTCATTGGCTCTATGTTGTTGTTGTTATTATTGTTATTTACGTTGTCTGCGGTTTTAATCTGGAATCGCTTAAAATATGCAATTAATTGCAATTGTCGCTGCCAGCGAAGCAGAGCAGCAGTTGTCGTAGGCGACATTTGTTTACCTTGCTGCAGCGGCAGCAGAAGCCGCATCACCATCATATTTTTTGCATATGAATATAATTAAATTGTTTAATTTTCCAACAACAACAATAATGAGTGCAACAAAGAATGTCAAGCCACACACACGAGCAATGCAATGCAACGCAACGCAATGCAATGCAGACAGGCGTTAAGCAAAATATTTTTGCATTGTCATTAAAAAACAACATACGCACACACAGAGACTGAGAGACTGGCAGACTGTAAAAAAAAAGCTGTTAAATATATTGTCTGCTTACAGTTTGGCACGAGCTGAAAGAGAAAGAGAGAGAAAGAGAGAGAGAGAGAGTTGGGCAATGGAATGCGTTAAGTGTCTCAAAGAAAAGAGATTATGACTAAGGAGAGCTGAAATATCAGACATAAAGACTAAGATACAGAGGGAAATAGCGAGATAGATAGAGCAAGAGAGAGAGATAGATAGATCGAGAGAGACAGAGAGAGAGAGACAGTGAGAGAGAGACAGTGAGAGAGAAAGAGAGAGAGAGAGATATTTATGGCATGGACTCAGGCAAAATTGTATTGAGTCAACTCTACCTTAAGCTTCGTAAGCATCTTAGCTGAGAAGCCTGATTGGGTCTTACTTATACCATAGACACGCAGAGCTCGTTAAAGAATTAAGACAATAATTGGCTTAGCCAATTGAAACAGCTGATTACCTAGTAGCACAATTGAAACTCAGGGCTAACAGGTTATATACATAGCTTTGACTTTACAACAATTGATACCCTATACAAATAATAGTCTCAGAAATCTATTTATCGATTTGAATAAACTCAAATGAGGCAATAATAAGTTCTCTAAAAGTATTAAGCTATATTTGGGCACCCAATTACAATAGCTTAAAATAATTTTGTAATTGTCGACCACAGGCTGCCCCTAAATAAGTAATTTTTGTGTGACCTCTGACCCAACTAGCTTAACTGAAAGCAACTGCTACACATTTGGACATTTGGACATTTGAACATTTGGACTTGTTGCCCCGGTGGCTAACGTCACGTAAACCAATTGAAGCATAATTAAGCTTATTACCGAAAGCAGTTAATGTGCGCTTTCCAAAAATCTGGACTTGATTTGCGGGTGGGCAAGGGCCAAAGTTCAGCATTAAGGTCACAGAAAAGTTGGCACGTGCTGAGCGCAAGAGAGTGATAGAGAGAGGTAGAGCTGGAGTAAAGTAGACTAGTAGAGATGCAATCCCTGGTCAGGCAGTCAGGCCTGCTGGCGACACTCTCGTTTTGGTATGCGCACGGAATTCCCAATTAATTTTAATTTCAAGTCAACACCTTGCCGACGATTGCAGAAGTCCAGCAATGGCAGCGAGTGTAATTATCCTTGCATTCCGTTTTGTGGTCTGTTGCATCTCTCTCTGTCTTTCTCTGGCGCTTACATCTCTTTCTCAGTTAAGCGAAAGTATGCACTGTGCAGAGTGAAAGACTGACTGGCTTAAAGCTTTAAGTGTGTTGCACTGCACGGCTGGACATGGGGCATTTACCTGTGCACACACGTGTGCAGCGACTACAAATCACGTGAACGTGGCAGGCCTGGACAGCGTCTTGTTTGGCATTTACGTGATGCACATTTAAACGCGCCCGTCCAACTTGCAACATGAATTATGCTTCCAGTTGAGAACTTTGCCTAAATTGGCAAGGCAAACTGCAAGGCAACGGTTACGTGCATTTCGCATTCCGCGAGCCTAAAAGTATGCAAAGCCAATGGCACACACGGCACAAGCACAAGCAAAAGCAAAAGGCAACGCTGCTTTCGCCGAGTGGGTGCCGAAGAGCACGTGCTGAAAAAATTGATTGATGATTGAAGGCAATACAAAAAGCAACGTGTGCCGCACGCCATGCCACAAGCCATCGCCATATAAACCACTCACACTCCCACTACCTCTCTCTCACTCTATCTCCCTCTCAATTGCTACACTGAACAAACAGTCGAGTATCTGGTCTGAATTTGAAATCTCTCGAAGTTAACTTAGAGATTGACTGTTGCTCAGCTGAGAGAACACTTCTGAGCAAGACCCAAAATGCGAGATGCTAACTTAAAGCTTTGATAAGAAATAGAATTTATCCTGAGCCCTCTTAGAGCTAAGAGTCTTACAGAGAAGAAATCAAGGAGGAAGCTTGTACCTCAATGCTTTCACATAAACTCTATTAAAACTTAAGATATCTCAACTTCTAAGTCTCATTAAATTATTTTAAAATCAGCTACAGTAACCCCACTTTTGCTCAGTGTATCTTTATTTGCACCCATCTCTTTCTCGCTTTCTCTCTCTGTGGGCCACCTGCCCACGTCAAACGTTGGGCAAACGGAAAATGGCAATTCAAAAACTCGGCAAAAGGCACAATTTCGCATATGTGCCGAACATTATGCCTATGCCGCTACCTCTGCCACTGCCACCGTCTCTGCTGCTGGCTCTGACGCTATGTTTGCCTTACTCCTTGCTCCTCCGCCAATTTCCGGGCACAAATATTCATGTGCAAAATGCCGTCCTCATCGAGGCGGCTTCTCTCTCAACTGCGACCGAATTTGCATAAATTTGGCATTTGAAAAGCTATTCAGCCTGATGGAAATGATGACGACGACGACGACGATGATGAAGAGCTAAACTCAACTTAACTGAGCTGAGCTGGGTTGAACTAAGCGGAGCAAGTTCTACCCACTCCCTGCTCTCCCACCACTCATGCTATATGCAACCCGTGTGTGTGTCTGCGCCTTTTGCGCTTGGGGCGTTTGTATAAAGCCATTAAATGTTTTCACCATAAAAATGCCAACTGCCCCACCAAGTGGGCGACCATAAGCGAAATATATGCGTTAAACATAAAAGTGAATTATAATCGACAGTCGAGCCAAGATGAGACCAAGTCCACAGCTGCAGCTGGGCAGAAAAACAGAGCGACTAATGAGCAAGATGAATAGGCATACAAAGTAGGCTAAAAGTAAGTTGCCTCCACTTGAATATGATATAGATATAATTTTAATAGGCCATTTTAAGGCATAATTAATAAAAATGATGGGCAACATTTATCAGTACTCGGATAAATTACCTTAACAATTTTATTATAGAATTATACAGGCGGAAGCAATGTGGAATCTAAGCGAGAATCTGACTCTGCAAACCAACAAAATTTACTAACCAACAGACTATACTATATACTTTACTATATACTATACTTAGACTATACTTTCTCTGAGATGTTGACAAGCTGAAGCCAAATCTGAATCCACAATAGCCTTAACTAATCAGAATTTCTAATCTTAAGCATAATATTCGGCTGCCTTTCCAAATTCAGACTGGAGTATCTAGAAGGTTACCCTTTATAAGAGTATTCTGGTTTCTGATTCTGATTCATCAAGTAACCCTTGCTTAGTCTGATTCTCATTAACATAATTTTATTGAAATTTAATGACCTTCCTTATTATATTATAAATCTAATAAATAAGCTAACTTACATATACAAAGGCAGTCCGATAAGTAATTAAACTCACAGCCCCATGGTGCTACACTCGCAAAAGAAATTTTCTATCGTGGAGTATCTTCTTGTCGACGGCTACTGTCAAAATTCGTATATATAAATTTGAAGCTTTAAACTTATTAGACATATAAAGACTATGCCCTATGGCATTTTATACTCTTGTGTTTTATACACTAGTAAAACTGCTCTTTTCTTTTCCCTAACTTTGCCACATAGATAGCCAAAAATAAAGCTGTATTATTATTATTTAAATTAGATGTTCTGTTCGAACAACACCCACACAACGCTCTCGAAACACGCCAACTTCACACACACAAACACACACACACTTAAATTTATATATATATACATATGTGCACACACGATCTTATATAGACCAAATACTATATAATGGCCACCTACCAATTTGTTTTGACTAATTTGCGTAGCGCACGGCAATGGCAATTGTTGCTGTTGCTGTTTTTGTTGCGATTGCTGCGCACTTGTTGTTGTTGTTGTAGTTGATGTTATTATTGTTGTTGTTGATGTTGTTGCTGCTGAGCTGTTAACCGGCATATTACTACTTATTGTTGTGGCGTTTGTTGCTGTTGCTGTTGCTATTGCTGCTGCTGTTTCTGTTGTTGTTGCTTCGGTCGAGGCAATCAATTGCTGTTAGCAAATTGCATGCGTTTTACAAATTTCGCGCAAATTGCTGCGCGAAGTCGCCGAAGCGCTGATGAGGCCAAGGCCTGACGATAACTGCCGCTCATGTTGTTGTTGTTGCTGCTGTTGCTGTAGCTGCAGCTGGTGCTGCTGCTGGTGGTGGTGCTGCTGCTGCTGCTGCTGCTGCTGCTGTTGATGTTGATGTTGCTGATGTTGGTGTTGGTGCTGCAGGCGCGCATACGGCCCGCAGTAGAGCTGACGCTGATGTTGCTGCTGTTGATGCCGCCAGCGCATGCGCCGAACGGTCAGGGCGCCGCAAGGATACGCGACCTGCAATTAAATGGATAAACACTTTTGGAGAGACAGAAGAGAGAGAGAAAGAAAGAGAGAGAGAGAGAGAGACAGGCAGAGAGAGGAGCACAACAACAACAGCGAGCGGAACTGCCACAAAATTTTGTACAACATCAAATAGTAGGTAAAGAGTAAAATAGTAAACGTAACAGAAATCAAAAATCGAACAACAACACATCACACAACATAAATCAGTATGGTATATAGAAGTATATATTTGTAATACATATTCTGTAGAAGTTACAGTTTAATTTAGTTTAATGTAGTTTAGTTTAGTTTAATTTAGTAGTAGTAGTAGTAGAACAACATCAACAACAACAACATCAATTATAGAACAACATCAATATATGAAGTCAATAACAACATCGATTTATATCATAGTTAAATTATTTTGTATGTCTGTCTGTCTGTGTGTGTGTGTGTGTGTAGGTATGTGTGTGTGTGTATGTGCGTGTGCTTTATGTGTTCAATCAATCAATCTTACTTGATGTAAGACTGATTAAGAAGTCATATATATATCACACAGCTGGCGTTTGTCAAAAGTTAGGCCTCACTTATGCACTAATAGAAATTATTGAGCTGACTTGCTTTCAAGACTTAAAGACATACCAAAAAGAACAAAAACAAAAACAACAAAGTGACGTACACAAAACACATTTAATACTTACCGCAACTCAATATTGTTTATAGAGATATGATTTATAGTTTGAATAATTATATACATTATATTTAGATAAAAAAGTTAGTGTTAAATGCTTAGCATGCAGTGAGAAGTTGAGGGAGTCAAGCAGTGAAACAGGCAAAAGAAATAGTAATAAATTATAGAAAAATGATTTGCCATAAATTATAAAGATTATGAATTCAATATTTTCTATATATATGAATATAAATTTAAATCTTAGGCGCATTGCTTATCCTTAGGCAGTAAATTACACCGATTGTGGCATAAATATTGTTAGGTTTATTTATGACACACTTATTTTTCATATAAAATACGCACTCAAGATCTACAAGATAAAAAGCCAGCTGCTATTTATTATATTTTCAAGTAAATTACTCAAATGCCAATGTCGCGTAATTTATGCGCCATAAAGAAGCGACACAAAATAAAGAAAAAATATATACACAAAAAAAACGGCATCAAACATTTTCAATTACTCAAAATGCGTGGCACAATAATTGCAGGCAGCTGTACCGAGGTATATGCGAGGAATTTTGAGAGTATGACTATCTAACTTGATCTCTTTATAGCAATTCCCCAACAAATATTAAACATCTTTGCAGAGTTTTGTTTCAATACTGCTTTTTGTAATCTTTCTCAGTTTTTCCTTTGATGTCGTCTTTAACGGGCTCATAGCGTAGCATCGTCCTTTCATAGGACTGCTTGAGAAGAAGGTAATGTCACGATATGTCAGGTCATTAGTCATTATTGTTTTTGGCTGAGAATTTAATACATAAATCTATGATACTATTCGAACAGACCTCGTATAAAATATAGCTATTCACATACATCACTTTGAGTGCATTCGTCTCATATTTCATATATATATTTAAATTTATACAAATGCGCGGAAAGTGCCACCACGACCAAAAGTGACAACAAACAGCTGCTCGTTCAAAGGCAAACTCGCATTTCCGCTCGCTGCGCACTAAAAACTGCGTTGAAAAAATCGCAAAGCGAAAAAAAAAACACAATTTTTAAGCGGAAACTGAACGCAAATAATTCAAATTAAAATCGCGTTTGACCAACGCCAAATTGAACTAACGAAAAACACACAATAAATAATAATAATAAATAAAATTTTAAACAAATATTTTTCGATGCATTTATAAAGCACGAAATCCAGCTTGTGAAAGCCTTTGCATATTGCATGGACTTTCTGCATATTACAGGGCATAATTACAAAGCGCAAAACTTCGATTCTTTGTCGACGATAAGCATGAGCGAGTATTGATTCATACTCGTTCAGGTACTTAGAAGAGTTAATTGGTTTTGTAGCAAATGACTCAATCTTTCTATAAGTCTGTATAAATACAAAGCAATTCGATATTATTGACTTGAAAATTGGAATGAATACTCGAGTTGGAATACTTTAAAGAGTTGGAATTAGCTTGCTAACTATGTATAGCAATATGGAGAGTATAGACTAGGAATTTCAAACATGAAACAAAATTTTTTTTATTGTAATTATCCTCTCATAGAATTCAAATTGCCATTCATGAACGAGTATTGTGCCGTCAAGTCTGTCCAACAGTAAATTCATATTCGTTTTTATGAATTTAATAAATTATTAAATAAATGCATATATTTCATATATTTATAGTTGTAGTTACACAAGATATGACAAACTTTTCGTGCTGTGTTTAACAATTTTTCTATAAATTATTTGGCTGGCATATCTACTTTATGCACTGTTAAACATTTATAGAGCGGGGCTTATCTATCAAATGAAAACTTTTGCATTCATTGTTAACTAAAACTTATGTGCATCAACTCTGTAGCAATATTTAAAAATTTTGCTCTTTAAGTTGCAGGCAGCAACAGTTGCCGCACAGATAAGTTGTTGCCGCTTTCGCTGGTGACAATTGCGTGATAAATATGCCACAAGCACCTTGGCAGGCAGACTTTTTTGAAGCGCACAGACGTACCAAGGATTTCGACATTTTTATTACAGTGTCGGGACTCAAACTCTTACTCTCTCCTGCCTGTCTGGCTGTCTGGCTGTCTGTTTGTGCTCAATAAAGGAAGAAGAGTAGAAATGTCGCGCGCGTTCTGGCATTTTTCGGTAATGCAAAAGCGAGACTCAGGACATTCATGAAAAGCAATGTGGCAGCCTAATAAAATATATTTTTACACATGCGCTTGCATAAAATATGCTCTTTGTAGTCGAGCTGCGACCACATTTCATGGATTTGCCACACAAACTTGAAAAAAAAAGAAAAGAGAAAGACAGAGACAGAGAGAGAGAGACAGAGACAGAGAGAGCGAGAGGAGGAGAGAGACAGAGCAAAGGCAGACAATTTTTATGGCCCGTTGCGGTTTCAAATGTTGCAGGAAAAGCAAAAATTGAAGCAGGAGGCAACAGCTACTCACATTAATCAAGCTGCGCCGTTTGCCTCATTACCAGCTCTGTATATTTTTTGTGTGTGTGTTAATCTTTGCGCTTTGGTATAATTTTTTGTGCATTCAGCTCGACTCTTTGACTTTTTATCTGCACGCTTTATGCTTAATTGCTCCTTTGCTACTGTTTTTTCTACTGCTGGCTGGCATTTTCATTTGAGTGCGCACTCAAGAGCAGGCACTTTTGAAATCGAACATAAGGTGGTTACCCAAGCTCTTTGCATACTACATGTGTGTGTGTGCGTGTGTATGAAAAAACTCACTTAGTCGTAACACCCAAAGAGAGAGAGAAACACGCAGAGAGACTCATTCATTGTATGGGCATAGCTCGAATATTTGGTGTCTTTTTGTTGGTCTGAGGGTAGAAAAAAGCCGCAAAGAGCAATTCGTTGGTCATAAATTTGCAAAGCGGATTTAATTGCAAGCGAACAGCAGCAGTGGCTGGAGTAACTGCTATGCAAAGTGCAATCTCTTGTCCTTTGCCTGTGCGACATGGCAAGGCTCTAGCAGCAGCATATATAAAACTCATTAGAGCATTATGAGCCTAAGAGTGTGCTGTAAACAAGCTTATGCGAGCAGATTGACAAGGCTTTAGCCGTACGACAAACTCTTGAAACTCTACAGCTAATTACATATCTGACTCTGGCTTGCAGCATCTTAAAGATCTATCAACGCTCGTCTAACGAGCTGCCGCATTTTTTTCTTGTTTTAAAGGGCATCGCGTGCTGCTGCTCATATGCTACCCACAGAAATCTCGGCCATCTTAATTAATTAACTGATTTGCAAAAATAATAATTAAACTGTCAGTCGCAACCAGCGTCAGCAACTACACCCCGCAGCTGTCACTGCGCAGCTGGTTGGCATTTTATTCTTCTGCTCTGTTTTTTTTTTCTTTGTTGTTTTTTTTTTGCACACTTCCGTTCTAAATGTTAAATTCCTCACGGTCAGAATGAGAAGACACGCCAAAAAGGGCTTTGGCCAGGCGCCAGAACGCCACCGACGCCTGCCTGCGTCCTGGCTTCAGCCTGGCTTCGGTTACAGGCCCCCAACACTTAATTAAAATGGCATCCGGCCGCGCCAACAACAACCACCAACAACAACAGCAACTACATCAGCCGAAGCGGGCAACAAAACAGAAAAGACTAAAAAAAAAAAACCAAGCGAAGCTGGAAATAAAAAATCCGTGGCATCCACATTCTCCTCTTTTACTATATCTCTCGTCTGCGGGCCGGCCGTGTGAGTAAGCGAATTCATTTCCCGCTTTTGGCCGTTGATTGATATGCCAATGAAGCGGACCGAGTGCAGACACAGCTGAAAGCCTCCAAGCCAAGCCTCCAAGTGCGAGGAAAAAATCTAGTTCGTTAGCTCTTATGCAAAGCGGACAATAGCAAACATTGTGGCAGACTCTCCGGCGCAAAATCAACAAATGCAGATCGGCCAGATAAATTGCCAAATTGATGCAGCCAAACTCCTACCAATCGACCAATTGACTGGCCAACGGCCCAACGCCTGAGCTTCGCCAGATGAAGCAATACCAAATTATTGGTAAATCTTTAGTCATTGCAATGGAGTTGGCTCAAAATGTGATAGACGTTGGAGTATACCCTAGAATAGAGTATATACATATATATAGAGTATATATACTAATTTACTATGTAGTCTACCCTATGCAGATTGTGAAAGCTGACTTATGGAGTCAAAGGATTGAGGCAGCTGAAAATAGATAAAGCAAATGCTTTTTGAATAAGGATAGGATTATTGGATAGAGTGGGATATTGAGATATGATACTCAGTACAAGAATCACCCTGTTAAGCCTGACTTCAAATCTAGCTTGAATTTGCCAGTTCTTTTGTTTCTTATGGCAATGTGAATTAGGCCACATTCAAGGATTTCATGCTCTTAAGAGCAGATCTCTCGAACTTCAGCATTACCCATTAGCAATAATAATACCTTGCATACCCTACACAGCATATACCCAAGCTTTGATCACAGCTCAAAAAACTCTTTATCATTTTTTTGTAATATGAAATCTTGTTTATCACAAATACTTTGATATCCTCTGATTAAGCTCAATTGCTATTTTAACATGATTTGAACACATATTACTCAATTAGAAGAGCATTTTTTGGTCGTTAGCATTCATCAATTACAGGCTCTAGCTCCTTCTGGCTGTGTGGCTTGATTAATTGCAGACTGCGGTTAAATTTTTATACCCTGAACCCATTGAAAATGGGAAATCAGGGTATAATGTTTTTGTGAAAATGTATGTAACAGGCAGAAGGAGACATGGCAGACCCCATAAAGTATATATATTCTTGATCAGCTCGACAAACTGAGTCGATATAGCCATGTCCGTCTGTCCGTCCGTCCGTCCGTCCGTCCGTCCGTCCGTCCGTCCGTCCGTCCGTCCGTCCGTCCGTCCGTCCGTCCGTCCGTCCGTCCGTCCGTCCGTCCGTCCGTCCGTGTGAACGCAGTGATCTCGCAAACCACAAAAGCTAGAGATCTGAAATTTGAAATGTATACTCGTGTATATCCTACGCAGTACGAGTTTATCTTTTTTTTTCGATAACTCATCCCATTTCCTTATTATCGATAAAAATCGATAACTTTTCTTCGTTTTTGAATACCGTTATAGCTATAGATTTCAGATTTACTGTGTGTATCCGTGTAATGAATACACACATTTTGCAATTTTTGGATTTTGGATACCACGCCCCCTTCCCCCCAAATTTGAAAAAAACGTATTTCAAATACTAGAGACTTGTGCTTTGGCAAATACATACATATGAATGTCATTATTACGCTGTAAAAGTTTGATTACGAAAGTACATCTAGAAGCAAACCTATTCAACAAATAAGTTTCCAAAATATAGCCCATACTGCAGCCCAAGCGCTGCCCGCGCGCAGTCGCTGCGTAAACTGCGCAGTAGCAGAGAAAGTGCTTGTGCGTGCGTGTGCATGTGCGTGCGTGTGTATGTGTTGTTATATGTGCATACATATATATAAAAGAAGCGTAAAATGATTTGAATATCGCATCTTCACAGGGTTCAGGGTATCTCTTAGTCGAGCAGTCTCGACTAGAGCACTCTTACTTGTTTCTGCTGATTTCGGCAGTATTTTCTACAGATTTGTTCGCCACGCTCACCCTTTCTTCTTCTTCTCCTTTTTTTTGTCACTGTGTGTTTACATGGCCACGTAAGCAAAAATATTTTACAGCTGGCCAGCTAACCTCTGGCAGCTCCACTCCACTCCGCCGCACAAAAGATACATTTGTGGCTCGAGTGCGAGTCGTGTCTTTATTGCAGAGAATTAGCAAAGCCCGTGGCCATTAATCAATGGCTGCAGCTGCCTGTGGGGCAGCTCTTAAAGTATGCGCTTTATTATTTACTGCATATATGCACTCTCCCACTTCTCCTCTTCCTCTTTTTTATTCGATTCGGTGGTTTTGCTGTGCCGCTTGCTGTTTTCCGCTAGCATTTCTTCGCAGACACTTCCTGGGCCGCCGTCGACTGGCTGCTTGGCTGCTTGGCTGCATGGCTGCCTCCACTGCACTGCTGGCATGTGTGCAAAGTTACTGCCCACATCCTGTGCACTCAGCTCGACTTGGAGCGCTGCTGCAGATATTTTTCATTTTCGAAAAAATTTCCGTTATGATTTCCTTGCATTGCATTTAGCCATTGCAGAAGTTTTCCGCCCACACACACACATACACACAGAGAGCTGTTTGACTTTTTAAATAGAAATTTGAATACGACAAAGCAGCGTATAAGATTCAGATAAAGCCAGCCTGCTATCCTGCCAGCCCGCCTGCCAGTTGCCAGAGTTGTCAGAGTCCGAGGATTTCCCTATTATTTTCTGCTTCCCTTCTCCTTTTTTTTCTTTTTTCTTTATATATATATTTTTGGCGTCTTGACTTTTCATTTTTATGCTAAACTGTTTCCTTTTGCGGACAAGCGCATTTCATTTACACAAACTTTGCCCAAGTATGTTGAAGCGGAAACGGAAGTTATATACTCCACTGATAAGTGCAAGTCTGCACAGTTTGGATCAAAACGAAACGAACGAATTACACACTCAACTCGACTCGACTCGACGACTTTCTCTCTTGTGTGAGTTAATTAAAAATTGTCTCAATGAATGAGCTATTACATTACACAATTGATTATGCCCAAGTGCTCTTGCATTTGCTGTCTGCCACGCCCCCGACACTTCAACTGCTCTCTCGCTCTCTCGCACTCTGTGCTCACAATATTAAAATAACAAAGAGCGTACTTTGGTCAGATGGAAAAAAGTAGAGGAAAAAAAAGGACTACAAGCAGCACTTCTAGTTTGCTTGTTGTCTTTCTAAGAAAATTTTAATAAGTATCACAATAACAACAGAGACAACAACAACAACCACAGAGACAACAACAGCAACAACAACAAGCACATTGCTAAAGAGTTGGCAGCAAAGTTGTTGCACAACTGCCGCCGCACAAGTGGCACACAAAACAAAGTTTTGAATGAGGTAGGAAAGTCTTGCAGCTTGTGCTGCCCACACGCCACACTTCCTTCGCACGCAGAGAAAATGTAATAAATTTCTATACAAAACGACCACAAAATCGTTGTATGAGTGTGTGTGTGTGCGTGTGTGTGTGAGTGTGTGTTGTAGACAAAGAAAATATGAAAACAAGAGCAAAAGTAATTCAAGCCAAAAATGCTAGGCTGCGGCTATCTATCCATTTATCTTTGCTTGGCAGCAGGAGGCTGGAGCGGGCTGCAGTGGGCTGGTGTGAGCTGAGAAGAATTTCAATTTTTCTTTTCTATTTTTTCTTGTTCTTACAATGGAAAATTTTTGCATATTCAATAAACTTGTTTCTTGTTTCTTGTTGTCGTCTGTCGCTGCAGTTGTTGCAAATGTTTTATGTTTGCTTTTTAATATTTTATGCAAAATTTCATTTCGTTTTATGAATTTTCGACAATTTATGCAGGTAGATATATGAGAAGAGCGCAATAGAGAATAGAGCTTTAAATAGATGCTTTAGCTGAGCTCTATATATAGTGTTATTTGATAATAAGTCTCCGTTTGGCGTAACTGAAAAGCCTTGTGACTTTAAGCGGTGAAGCTGCCCAGACGGTGACCAAGCCTGGATTGACGGCCAGGAAGGTTCTTCTGTGTGTTTGGTGGGATTGGCAGGGAATCATCCACTATGAGCTGCTCCCCTATGGCCAAACGCTCAATTCGGACCTGTACTGCTAACAACTGGACTGCTTGAATGCAGCACTCATGCAGAAGAGGCCATCTTTGATCAACAGAGGCCGAATTGTCTTCCACCAGGACAATGCCAGGCCACACACATTTTTGGTGACGCGCCAGAAGCTCCGGGAGCTCGGATGGGAGGTTCTTTTGCATCCACCGTATAGTCCGGATCTCGTACCAAGTGATGACCACCTATTTCTGTCCATGGCGAACAAGCTTGGTAGTCGGAAGTTGTCCACAAGAGAGTCCTGTGAAAATTGGCTCTCCGAGTTTTTTGACAATAGGGAAGCGAGCTTCTATAAGAGGGGCATTATGAAGTTGGCATCTCGTTGGGAACTCGTCATCGAACAAAACGCCGCATATTTGACTTAAATAGCATTATTATAACCAATTTTATGAACAATTGAAAATTTAATAAAAATACCGCAAGACTTTTTTGACAACCTTATATAAAGTCGATATCATGTAAACATATTTAATTGAGTCTATTTATAAAATATTTGCCTGTATATATTTTCAAGCTGAATTCTTCGCCAGGAACATGTTGACAGCCTGCGGCTACAACTTGTTTTGTTTATTTATTTAAGCCAACGAACCATTACACACAATTTCCATTAAAGAAATGTTTTTGGCTAATACATTTTAAATTCATATATATATATTAAACAGTTTTTTTTTTTTTTTGCTCTGTGTTCTGTGGCCTTTAGCCACATTCAAATGGAAAACCAAAAAACATACGTTAGTTTAACGTGTTTACACATTTTCTACCTGTGCGTAGCATTCTCTGCAGGTGTTTTATTTATTGACTGTGAAAATTGTTATAAATATTCAAATATTTAATTTACCACTGCCAGCTGCCACGCCCACGCACGCACGCCCAGCAACACACGCCCGCTGCTAATTGCCAAAATCAACACAATTAGTGAGCGATAAATGGAGCGAGCGAACAAACATATTTTTACTAACAATAATTAATCACAATTGCAACTAAATGCAGCAGCAACAACAACAATCAATAAAATGCAATTGTTTTAAAGTTAAAAGTTGTGCAGCAATTCACAATGGCAAATAAAATAAAATAAAATAATTAGACACAAAATGCGCATGCAAAAATTGAAATGGATGAAACAAAGTTTATGAGAAATTTAATGAGACGAATATCTGATGCTCTGACAGCAAACTAAACAGAAGTTATAATAGATGTAAGGGAAGGAGTCGATGTAGTTAGCGCTGATCTGGAGAGGAAGAAAGACGGCGCACAAGTTATATCACAGTTATATCGTGGTATTAAGTATGTCCTAAGAAAACAGCGAATAGAAAACTCAGAAAACTCATTCCAAATATTGAATTGAGTTTGTGGCATCAAATCTTAATTTTAAATAGTTGATATGAGAATCCTGGCCTGCTTCAAGTCCTTGGAATGGTCTAATTCTAGGTACCTAACATACATTTTTACGCTTCTATTCCTTTCTCTTGTAGCATCAACCATTCTACGTGATATTTTTATGTTAACTAAAGTCATTTTGTGGGACTGCATTTATTTCTATGTTTATGCTGGAACCGTAGATATTTTATTATGAAAACGATATTTTGCTTGTTACATTCTTTTGAGTTCTGCTAAGTGTGCTCTGCTCAAATTATAGTGTGAGAAGTAAGCACTGAATTTATAGCGTCTGCGCTTGGTCATTGTCATAATGGTATGGCAGATGAAGGATCTCGTGAGATGAAGTTGTAAATATGAAAGCCAGGAAAGTACTTGTCTCCTGAAGGAAATATGGTACACATAGATAATCAAGAGTCCTATGAAGGTAATGAACCATCTGCTTTGTCCCATTAAACTATGCCAGCTTTACGTAAATATAAGACAAAACACAACTTTTTGTACTCTTAAAATAAGTTACTTATGATTATTATGTTTGTATATCATATATGCGCATAACGAAGTTTTCTGCTGCCTACCACCACAAGCACATTAGCAAAGCCTTTTATATATTGAAATACATTTTCAATTGATTCAGGCCGACATTTATACTACATGTTATGCCATATACCAAAACGTTACATACTGCATATGAAAGTCATAAAACTCATATCGAAAAGTAAGCCAACAAATTTGAAATAAAATAAACTGAATTGGCATGCTAAGAGAGAGAGAAGGAGAGTGAGAGGGCGACAGCACATCGCCCCCCAAAACCCCTTTCATCTAATTGTGCGTAGAAAAATAATATAAATAATAAAAGTTTTGCGCATAGCTAATTTGTGGAGCTTAGTTTATTTGTTGGTTGTTTTAGCTTTTGATTTATGGCAATTACACGTATGCAAATTAAGTTAACAAATAAAAATATTTGCATTTCAACTTTAACTGTGCAAACACGTAAAAATAAAAAAAAAAACATTATATACAGGTAAATAATTCTATAGCATACTTTTGTGGGTTAAAGGGAAAGAGAGTCAGTGTCTACAGTGTCTGCTAATTAGATGTACAGCTTTTGACTTACCCCTGCTATGGACTGTTTGTCATTGTAAAGCGCCGCCTGAGCTCCAGATGTAGGCGAATTGGCAGCAGTGTTTGTGCTGTCCGGACTGAAGTAGGTCAGAAAGGCGCAACCTGTAATACAAATTTAAAAGCAAAAATATTTATATTAAATTAATTAGGCATGGTTAACGAGAAGACTGAACTCAAAAAGAATAAATGAAAACTTATAGAAAATTTATTTAAATATTTCCCATTCAATTCATTCATTTAAAGCTCTCGAAGCACTCTGTGTTTGGTAGGCACTTAAATAAAATATAAACCTTTATCTATTTGCGCCTAACTATTTTCGTGTTTAGCTTGAAAAACATTTCGTTTTGTCGCTCAATTAGGGCATTTGTGTGGTGAGAGCCGTCGTGCCCCACTGCCATTGCTGCTGAGCCACAATTGCGCATAATTTTGTGGTGCTTTGCGTGTTGAGCGCGTCAACGTGTTTAGCGCCGTTTTGTGGCCATTTCATAAATCCGTGTAATTTCTTTGACATTATTCAGTTTTTTTATTTATTTTATATACATATATAAATAGTCGAGAGACGCCACAGGTGTTGCATGAAAGGAGTTTTGTTGGCTATAAAAGTGTGTGTTGATGTTGAAAGTTATTCAAAGGTTTGTTCGGCTATCTTCCAATAAAAACTTTGTTTTATGTAGATCCATCCTAGTTTATCTAAGCTATCACCATTTGATAACTTTAAGCTTAAAGCTTTTGCTCAGAGAGATAAACCTAATGCATGTAGTTCATCAAGAGAAATAATGGCTTACATCTTATACATCATATGCCTACATTCATCTCTCTCTCTCTCTCTAAACTCTATTTCGTATGCCCCTTTGTTAATTATTACCTGCTAAGCGCCGCCTCTGTCAAATGTAGATAGAGCGCGAGTTAAGCAGCACTTGTCAGGCAACAACATTAACAGCTACAACAACAAGAACAACAACTTTCATAGCAACTATGATATGTGGTTCTAAACGTCACACAGCATGGATACTCCAACCCCAAAAACCGATGCCCCCACTACAATCTGCGCTGTGTCTGGTGTCTGCTGTCTCTGCTGTCGTCGCTTCTGTGTGTGCCTGTGGTGTGGCCTGTCCTCAGTAGTGTTAACCAGCTAACCACAGCAACAGCAACAACAACAATTATATTTAATTTTTAGGCAAACTCTCGCACGTTTCTGGCTCGCCTCTAGTTGAACAAAACGGTTGGTTGGCATTGCCTTTTGTCTGGCCGCGCCTCATGCAACACGTCAAAAGTTGAACGACAGGCGGCAACAAAAGCTGCCAACCAACCGGCGACGCGACGTCAAATGCTGCTGCTGCTGCTATTGCTGTTGCTGTTGCTGCTGCTGCCAACAAGCAAAAACGTCTAAAAACATAAAAATTGTCGGCACATTGTTGAAATGCCAGGAAATTATATGCCAGCAAGGGGTCAGCCATACAGGCTCGTTCTATAACCAAACACACGGCAGCTGCCAGTAATTAAAATGACTAAAACATAGCAACAGCAACAGCAACAGCAACAACAACAACAAGGCCAGGCCTAATGAGTTTATTAATTAAAAATCACTCATATATATGTGTGCACGTGTGTGTGTGTGTGGTCTTTGACAGAACACGCTCCGTTCAAAGCTCACTAATTGCAGTCAGGTCCGGGACAAGAAATTTGCTACAAAATATATTCTAAACACGACACCTACAAAAACGAAAAACATACAAAAAATAAGAATGAAATATGAAAAAATCAAGCTAAATTAAAACATAAAAAAGAAGAGATAAAAGTAACAAAATAAAATTAAAAATATAATATTTAAAAAATATAATAAAATATAAAATAAAATAAGCTTTAAAATGTATTATATTTATATTTATTTATATATTAAACAGATGTAATATCATATATGTATGTCAAGTTGAAATAGGACAAATTTTGGAGCAGCGCAAATAGCCTTAGAAGAAGATATCTGAGGCTGTTGGTATTCAATTCATGGAATTATCATTTGAGTTCAATAAACTAACTGCGGAATCGAACTTCCCTTGAAGACTGTTCGCTTACTTATAGATATAAGCTTAAGCATTTTCTTAGTCTTAGCTTTACAACATCTTAGCAGATTCTCTTCCATGTCAAGACTCAGTTTTAACTGTTCGATTACTAATAGACATCTCAGCAGATTCTCTTTTTATGTTTACATACACTTCTACTCAACGCAACTAGATTTAGCTTCACTTCTACTCAACTCAACCAGATTTAGCTGCCCTGTATACAGGGTATCATAATTGGCTATCAAGCTTGCTTCCACATGTGTTTATACCATTTACAACAACATAGAATATGAATGAAAAATAAGAAAAAATGGTAAGCGAAACGCTTGTCAACTCCTTCGTCGCGCAATGCTCAATGACAGGCAGCAAAGCTGCTAATGACTTTTAAAATACAATTTTTATAACGTGCCAGTCTCGTCTCGCTACACTTGCCCTCGGACTCCATTGTTGTACGTTGCTTTGTTTTCATCAGACACACACACACACACTTACACACTCACTCCACTCGCACATTTGGCGACAATTTGCAACATGTGCGTCGTTGCGAGAACTAGCTAGCGCCAAAGCCCTGGCAGCCAAGTGCTTCTGGTCTTTAGTTTAAGTCCTCCACTTTTGGTTCTGTGCCGTTGAGTGGCCTTCAAATTGGCATCGTTTAAATGGGGCTACCCGTTACGCCGGTTAGTTGGCCATGGGAGCGGCAACTGCTGTTAGCTGCCTGGTCAAAGCAATTAGTTACGCATACGCCGCGTTTAACCCGCTTCACAATGCTAACCGAAACGAAAGCTCACACACACACATTCACATTTTTGTCCCAAAAAAGAGCCAACAAAACAAATTAACAAAATGACGAAACTTTTAACTAAACTAAACGTAACAAATGCGACTAATTGCACGTTCCAATTGTCAATTGTCATCAGGCTTCAGAAATAAAAAAAAATAAAAACCCTTTTGATAGGTATATTTGAAATAAAAGATATAAAAATACCAACGCAGACAATTATTTTATACAGAAGAGAGAAATTTGGAACTTGAATTGGTTTGACTAAAAGCCAAACTGCCAACATTTTTAGTGTATGCTGTGGAAGAAGTCAAGTACTATGAAATTGTCAAGCTTTCCAATCTTATGGCTCGTATGTAAAACTCTTGTAAGACTGTTCCTGGTAGCTAACAAATTTTAATTAATTTTAAAGCTTTAAAGAAAGAGCTAGAAATAAGTTATTTTCAGGTAAAGGAATGTTTAAGAAAAAATAATATTCGCAATTAGATAAGAATTTTTAATAAAAGTATCAATTCTATTGATTTTCAAGATCAGCAACATATTCTTCATAGATCTTCAGCATCCTCCAGCTACTCAGGTTGACAAATGAATTTTTCCAATTCTTCCTCCATTTATTCAGATTGACAAATGCATGGTTTTCCACTTCGTTAGCTCAATATGCTCTAAGCTCCCTCTACTTGCACCTTTTTCTTTAATTACAATCATTTTCTATTTCATTTTGATATTGTGGCCTTCGTTTTGGTTTTCATGATGCTTACTCACATGAAATTTTTGACATTTGCTGCGGCAGCTATCAAAGCCAACCTCAATTGTTGGCTGCCTTGCAATCGTGACTTTGCTCCCTTGCCCTCCTCAGTCAGCACTGCCGTCGACGTCGACAAGGCCATACCACCAATTTTAATTGCAACTCATCAAAGTACTCGGTACTCGGTGCTCGAAGCTCGGTGCTCGGTGCTCGGTGAAGAGCGCTTGAAAGAACTTTTTGGCTACCACAAAAGTGAGACCTTTAATTCGCTGCTCTGTGGCTCGTTGTTTAGCTGAGTGGTTGGAGGGGGTGGTGGCTCTTCTAAGTTAATTTTTTATGCATGCACTGAATTTGAATGACTTTGACAGCAAAGTACACAAGTGCCCCGTCTCGCTGTTTCAATTGGAGAAGCGGCAAGCAATTGCTGCTGCTGCTCTGTTTTTTTTTGTTTTTGTTTTTTTTTTTTTTTTGCGTCTTTCACTTTTGCCTACTTACATTTGCCATTGCGCTTGGCGAAATGTTTTGCAACTTTTAATAAAATAAACTTATTTGCACAATATAAATACATACATAAAACATGCGGCGCCGTCGTCGTTGGCGGCGGCGTCGTCCTGCCAAGCTCTTTGATATTTCAATTTTTCAATTTTTGTTTTACGTTTCGCACAAAAACTTATGCTAATTAAATTCTTGGCATTTTTCGCAACCAGGGAGAGAAAGTAATAGAGAGGGGGGAAGAGAGAGAGAGAGAGAGAGAGAGAGAGTCAATTCCCTTTTATTTTTTTGTTAACCACAGCAAACCATCAAGTTTTGAGTGGTTGGCTCTGGCAGTGCGTGTTTGTCCCCGTTTGAGGGTCGCGTTTTATAGCTGCGGTCAGTGTGGCCAAAGTGATTCATTAACGTTTTCGTTCATGTTAATATGCTTGCTAAATGTCAGTTTTTGGTCAGCCGCAAACAGATACGAATGGCTGCTTTGTTTGCTTTATGTGAAAGTGAAAAGTTTGCCAAAGGGCACAACAAAACCACAGCTCGTATACTTTATTTATGACAAACACACACTGGAGTGGAATGTGAAAAAGTGAAAGTGAAAAACATCAACTTAATATGATTTATTCAAATGCTCTAATGTGATTGACATTGGCAGACACGACGCTTGGCTTGAGCTTAACTCAGTTAGGCTCAAGAGCTGAGACATGGAAATTGAAATTGTCAGCTCTCCCTTCAGGCAGACAGGAAGCTGAAGAAAAAGTAGCTCATCTCAACTCACTCAAACATTCAATCAACATCTAAGACATTATTCATAAGATTTGGTGTCAACATTATAATTTCATATACTCGCCCACATTCTTTAGCCTCTGAGAACTACTTCAGGTTCTTTTTGAGCTGTTTCCAATTAAATTTTACCTTTATATGTACAGAGTTTGCTCAACTTTCATACCGAAGTTGCTTCCCTAATCCCCACATTAACTCACTGGAAAAGATGCCCTCAAAAAACAGGTAATAAAACTTTAGCAAACTCAATTTCCCTCAACGGCTTTAGATATTGATCTAAAGCAGTAACTACTTCAACTCTAAGCCGCCTTAAGATACAGTATAAAAGTAACCTCTGACAGCAAATTAACTTTTACACATGTAAAATCTACGGGCCAACTAGGATAACAAAGCTCGCAGATACTCTACCTTAAGCTATTCGTAATACAAAATAGTAAAACTTAACGAGGGCATCAGAAAACACCTTTATCTTAGTTTACAATGAAGCAATTAATTCATGCGCCTTTAATTGTTAACAAAATGCCAAAGGCAATTGATGTTTCAGGAATAAATATGTATACAGATATATATATATATATGTATATATGTGTGAAACAGAACCTAAATAAATTATAAAGTAGTTAAGATTAAATGCTCCAGCTGCAGAGCACAATAAAAAGCAACTAAAACGAAAACTGAAAAGCCATTAAGCATAACAATTTCCGGAGGGGTAAAAATATATATAAAAATAAAGCAAGCAAGAACCTTGCAATCGGCTATAACTGACTGCATAATACTCATTTAGACATATTAGTATAAATCTATAGAAGGTCAACAGCGAACGTATCAAAGCCATTTTGAATGCTTTATATGACGAGATTCGCTAAATTTCCAGCTGCTATACAGTCAGTCAGCCAGTCAGACAGCCGTTTAACTCTCAAGTAGAACACTGCCCAACACTAATATACTCCTTTTGATCTCGTGAACGAGCATAAAAACAGCCAACTGGGAAATGGGAGCTGGTTGCTCTTAGCTGGTAGCTGTTGCCTGATAGCTGCTGGCTGCTGGCTTCTTGCTGGTAACTGGAGAGGTGTGCAACAAGCGAAGCTGCACTTAAGACGTTTAACAAAAGGTAAAGTCAGATCAAAGGAGAGAAATGCCCAGCCAGGCCAGCTAAACGAATGCCTGTGTGTGTGTGTGTGTTGGCTGCCAATAAACAATAAAAGTTAAGCACCTCTTGTGAGCAGAGCTCGTTGCTGGCATTGTGTGAGCTTTAAACACATAATAACTTAATGAATAAGTTATGTAACCCATAATACCTGGCAAATTACGTGAGACCTCGGCCTGAGCGGCTGCGGCTGCGGCAGCGACTGTGACTGCGGCTGCGGGCTGTCAATTATTTAACTAGACGCCTGCGGCATATTAGATAATATGAGCCACGTGCATAATTCATAGTTGACTAATAAGGCGGCATTTAGATGCCACCGCGCTGCATGCGGCATGCGGCATGTGGCATGTGGCGCCCCATAGAGTAAGGCAAGCGCGCGCAGCGTCGGCATATTCCCCAAAATTTATTTTCCATTTTGGTTCTTTCTTTTTTTTTTGCACGACTCGTGCTTTGTTTGAGTGCCACTTTAAAAGTTGAGTGGCACGCCCCGCAATTGCCTGCAACTTGCTGCCTTTTTTTTTTGGGTTTTTGGCTCCTTTGCTACTTGCCAGCGTGTCTGTGGTTTGGCTACGACTTTTCGGCTATGCCAGGCCTTCTTTTTAATACACTTGCTGTGGGCAATTGAGCAATGTTAAGTGTTTTGTCATTAATTGGAATAATTCTATTTACCGGGAGATTAGTTATATATATATAGATATATTCTTCTTACTAAATCTGATACTAAATCGTCGTAGACACATATCCAGAAATACATTTCACATATTATCAAAGAAAACTTTAAGTAATTTGGTAAAGCAAACTGCAAATTTAATTCCATTCAACTTCCCGAACATAAGCTCAATTTAATGAATATTTGTGTTTTTTTTTATTAATTTTTTTTTTTATTTATTTATTTTTTATTAACTTTTTTTTAATTTTTTTTTTTGTATTTTTATTTATTTTTTTAATTTTTTTTTAATTATTTACCTTTTTAGTTATTTATTTATTTTTGTATCTATTTATTTATCAATTTACTTATTTATGCTAAGCCGTCACTGCATTGGCAGCGTATTAAACTCTTCGCCTATCAATAAACAGCTGTTGTTTTTCTCTTCCTTCTTTTTTTTTTGCATGTAATAAAGCAAAGTTCAGCGGCCATTATCAGCGAGCACAATCGAGCCAGACAAACCGGACGTATAGACAGCACTAGACACACACACACACACACACTGACACAATATACCAATACACAAACAATTGCATTGGCAGAAGCGCCAAAAAGTATGCTTTTACTTTTGCAGACTGTGAATGGCCACCGTTGTTGTTGTTGCTGTTGTTATTGTTACAGTTGTTGCTGTTCTTGTTGTTGTTGTTGTTGTCTACTATTTTGGCAGCCGTTTTTCGTGTTTGTGCGCCGTTTTCTGTTTCGCTTATATTATTGTTGTACTTTGTTGTTTGGCAGCTTATGAAATATTCAATTGAATTTAATGTACACGACCGACTGACTGACTAAGCCGGGTTCACGGCTAAGTGCAAAGAGTTCGAGCCAACCTACGACTGCCTGTCTGGCTTGTCACTGGCGCTCTTTTGAGCTGGTTCCATGGCGGCACAATCAATCGGTTCATTTCTGAGTTGAAGTGGCAGTTAACTTCATTGAACTTTAATATGTTTGTTATGAGTGGCCAAATTTATGTATTATAGAGTTAACTTGAGTTAGAGAGTTGATAGCTTCCGTTTTACAAATGAACGAAGTAGCTCTACATATTCTTAAAAACTAATATATATTTTTATATATTTATTTAAGTTATATATTTCTGATTTTCCTATTACTCAACTCTCACCTCTGCAACTCCTTCTTTATTATTTTCCTGCATTAATAATCACATTTTTGCCCTTTGATCAATTTGCAAATACCTTTCACGTACAGCCGCCAATGCATATGTGTTATGTCTTTGTAGGCAAAGTCTCAAGACACGAAGAAGGCAGTCTGGATTATGCTACTTCTTTCTTTTTTTAATCATAACATAATGGCGCAGCATTAGAGTTAATGGATTGCAAGTGTTGCCGGGCTGTGTTCGCTTTTTTAGCTTGCAAAACGGCAAAGCTCGTCGGCTTCCGTCCGTTTCGAGACCTCCACTAACTCTGGCTGCTTCTTTGCCTTTCGTGCTCTGGTTCTGGTTCTGGTACTGGTACTGGCTGCCGCGTCACATATGAGCAGCTGGCTCCCGAAGCACATTGCTTAATGGCGCTAGTTGCCTTTTAAGTGTAATTGCCGTGTCCCAAGTGTTTGTAATGTGTACAAATTTCTACAATTTTTCCTGCCAGCCAGCCAAAGAACACAACCAGACTCACCAGCCATACATACGCTTGCCTCTTGCCCCCAGTCAGGCCGGACCATTCGTGGCCGGCTGTGCTTTTAAAATTATTACTATATTTGTAAATATGGCTTTAAGCTTAAAGATTGCCCCCGAAAAAACAAAAAACAAAAATAAAGGAAAGGAAATAAATACTTTAGTTATACTCACTGGCAATGTGCTCGTTGTGGAAGGCCAACATGTTTGGTTCGAAGGGCTTTTTAACAGCTTTTCCCAATGCGAATCGTATTTGTATATTTGTTTATTTGTTTTAATGTCGTTTTTATGGGGCTTACGTCGCTCTAGACCAGCTGCTACATCCGCTGCCCACTGGCCACACACACACACAGTCTGTTTGCTTTTATTATTGCAACTACTGCGCTGACAGTCCGAATCGCGCGTTTTGCGGCTGTGGCGAATTTTACACTTTGATTCTCGATATAATCACGCTCGTGCTTAAAGCCGCAACAATTTGTTCCCGCAAACGCCTGCAAAGAGATTAAACAGAGAGAGAGTATTATTATTTATGGTTAATGCAGCGTAAAGCAAAGTCTGTGCAATCGCTTTCGGGTATTAAGAGACAGACAATGGCATGTCTTATATTGTTTGCATTATCTGATGTACGATATAAACTAAAAAAAAAATAGTAAAATGGAGATTATCATAAGAAGAATTTACAAATTGAAATGGATTTTAAGTATTTCGAATTTAAGTTGAATTACTAAAGATTTTTCATATATTAAATATACGCATTTACCTTAAAAAATACTCTGATAAGCCAAACCTTCTTTAACTTCTCTTTAAGATACTTTTATTAACACTATTATTTAAGGTTTTTGCTGTATAAATCAAACGAATTTTTATATATTACATTTATATTAATATTATTACTATTATTTTAAGTTTTAGTTGAATAACTCATGAAAATTCTCTTGCAATGCGAACCTTTATCATTTCTATTTAAAGCTGCACATTGAAGCCCTTCATTTAATACAATCAAAACAATTGTTGTATATATATAAATAATATCATTGTTTACGAAAGCCACTTAGGCCACAGATTTATTGTATAGTTCTGGTATCCGCCTATATAAATTTTTTTGTGTGCCTCTAACATAAATTGCAAGGCCTTCAATGGAATATGATTTACAGTGCCAAGGAGATGCTATGCTTGCAAAAAGTTAAGACCATTATTTAGGCACAAAAACACTGGTAAAATAGTAAACAAAATCTACAACAAATTGCATTGTCCACGGCACACAGTTTGGGTCGACTTCAGCAGGCAGCAGGCAGCAAGCGGCTCAGCGAAGCGCACACACACCAAACGGAAGCACATGCTGCGGAAGTCAAATTTCTTCGCTTCCGTTTTAGCGCCATTGCAACGGCAAAAGGCAGCGCAGGCGTGCAACAATCAAAACTAAATGTCAAAAATATATATTGTATACCAGTTGCGAAAGTCCAAAAAAAAAGAAAAGGAGTGCTTGACAGCAGTCGAAACAATCAGGCAGCCAGTCAGGCACTCAAGTCAGCCAAGTCAGTTAGTTACTTAGTTAGTCAACTAGTCAAAGCCGTCAGCTAAACTAACGATTTGAAACAACACCAAAATTTCTAAAAATAAGTCAATTGATTTTTTATTTTTGTTGAATTTTGCTTTTTCTGTTTTGTATTTTGACTGATGTTGTTATTGATAGAAAGTCAGAAACAAAAATTAGAGTAGTCTAGCAATGCCCAAATAGAAGGCGCCCGACCTGTACATGTCTAGAGTGATGCTTCACTGTTGGACTAAATAGGCGAAGTATTTAAAACTATTTTTGTGGCTACTTTAAGTCCATCTATATTCACAATTTCCTAACTCTAGCTCTTTTAACATAGAAGAAATCCTCAAGTAACTGAAGCTTGAGAAAGTCTTTAATCAATTTTATGGAAAATTTAAATTTATGAGGATGTAAGATTCAAGTCTCTACATAGTTTTCAAGATCGACGTGGCCCTAGATACGGATACAACAGGCTGACAAAGGCAGAGCTATATCAACTCTCAGCTGTTAAACCCTATCAAGAATATATATACCTTATGAAGACAGAAGGGCGTAGGCTTCTCAGTCTCTTACATACAAAGCCATTATAACCTGAATGCCAATTTTAAAGAATAAAAGTTATTTTTTAAAACACGACTTAAATCAACTCAAATCTCTTTTATCACAAATCTCTAATCTCAAATACCCAATTGAAATTATAACACAGTTCATATAGTATGTATAATTGATGAAAATTTGGGAAAGTTCACTACGAAGTTGTTAGAGCCCAGTGCAGCAAGTGCAAGTCTATAAACAACATAAAAATGCCATAAAAATACTTTGGCATTACACAAATAAGCAACTTACTCGACAGAGTTGAATTGTAAGTTCGGGGGTCTTGTTATCGTTGTCGTTGCAATCGAACAAGTCAACGGCAACAACTGCGAGTGTGTGTGTGTGTGTGTGTGGGGCTCACTGAGTATGTCTGACTGCGCGACTGTGTAGCACTTCCGCTTCCGCAACGGAAGCTAATGAACGTAGCCGAGCAGCAGCGACGCGAACAAAATGGCAGCGACTCGAGACTCTAAGAAAATGCCAGGCAAATGTTAAATTAATAATAGAGGAGCGCAGCCGTCGCACAGCGAGCGGAAAAACTTCAACGACCCCACCGAAAAATGTTGCAAGTACCCGCTCCACTAACCTAGGTCTCTCGCTCTCTCTCTCCCTCTCTCTCTCTCTCTGTCTCTCTCTTACTCACTTACTCTATCTCTCTCTCACTCAGTCTTGTTAGCGACAACGACATTGGCATTTATGTGACTTTAATTTAAATAACTTTGGTTGGCTTCAGAGCGTGCACTAATACAATTTTCGAAACTGAAGAACAGACTCAGCAAACATGTTGCAAGGTTGCTTGCCACACGCTCTTCATAACTGAAATATGCCAACAATTTTCGCTGCCACGATCCCATGTTATATATATATGTATATATCCAAAAGTCAGCCAAAAACCGCAAGAGTGCAAAGGCCCTCATCAACCACCCAGCCAACCATCGAGCCACCACCAGCAACAACAGCAAGCAGCACGCAGCAAACTCTTGAGTAGGCGCAACCGCTACTTAAAGTCGCGACCTGCTCGAACTGTGCGCTGACTGGCACAATATTCAAGTTGTGAAATGAAATTTGTAACGCTTTCGCTTTTCAATTATAATTTGGCTTGACGAGCTTTTTTGATTGCTTTCGTGTATGCCTGAGCGAAATTTGTAGTTATCTGTCCGACCATGCCTCCGACTGACCTCAATTGAAATTCTTTCGAGAAGCCGACAGGCGGACAAGTTTCCTTACTTTGTGGCTTTTGCCTTAATTAGCAAATTGACAGCATGACGTTGAGTGAAAGCCATTTACGACACACAGGCGCCGATCCATGCCAACTGTGAGCCCAAGCCCAAGCTAAGCTATCGCAAAAAAATATCAAGGTGTCGCCGCCTTAGCTAATAAATTTGAAACTTTGTAGGCCGCTTCAAATCGAAACAGAAACGTCAATTAGAGGCAATCAACAAAACAACTTCGATTTAATTGCTGCAAATGACAATAGAAGTCAGAGAAACAATTGTAATTGGAATAAGAGAAAATTAAGTTCAAGAAATTTGCTTTTTGCTGAGAATGCTTAGCCTTAAAGGCTTTACAAGCTGCTTACCAACAAATTCAGTTATTTGTAAAACATTTAGAAGCAAAGGCTTAAAAGGTAACAGGCATAATTCTAATGAATCTCAGCCTTGGCATATTTACGTTCTACTTCACAATGTTTATATAAAATGTATTTATTAATAATTAAAATTTATATAAACTATATCAAATTGAGCCTAAACTAAATGCATTTCTATGCCAAGCCTCAGGCTCTTGACTAAGCCTTGCGTATACGCGTTGTATTGGAAAACTAATGCATTTTCACTTAACTAATTAGTGATAGCTGGAAAATCTCAGTATTAACACTTTGTTAGAGCCATTGAAGCGCACAAGTTTCAACAGCTTTAATGAAACGCATTTACTAAGGGGCATTGAAACTTTAATGAGCGCCCAAAGCACATTGAACGTAATATCGATTTTGCTTTTTGCTAATTTTCAGCTAGTTAGCTGTTGTTGCTGTTTTGGCTTAGACTTTGCTACATTTGCCACATTTTGCTGTTGTTATTGATACACATACACACACAGTCGCACACCGAAACACCCACACACAAAAGCCAGGTAGACTGCATAGACACGTGTGCTGTGGTGCCCAGACGAACGTAAAATTTTGTGCTTGCGCCCTACCTTTAACTGCTGCCACACACCCAGCAGTCCACCACTCCACCCACCTCCGTCCCCTCCCCACACTTGCGGCCATGTGGGCTTTTTCCAGCTACAACTTTCTGACCATTCAAGGCAAACAGTCGGCACATTGTAACAAAAACAAAGAGGCCGCCGTACGTCCTAGCTGACTGACTTGCTGAGTTTTCTTATTTCTGCCCATCATCAGCCTTTTTTTTTTAGCTTTTTTTCTGTTATTTTATGTAGATACAGACGTCAGTTGTAGTCAGTTTTAGTTTTGCATTTGCAAGTCTGCCTCCAGCCCGAACCCGCACCCGATACCAATTCCGATGCTAAACTCCAGGCAGATTTTATAGACCAGCACACATTGTGCTCGAGTGTGTGTTGTGTGTTGGTTAGAGAGTTAAAAGATTTTAAACCCTTAATGATGATGATGCTGATGCTGATGCTGATGCTGGTGATGATGATGCTGTTAAAGGTATCGTGTGTTGGCTTCAAACAAAGCGCTTTGTTCTTCCTGTTTTTGTTGCCGGCTGGTTCTTATTGGCTAACTGCTGTTGACTTATATTACATGAAGTTTTCATTGCTGTAGCCATTGTAGCCGAGGCAAAAGCCAGAGATAATGCATTGTTTGGGCTTGTTGTCTAGCCACGATGAGCTGCTGCTGCTGCACCTCCGACCGGGTTTACAGCCTCCTTTTGCTCAGCAAACATAATGGAATTTTCATGTAAACAATTTGCATGTTTTCAACTCTTACACACACACACACACTCATACTCAATATACGTATCAATGTGGGAGCTGTAAACGAGCGTGAACCGGTGGAGGGAAGGGGGAAAGTCTGGAGGTTCTACTTCATCAATTAACACATCAATTTTCGGTCCTTTGTTTGTTTGTCCCTTGGAATTGGTATCTAATAAAGATGAGTTTCTATCGCTCTATTACTCCAAGTGTGAAGAACAAAACCCGTTTAAATTAACTCAAGCTTCAATAAAAAATTGTTGCTACAATTTTTTATACTCTACAAATATAAGAAATTTATTTGGAGTCTAAGACTATGGCAACACTATGCCAACTATTGAAGTAAACACTAGACTTGCCAGCTTTTGTTTAAGTGAGGCGCCACAAAGGCTAAGCATTTTGGTTGGGCACTTAACTCACATTACGTATACGCCGCGTGCAACAGCAGCAAACTAATTGCCGCTGCCGCCGCTGCTTTTGTGGGGCATAATGCTTTATTGCTTAATGTTTGCCAGCTTCTCATTAAAATTATACGAACTAGCTGGTGTGGTAGTAAGTAGCAGGTACTACGACTATTTGCCACCAAATAGAAAAACGAATTTAATTAAAATTTATGTATGCAAACACACACAGACACACACACACACACACACACACACACATATGCACACACACATTCAGAGAGCAGGAACAACAAACATAAGGATGGCAATTCGGCGGCTTTCATTAGGAATACGAGTGGAAAATGTTGGGCAACTGGGCGACAGTACGAAATTTTTAATTACTCGTCGCTCAACTTTCAAAAACTGAAGCAGTGCGAGCTCATTTTGAAAATTTTCATAATTACTCGACGCTCAACGACTATGCCTGGCAAGTCAGTCAGTCAGCGTTGAGTCAGTCTATGGACTGGAAGCTTCAAGCTAGATGCTGCAGTTGTAGCTGGACCTGGCGCATGGACCTGTGCACGGAGCAGGACCCAGACCTGAACGCGCTCAACGTTGGCTCAAGTGCACTCACATGCGCAGCGACCAAAACTAAATGAACTTATGCTCACACACATACACACACACACACAACTGCGAGTATGTGGTGCTCGCTTGAGCACCTGTGCGCGCTTTGCATTGGGGCTCCACTGCCTGCTCATCTCCCTGCATCCGCCCCTGCGTCCAAAATTCTGAGCATGGAGACGCTAGATGAGAGCTGCGCGCACTTCAAACTAAAGGCTAAGTAGTTGCATTCATATAAACATTGCCCGGGCACAGCACAGCTCTATCTGTGCAGACATCTATTTGTGTTCATATTTTGCATGTGTTTGCCCGGGCACAGAAGTTGAGTTCAGTTTTGCGGGGGCGTGGCAGCGATGAGTGGATTGCCTGACGTGTAATTAAATATATTTCATTATATTATTATGATGATATATGGGAAATGAGTTTTTTTTGTTGGTTCTGTACCCGAAACAGTTTACCTGGCAAGGGCTTTCATGCAGCCTGTATAACTGAAGCTGACTTTTACTATTTATCATCATGTAATGGAGAAAACCTTTGCTTTAAAACGTAACTCGAGGCAGGTAGGTTTAAATTGTATTTCTCAATGTTAAATTATTTGGGCATTGAAATCGTTTCACTTGACCTGTGCCACCCCAAAAGCTGTTTGCAACATCTTGGCACCGTCCTCTGCTCCCTGCCCCCTGCCACTGTGCACACTCAACACACGTTCAACACACACTTCGATTGCTGTGCAAATATTCTTCGCGCATGCCACAGAACAACAACTGCGGCCAAGTCTTGAGTGGGTGTGTGTGTGTGTGTGTGTGTGTGTGTGTGTGTGTGTGTGTGCTGGTAACTCGAGCATGAATGTCTCGTCCTTAAGCACACATCAATTTCAAAACAATAATTGAAAATTGCAACAATTGGAAATTTTCGTTCGGTTTTCTGCGCCACGTACCATGCGAAATGAAAGTGCGGCAAACAGCGCCAAGGCGAATGGACAAAATGTTCAAAAAATACTCGCAAGAAAATGCCAAGCAACTATTTGCAGCAATTGTTGCACTCATTCTAGCTGTTGTTGCCGCTGTTGCTGCTGTTATTGCTTGACTCGCTGTTGCCCTTGCTGCACGGCGATATAAAGTTGCGCATTTTATTATTGCTTACGCGGTTACGAATTGAACTTGCAGCTTCACCGACTATCAACTTGCAGCTTTAATGTTAAAGAGTCGGCAAAATAGTATACTTCCGCCTCTCTTGAATATCCCTACGCACGCACTCAGTTGTCTGCAGCTCACACACACAAATATATTTTTAAATATTTTAACATTTTTGTGACACGCAAAGTTGACTGGCACAGCGCATAAATAAACAATGTTGGCCAACATGGCAAACATGGCCAGCACATAGAAAATGAAATAACAAATAAACTGCTTTATAGATTTATTATTTATAATTCGATTACAACAAATCCAAATAATAACAAAATACAATTTGCATGTATTTTTGTTATTTTTTTTTTATATTATTAATATGCATATGTTTCGGGATTGAAGAACAAAAAATGGAAAGTTGATTGTATTATGGAAATGGGAATTGCAAAGTTGTTACATTTACAATAATGAAAATCCCATAGAAAGGAAATTGTTAAGTGATGAATGGTGAGGGATAGAGAAAGCATAAAGTACACTAGATAAATTTAAGTTTGCTGAATAATAAATAAGTCTAAGACTTGTGTTGAAGTGACCTTTACAGGTAGTCAGATATTCGTTACTTCTTCTGTTTCATGAGGCAAAGTAGGTTCTTAGTCTAGCATGCAACTCTACAAGGCTTCCATTATCTATTTATCTATCTCTCATATAGCTGCTATAGAAATCAGCTGTCGCATGCTAAGTGCTTCCATGAAATACTTTGAAAATCAAGATATCATGACCAGCAAAAAAAGGAGGCCCACGACTAAAGTAACCTTTGTTTGCAGTCTTGATCATTGGTTATATACAAATCTATCTAGTCTTCAATATCGAAGTGTAATCAAAGCTGTTCAAGCATGAACATGTGCACGGTTCTGTTACCAGGAAAGTAAGGATCGTTTTCGACAGAGAGAACTTCCTGCAGTGACGTTTTCACCCCTCTGCAAGATCTTCAAGCATAAACAAGTAATTGAAGAGCATTGAGGAATTTACGACCATCTTCAACGTGAACACGATCGAGTATGCTCATAAAGTGCTCTCAAATAGGCTACATACAAGTCTATTTAGTCTTCAAACACCAACTGTATATAGAAAAGGTCTTTAGCCTTGATTTCCCATACCTAAAAACAAAGGGTATCTACTCTTCGAGCTGGCAACTTCTGCTTGTTTTTGTATTTAGTTTGATATGAGCACATATTAATGCTCATCATTTAATAATGTGATATGTCGGCTGACAAGCGCAACGACAGGTGAGTGACTCTTTTATGCGTTGCATTTTGTTTTGTTTATATGCACATATATATCTGTAAATATATATATACATATATATATACACTATATCTGTCTTTTTTTGCTGTCTGTTACCGCCGCCGTCGCGTTAATAAAATATTCAAAATTTAATTTTCATCGCGTTGCATTTGACACATTTCAATAAAAACAATTACTACAACAATTAAGTTGAAAAGCCGCCACAGCGGTTGCCATTTTATTTGCTGTTACTGGACAGCCAAACAATGGCGGCAAAAAAGCACTGTCCCGCTCACCCCGCTCGACTCGCTGTCTATGGGCAAACATTTATGCAGTTTTAATTATAAATGCATTGTTGCATTTTAATGAGAGTTGCCAAATGTCAACAGTATTGACCAATAGAATAACAAGCGCAACAACAGAAACCTGTTTCAATTATCAGGTAATGAAGTGTAAAGTACTGAAATGCATCGCTGACTAGTTATAACTAGTGTATAACTAGAGGTTTATTAACTATTATCTATGTATATATATGAATATACGTAAATCCTTGCCTAGTAAACAACTTGCTTTTAAGATTTCATTTAACATCCCATTCAATCTATACGCTCTATACATCTAAAGCAATTGCAGTTAAGTTCAATTGAAAGCCACATTACTCATACGCCGCATTCACCACCAGTTGACCCCACAAATAACGAGCCCAGACAGTGGGCCCCAAGCCTAGCCTAGCCCAGCCTCGCCTCGCCTCGCCTAGCCTGGAGGGCCATCCATTGTGCTGGCATTCCAAGTCGATGGCGGAAATGAAAATTGAATTTTATGCAAACACAAAAGCCAATTGAAGTCAATTATTGTTTATGTAACTAATTTTATTTAAATATAAGTCAATTCGCATGCAGCAGACACGAAACGAAAGGCGAGCAGAAGTAAAATCGAATGGAAATCACAATGAGAAACAGGAAGAAAAGCCAATTATCTAAAGCCAGACGAATGCTGAATGCCCTAACTGAACTATTGAGTGTGAAGTAGAGCATAGCTGGTACTCTTAAGGGTCTATAGTGTATAGACAGACAGTCAAACTGATGCCAGCCCAGGGCGACAAATAGAATTGCTGAATCCACTGCCTGAGGCTTGTGTAGCCTATGAATGAATATGCATAAATATTTACCAAATGTCTCCCGAATGTCGCTAACTAACTGCTCTCGTAATTGTCGTCGATTGCCTCGGCGCTAACTGTGACCCATTTTTTGGGGAAGCTGGCAAAGGGCCAGCGCCAAATGACCAAAAAAAAAAGATTCAAAGAGCAAGCAAAATGTCCTTGGACCTAGTGAAAATTGTTGGGGCCCATCCATCAGCTGTTTGTTTTGTTGAGCGCAGCGTTTTCAGCTTTTTGTCGTTCCGCTTGTGGGATCTTCGCCTCCTCTTTATTTTTTTTTTTTTTGTCAGAGACAGCGACAAAGTGCAGCCCCTAGCAGCGCGGTGCGTACGTGTGTGTGTTAGTTATTTTGATTGATTGCATTGTTTCGTGTAACAAATTTATTTGTGCCACGCCCACTCGAGCACTTAAAAGCAAGAGGCCCAACAGCAACAGCAACAGCAAAAATTGGATAGCTACATCATTGTCAGCAGCAGCAGCAGCAGCAGCAGCAGCAGCAGCAGGAAATTGTCAAAGGCCGCCAGCGACATGTAGGTAAAGTTTAAAGCCAGGCACAACATCATCATCATCATTATCAGCATCTACATCATCATTGGCATCTTCATTGCTCTCATGGTTAACCATCATCTTTGGCACAATCTCAATGACGTTTTGTTCTGCTTCCTCTTCACTTAGCCAGCATCATTAGTGAAAATGATTTCTTATTCAAGGCTCGCCTTGGCTCAGCTTCTGCTGCTTCTGCTTCAGCTTTTTCTTTAGCTTTGGCTGAGTTTTTCTTTTTACTGATTTCTTCGCACTGTTGTCATGCTTCATCGATTTTTTATGCTTTGCTGGCTCAGTTGATGGAAATTCAGGCTGTTTTTTTTTTTTCTCATTCTATTTTAGTCGCCTGCACTTGAAGAACCAACAGCCAACGCATTGGCAGTCAGTCTTTGGCTTTGCGCTTTGGCTTTGGCTCTGGCTCTGGCTCGTAATAATGTTGTATTTGTTTTGTTGCCCCCGAAAGTTTAACATTTGCTTTGTTATCTTTAATATTGATTGTGTGCAATATCTCAAGCTATTTTCCATTTTTGTTTGCCATATCGAAATGTCATGGAAAAAATAGATGAAAAAACCCCTTTGCTTTTATTGCGAAACAAAGCAAACGAGGCGACTAAGGACAAGTCCATTTTTACTGACTGACAGCGAGTGCTAGGCAAATTCTGCAATATTTCAAGCTTTTTTTTGAGATTGAGAACTCGAAAAGAAAATGTTTGCTAATGAGAAAGAGAGAAATGAATACGCTTCTCTAAATCTCGTTTAAATTTAAGTCAAAACCCAAATGAAATTGACTTAAATATACAAAAATCACTTTGTTTTTAAAGTTTTTTATTATCAGAATTAAATTTCAAAGTAAAATCTGTAGCAAGAGTAAAATCTTAACGCCCCAATGCACAGTGAGAGCAGTTGCTGCTTTACTCCAACTGAAGCGTCTGAACCAAAAGGTTTCATTCTCGTTTATTTCGCTTTCCTTCATGAAGAAAAATAGGAAATAGGGCGGAATCATGGCCATCTGATGCGTATAGCTAATTACGAAGCCGCAACGTCGTGAATCAGAGCCATTTGGTTCAAACGCCGGTTTCTTATTCACAATGTCGACAGTGAGATCTGTAAACTTGTCCGTATTTTCGGCACCGCTGCGAATTCGAATCTGGCCGGGATCGTATTGATGTTGAATCAGGTAGCGCATCAGTGAGGTCACCTGCGGCATATAGATCCAGAAGAAGGTTTCGCCGTGCTTTAGATATTGTCTGTCCTTTAGAAACAAGCTCTTGTGGGCGTTAATTAAGTTGAACGGCTGACGCAAATGGTCCATGCGTAAGCGCCCAGAATTCGCTTTAAAATGTTTGTCCTGCAACTTTTGCGCCTTGCCACGCAGCGAGGACTCGACGCCAATGTGCTGAAACTGAGAATGCAGAGCACGTATATAGTACTTAGCATAGTCTTGATGACAGTCCGGCATATGAAAGCTATCCCAGCTGCAGCTTTTGAGCTTCACATACGACTCCAGCAACCAATCGATGGGCTGATAATTGTAGAAGTTCTGCATATGAGATAAAAACGGCTTGATCTCCGTTGCGCGTAGCATCTTGCCAATGATGCCCAGATCAGAGAAGCTCAATACAATCCATTGATGATCAGATGTCAAACGAAAGTTGTTTTGCATTACCGACAGCTTGATAATATAGTCCAAGTAGCCGACAACCGGCGCCAGATCATCCTCTAGCTGCAGATAGTAGCTTCCCCGACTACCTGCATATTTCATCAAATACATGTAGTCCAGATTCTGTTTGGTGCGCCAACGCACACGCTGCGGATCGTCATGCAGCGTCATAAAGATCGAATTAAAGTCGGGATAGTAATTCACTGGCGGCGAGATGACGTCGATCAGACCATCTTCTAAATACTGGCCAAACTTCACATTTATCCCATGCCAAATGGACTGCACAACAGAAGCTTCTGTCTCGCCAATGTAGACGACGATCAGGCAATTGCTACGCTGAAAATCGGTCAAGTACTCAATCAGCTTGGCCAATGTTTGCTCCAGATATTGTTTCTCTTTTCGATGCACCGTGGGCACACCCAACACATACTGCACATTCTTACGGCCATTGCTGTAGCTGAAGCCAATAGTATGACTCGGTTTTTCCAATATGCGTTTCCCACTCGGTTTCCTTTCTGCTTTAGGTACGGGCTTCGCATATATTAGTGGCTTGGACATAAATCGTGAGATAATCGTGTAATTCGACAACTGCGTAGAATATTTTGCAATTGTCAATTTTTCGTTAAAAGGCCGCAAAACAGGTTGCTCATAGAACTCGATAAACCACACGAATGTGACCAGCGTACATGACACAAATACTATGAGCAAGCAGATCTCGCTGCGAAAGTTAATGATCCTCATAATCTTGATGTTATTAATGATGAGCTTGGAAAAAAGTATTTTGAAGCAATCTGTGAGCAGTTTAGGCACAGCTTACTGAGGCTTAAGCTTTCGCCTTTTGATATCATATCAAGACTTTTTAGATCTTCAGCTGAAATATCTCAGTGCACCTCTGGCCACTCCAGCACATAGCTCAAAGCAATCCTATATATGCCAGCCCACATATCTAGCTAAAGCAAAAACTCCATTTGATGTCTCTGGCTATGGTATAAACAAGCGCATGCCAAAGCAGCTATTTCTTTGGGGATTCTTTTTCTGCCTAAACGATAGAAAACTCAAGCGAAAGACAAACAAACTGAACGCAATGGGCGGGCGCAAATTCCCCAAAGCAATGAATATTTAGAATTCCGCTGTCATTTTTGAACACGCCCCAGAGACCGCATGGGAACACAGCAAAGCAATGCATAAATAAAACGCGTTCAAATCACAATTTAATGTCGTTCAGGAAATGAGATGCTCGTAGACCAAAATCTGTATCCAGCAGAGCCATTAAAAAGCAACAACAACAAAACTTAAATTGAATTCGATTTAAACTTTTCACTCCGTATATAGATATATATATGTGTGTGTGTGTGGGTGTGTGTGTGTAGGAGTGTATGCCTGAGGTTAATGTCAATTACCTGCATTATTTATAAAAATTCGCACGTGATGATAAAAATTTATGCACACACTGCTGCTCCAGACACCATGCTGACTTGTTCTTTCAGCTTTGTGGCACGCGAGGCTGCCAGTCCCCGGTCGAGGGTTCACACATTAAATAAATAACCGAAAAACTTTTCAACTTTCATGAATATTAATAACAGCAGATTTTTAAATATATACACACACACATATACACACAAATACATATATAGAGAAGGCATCAACGATGGCATCCAAGTGACAGAGTCAACGTTTGCGTCCCGTTGCTCATACGCCGCGTTGTCCGCGCAAAATGTAAAATGTGCATTTAAATTGAATTCCTTAATGAATTCGCAGCAACGCCTGACCACGAACCACCAACCAGAGCACAGACTGAACCGCCAGCATGAAAAGGTGTTGCCCACTGCGACGCATTGCGCTTTTTATCAGATTACAAATTATTTATTTGGCAGAAGAAATCAAAAATTTACTTTACCGAACAGTTAAACTATGCCCAAAGCCAGTTATTTCTTTAATATTTCTAGCAATATTTCCCATACATTTTCTTAAATTCATTCAAGTTCAATTCTTAAGCTAGAGCATTCAAATTTCGTTCTATATACTATGCACAATTCTATTTTACATTTTATTACCCAAACTCTGCTCTCTCTTTTTATTTTGGGTAGGGGCGTGCATACGTAACTTTTTGGAGCGCGCAGCGAGAAATTATGCAAAAATTCAAAAGCATAAAGTTTGGCGCTGCAACTCGACTTGACTCTTAATTAAAATGCATTAAGTTGGGCCAGCAGGGCAAGCGTCGACCACAACATGTGACCTCAAGTGTTAACATAAAAGTTGAGCGCATAAAAAAAAATGAAAACTAATCTGCAAAATCTAAAATTTGCTAACGAACTGCCATTGTGTCGGAAAGCGCAGCCAAAAAGAAAATACAACAAAATTAGACTTATTTATATAAGTATATATATATTTTTTTATTATATATAAAGGTTTGTGTTTTTTATTCCATTTTGTAGCTGTTGGCTGGCATCTACATTGATTAATGGCCGTGTGCACGAGAAATTAAATGTAACGCCACATGAACTGAAATTCTAGCCGCAGCCATAACTAACTGATGTGCCTATGGCTTTTGATGCTCTGGCTCCGGCATATGATAATGGTCAAATTTTTGCACATATTTTCCCACAGTTTTTATGCCCCATTTTTTTTTTCCTTTTTTTTGTTCTTTGTTATTTTTGTTGGCCAACCGACAAACACAACACGTAACATGTGTTTTAGTTTATAACAACGGGCCCAAACAGACGTAAAAAGCATATGAAATATATAAAAAGGCCAGGCATAAAAACATTTTTAGGCAAAAATATGCGATATTAAATTTTCATTTGAGTTGAGCACAAAATATTTGCTGTGCTGCATATGAAAATATTTTATATGCTGCTCTCAACTGGAATATTTCACTAATGAAAAGCAGAAATATATGAAAAATATATATGTTTATAATATGAATGAGTTAAAGCCAAAATTCTGATTATACAATATTATCAGTCAAGCCAAAATCATATATGCACATAGATCTTATTCCTTTCTTAAGTTCTGTCAGCTGCAAAGCAGCTCTCCAAACCAATCTACCCCATTTAAGCAGTCCTTTGCTGCAGCGTATCTGTGCCCAAAATAAATCCCGCATTGACACATACATGTAATCTAAACCAACATTCACACACTCACTCATATACACTCACATAAAAACTAAGAAAATAAAAACTAAATTGACAAAAATCTACGGGGCGTGAAAAAAATGGTTATAAAACCTTTCAGACCTGATGGCAATTTGTGGCATTTGCTGCTATCTTAAAATACATAACATGGACTAACTGCAGCCGCAAAATATTGTTAGATTTTTACACCATTTAAAAAAAAATAAAATTACAAAAAAAACTCTAAATCTGTGATAAGCCATTTCTCATTTTTATTCTGGGAAAAAAGGCGTAATAAGTGCGATCATAAATTTCCTGGTAAGTTGCACAAAAATTAAAGTGCAAACGCTTGCGAGCAGCCAAGCAGGTCCAACAAGTGACAAAAGAGGCGAAATTTGCAAAATAAAATAATAGAGTTAGGGCAGGAAGAGGGAACGACGGAGGCAACTGAAGCGACGCTCTACGAGCATACGGAAGTGCTGAATCACCGGAAAACCATTAAAGGAAGTCACAACTATTGATTATGTCGGCGGCGGCGGCGTCAGCGGCACAAACTAAAAATGGCTTTGTGTGTGCAAGCAGCGGAAAAATTATGATAGCACCCGTACCCTGGCACAGTCACAGGCACAGGCACAGGCACAGAGCCAGAGCCAGACGAAGCAGCAGCTCGCCCTATGCAGCTCGCCCTGGCCTCGACACATATAAATTTGCATCGTTGGGCGTTTGGCAATGCGCTTCAAATTGAATTTGATGGCTTTTATTTGCAACTTTAATTGCAAGCGACACTTGTTAGAGGGCATATGCACTATATAATCAGCTGTCTAAATAGGAATATCAGAAGTTTTACAACTGCTAATGAATGTGATTTGATTATTCTTTCATTAGTAAATATAATAATACAAAAAATGTTAGTATAATAATATATAGGTTTATAAGAAGTTTAAATACTTTGATTAGCTCTTCAAGAAAATGCATCAACAGATATAATATGACAGGAATGTCAGTTAATAATACGAAAAACTCAAATGAAAGCCTAGTTTAATTCAAATGCTTAGACAATAGACTATATAATAGGTTGTCAAAAAAGTCTTGCGGTCTTTTTATTGAATTTTTAATTGTTCATAAAATTGGTTATAATAATGCGATTTAAGTCAAATATGCGCGGTTTTGTTGGATGACGAGTTCCCAACGAGATGCCAACTTCATAATGCCCCTCTTATAGAAGCTCGCTTCCCTATTGTCAAAAAACTCGGAGAGCCAATTTTCACAGGACTTTCTTGTGGACAACTTCCGACTACCAAGCTCGTTCGCCATGGACAGAAATAGGTGGTAATCACTTGGTGCGAGATCCGGACTATACGGTGGATGCAAAAGAACCTCCCATCCGAGCTCCCGGAGCTTCTGGCGCGTCACCAAAAATGTGTGTGGCCTGGCGTTGTCCTGGTGGAAGACAATTCGGCCTCTGTTGATCAAAGATATACCTAATATGTATATGTATCTCTGCATATAAGTATGTACACCTGTATATACGACTTCGATCTTTTTGTGGCGATCGATAACATTAGTACGCATGCCGCCCACATATGCCAACAAGATCGGCCGTTTTGATTACTCAGCAAATTTCTAACAGCTCTTTTGCTTAGACGCTGTTTGTCTCGTAGTCGACCTTTGCCTATTTGAGCAAAAACAATACACAAATGAATCCACAGTCATTGTCTCTCCCAGACCTGGCTTCCTGTGACTTTATCTTGATGCCTAAACTGAGCTGCACCATGAAAGGACGACGCTACGCTATAATTGAGTAGATAAAGACGGCATCGAAGAAGAAGCTGTACAGGATCAGAAAATATTATACGAAATACTAAACTAACATTCAAAAACAAAAAAAAGTTTAAAAATGAAATATTGCTGTAATAGATAACAAATAAATATTTAATATATTTCAAAAAAAACTCACTCTCATTTATTTCCCACTCTACAATTTTTATTTATTTGAAATATATTTATACATATTTTTGTAAAAACACTATCAATTAGATATTTTCGTCTAGCGCATGCAAAGTTCGTTTTATCAATTTAAATAGACTTTCCACAATGTTTGCTGCTATTATTGTTGTTGTTGTTGTGTTTTTTGTGAGTGGGCGGTGTGAGCGCGTTGCTAGGCGAAGTGCATATAGAAAAAGCGGAAACGTCGCTCGTCGACCAAATAGTCGAAAATCATGGCGAGATAAATTGCCAAAGATAGCAAAATGGTTGGAGTCGCCGTTCGCTAGCCCGGGCGAACGCTACTCTATTGTTCAAAATCAATTTAGTGTTGAATTGGTGCCAAGAATCTCATTTTCAAAAGCGACGGACGTCGATGTCGGCGTCGCCGTCGACGCCAGCAACAGCAGCGGCAGCAGCAGCAGCGTCAGCGTCAACTGAACACATAGGAAATGAAAATACCGGAAACGCCGACATTTTCTCAATGAAAGTCAGCTAACCAAGCCAAAAAGAGAGAGCGAAAAGAGCTCGCAGAAACGCCAACGCAGAAAAATACCAACAACAAAAAAACACAGAATTGGAAAAAATGTGCTAATAACTTTCAAATAAATGTTAAGCCCCACCAAAAAAAGAAAAGGGCCAGCCAGCTAGCTAGTCAGTGCCATAGACTAGCTTAAACCGGCTCACAGACAGACAGGCAGACAGTTCTATTTCTGCTATAAACTCTCATATGTGTGTGTGTGAGTGTGTGTATGAGTGCACGCCTCTATTTCCACACATAACTCAAGAGCCTAATCCCGGCCAGCCAAGGCCGTAAATTCAGTCGGAGTTCGCGTTTCACTGGCTTAGCTCAAAATGGCGACGTCTGAAGCCAATTTTAAAGTTGTCAACAGTAAATTTTCCCTACACATGCAACTGATAGGCGTTAAATGCTGAGCGCTTAATTGTGAAGCTTTGTTTGCCAAAAACTTTTATAATTGCCAACTGAAAGGTTGAATTAATCTAAACTGATGGTGGCTCTAGTATATATATATATATATATATATATATATATATATATATATATATGTATATAATATATACACTACCCGTCATCAGGCTCACTTTCTCCATCAATGTTGAATATTTTCTATATCATTCGAGCTATAATAAAAAAAAAATAATAACAATCTTTAGTTATCCAGGAAAGAACAAAACACAAAGCCAGTTATTAAGAGAAGTATTGCCCAGAAGCTGCAGAGCTCGTTCTACCAACAGGCCTATTAAAACGCCTGAAAGCTACTCATCTGACTCCATCTCACTCTTCAGTCTCTTCCTTTCTCTCTTTCAATATCTCCACTCAAGCTCTAATTGAATTTGGCTTTAGCTATCAATTTTGACTGAATGCTTTGTCGGCTTATAGCTAAGCAAACCCACAAATTCTTTTAATGACTCAATCAAAGACACACACACACAGAGAGAGAGAGAGAGACACACTCCACACACACGCAGACAGTTTAAATCGTTGCGCATAACTGATTAAACAATGCAAAGCATATTACAATTATCTATGTATTTATAATTATATCTGTGCGTGCGCTCAATAAAATTTTGCAATTTAATTTCAAACTGTGTGTAAAATTGAGCATGAAAATGCAATTAACATTATTGGCCAGTGGATTACAATTACAGAAAACTATGAATGCAAATATGACTGAAAGAGAGATAGAAATAGGGACAAAGAGACAATGAGAGATAGAAAGAGAGAGAGAGAGAGAGAGAGTATTGCACAAAATTTGCAATTAATTTTAATGCGTTTTCAATGTATGTGTGTATGTGTGTAGCATAGCTAACTACAGTGGCTCCCAGCAGTTTGCCATGCACAAATATTGACCAACAAAACGCCATTGTCTTCCACTTCAAACGTCTCGAGTAAATGATTGTGCATATTAACAACTTGGTTAGCCGCAAAGCAAACAAAATGGCTTTTAATCTAACCATTATAATGAGCAAAATGTCTGACCGTTGCTGAACAAAGCACTCGACGGTCTGTCTGGACAACAGCTATGGACGTCAACTGTTTACCTCAACATAGGGCGTATGAGTAACATGCAATTAAGTTACACGAATTTCGGATGAGTAACACATTTTCAAAATTTAAAAAAATATCAATTTTGTATTCAAAAATATTTATAAAATATGTAAAATAGGAATTCTTAATCGCTATACTTCACATGTTTTGCTTTTAAGTTAGAATACCCTAATGGAATACTTGTTTAAGTATATTCGGCACAAAGGACAAAAACTGGTGGCAAAATGCAAAATGCACTGAAAATTTAAGTAAAATTCCATGGTCAGTCCGCAAATCATTAATTCATAAAGCTGTAATTTGCTTTTGACCGAGCCAAGCCAGACACAACCTTTCGGTCATTTGCGCTGCAAATTATAAGCAGACAAATAGTACACACACACACACACACATATACACTAACACACACATACAGAGTGGCATACCATACCTTGCCACACCTACAACAAAGTCGCTGCACAAAGAGCCAGAAACTTATTTGCGGTTGCCCAGTTTTGGCCGAGAAGGTTTGCAAATGCAAAATTTTGTTGACATGCCTTGAGCCATGATATGCAACCAGACACAGAGCGAACAATGTATTTGGCAGAGCCAGTGCCAGCGCCAGTGCCAGTGCCAGAGCCAGTGTCTGTACGTATAAATGATTTTGACATATTGTAATGACAAAACAAAGGCAACTCCCTCTGACTGTGTCTGGCTCCTGGCTCTGGTTAGACTGCTTGGCTGACCACTGCAGGTCTGCCAGCGTCAATTGTTGTCAACCGTTTGCTTTTGACGGAAATTAGAAATCAAAACGTTAAGTCCTGACACAGTCAGTTCAATTGTGTGAATCCAAAAAAGTCAACAGCAGCGAGAAATGAGAAAACAAAGCAGAAGCAAAACATAAATAAGTTTAAGTCAATAGCTAAAGGAAAGGAAAGGACTAAGATGCAACTGCAAGTATAGCCTGAGATAAAGTAAATATAAAGAACTATAAACAATTTGCCTAACTAAACTGAAATATCAATGAAAAGCTACCCTTAATAGAATCTTATTTAACATTTTTATATACTTAGCTTTTCCCTTTTATATGCTGAGTTTATACTCCATTTCTTTTTTTGTTCAACTAGTTTTGGCATGCAAATTAGATTTTCATTTCACTTTAGAAAACGCACTTTGGTAAATCAAATTTTTTGGTGAGTCATTGCACAACCCTCGCTCCTGCCATGTGAGTCAGCGCAAATGTTGGCCATTCTAGGTACTGTCAAAGACTTTTCTAGTACAGGCAACATAAGTAGCAAGTAAATATAGGACACAAAGTATAGTATACGAAAAGTAGATACCCTAAGTTTATATAAGCAAATGAATTGTGAACGAAATTCTATCTGATCTGAATATACTTTACTCATATATATAACCAAGCATGCCCACCTCAACAAATTACAGGGTATCAAAAGGTAAGCCAACCACAACCCATTGTCTCTATTGCAATTCGCAGCCACAGCTCGTAATTATAATTAACATAGCAAACATTTGACTTTCGATCACAATACGAGAAAGAGACCCTAGCGCAGCTGCCTCGGGGCTGCACAACACGGCGTATGCACAACGTTAACGACTATTGAAATCTCACTCGACTACAAAATACATTTCATATTTCGCATTTATAAAAGCACAGCGAGCAGACAGAAACACAAGCTACGAAAGCTAAAACAAAAACAAAACAGCTAAGGGTAGCGGCAACACCCCTAACCAGCGCTACCCCTTGGCAAAGTATCAAGCTCGACTATGCGGAATGTTAACAATAACAATGAAACAGAACAACAGCAACAACAGTAACAACAACAACAACAACAACAGCAACGAATTGTAATGATGAAATAAAAGTCAAGTTAATACAATAGCTAAAAACCGAACATGAAAACTGGGAACCGGATATACGACTACCCCTATTATCAGGGCAGGGTTACGCCAAATGGTGTTGTTGTTGTTGTTGTTGTTGTTGCTGCTGCTGCTGTTACTCGTTAGCGTTACATGAAAGTGCAACTTTTGTACAAGAGCAGCAGCAGCAGCAACAACAATTGTAATACACATAGTTATAATAAAAATCAGCTTGTTTCACTTTCCGACGTTCTGAACCACTTTTCTACCTACCCACTGTCCCCGCCTGCGCCTTGGCGCCCTTTGCCCAGTTTCCCCACCATTTACCCTGGCGCCCTCATGTGAAATGTTTATTTGTTTGTTTGTTTGTTTGTTTCTCTGTGTAACTCACACTCGGCTCAGGTTTTTGGGCTCGCCTTGCATGCAGGTTCAAAGTTGTTGGCCCCGGACTGTGCCCTCACTCTCAGTCCCTCTCTTTAGCCTATGTCCCCTACAGCCACTAACTGCTCAACTGAACTGCTCTTCACGTTCGTGTTGCTGGCGCCCAAGCTGAGCGAGAGTGAGAGGGGACGAGTGAGAGTGAGAGCGAGAGCGAGAGCAAGAGTGCCGCAGGTGCAAAGTGTAAATGAAGACTGATTGCAGTGCACATGATTTTGTCGACACACAAGCACACACAAAGATACACACACACACACAGGCACTGGGGTGTTGAGGACTTGAGGTTGAAGCATAAAAAACGTTGCAAGGGCTGCTGCTGCTGCTGCTGCTTCTCTTGCTGCTCCTGCTCCTCCTGCTTCTGCTGCTGGTCGGTGCAAACTCGTTCTTGTTTGCAAAGGGGGTAATTGTGGTTAAGTGCTGGTTTATTGGTTTGGCAAAAGGGCTTAAAAGATATATGTATGCATTTTAACAGCAGACTGGCTAAACTGGCTAAGGTTAAGGGCAAGTTTTTTTTTTTTTGGGTACCGGCACAGGTACAGGTCCAGCCCTTCGTCCATTATATTTGACACTTGTACTTGGGCATTTTATTCGAGCTGTTTTGGGCTGTGGCTCGAACATGTTAAACATGCACATTTCTGTAATGATAGGGCTTGTTGAACAATGGCCTAACAGGTGAGAGAACATGAGGTAATCAGCCTTTGATTGTGGCAAGCAAATGTTGCTGATATTTTTATATTTTGCACTATATTTTTTTTTAATTAAGCATCAAGTCATTAAATATTCTCTAGAGCTAAAATAAAAGTCGTGCAACTTAAAAATAGCTGTCAGGCTTTGCACAAAATTAATTTCTTACATTTCTAAAAATGTTGCACAAGTTGTTGCCCCCTTTTCGGGGCCAGCGATTCGCGCACACACATTAAAAAATCGTTTTTAATTGAAATGCATTCCCCTTGGCAATCAGTGTGCACGCAAATGCCAAACTAACTCGCGATGCAGCCCCAAGGCGGGTAGCACGTGCGGGATCAACCGCAGCTCAGCTACACACACACGCGCACGCAGCCAGAGGGGGCGTGGCAGGAGCTGGGGCATGCTGTCGCTCACTTAAGTTAATACGCAAACCAAATGTCACTCAACATTATCAACGGCAAACGTAATCAGTTAAAACTTTTTTTCTTGTTGCTGTAGGCAGGCCAAAACCAACCAACAGACAGACAGACAGACAGACAGAGACAGAGACAGAGAGAGAGAGAGACTGACAGTCAGGCAAACAGCGTGGCATTTGCTTTTGCTGTAGTTGTTGTTGTTTAAGCGAAAAGTTGCCAACATGTTTGTATTCTATTTCAATTTTTTATACGCTCTGCGAACGAGCATCGCACCGAAGTGCAAAAACAACAAGCATAGAAAGCAATTGCCTAACAGGTCGCACTGCTAATGCGCTTTACTCAAGTAGTTTACAAAATTATGCAAATATTTATATGTATGAATTATAATAAGGTCAACTTGCCAATGACAACGAAATATATTTTGTAAATTATTACATTGTCACATGTCATTAGATAGCTGTGCATACCCTACAAAGTAGCGCATTGAAATGGCGCTGCATGTGTTTTACACTGCATATGGTAAAGGTTCACGGCCTGCGTCTCGGCAAAGCCTAAAAGCATGCAAAGCGAGGCCTACGACTACAAAATGGTAAAAAAAAAAAAGTTTTGCGATGGCATTTCTGAAAACTGAAAATGTCTAAATTTCGTGCAGGTTACATGAGTGTGTGTGTATGTGTGTGTGTGTAGTGTGTGTGGGCGGTCTACAAATGCTAGCACTTTTTGTTTGCATATTTCAACAGTTCGCTCGCTTGGCTAGCGGGGCAAACGCATCAAAAGTAGGCAACGAAACGTGGCCTGGGCCACTTGACAGCCGTTTAAATGCATTAAAAAATTACCGACCAACACTCAAAAAAAAAAAAAAACAATAAAAGAAAAAACTCAAACAATAACAACGTGAACACGACGACTTGTCAGTCAGCGCCAAATTTCACATGCGAAATTGTGCATGGAGGCCACGCCCACAAACAAGGCAGCGCCAAATCAAATCTAGAGTATGGCGTGCCGCAATGGAAGGCCATGACAATGGCAAAACCGGATGGCAAGCGCCGCCCGTCTGTCCGCCCGTCCGCTTGTCGCCAGCGACAGCAAAAGGGTTTGCCCACAAGCCATAGGAAGAGAAGGCACACAGCGCCGCTATGCGAGGCTGTGTGAACCAGGCCGACTAGTTAACGCAAATTGAAATTGTTGTTGTCGGGGACAGCAGAAGACGTTTTGGCAGCTTGTTCGTGCATAAATCAAAGTGTAAGGCACCGAGCTGTGCTGCAGTTGGGGAGCAGAGCCCAAAAGGGCAGAGCCCAAATGGCTGGCCAGCTGAGAGCTGTAAAGTAACTTTGGCATTTACAATGCCAATTAAAAAGGCTTAGGCCGAGGTCTTAGCATTTAAGTACAAGAGTACTGCATGTTGAAGGATCTGCTAAAGGCCGCGTTGTTAGTTCCAAAGATTGAGCTAAGAAATAGTTGAGTGAGCTCTTTAAGATTTGAATGAGCTTTAGTAAAATTTAAAAGCGCATATGAAATCTAAGGCGATTGGTATATTTATATAGATAGATAAAGGTAGATGGAGTATGAATGATTAAAAAATATGTTGTCTCTCAGATAATCTCTAATACTCAGCCTTAAGCTATAAGCGTAAAATATATATGAATGGATTTTTAATGATATCTCTCTGCTGTTTACACTTTTGTGAATCGCATAGAAAAGGTATAATTCTCATGTACAATATATTTATTTATAACTTTCAATTACTCAAATCCTAAGATTTTCACGCAGGCAATCCCTCAATACTCTTCCTCGCACAACTATCTAAGCACTGTTTCGATTCACGAGAATCACACATAGAAAGGCAGCCTTCACAAATTACTCTAGCCAGCAACACCTTTAACTAAAACTTTTCACTACTCAATTTCTAAATCTTTCGCGCATTATAATTTCTTAGCACGTCTCGCGCTTTATATCTACTTCACATTAGATTTTTCATGTATTTCATTTCATTATCACACACACACGCACAGAGCAAAACTTTCATATCTGGTTGGCATTTAAGGAACTGCGTGGTAGCCAACTCCTTCCACAACTTGCACAAATGTCGCTCGCTCCTTAGGCAACTGCTGTCACACACGTCGTATGAGTTATATGCATTCACTCACACCCACACAGCCACACCAACATATGCAGCTGCTGGCTGCTGGCTGCTATAGTGGGTAGCTAACTTTGGGCCTTATCTGGCACAGACTGCACTTCAGGCATGAAGCTATGATTTAAGCGCAAACTTGTGCCACATGACTTTGTCTTCTGTTGCTGCTGCTGCTGCTGCTGCTGATGCTGTTGCTGTCGCTGCTTGCTGCTGGTGTTGCGGCTGCAGCAACTTCTACTTACCGCCAGGAACTTGCACAATTAACTATATTTTAATTGGCCCTGTGCGCCTTGTGTGCGTGTGTGTATGTGTGTGGTAATTTATTTACAATTTTTACGCTCATTTTGCTGACTGACAGCGCAAAGCGAAATGAGTACAAAACCGCACACATATAGTACAGTGAAAACAGCTATGTGACGGACAGCATCCGACATGCCAACGCATTACCCATGCACTTTGCTTAACACTTTGCTTCATTTCAGCTTCTCTCTACACTTGTGTGTGTGTGGGTTTGAATGTGTGCGTATGTTTAAATATTCATTGCAAATTCCAATTGCATTTGCGCTTAAATTGGCAATGCCAGCAACAACAACAACAACAACAGCGGCAGGAGGTAGCTGCTGCTTGTTTTTCTTTTTTTGTAGCCCAACCCCTGCCTCTGCATTGCGTCGGCTGCTGGTCAGAGTCAATTTGGTCAGAAATGCCTGGCCGTTTGTGGTGTTGAACGTTTGGCAATTGAATACACACAGTTTGCTTAAACGCTTTTCATTTGCCAACGAGCAAATGTGCCACTAAATGAGATCGGAAACTAAGAACAATTTAAATTGAGTTCCCAAAGAGAGATTTAACATTGAATAAATAAATTAAATTTCTTTAAATGTGTCTCAAATAATTTTTAAAAATTTTCAAATGTTAGCCAAGTTTATAGTTTCAAATGTTGCATAAGAAATTAAAATGTGTTCAAATAAATAAATCTATATTAAACTTGACTTTAAAAACACATTGCTAATTATATATAAATTGAAAATTTAGTAACGTTTTGATTTTTGTTTTAAACAAGCTCGAAACTAAATGCATAAACAGTTTTAGTTAGTTATTTAAGCAATCACTTAAACTAAATTTAAATGCAACCGCATCAATCGCTGCCGCAAATTCCCAAAAGCAATAAATTATATATCTACATTATATTTATATATATATATATACCTCTATCAGTTGGGCGCAATCTCAGCATAAAAATTGTATTCATATTATAAATAGAATAATTTGGCATAAATAAATGTTTAGCTAAAATGAACAGCGACTAATTTTAAATGGCGCACAACGAGCAAAACCTCAAATGTAAAATGCATAAATTAAATTGGGCAAAGCAAAGGCAAATGATTATAAAATATATGCATAAATATAAATTTCCAATAAATGCGCTGATAAATTAGTTTAAGCCAAAGCTTTGGCGACAACCGAGCAAACCAATTAATGTACCTAGCACAGACACATGGACAAAGCGAAAAGCAAAGCTGAACTGTGCATGTGCTAAGCCAAACACCAAAATTACATCAATTTGCGCTCATATTTCATATTCCGAGCCGCAAATGCAAATGCTATTAAGAGCATTACGATGAACCCAGAGACAACCTACTGCCAGTAGGTTGTACAGATCGTAAATTATAGCGAAGGCAATCGAAAGCGGCTTCTGACTCGGCATTGTATCTCTCTCTCTCTTTCTCTCTTACACTCTCTTTCTCTTTCTCTGTGTGCCTTTGTCTGCAATGGCAACAAGATTTATGTCTTTCATTGCACTCAGTGCAGTGCAAGCAGCACACAGCTTCAATAAATGTAGTACCACGCTGCGTATGCGCAATATTTTAATTATGCAAGCAATTGAAAAATTGACACAGAGCACACACACATACACTCAGATCACAGAAAAAGAGAGAGAGCGAGAGCGGAAGGGGGGTCATGCAGACAATGTCCTTAATAAGCAGCAGAGCTGCAGTTCAAAGCGCCAACGACTTTTGCACTGTGTTGCATATTCATTTCTTCGTTGGCAACTTATCAGCTCGACTCTCGGTGTTAACTTATTGACTGCTAGCTGTGTGTGTGTGTGTGTGTGTGTGTGTGTGTGTGTGTGTGTGCTTGTGCTTAATGAGTTTCTCTGTATGTGTATGTGTTTGCGCCTGATGCTGCTGCATGCATTTTTAATCCATTAAGGCTTTTGTTATTTGATGCGCTGCAGCTGACTGAGCATTAGGGTGGACCCAAAAACCAAAAGCATTTGTTACATTGATTATTTTTATACATTTTTTAATTACTTTTTTTATTATTTTAATATTATATTTTTACTATTAAGATTATTATTTACTATGTATGAAAGCATAACTTGATCAAAATGAAAGTTTCTTGTATCTAGAAACCTAATAAGTAAATTATTTATTTTTAATGATATAAAACTTTGATTCATGAAAGATAAATAAGCTAATAAATAAGTTTAAATATTTTTATATATTTAAAAATATGTATAGATCTATTAAGAACTTAGCTTTAATATAGAATTTCTAGTTAAGTTCTCGACTAAACACAAAATCATATTTAACATAAAGCCTCCCAATTTGAACACTTAAATTATTACAAAATTGTGAACACTCCAATATTAAAGAGAAGGACAAGCGTTTGGCCAATGGTTGACATCCGGCTAAGTGTAGTCCGTTGGACGGCAGCTGTCTTGATGACAGCTCAGGCTTTGACTATGGTAGCTGCATGCATTGATTCGAATTGAGTTGGTTTGAGTTTGATGTTGCTGCCAACTCCAGCAGCAGCAGCAGCAGCCGGTAGTAAAGTGAATGTCCGTCTGGCACACACACAGACAGTCTGTGTGTATAAGTATTGATTAAATGAAGATGACAACAATGATTGACATCGTTGACTTAAGTCATTACATATTGTATGCAAGCTGTTGTTGCAGCAGAAGCAGCAGCAGCAGCAGCTGCACATAATGCAACCATTTCCTCATGTGTGCATGTGTCTCTTACTCTATCCCTCACTCTCTCTCTCTCTCTCTTTCAATCACTCTGTCCCTGTCTCTCTTTACTTTGCTAGTGTACACAACTTCGGGGCGCTTAATTTGTTTGAGTGCTGCAGCAGCAAACAGCAAATCCTGAAGCTTCGTTTTGCTGGCAAATTAATTATTTTTAAATTAAATAAAAAACACATTGCCCAGCAGTTACACACACACACACACACATACACACACGCACGCATTCACACATATACACATGAATTTATCACACAATAAATTACAACAAATAATTGCCAATTCAGCAGCAAATAATTTATGTGACACACACAATTTGTTGTTGCCTATTGCTGTTGCTGTTGTTGTTGTTATTACTGTTGCTATTGGCATTATTGTTGCTGTTGTTGCTGTTGTTGCTTTTACCCTCAGCTTATTTGATTTCATTGCTTGTTTGTCGCTCGAGTTGTTCTTGCCCGTTCGCTGGTTGGTTTTGGGCCGGCTCGGGCAATAGCCATAAAGATTATGATCTTGATATGCTCGCCGAGCTGTGGCTACAAATATTGGCACAGCGCACACACAAATTGCTGCTGCCACACACACACACACACACACACACACACAGCAATTTACTTATATATGTGTATGAAAAATAAAGAAAAAATAAAGAAATCGCATAAATTCAGGCACAGCTCGCATAAAATTCGCCGTCAGGCATTAACATTTTTCTATAAATAAATATTTTCGTTTTTAAGAATGATGAAAGAGCGCTCTAAGCGGCATATGCATCATGTGAGTGTGTGTGTAAGTCTGTATGTGTGTATACTACAAATGTGTTAAGTGAAAAATGTGTAAGCCTGTAATTGCCTTAATGCAATCCAAAGAGTAAGGAGAGTTCTCCTACTTTGTGTCTTTACGTAACAATTATTATTTTAAAAGGAAATTCTCTTGAAATACTTGAAGGAAATAAGTTAAGCTTATTCAAATAAAGTTTTTTAACTAGACAGTCGCTTAAAATTTAGTTTTTTCGATAGACTCTAGTTTATAAGAAGCTCCTTTTTTGTAGATTTCTATAAGGGATGTATGAATAAAGGCTCTGCATATACATATACGCACTTCCGGACATGCTGCATACGATAGCTAAGAAGTCCTCACTGTCTAACCATAGATTTCTATAGAGGCAGTTATATCAGACGCTGCTAACCTACATACTCCTAACAGAATTTCTCCATCTCAGCTAACCACATATTAAGTACAAAAATTTATAAATTTAAAAAATATTTATTAAAGCATTTCATAAAGATGCTATTGCTATAAAACCAATTCAAGCATAAAATAAGTTAGCAAAAGAATTATTAATAATATTTTTATATATTAAAAAAATAAATGTTTGTACTATCATCATTTTATAGCTTTATGTTCAGTCGCAGCCATAAATTGCAATGCTTTAATAGCTTTCAATTTGCTGTGGAGCTAAGCAAAGCGCTGACCACACTTCAGAATTGCCCACCAAATGTCAAATAACAATGGAAGGTCAACGCCTGCCACTCACACTCACACACACTTGCCCAAAAGTACAAAAACTGCCTGAGAATGAAGCCACTAAAAAAAAAAATCAGAAAAAGCAATGAAGAAGCTAAGCAAGAGCAAGAGCAAGAGCAAGAGCGCTCCATACATATTATAATAAAAAGAAGACAAAAAGACAACAACTATAAAGACAGGAATGACAGGCTACTAATAGAGGCCAAGCCAAGGTCCGCTGGACTTGTAGTCGGTCAGTTGCCGCCCCTGGGCCATGTTGTCTGGGTTAGTGACCAACGACGACAAAAGATACGAAGAAAAGGCCAAACAAAAATTTGCTTGAGTCAATGAAAGCTTGTCCAAAAAAAAAAAAAAAACAGTATAGGGCATATAGACCCACAACTATAAACATACTATATATACATATAACTATATAGATTTGAGTGCCGTTGGCAGATTTAAGGCATTACCTTAATATTATCAGAGCGAACGACTAAAGCGATACTCAAATTAGATGCGACTACCTATAAAAGGTATAAACTGTAAAGCTGATTAAACGGCAAGCGAGTAGATTATATTAAAATGCAGAGCACGTGTTGCCTAGCAGCAACGAGATACAAGTGACACTTGCCCCAACTCGACACCGACCCAATCTTTGTCTTCCTCCGCTTTGTCTACAACAATAAAAACGTCGCTCATAGACGTGTTATCTAAGCACAGTTTCAGCTTATTAAACACATTCTATTGATTTTCGTTCGCCTCGGCCACGTACGAGTACACGTAACGCTTTTGTATCTGTAAGATGCTTGGGCAATTTAAGCGATAAACACGAATGTGATGTTAGTTGCTGCGCTAGTGCCAGAGATATAAACCAACACCTCGACCCCCTACCCACACGTTCCATGCATCGCGTACATGGCGTATGCGCAACGCGTCTGCCTTTTTTGTTTATCAAGCATACGACATGGTGGCAAAACTTGTTACGCTGTGACGTGAGCCAATATATTTTACTTTATACCCACGCCAATCAAAATCGCTCATAAATCTCGCAATAATTCTTTAAAAAATGAAAAGAAAATCTATATAAAAAAAATAAACGCATTTTGTATTCAATAAACGACAAGCGATAAACATATGCAGCGCAGAGAGAGAGAGAGAGAGAGAGATAGAAAAAAATGGCTTATATGTGTGCTTGCCATGTGTATGTGGCAGGAGTATGCTTGCAACCTAAATGGGCACGCGTTTCGTGCACTGCATGGGTACGCTCATAAATTGGCTTGCGGCAACAGCTGCACAGCGGCACAGCTGCAGCTGCAACTGCAGCCTGCCAAGGCACAAGCCAAGTGTGCCGCCTGTTGTGGCAGTTTACCGTAAACTGCTTATTGTGGCATAATGCGTACATACTCTTAGGCGATTTGAGTGCACTCAATGCCCAGTTCACAACAATATGATTATAATAGAGTCGACAAGCGTTGCTTATTAATGTGCCTGGCCAAAGGTGGGGCTGTTATAGGGAAATATCAGTGAACAGTGGTTTGAAGTGCTTGGCTGATCTTAGGTCTTATGCTTCTATATGTGCTTATAGATAAGGAGATGCTTATAAGACAGCAATCTCCTATATGTCTAAGCACACATTATCTTCTCTCACAATTTCAATTTTGTTTATGGAATCATCACCCATCATCCATCATAAGCAAGTCCCAAAATTATACATGCAAAGCTTTTAAATAAACAACGCTCATTACCTCAGCATTTAACTCCAAAGATCTGTCTGGTGTTTAGCTTGCTATAAAAAATTAAATTCAAGGCAAAAGCCTTTATCTTTTCTTTATGAAATATCTACACAGATATATATATATATACATATTTCGTTTCTAGTCATTAACATTTTCAGCCAGCATCTATGTATACACATACATATAAAGGTTATATGAATTTAACGATATGCACATTAACTTCTGCCCATCATGTTTTTACAGCTGCTCATATAAACCAAGCCAAGCAGCCACGCAGTCAGCCAACCAGCATCATAGAAATAACATACATATATTTACAAATGGAGCAAAGCTAAAGAAACCCTTTTAGTAATTTTATACACGCGCAAAATATTGAATAACTAACTGCTGAAGCCCACTTCCAAGTGTAGTTGCTGTGCGTGGGTCTGAGTGTGGTTAGCTCATCAAAGTAGCGCGTCCTTGAAACAGCTAAACAGAAATGCGAATGCGATTGTGAGTGAGGAATGCTTAAAAGGCAAATGGCGAGAGCAAAAATGCTGGCAAAAAGCATTCGGATACAATAAGCAAAGAAAACAGAGACAGCCAACGAAATGGAGTTCAACTTTGGTTTTTCTTTTTTTTGTGGGTGCGGAGGAGAGGGTTTTCAGGGGAGAGACTGGCAAATTCCCCAGCGTATAAACATAAACATGTTGGTTATTGTCTGCACGTTAAAGCATCAACAGTAGCAGCAGCGGCGGCAACGGCGGCATCATCGGCTTTAGCTGTTCTCTTTTGTTGGAGCCAGCCGCATACTCCCGCTACGCCAACTTTTCAATCAACAGCCGACTCGACAGTCGGCAGGCAGCCCCGATGAGTCCCACAGCCAACAAACAATCAGTTATACCCAAAAGCTTAATCGATTTTCAGCAGGTAGCTTCATCCGCAGGGCTGATGGTTTAATATGGAAAAATGTTTTCCCAGACCGAAACAAGCAAAATCTTTTGTCGAACACCCACACACACACACACGCACACAACACATACCACACACTGCGTGTGCACAGGGCTGGCATTAAAAAAGTAATTTGTTATTGTTTTCTTCTTTTTTTTTGTTTTTGTTTAAGCCGCCCGAGGATATCATTGTAACGAATTTTCAATATGCGCGCAACGTCAGTGGCAAGTATTTAAGAGTGATTGTTGCATGGGCTCCAACTTATTTTCCATTTTTTTCTCTTCCTTTTTTTTTTGTATATTTGGTTTTCATCTGAGCACATTTTGCTTGTTGATTAAAGGTATGTTAATTGCTTTGCTAAGCTTGTCGCATTTAGCATTTGCTTGGCAACAATTTTTTTTTAATTTTTTAAATTTGATTTATTTTTATTTATTTAAATAGTTAAATTTATAAATTTTTTATTATATACATATTTATTTTTTGTTTGTTTTTTATTTAAGAAATTAAAATAAATGAATTTTATAATTTTAGAAAATTTCTGTTCAGCAAAATATTAAATTTAATTTAATTATCAGTTAAGTTTCTATTTATTTGTCCATTTTTGTTACATCTCAGATTAAACAACTTCAATTAAATAATAAAAAATTCCCTTTACATTTAAAAAATTCTGATTTAAAAAATTTAAAAGTGAAAAAAATCTATTTAAAAAATTCAATTAATAATTTAATTTAATATTATTTTATTAAATTTTCAGCTCATCAAAATATTTTGTTACTTTCATAAGAGTATTCAGAGTTTAATATGTTTTACTCTTCAGATTTTTCATCTCTTTGGTTTGTGGCAGCAGATTTCGGTTTCATTTACCAGACAAATGAAGAAAAATTGAAAATATATGTTCACTTGTGCGAGCAGCAACCAAAAAAAAAATGTAATTTCCTTTATATATTTACTTTTCATTACATTTACAATTCGTTTGCATATGTATTCGAATTTGCAGGAATTAAACAAACGCCAGACATTAGCCGAATCGAACCGAATTGAGTCTATATCCCTCGCCCTCGCTCGTTCTACTCTATGTTGTTTGACCCTAATGAACACCAAATATGCAATTAGCAAAAGTTGAGTTATTTGGCATAAATATTTGTGGACAACTATAATACAAAACAACAGCAACAGCAACAGCAACAGCAACAACAGTAGCATATCCATTGGTAGGCCATATTAATGACCAGGCACTGTTGTTTGCATTGGGTTTGGGGCTTGTGGGCTTTGGCTCTGGGTCTGGTTGTTTCTTGTGCACATTGTGTGCTCATTGTTTGGGTTCGGTTTGCATTTTCCAATTTGTTTTGTGGATTATGCAATTTATTTAGTTTAGCTTTGCATGGCCAAATGTCTACGTGTGTGTGTGTGTGTGTGTGTTGGGCTTGTGCCCCGATGATAAATTCTATCGCCGCACGTAATATGGAAATTAAAACGCGCCACCAGACCCTACCGCTTGCCCTACAGCCGTGCACATTGATTTAATTACTTTGGCTCCAGGAAAGAACAACAACAGCAACAACAACAGCAACAACAACAGCAGTCAACAGCACAACAAATATTGCAACAGTCACCAAAGTCACAGGTCAAGCCGATTGCCAAAAAGCCCTGCAGCTTTATCAAAGTGCAGTCTAAGGCATTGAGGCAGCTGCAATTAGTAAAGGGTGTCGACCACTCGCTTTTAGCTAACTAGTAAAATTAGAGTTTTATGTGGGCATAGGTAGCATAGGTAGCGTACATGTGTTTAGCTTGAGCTGCATAGTGGGGAAATGTTGGCCTAAAAAAATGTTTGAAAAGTCATTGCCCTACTTTAAGCTTACATGGCTTCATCAAAACTTAATCGATTTTTGAGATTGATACCAATTTCTTAGATGTTTTTTCTTTCTTTTCTTCTGTACTGCTACATTCAAGGATTATTCAAATTTAAAAAATTATACATGACTTTTTGGACAAAGATATCATATATGTTACGTTTCTCTTACTTTTAAAATTAAAAAATAAATAATTTTTGTCATAAAAATGATTATAAAAATATTCTTTAAATAATCTGAACATTATTTATTATTCATATTCAGATCACTGAAATTTATCTCTAATGAGTTCACATTTGGATCCTACATAAATTTGACCCACGAAACATTTCAGTTGTGAAACTGTCAATCTTTAGTTTCAAATCTACAAAACTTTGCCAAATCTCAACAAATTAGTTGTGATCTACACTATTTTAAAACAACTTAGTTCTCTAATTTTATAAATAAACAAACTTTATATAAATTTATTTCTAATTTCTTCTTTTTTTTCAATTTGCAGTGTTTCCCTTGCTACACACATCATCCACAAATAAACTGCTCCCTTTATGCTTAACATGTCCATCTAGAACACCCTGTGTTTGCTACTAAGAACGTGAGCAACAATAAAAATAATAGCATGAGCCGCTAACGGCTAATAGCCAAAAACATTCCCATGCTGCCATGCTGGTGGTCCAGTCACATAAACTACACTGTCCGAGCCAGAAGGCAACACTAATTACAGCACAATCATAAAAAAAAAGTAGAAAAAGAAGAAGAAGAAGGAGCAGGAGGAGGAGAAGGAAACTAGCATGTGAAATAATTTGCCAAGAAATTTGCGCTTATCAGTGGTGCGCTGGGGGAATCGAGAGTGACACGCATTAAGCTTAAGTCATAAAGTCTGCCTGGCGCATAAAACTAAACGGCATAAGCGACCATGTTTACAAGACAGAGAAAGATGATGTAGTAGATGACTCTCTAGGTAGGTGTGCTTTGGCTCCTGCAGCATCATTACAGCAGCTACTCGGTGGCACAGCGGCTTCCGTTTCAAGTTGAAAATGAGCGTGTAATTAGAAATGTAAAAAGAAGCAACGAGTCAGAGCAGTCAACCCAGCCAGCCAACCAGTCTGTCAGTCCACTCAGTCAGTCAGTCAGTCAGCCCAGTGCAAAAGTCACGACTATGTCGCACAGGAAATGTGCACACGCAAAAGAAAATTGCAAATGAAAATGAAATAAAATGGCGCAAATGTAAACACACACACATACACACACACAAATACACTTGTACACAGACTCATTGCCTATGGGGCGTATTTTATTCTTTTCCGCCTCAAAGTCTCAACAATGAGCAACATAAAAAGTTATGTATAAAAATCTTTGCCGCTGCTGCTGCTGCTGCTGCTGCTGCTGCTGCTACTTTTTCGCTTGCATTTCCGTTACAAGGGAAAACTGAATTTGCATGTGACATTTGCGGCTACGTTTTGTTTGTGGGCGAAGCGGAAGCGAACGGAAATGGCGGAGCTGCAGGTGCTGCACAAGGGAATGGGGCTAAAATTTGTTGCCGCCAGCTACATGAGTTAAAGAAGCAGCCACACAAAAGTTTCTTTCTCTACTTCATATATATGTATTTATATATATATATATATATATATATGTATGTATGTAATCCATGGCAAATGGCAAATAAGCTGCGTTGATGAGATGCAACTTAACTCCAGAGATCGGCAACATTTATAAGTGAGTAATTAGGAAATGGAAATGGAAAAGCGCTTTGTATGATGAATGGAGTAATAGGTCATATACGAGTATGATTTGAACTTTGGGATTATTCAGTAATAATATGTAAGGAGTCTAGTTTGAAAATGAATGGGTAGAAGATACCCTGAACCTGGTGATGTTGGGCTGGTGCAGACAGATAGGCAAAATACAGAGTGATAGATAGAGAGTTGATAAGACAAACAGGCAGTGAGTCAGAATCAACTTGAGAAGCGAGAATCCTTGCAGAATGTTTAAGCTTGAACACTTGACAGAAATAATCATAATACAACGATCAATAGTCAGTAATAAAAATGATAAATCAAAGGTCTGAGTCCTGACTACTGCTTAATATATAAAACAGAAATACAAATGATACTTCCACTGACTAGAAGTAGTTTTAACCAGCTCACATTAGATAAGGATTTCAGTAAATAAATTAGGTAAAACTGTTAATTCCCTATTACAGACAGTCAGATAGACAAACTTGTCTAGCTGACAGACCGACATACAGAGCAAAGTTTACCAGTAGCTGCAGTCAAATTTAACAATATGTTAATAATATGTAAATGTTTATACATTACTTACCCAAATATGTATTTTATAGGAGTTTTATTGTTTACTATATTTTGTTTACAATTTCGATTCGAAATAAATGTTTTCTTCACTCGCGCTTCAATTTGCAGTCAAAATTGATTTTATATATTGAATTTGCTGTTTAAATAAAGCTATTTGATTTTATTTTGTTAGCTCTACTTATTTGCTTTAGTAATTTATCAATAAATATATAATATATATATGTATGTATATATACCGTTATTATATTCAAGATATTTCTTTATGGATTTATATGTTAATATTACACACATTAGGCATTAGGCACTACATTAATTCCTGATTTTTTTTTATATATATATATATATTTTGTTTATAAAATTTTCAAAAGTTTACACGACGTTTGAGTGTTTTATGCAAATGTTCTTCTTGTTGTTGTTGTTGTTAATAAATTATTGATGATGCATTTGGTGTATTTGTTGTTGACTGTATTAATTTGATAAAGTCGTTAAAGCGCTGCAAACAGAGAATTTGTTGTTCAATTTGAGTTACGAATCTTTGGAAATATAATAAAAAAATATAAAATATATTTAACAATAATAAACATGCATAAAAACAATAAATTTTCATAGTACTAAAAACCAGCAGCAAATGTGCAATTATCAGCAGCAAAGGCATAAATTTTCATTAATAACAGAGCACAACACGTATACGCCATGTGCAACGCGTGATAATTATGAGCATTAAACACGCAGTAACAACATTTTAAAATTTTCTGTTTTGTTTTTTTTTTACCCTCTAGCCACTTTATGCTGAAAGCGAAAAGCAGCCAAGGGACCGAGTAGCATGAAGGAGCTGCGAGCTGAGAGAGGAGCAGCCTGTCAATAGCTGGCGTAGCTGACGAAAGCAAAAACACAACACTCAAGCGCAAAAAGCCAAAGAGCGCAGACTTTTGGCTGTTATATATGTGATATACATATATATATATACATTTATATACATACTTATATATATATATATAGACTCGTATATATAAGTGTCTGGCAAGTGTGAGCAGAGGCGACAAAACAAAAAGTCAGCTGTGTGAATTGTGGGCGAAAATACGAAACAAATACAACAAAAAAAAGAAGAAAACAAGCTGGAAAGAAAGACGAAAAAGGCAACCAGAGAGAGAAAGAGCAGCACAAGTTTTCAGATCCTGCTGATGATGATGATGATGAGACCTGACTGGAGCAAAGGCGCAACATAAATGCGCTTACCCAGAAACAGCAGAGGCAAAAACAAACAACAACAACAAAAATATAAAAAAAACTGTCGATGTATTAAGATAGCTATGCTTTAAATCAGCTTAAGCTAAACATATTGTATACATTATTTTGGCAAGACTTCAAAGGGGTTTGCGTCACATATTGCTTAAGAAACGGGTTGGAAAATTTGATAAAGGCACATGCAGGGTAAAGAATAATGAACAACTTATGTACAGTTCAATAGAATTTAAAAAAAATAATAAATATTTTTTATAAATATATTTACATAAATTTATATTTATAAATTAAGCAAATGCAAAGTTGTTTTCTTTTGATTATTTCATATTTTTTTGCTATTTATTTTTCTTTATTTAATTTCATGTGTAATGTATGCAAATGTAATAACCATAATATAAACACACTTAATTTAATATACATTCATTTAGCACACACTCTTGCTGTATGGCCACATATTACTCATACGCCATGAGGTTCAGGGGCAAAACGCGAACACTTTACATAGCGCGACCTAGCTCTTTGTCTCTCTTTGATTCTTCAGAGAGTGATGAAAGATTCTAGAACATTCTGTCTGCTAGGCAGGCACATTCAACGACCTTTAGATACCCTGCTTAACTTTATATAATATATTAAATTACTCATACGCCGCGTGGTGAACGTGCGAAGTTTCAAGACTTTATATAGCTTGCAATTTTTATTTCATTATTTTTTTTTTTTGGGTCTTTAGGAAGTATGTAAAGATTCTAGCGTGTCTAGATAGTTGGATACTTTATGCTTTCTAGTTGCTTGTTGCTTTTCCAGTAAGTACATGAAGCAAAATATAATTCAGTTACGTGTTCACTTTTTCTTTTTCTTAGGCTCTTTATATATTGATTGAATAAAGTACAATAGCATACTCAACGGCCTATAAATACTCTATAAAATTCAGACTTTATAAGAGAGACGATATCTAACAGGATCTCTTTTTTGGTTCATTTGATTGCATATTGAATGAAACTTCTTGAAGAGTTTTGTTTACTTGAAACTAACACATTTCCCACTTTCCCTCTCTGCTTCTCTAGTCAGCAAATAATGCAGAGTATCTTTAAGTCGTGCACTCTCTGCAAATACATTGTTTCTTATATTTATTTGCTGGTGCTGCAGCGTCAACATGTCGTCTTTTATTTTGTTTTTTTTTTCTTCTCGCTTTATTAAGTCGCACAAGGTGCCGAGCAAACGCCTAGAGATACAGCACACACACATAAACACACACACACACACACACACACACACACACACACACACACACCTACACATAGACTCAAGAAGGCCGCTTAATGCCGCCCTCATTGCTAACTACCAATACAAAGTAGACAAACATACGTACATACAGTCAACACATATACTTATTTTGTTGTCTACTACTATATAGTCCTGTATATAGGAACAAACTGATGCTCTCTAAGGCATTGCCTCATCACTACTCTTACAGCATCGTTCTGTGTGCCTGTTGTGCTTCGTATGTATAAATAAAATAAATGTAGGTGAAAATATACATAAATAATGGCCACATGCGCTGCCTTTTTATGAAGTGTGCGGCGTCTGTGAAAATTATAAAACAGACGTTGCCCATTCCAATTGCCTATTTTGATATTGTGTGTGTGCATGAGTGAGATCTCAGTCAGGTATATTGAGCTTGAGGGTGGATTTAGTTCAAAAGTTGCTTCATCTGTAGGCGTGCAAATAGCAAAGCGCAGTGAGCCGTGCAATGGGCCACGAAGTGGGTGTAGTTGCCTCTGTATATATATATATATATATATATAATATATATATATACGAGTAGCGTATAGAATTTATCGGGCGGGCAGGCGGGCACAACAGCTGCTGGGCATGACAAATACTTTTGCTGGTTAGACTCTGCGTTTGACATTATTTACGCAGAGTTCTTGATTGGGTTTGCTGAAATCAATATTGTGCTAATTCTGAGCGCAGAAACTCAGCTGAAATCTTTTCACTCCTCTCGACTCTTTGCTGCTGTTGTTCTTTAGCTTGATCTTAGATTTAATCTGTCTAATGGCAGGCAACAAATTGTCAAGGGAAACGCTTTTTCCAATCATAAAGTGCAACAAAATTGTATTTATTTTCAAATTTCCTTTTTAATAGCAGCGACAACAATGCTTCACGCTGGCAACTGGCAAAAGCGAGAGAGACAGCAACGATAATAAGCAAATTACAAAGATGCGGCACTCCATCTGCCCCGCACCACCACTCGCATTTGCATATATGCCGGCGCATAAATATATAGAGCGCAATTTATGTGTGCATCTATTTAAAGTCTTTCCCTTTCCTTTCCTTTCTTTTTTTTTTTTTTTTGGTTGAGGGACGCCTGCACTTGTCACACGTTGTCCTGTTTCTTGTATGTAAGCAGTATATGTGAGAGATTATTTACATATGTATGTGTGAGCGGGCATGCGGGGCGTGTGTGCGGATTGCCCTCGTTGTGAATGCAAAGAAAAAAAAGCGCAAGCGAGATAAATAACAAAAGCACTTTAATAAGGAATACTGAACTAGACAATTCCCTGCACACCACTAAGATCACTCTCTGTTTTTTATTACACAAAAATGCTTTCTCTCTGCGAGTGCAAGAGAAAAATGTTTGTGGAGGTAAGAAAATATGGACTAAGGACTAAAAGTGAAGCTGAAAGTAATTGAGAGCAGAAACTGCAAGTCTGCAAACTAGGAAAAGGCTTATGATATACAGAATTACTTCTTAATGAATAATATATATAGATGATTTTGTATAAGTTTCTAAAACTACAGGGTATCAAGGAAACACAAAGCAAAAATCAAACAGAGCAAAACAAAAAGGCAAATAGGCAATGCCAGCAGCAGCAGCAGCAGCTCAAGTCTTACTCACTGAGCTCTAGTCAAAGCAGTTTGTTGTTGTTGTCAGTTGGTGAGCATGTATGTCTCCCTCTCTCTCCTCCTCTCCCTACCTCGCTCTCTCTCTCTTCCCTTCAGTTTATGCTCTGCCACAAATTACAAATCAAAACTAGTTTTGCGCCTTAAATGAAGCCTCAAATTACAATTAAAAACTTTATTAAACATTTTCACCTATCAAGCATAAATCGCATAGCTGCTGCTGCAGCTGCAAGTTTTGCTAGATATCTGCGAACTAATTAGGAAAAACTTAAAAGAAAACCCTTTATTATGGTAAATATTTATCAGCAACCCAAGGCACGTTCACCTCTTCATCAAACTTGCCAATTAATTGCAAAGTTTGTAATTTACATTTTTGTGTACATCGAGCGGCGAATGCAACAAAATACAAAAACTGCCAAACTATGAGTGCAATTTAGCAAAGTTTCGTTCGACGCGCACATTTCTCAACTCTCTGGGAGAATGTTCAATAGATGAAATTAAAAACAAAAAAGGCGAAATTAACGCAGCCAAGTCAAACTTAAAGCGCAGCCAAAAATTGTAGCAGAAAAGTTGAAGAAAATCAATAAAGCGAGTCAAAACAAAAAACTTCCACAATGAAGTGGTCGAGTTTTGGCTCAACTTTTGCTGCTTGACTTTTTCTATTATAATTATTATTATTATTTTTATTTATATTATGAAAAACTATTGAACGAGCTGGGCGCAAGTTCAAAAGTTTAGAAAGTTAGCGACTCTTTAAATTTTGAGTGGGCTTTCGCTCGCTCAGTGTCGCATACAATTATTATTATATATATAAATATATATATATATATATACACTGCTACTACAGACATAACCACAAGGGTTAATGAACTCAAGAGATGCCCAGAGGCGACTAACAGTGGAAAACAGCCGCCAGCCGCCAGCAGCAGCAGTAGCAGCAGCAAGGCAAATGGAGCGCGCCGGCTGCTGCGGCTCTCAGCAGTGGGTGTCAACAATTGCACAGCTGGGCTCACACACACACACACACACTGTAGAAGTAGAAGAAATAACAGTCATAGCCAGCTAAAAGAAACAGCAGTAGCAACACACACACACTCGCACATTTGCCAACTGTAGCTGAGCAACTTTAAAAACAAAATGTCAACACTTTTCTAGGCAAAGCTGCAAATGTAATCAAGGTTTTTTTTTTGGACTTTACTTAGTTGTACTTTATGAAATTTATATGTTTAACACTTTTGGCTTTTGGCTTCTGGCTCAAGCAACAGCAGCACGAATCGATAAACATGACTTGTTGAAAATAATGTGCGCACAGTGCGTATGTGTAATGTGTATCTAACAAGTGGCTGCATTTGCAAATGGCTCGCAACTTGGCAGATTGCAGGCGCGTAAAAAACAGAAAAAAGGGAAAACAACAGCTGTTGCTTAAAGTTCTTTTAGATTAATGTTATATATACAAAACATTCACTATGAAAATCTAAATTTTAATTTAGATTTTTATAACTTATATTTTTTAGAAAAGTTCTAAAAACTTGTTAATAAACTTTCATACTCTAGACATTTTCTAAAATCCATTGCCCATCAATTTCTAAGCCCTCTTAAGTCGCTTAATAGTCGAATGTCATAAAGATCAAAGCACAAACCATTTGCCTATCAAATGCCAATAAACGTTTCATCTATATGTCCACTTCAATTGTCCACATCAAATTGAGAAGGTTCAAGCTGAGCACAGGGCACTGGCTATAAGCCTGGCTAACCGCATTGACCACAAATGGGACAGAACTCTTGGTAACCACAAATTTCTTTGACCGATCCCATTAAAATTGCAGATATTGAAATGTTATAGCAGTTGAAAAAGCAAAGCAATTGTTGCAGACAATTTCTTGATAGCTTAAAGTTAATTGAAACATGAAAAGAACAAAGCAAGAAAAGTAATTTTTAATAATTAATAAATATAAATATTTTAAGAATAAATAAATATATAATATTTAAATATTCTTTTTGCTTTACATATTTTGTTTAGCTGCTGGATTTATATACTTTCGATACACTTAAATCATAGACACGCACCGAAAAAATCAAAAATTTAATTTGAAGATAGATTTCTTATAAATATAGATTTATTATATTTTGGTTGGATAGACTATCCAAGAAACGGGGCAACACAAACAACAGCCGCAAAAGTATGCAACGCTATTTTCTACTTTATTTATTTTTTTTTATTTTAGTTAACGTAACGTAACGCGAACGATAAAGACGACGAAAGACGGCGACGAACGACGTAGAGGCAACGACGACAACGGGCGACGGGAGAAACGACACGTGGTGCAAACAACGGGAAAATGTTTACAAAGCGGCTACTGCCACACAACTGAGGCGACAGGATGCAGTCGCTGGCTGTGGCAAGCGGCTGTGGAACGAAATGGAAACGAAACAGACAACACGAACACGAACGCGCGCGCTTGCCGTACGAAGTGTTCCAGCAAAACATCTGTTCGCAAGCGAACGGGCGCGAATGAGATGGCGCGAGCCCGAACGGCAAAGGCAGTCAGAAAGAGAAAGAGCGTGACAGAGAGAGAGGGAGCGAGAACGAGAACGAGAACGAGTATGGGAACGTATGCGAGAGCGAGAGTGAAATAAAAACACTGTGGGCTAACTAACCTACCGCAAAGGACTTTGCCAACGTGCCCAAAGAAATTAAATAGATTATGTGCTTATATAAATAAATAAATGAAGCCAAGTTAATCAAGGCGGCTAAATGCAACGTTGGACTTAGTCTTAGCCAAGCAGCCGGTTAGACAGTGCACATTAGACAGCCTTAGATCTGCTGCTGGCTAGGCTAGACAAAATGGCGCCTGCGCCGGAATGTGAGCCAAAGAATGCCTAAGCCAAAATAGGCCTAGGCGAATCAACATTAAGCAAAAGTGCAACGAAAATTGCCAACTGATTTTTTTGCTTTCTTCCTCTTCTGCTTTTTGAACCATTGCCAAAAACACGACGCGACGAACCAGGCTGACGCAGCAGGCAGACAGTGGGCGGACAGACGGACAACTGGACACGAATTTGGCGCACAAAACGGAATATGCAAAACAAAAACAAAATTTGGAAAAAGCACGTGGCATCGCACTTGCCGGCTAACTTGGGTGGGTGGGCGTTTACTGGTGTGAGGGTGTGAGGATGGTAAGCGCACACTTTGTGCTGATGTTTACATTGTATACGTTTTCTTTTTTTGTGCAAGCTAAATTTGTATTCATATACCTAAAATATCAATTCATAAACGTTTTATTTAAAGTGTTTTGCATAAAAAAGTTGTTTTGTGAGGAAATAGAAGAGTAAAGCCAACGACCCAGCTGACCTACAGTTCTTAATGCATTCCATCTCAATTTTTCAATTATTTATTGCTTAATTTGTGCCTCAATTAATTAGGTTTGGTTTTTTGTTGTTCATAGTGGCGTCGTGTCATGAATTTAATTCAATTAAATTTAGCTGCCAATGCCAGGGGGAGAACAGTAGTAAGTAGATAAAGTGCAGACGGGCGTAAGCGACTGCAAAATATTTTTTTTTAAATAAATAAATTTATTGAAATATAAAAATATATATTTTCAGCATTAGCTTATGTTCACTTTATACTTTTTAAATATATCTGCAGAGTATTTCAACAATTCTTGACTATATCTGTAGAGGAGATTCAAAAGTTTGCAGCCTGTAAAACTTGTTGATTCTAACTCTAGTATAACAACAAAACGATTATTTATTTTGCTTTCGAATTTGTCAAGTTCCTATTGGAAAATCTGAAATCTTTATCAAACGACGCTACATACTATAATATTTTTCAAATTACAAATCTCCAAAACACTTAAGCGTAGCTAAGCACTGCCACAAACCAATATACTCCGCTCACTTTATGAACAAGTATCAAAATATAAAAAAAACAAAACAAAAGTGCCTGATTAATTGTTTTGCCCTTGTTTGCACAAAAAAATGTCAAACAACTGAAGCAGCAGCAGCAGCAACAACAACAATAAACGTTAATAAACAAATGGAAAGGCGTGAAGTGCACGCCAACCCAAAAAAGCAACAACAACAAATTAACATTATAGTTGAAATGTAAGAAATAAACAAGCGAAATATTTACCAAATACGATAAGTTTCATTCAGGCAACACGCAAACAAAACCAAAGAAAAAACCCTTTACAAGTAACTCAATTGCGACACGCGACAAAAGTTTGAGACAGTTGCTAAAAATATACAGAAATATATATATATAAATATGTATATATATATACATAGTAGTAATATATATAATTTGACGACGACAATTGAGTGCCCTTTTGGTTGGCCGGAAAATTAGTTTATGCATTACGCACAATAATGAAGCGGCTAATAAACAAATTAAATGAAAAAGCTATCAAGATTGAGTGAACACGTAACGGGCGACACTCGATTAGATTGATGGTCATTCATCAACTGAAATGACTAATGTTCCCCATATTGACAGCCGTAGCAATTGAGCAATTGACTCCACAGGTTGTTGTCATTAAATGGGAATTGGTATATTAAGCTTTGCCTGCTCTACTTTTTATAATTATTAGAGAGTGTTTTAGTTATGTATTGAGAAATTTTTAAAATATTGAAATAAAATTCTTATTGGTCTAGGTTGAACATATCTTTAATGAAGAATAATCTGTTTAGTTGCATCATTTACCTTCGTTTTTATTGAAATCATGCTAAAGAAATAATTTTAATTACTTATTGGCAACAATGTTAGAGTTTCACTCCAAGTTAACTTCACATAAAACTCTTCTTGAAAGAATTTATAATATTTAAATGATCAAATATTTATTTTAATTTTATTTCATCTTTATATGATAAAACTGTTTAATATAAAGAATGTCTGACAAGTAATTCAGTCTACTTACATCTATAAAATTCTTATTGAAATATAATGAGAATCTATCGTATCTTTTTATCTTCCAATGAGAATCATTTGACTCAGCTTTAACAACTGCCACGAAACACTTGCAGTTAGTGCATTAATAATTCACTTTAAATAATTTACTTGGCCTCATGTCGACAACATTTCCATTATCAATCAAAGCATTTGATGCAAATTTCGCTTTGATTTGGCTGATAAGAATTTTGCTATGTGTTTCTCTGCATAACTTCAAGTAGCTAAAAACCTAATTTTTTTTTTCATTTTTTGTTTTTATTTTTATTTTTTTGCTGTAGTCAGGCCACGAAGACCGTCAACACGGCGTATGAGTAACATATATGACACATGTCACGTGACGCCATAACACATCATTTTACCTTTTTTTTGCGGCGCACCAAGAAGGAGGGAGAGAGAGTGAAAGAGAGGGAGAGGGAGGGGGAACAACAAGCATATAACACGGGTAATGACAAACAAGCCGAGCCGAGCCGAGCCCAGCCCAGCCCAGCCAAGCCAAGCAAAATCAAGAGCGAGGCAGCCAACAGACAGGCAGGCAAAATAAGACATTTTGTGATAAGCGCACAGGATAACAAGTTGAACGTGACGAGCATGTGAAAAACACATACAGAGCGCAAAAAAAAATAAACTCGTCTGTTGTGATATGTTATAAACAATGCCAGGCACAGTCGACAAACTACAACACGCACACACACACATGTAAAATGACAGCAAGTGTCAGAAAGCAAAAACATTAAAAAAAAAAAAGCAAAAATAAATAAACAAAGTTAGAGGTAGAGTAAGAGTAGAACGCGCGCTCTAAATGTCGCTGATAACGTGAATGTCAGTGCCGAAAAAAAAATAGTAAAGAAAGAAGAGGAAACACCTACAGCAACCCAGCTGCTGCTGCTGCTTCTGCTGCTGCTGCTCGCAGCTCTTTTACAACCTTTCTACAGCTCGACTTTCACTTTTCATGACTTAATTTTCGCCGGCGTCTCGTCGCTTGACAGCCGCACAACCTAAAATAGAAACAGACGAAAACAAGAAGAAAAAAAAACAAAAGCAAGGCAAAGTCGGCACACATAAAAATGAAAAGTTGCTGCAAAGGATTTTAAAAGACAAAACGCGCATAAAGTGTTTGGCACATCCGCTTTCTATACAACGCTGCACTTTTAGCTCTCTTAACTCAGACTCTCTCTCTCTCTCTTTCTCTTACGCTGTATCTCTGTCGCTCTTGGCTATGCAAATGCTAGTAGCACAAAACAAAATGTAAATAATATTTCATTACGTATACGCGCCGTACGCTGTGCATAACGCGCGCGCGAGAAGCACCAAATCAAAATGAAAGCGAAATTTTATGTGGCGCCAAAGGCAACTTTTGAGCTACCAACTAGATATATAGATATATATATATATACCAACATCAGCTGCTTTTAATATTAAAACTATATAAGAGTTCGAAAGTATGCACATAAGCTGAGCTGTCTTTCGTGTGCATGACAAGCCAAAAAAAACTTGAATTCTACTTTAAATTTTCATTTATTTCGTTTATACTCTCTACTAGCTCGTTTATTTCCAATCAATTTCTTGATAATTCAATCAGCTTCTAATTTAAATCAGTTTTTTCTCAATTTTTCCAATCATATGCAGTGCTGCTGCTCGTTTGCTGCATATCATTCAATTCGCATTTCAATTCTGTTCAGTTAAACGCACAATCTAAACATATTCACGTCCGTTCAATTTCATTCGATGCCATGCAATCTCGCCTGCAATCCTAAGCTTAATTTCAAGCCCAACCATCGTATGCATATAAAATATTACTCATACGCACGTTTGCACTTTAATAAACTCGGCAGCAGAAAAAAGAAAAAAAAGCTTCCATGTCACTTGGCTGGCAATATGAAGCGCATGCAAAGCGCGTTTACAATTTATGCTGGATAAGGGTGAGTGGGGGGGGAGGTAGCCAGTGTAGGGGCACAGTCAACTAAACTACCTGGCAGACATGCTCAGCTCTGCTCAGCTCTTGTGCTCTTGGCAACTAGTCTGATAAAAAGTACAATCGGTTTACTCACTTTTTTTTCAGTTTTCTTTTTACTGCCAGCACAAAATTGTCATTTCCTGCACAATATTTGTACAGTTTTTAATATAGAAAAAAAAGTATAGCCAATTGTGCAAAAAATACGTACATATATATATTTATATATATAAATAAAAAGTTGGCCACACACATGTTGCATGGACACACATAATGCACAACAAAAGTAGCCAGCGACAATGTTGGTTGTCGGTTGATTGGCCAACATCTGATAGCCGATATCGGTGGCTGGTAATGTGTGTGGGTGTATGTGGCGTGTGTGTGTGTGTGTGTGTGGGCACTTGTACCTGATAAAAATCAACAATGAACCGCAACAGCAACAATAACATCAACTGCACAACAAATGACAACAATGCAAATACATAAATGATTATCACAGTCATTTTTACACTGCTTTGGACAAGCAGAAACAGCGGAGTGAATACTCCAGCATAAACCACATGAGGTGTCCGTATCAATTATGTGTGCAGATTATGATAAACTTGCAGACAGGAAACGTGGGATAAAGTAAGTGGAAGACAATGCAGTGGATAAGTTTGCCAGCTTTGAAATATATCAAATGCTTAGCCATAAGCATATCGAACTCTTAGAAGATATAGAAGATAAGCAACCAAGAAAGCCCAACTAAGAAGTATTAAGCTAAATACTCTCAATCACTAAATAAAAAACCTTTTTTTAACAATCATATCAAATTGCAAATAGATTAGGTCTTAACTGCCAAACATACGCTAGGTAACATATGAATATATACAGTCAAACCAATCTCAATACAATATATATTCATCTTTTCTTTAGTTACTCCACTTTCAAATCCCATTAAAAATGTTTGGGGCCTCGCATTTAAAATCTTGCTGATGCCTAGCTCAACGCTGTGAGCCTAATAAATAAACATTAAGCAACATTTAACCAATATTTACATTGTAATTTAGTCATTATGTCCAACGTTCACGTTTCAGCTGACGGCCATTGGCTAAAAAGTCGACAAGCAAAGCCGACGCTGAAGCGTTTTCAATTTTTGGGCGCGTGTTAAGCTGTTTTACATAAACAGAGGCAGGCTCACCTCGTGGGCAGACAGATGGGCCGTAGCCGTAGCCATAGCAGAGAGTGGGCGGGGCTGGGTCTACTTGTGGGATTGACTCATATGCTGGGTCAACTGCAGCTTTGGCCATTGCCATATTTTGCCTTGGCAATTTGGTTGTCTGGCTGGGCAGCCACAGCAGAGCAGCGTAGGCAAGCCTTTGCCTTTGCCGTTGCCGTTGCCTTTGCCTTTGCCGTTGCCTCTGCCTTGGCTTGGCAATATTTAGGCAGTTTTAATGCAAAAGCGTCCACAAACCATAAATAATTGAAAACTGCAAAGACGTGCAAAAAATGCCGTGGCAAAGGCGAGCTTCTAAAAAAAAGTCAAATAAAAAGAAATGAAACGAAACGTAGCGAAATATGTGGCAAGAGGCAGTCGGCAGTCGGCAGACGGCAGTCAGCAGCCGGCGAGTTGTTGTAGTGAAGCATGCAAAAGTCCCATTAAGGCTAATAGGCCCAAAAGGACCAACAGGAGACGGACCTCTCCTACACAGCGAGCCAGAGAGACAGTTAGTCAGTCCATGAGAGTTGCTTGAGTTAGTTGCAGGCACCATCAGCCATCAGCCAGGGCTGGCAAGCAGTTAAGAAAAACACCTATTAAACAATCATATCACAAACCAGATATATATGACAGAAGACTGACTGATATTGAGAAGAAAACCAAAGAAAAGAAAAGGATTTAAAAATCTTGAATAGACTTCAAGACTTTAGGTTTAAGCTTTAACTGAAGCTGAATCACCCAAAGTGATTGGGAGAAAAGGAAAAAACAAATTAGCAGTTTCAGAATATTAAAAAAATATTAAAGACTTATAAGACTTTTTTCGAATGGCATACAAAAATAATAAATTTATAAGTTTTACTTAAAAATACAATTCATAATTAAATATAAAGTATTATTCTGTAATCTGATGGATGCAGCCCCTCAGTTATATCCACATAATAAGATAAACACAACAAACGTTCAAATGTCTTTATCAATCTAGGCAGAAGTCAACCTAGATTAGTTACTCAACAAAAAACCATTTATAATCTACCACATTTCCAAGCAATTTGATAAGAAAACTATATAATTAATGATATGGAATAATTCGTTAAGGCTGCGCTGCAGCCCTGTTTCTAAAATTGTTGGCGTTTGCACGTTTAGCGTTGTAGCTAACTGTTAATTTTGTCTCTTTTTCTGTTTTGGGGGCTATGCAAGTTGGACACCAGCTAGCACCAGCTCTGCCGCTACCCCAGCCCCACACACCTATCCAAAAAGTAGGCTGCACAATTTTCGGGTCTGCCCTGCAGCGGTTCAGTTTACAGTTTTCAGCTTCAATGTGTTTCTTTTTTTTTGGTGTTGCTCCTGTTTTTGTTATTTTTTTTTCGCTTTTTTCTAAACGCCGCCAGCACTTTGAAGCACTTTAGCGTCGCTTATCCTAATTGTGGTTAGTTTGTGTGTGTGTGTGAGTGTCCTTCGTGAGCCGCTCACGCGAAACGTGCATAGAGCATGTCCTGCCACGTTTGTCTGCCCTGTTTATGTCCAACTGTATGTGTGTGTGTGTGTGCATAATTTTTTGGCATTTAGCCAGATAATTTTCTTGCCTGCTCAGCTCAGTTCAGCTCAACTGGAGTCGAGTTGGCCTGCCCGCTTGTCCTGTCCATTTCTGTTGCAAAGTTAATGTGTCCTGGCAGGCCTACACAATATTTAATACACAACTTTTTTTCTATCTCTCTCTCGCTCTTTCTGTGTGTCTTTCTGCTCTTTGCCTTTTGGCATTTTCTTTATTTCTCTTTTTGTTATCTGTTGTGTGAGGGTGGGTGGGCGGTTTAGCATTTTTATTTATGATTAGCTGTAAATTAACCTGACATATTTTTAATGGCTTCTGAGCTGGCGATTTTTGCTTAGATGGAGGATTTCTATTTGAAAATTTGCCTTTATTTGCTATTGATTTTAACAAGTCAAACTGCAATTGCCGCTGTATTCGCTCCATTACACAACACTACTCGTATTTATATAACAATTCTTTCAAGTTTAGCTCCCATTTTCAAGCAGTGTCATTTTAGCATTTGGTGTAAGTGTCAATCTTACACTTTGCACTATTTTGCACAACACCTCGATGCAGCCCAAAACCGACTGCCTTCATCTATGGCCCAGATCACGTACATCCTTGCCAGTGCCATTTTGTCAACTTCTAATAAATTTGCTGTGCAGAGAAAAAGGAGAAAAGTTCGCAGCGAACAGTGGAACGCACTTCGAACTGCCTGCACCCGCGCCCAGTGGTAGGCAGAGAATAGTGGGCGGCAGTGCAGCGCCTAAACAATGGCAATGGCGACGATGCCGTCATTTTGTAAATCAAACAAGTTTTAAGTGCAGTGTAGAGCAGAGCAGAGCTAGGTGCCACGGCAGCGAGGCAGCAACCGCCAGGCAGCAACAGCACACAAAATATTCATGAACACAACAGGCTCATAAATAAATTGCAGCCCAAACGGAACGCCGTTGTCGTCTGCTGATGCAGCTGCTCGATGCTGGAGGTGCTGGGGCTACAAAGTGGCTGCGAGTGGCGTGAAAAAACTTGAAAATATGCTAACATAATGCAAGCGAGCAGACAGCAGCAGAGGCTGTGCCGACTGTGCCGCCTGTGCTGATGTAGATGGCGGGCAAATGCAGCATCAAGGTTTTATGATGCTTCGATTTCGTGGAATTAGCAATGAGTCGAACGTGTGGCAACAGCCATCAGCAGCAAAACCAAAACCAGCCAAAGCTCTTCAGCTCGTCAGCTCTTCGATATTTATTTTCAGTCAACGAACGCGTTTTTAATATCCCCAAGAGATAGAGTCAGAGAAATGCATCAGCATTACAGTAGCAATAGCAGTAGCAGTAGCAGTAGCAGGAGCCAAGTGCAGTTCGTGAATTATTTGTGCCTCTGGCAGCTGTCAGCTTTAAATTGAGTCACCTTGCAAAGTGATGAAAAGTGTCACTGTCTGTAGGTGTGTGTGTGTGTGTGTGTGCGTCTTCTAATTAATTTAAGCCCACTAACATTTTAAAGTCGTTTATATGCAATTTGCAGAACTTACACGTCTTGCTGGCATAAGGATAAGCCTCGAATGCGTCTCCGCTGGCGACAAAAAGCCATGAAATAAATTATTTCAAGAATCAATTACAACTAATAGCATAGACCACTTGAAAATCAATTCAATTCACATGAAAGCCCGTCTGACAGAAACAGAGACTGAAACTGAGCCTGAACAGGAGTCGGAGCTGCGGCAGCTGAAGCTGAAGCTGAAGCAGTCAAGGCAGCCCGGCAGGGCAACTTCAGTAACAGAAATGAATCGCTGACTTTGTGTGGCGCACACAGATTGGCAAGAGAGAGAGAGAGAGAGAGAGAGCAAGATAGAGGAAGAGAGAGCGAGAGAGCTCCATTTACTGCACACATATGTGACGATTTAAGCTAATGCATAATTGATTGTAATGCCACGGCAAGCCGATTTCGGCTTTGCCTTAACACAGCCACCAGTGGACCGACGAGAGCTGCCAAATTAAGCAGGTAAAATTGAATGCAAGAAATTAATATTGATGCATATTGCAGATTATTCACAATTAAGCAAATGCAAATCACAAGCTGCAAGCATTTTAATGGCAAATTACAATGAGAGCGGGCGACAGAAATTGAGAGAAAGATGGAGATACCATGTGAGATAAAAGGAGAGGGAGAAAAAGATAGAGAAAGGGAAAAGAGAGAGAAACAAAGAGAATGACAGAGAAAATAAAAGAGGAAGGAGAAAAGAGAAAGAGAGAATTATAGAGAATAAAAGATATACAAAGAAAAAGGAAGAGAGAGAGAAAGTGAGAAAGAGAGAGAAAGAAAAAGTGAGAGAGAGAGAGGGAGAGGGAGAGTAAAACTAAGAGAGAGACAATGGAGTAAAGGCGAAAGAGACGGACAGAAACAGAGAGTAAGAGAGAGAGAGAGAGAGAGAGAGAGAGAGAGAGAGAGAGAGAAATAATAGAACAGCTAACAGTTAAACAACTGCTTAACTATATCAATTTAACTATAACAAATACTAGACCAGCATAAAGACGTAATATTTTATATATATTATCAAATTTAAATAAATTCCTAAAATATTCTCATACTCATCACAAACTGTTATATATAAAAATGGAAAACTTGATAATGTTTCATTGAAGTTTTATTCCATTTTAAGAACAAACTTCCGCCTAAGCTTTATGACAAAAATAGAAACACAAGAAATTTCTCAAAGCGAACAACCCAAATTCATCAAAACTGAACAAAAATATCTTCGTCAGTTAATCTTTCAAATTGATGTTGTCGAGTCGAGCGATCAACAAAAGCAAAAATCATCGTCACAAAGTTCAATTTTAAGTGCTCGCAATTCAACTTCTGTGAAATGCCACTCATTATAAAAGGCTCGCGCAGCTGACTGTGGCTGTGGCAGTGGCAATGGCTGTGGCAATGGTATGTTATCAATCCCAAAGGCTCGTCAGTGGATTTTTGGGCACTTTTATATTTATGAAATGCATAAACAACGACAATAACCAGGGAGCAGAGTCCCCGGTATCCGTTATGCCAGTGACAAATGCGAACTTTTCATTTTCTATGCCGCAACAGTCGTCGTTGAGTTATTTAAGCTAAACATGGATGGGCATCAGGAACCAGACAGACAGACGGACGGACGCGACGGAAGGACAAATGTCATGACAGACAAGTCCGGACGCTGGACAGGATGACAGACAGACAAACCAGCGACGCAGACAAAACTGTATTTTCATTTTTTTTTTTTTTTTTTTGTTCTTTCTTCTGGCTATATTTTCTTTCTTTTTGTTTTTGTTTTTGTTTCTTTGGCATGCAAACAATGGAGCAGCGAGGTGAGGCTTAAGGGTAGTCGAGGATTGCACATCTGAGTGGCAGACAGTGTGCAAATGTCAACTCGTTGGAATTCAGACAAGTATATGTAGCATTTACACACACAGAGAGTATGTAGCGGGGAGCACACGACTAACAGACACCCTGAACGACGACATAACGGAATTGTTGACTTGAGAATTGTTTTTCAACAAAAATCAGTTTAAATTCATCATTTTATAATTAAATGAGGATAGGCGAGTGCCATAAGTACTCCAAAATATATATAAAACATAGATCAATCTACATTTGAACGAATTACGCACAATCAAAGCTGGAAAAAAGTTTGATTATGCAAGCAAAGATCGAATTGGATACTCATTAACATAGGAACCAAGTTAGAATACATTAATAAACCAAATTCAACCCATGTTACATACATAACCCAGAAACCATTATACCCCACTCAACCATTTTCAATGTGTTGAGAGTATGGAAAATGTCAAGTGTAGAAAATGCACATGCCAAATGTCTTTGGCCAACTTTGGCTAGCTGGCTGCAGTTTTAATTCCAGCTGGCCAATTGGCAGTCTGTTTGGGCCATTTAATTTGTTTATTAACTCGACGCGCGCGCTGTCAGCGCAATTAACGTCTAATGAGCGCAAGTCCGAGTCGCCAAAAAGTTTCTTTTTGGCCATGCCATCCACTTGACTATCAACTGTATCAACATCATTATCAACTTGCTCATCAGCCTGATACAAATCATCATCATCATCAGTAGGAGCAACAACATTATCATTATCATTATCATTATCATCATCAGCATGCGCCGCAACGTGCACCAAAAAGTTTCTGAACTACAAGCTGCTGATGCTGCCCAGAAAAACCACAACAACAATGTGGCAAGCGCTTTAGATGCAACTGACGATAGCAAAGATTGTACAACAGAACAGCATAGATAGCATGGGCATGGGCATGGGCAAGGGCAAGCGTGCTCACATCTCAGGGTATATCAAAAATGTCATCAATTATGTCATAGCAAGAGAATAGAGAATAGAGAGTTAAGTAAAATCAAATCTAATGGCATGGAAGCTTGTGCGATAGATGAGTTAATGGACTATTACATAAGTTGATCTAAAGAATAGAGGCAAAAGTGTATATAGATATGTGTGCATGCATGTATGAGTGAATGTAAGCATGCGGGCTTGTATGTATATACATATGTATGCATATTATGTATATGTATGCTCTGTTACGTCTTGCTACACCACTTAAAATATAACTTCTATTTAAATAATGCTCTTCAATACAATTCTCATGAAATCAAGTCCTGCTAATCAGCTGCTGAGTCTTTGCATGTCAAATATAATTAATTTCATAATATAAAATTCATCCTCTCCATTTGAATGCCACCATTCATACCATTTTCTAAAGGGCATTCACTTGATCCTCTATACCCCTCACATTCGTTGTCTCTGTCTGGCATGTTGATTGCACCATTTGGGTGACGGAAATGCAAACGCATAACTTTTGTCAACTGCAGAGTCAAGTGGGGCTGCTGCTGCTGCTGCCGCCAACTAACCCAGGCAAAGCCCAACGCTACAATCTCTCCACTGTCCAGAAGATGTCGCAGCCAAATCTCATGCTCCCTAAACCCATTTACCAACCGCAAAATATGCTCAACGCAGCGCAAATTTTTGGTTTAGTTTACTGCAAGCCGCTATCTACGACGACGTCGTCGTCGTTGGGTACCAACTTAATGTGTTGTCGACGCCAGCTGCGAAATTAGAAATTAGTATTCATGCCCCACAGTGTCATTTCCGCGAATGCGCGAGCAGTTCGCAAAAACTTTTTCCTCTCGAAGCCTTTGTGTGCAGCGCTGAAGAGAGATTGATATGCGTGCTACAAGAAACTGCCAGCAATATGGCTGATTATGAAGTGCTTCACGGAGTAGCTACCACACTCTCTCTCTCTCTTTCTCTCTCTCGAGCTTATTTTCTGTGTAAATGTGAGTCTGTGTGGGAGACAAGTTCAAAATTGTCAGAGTTCAAGTTGCAAGTGCTTAGAGTGTGTTATGGCGCAACTTTTTCATATAAATCCTTAATTATGACATTACTTTGCATATTATAATGTTGAATTACAAGTTGCTCACAAGGCGTTCCACAAATCGATTATGCCAACAAAGCGCTTTAACTTAAAATGTGCTAAAAGTAGTAGAAATTCAATAGACTTTCATATCTCAACTAGATCTTTTATGCAAACTCTTACATATATAATGAAAATTGTAGCGAAATTGAGTTAAAATTGCAATCGAGAATGTTTGGAATTCAAAGCCTTGCTCAAGTGTCATTGACTGTGTGTCGTGGAGTGCAAAGCTTTAAAGCAAAAATATATAGCATAACTTAAGGCGCAAAACAATTGCAATTGAGTTGATACCAATGAACAACGCCGACGCCACAACGAATTGCACTTACGACAAATTTTTGCGCCGAGTGTCAACCATACAGAAATAAGCCTCAAATTGTGCCCAAGCCTAGCAAACTGAGCAGCATCAAAAGCTGGGCACGAACAACAACAACAACAGGAACAGCAGCGGCAGCAGCAGGCAGTTGGAATATTTTGTACTTTATGCCAGCAAATTCCGTTGGCCAAGTGCCAAGTTTAACGCCGATGCAGCCGCACAGCAGCAGCCGTTGTATAGTATTCCTGGTCGCATCACGTTGTGCACGTTTGGATGGAGTGCAGCTGTGGAGCCGTGGAGCGAGTGAAATGATGGCCATGTGGGCGTCGACCACACCCCGGGGCCAGTAGGTTGCATGTCGATTTTAGGCTTAACAGGCAACGAGTTCAACTTGTTTTCGTCCAAGCAGCAGTTCGAACCCTGTCCTAAGCGGCCTGGCATTAAAACAAATGCAAATATGCCGCACAGCACAACAACAACAACAACAACAGCAGCAGCAGCAGCAGACGATCGTCTGCGCTTTTGTTTGGCTTTACGTTTACTATTTTTGTTCTTTATGTTTTTTTGTTGTTGTTGTTTTGGTTATAGTTTGGTCGACCGTGGGCGTGGCTGCCAAAAATGTTTGTGGCCCATCAGCCCCACATCCGCCGAAAAAAAGGCACATGTGTCGCTTACAGGAAACGAATGAAGACAAACAACAACAAAAAACAAAAATCAACGAATAAACACAAAAAATGCCCAGCTTCGCGCGCTTTTTCAATTACTGAGTGCAAAATCTTAATGCGCTTTTCTTATCGAACGATATTTTCATTTACAGAGAATGCAATTCAAGCAGCAAATTAAAAGAATCGAGAACAAATTAATATTTTAAGCTGCAGGTAAATATAAATTGCATTTAAGTGGAATTTTTGATTAATTATTTGAGTCCTTTAAGCTTTAGTTATGGCAAGTTTTTTATAGAAAAGACTTGAAAATGTATATTAAAAATTTAAATAAACAATAAAAATTGAATCAAATGAAATAAAAACATATGAACAATAATTAATGCTCAGAATGTGGTTCTATGCCATGTATAACACATATCAACTATGTATAACAGTTATCTAAAACTTTTTTGAGCATATATATATGTGAATTTGTATATGTGTACGTGTGCGTGTGTGTGCCCGCATGGGGCAGCTGCCAGTTGTCCTGCAGCATGTTGTCACGGGTGAGCCCGTGTGTATGCTAGACATATTTGTTTAGCCGCTTAGGCTTAAAAGTTTAACCAAAGTTTTGACCTTGAATGCCACACACACGTGCACACACATCCACACACACACACACCCACAGACAGAGAGAAAGAGCAGGCAACTGGCTGCGTCTGTCTATTGCATTATAGTGTTGCCTACTTTTGAGCGCCCGCTGCTTAGTTTGTATTTTGCAGCTCAGACTTTTTGACTTAAAGCAAAAGTTGTGCCCCACACGCACATAGATAGAGAGTGGGTGAGCAGCAGCCAAAGCAAACAATAGTCGAAATTTGAAATTGTAAATGTTTGCACAATTCCAGGAGCCCGAATCACAGAGCCGCCAGTCAGCCAACCACGCCAAGCTTGACACACCCACACACACACACACACACACATACAGAGAGAGAGTGTATTCCCCCTGGTATACCCTGCACCCGTTTCAGAGTAGCCGAGGGCGTTGCCGCTATGTTTAACTAAAGTTTCGTGCGCTTGTGCAAATAGCAAAAGGATTTCAACATCGTCGCCGTCAGCTTCGCCTTGCTCGTGGTCCGTGCACAAGCGGATTACAATCATAAGCGAAAATTAATGAATTATTTACCAGCAGCTTAGTTAAGCGCAAATGCCGACCCCCCCACCTCCAACCTCGAACACCAAAACACCAGCCGCAATGGCCCCAAAGGTGGCAGTTCAACTACAGCTCTCTCCATGCCCCCCAGCCTCTCCCATGCGCTCAATGTCAAAAGTTGCGCTTAAGTTAAATGCCGAGGCCTAGTCTAGACCCCAGAGACGTTGAGCGCAGAGAGCTGATGCTCAGCTGCTACCTGGTAATTAATTAGCCCAAGACATTTGTCAATATTATCTACAACTCAGCTCAAATAGCCCCACAAAATATATACCGAATATTTCAAGCGCTGAAAGTGGGGTTTTGGCCCACTGATAAGCTAATTTGATTTATTTCTGCAAAATGAGCGAACAATTTGAAACTTGTCAAGCTGTCAAAGTAAATTATATATTTGACTAAGCTCAAGATTTCTTGATAAATATAAATAATTAGTTCATTAAAATCTGAAATTAAATATATATTCATTACAATTTTATTTAATTGAAAGACTTTTCTTAGGCAAGCACAAATATTCATAAATATTATGAAATAAAATATATTTGTGTAATTAGATTTTGTTGGCGATAATTCAAGCACTCAATCAATATAAACTTGCTAGCTCTTTGGGGAATTTTGTGGAATTTTGTGAAACGAATGCATTATTGAAAATCAGTTTCTTCATTGGCTTAGTGCGCCCAGTGTGGCCGCATGGCTGTTAATCAATTACAAATGTCCAAATAGCAATTAACGTAATTAAATGGCAAATGAAACGTGGAAGTTGAAGAAAAACAATTTAAAGCATTTTGCATAAGCAACTTTTTGCTGCAAATTAAACCAAATTGTACAAAATACTTAAGACAACGCCTATTGAGAGGCGAGACAGAGAGAGAGAGAGAGAGGGAGAGAGAGAGACGACTACAGACAAATGCATATTAAGTTTGTGGCAAGTTGCAATAGATCTGGGAGTGAAGGCAAATGGCAAGCAAAAGTTTATTTTTTATTATGCAAAGCACGCTGGCTTATGAAGCGACAGCCAGGACTATATATACACTTGCCCGCTGAATATCCTTTTGCTGGAGTGCGAATAAAGGCAAACACAGATAAATCCATTATAAACGCACGTTTGCACACACAAAGAGAGACTGCCAAAAAGAGAAAGACAGAGAGAGAGCGAGCGAGCGAGCGAGCATTGCTCAGCCATGTTGCAAGCACACTTTAAGCAACCAATTCGCTGTACAGTCTTTAAGGACGCTGCCATTGCTTGCATTCGTGGGTAATTAAAACTGATTACGGCTCATTAAATGATAAAGAAACGTAACGCACGCATTATGTGCTGGCGCGCCATGAGGCAGGCGAGGGGCATTTGCGAAGCGGCTGCTTCATTAAAATGATAAACACGCACGCGATGCCAATGTGCTGGCCGCATGTCCTTGCCGCAAGCGGCTTGCAATTGCGGCCAATCCAACAACAACAACAACAAAAAGAAGAAGAAGCAGTAGCAGTAGCAGTAGCAGTAGCAGAGCAGCCGGAACAATGGCAGCAACAGCAAGAAACACGCCTGGCGCACTTCCAACAATAAGCAACAATTTTAGCAGCCGCCAAAGCTATTATCCAGCGCCAGGACCTCATCGCCGCTGCTTTTTGCTATGCCTGCCAGCCAGGCAGCCAGCCAAACAGCCAGACAAACAGACAGCCAGACAGCCAACCAGGCTGTGCCAAGCAGGCACAAATTGTTTTTTACACATGTGCGCGCAACATATTAAATTGTAAACATGCATAAATGTTGTTTATTGGGCAGCGTCAGAGCCAAACAAAACAATAGCGAAACAGCAAAAGAAAGCAATGCACGAATGCACGAAACAACCAACAGGTACCCTGTAGGAAGTGAAGCAAAGGAAAAAGGCAAAACCAAGCTGAAAGTACAGATGACATAGAGCAGATAATATGATCTATCATTTATTATCTATGATCTGTCTACTCATCATCTACCAGCTATCATCTGCCATCTATCAGCTATCATCTATCTATTATCTATCTATCATCTACTATCATAGCAGATAAGGTAGTCCGATCTACAGCAACTTCAAACTGGGAAAGAAGAAAGCCAAATTTCAACTAGCAGCCATTCACAGCTAGACTATCTATATACCCTAGTTTTTTACTTTCAAATACCTAGAGCATACAAATGGGCAAATAATATGTGAATGCATGAACTTCACTCCGCGTCTCGACTCGATTTCGACTACTTGGCAACAAGGCTGGAGTTGGGAGCGAAGAAACAAAAAATGAGCGCAACGACTGTGGAGCGAGTGCCAAAAACAATTTTATGTTGTTTGATGACGTTTGCAAGCGTGCTGTGCGCTCCTTGAGGCTTAGCGAAAGTGTATCCTGTCAAAGGATATTATGCAACGAAATTATTGTAGTTGGCACCAAACAAAAAGTTTGCCAAAACATAAACACAGAGCCTCTCTGCAACTGCGACGGCCAGTAAGCTGCCAAAAAGTCCTGCTGAGCCCCGGCCCAAGTGCCATATGTGAAGCGAGGCAGAAGGCCGTGTGGTAGCAGGGGTTGTGTGTGTGTGTGTGTGTATGGTGGAGTGGGTTGGGTTGGACTGGGTTGCTCTTGCTGCTGCTGGTGTTGATGGTGATGGGGTAAGCGGTGTTATAAATGCGACAAATGAGCGCCGCATTAGCGTCACCAAAAGTGCGACCGCCATTTAAATGCACAACAACATCCAAACAAAACAAACTAAGTGAGCACGAGTTGGGTGTGATGTGCTAAGAGATATCCTAAACAGCATGCTGAGATGTTATGTGCAACATTCGAAACTTTTTTTGTATATAGATAAATGTTAGTATACCATTATAAAAAAGCTACTCCCCCTCGACTCGAACCCTTTTTCGACTTGGCTTATGCTCTAATAAATTTTTATAATTCATTTATTTTTTAGAATTTTTTTGCTCAAATATAATATATTTTTTAGGGTATATAAAATGCACTACAATAATTTTGCGCACGTCAAGGACTAGCCACAATGCCTGAACCAGGACATTAGCAACAAAATGCATGCCTACGAACACAAATGAGATGGAGGCTTGGAATGTTCGACATTATGACGACATAATTCGTGGCATTAACTAAACATGAAAATCCGTTTAAAATGTGCTATAGATACAAGACGCGAGAGAGAAAAAACAGGAAAGCTGGAAAGCCGAAAGCCCAAAGAGAGCTGAGCTAAAGAACTTCTTTAATCCAAATAGAAAAACTTATTGATGCTATGTAAATTTAGCTTAAATCAATTTATAGCTTAGTTATTTAACAAGTCATAACTCGATTTTGTCAAAGTACTTTAAATATTTAACACAATAACTGCTTAAAGCAAATTTGCCAGGCAAACTTTTTCGTTCTTTCGCATTTGAGGCTGCAATAGCAAACGACGACAACAACAACAAACCAGTCTTAAATAGCAACAACGACAGCAGCAACAACAACAACAAACAACAACAACCATAATAATAACTCTCACAACAGCGGCAGCAACAACAATGCGAACAAGAAAGCGTGGTTAAGTTTAGTAAGTCGACATTTGAATACCCTAGCAAGCATGCACACATACAATATGTATATATACATATATATACATATATATATGTACAATATGAGCTATGACAAGACATTTTCAGTTTCTTGAATCTCTTTAGACCATTTACTAAATTTGAATATAAATCTTGAACTAAATTGCTAATTGCAGCTAACAAATCATAATGCTGCACTCTCACTTCCTAACTCTCTCTCTCTCTCTTAAAAAAAGGGTATAAACTGCAGCCAGTAAAACTTAACGTACAACTTTTTTCACATGTTTGTGTGTGTGTGAGAATGTGAGTGTCAAATTGTGCTTGACTATGCGTGTGTGTGTGTGTGTAACACAAAAGCCGCATGCTGGCATGCCTGCATCTGTGTGTGTATGTGTGGGTGTGCGTGAGTATATGCGTGTGTGATAATGCAATTGTAATTGTGGTTGTAAATGTGCATTTGCATTTGTTACAAACTCTGCTCGCATTGTTGTTGCTGTTTGGTGTTGTTGCTGCGGCAAATTTAAACAATTTGCACATTGTTAACATTTATTTATCACTGTCGTAACAATTTGTGGCCATTGTGTATGTGTGTGTAAGTGTCTGTGCGTGCGCGTGAGAGTTTGTTATTTAAATTATCTTTCGCAGACAGTTGCAATAAATTTTGCATCCTTTTCTCTCTAATCAGCCGCATCGCTACACAAAAGCAACTTTAAATGTTAAAGTGCAAATGCAACGAGCTAACGGCAAAGGTGAGAGGCAACTAGATAGCAACACTGGCACATAGTCAAGCACACACTCACACTCACACACACACACATGTGCTTTTGCCAGATAGACTCTCCCACATATATCACTGACAACAGCTTGTGCCGAAAAATCATTGCGTTGGGTAATAGCAATATGTATGTGTGTGTGTGTGCAAGTGAATGTGAGTGTGTATGTGTGTGTGTGTGAGTGTGTTATATATACATATGTGAAAGACGCGTTTGTCTGTATATTTGCTATTTATTTATCAAACAATATGCAGCTGTTGCATTTCCCATACGCATTTTCCACGTATTTTGAATTTAATGCCAAACTTAATGTGCTCCACACACACACACACACACACACACAATCAACACCTCTGTCTGTGTGAGTTTCTTAAGTTCAAAAATAGCAAACCCAACAGCAGTCAGCAGTCAGCATATCAGCTCGCATTGTTCAGATATTTGCAATTTTGGCCATGGTAGAAAAAGGTATGCAACGAGTTTTTGTTTATCAACATAACTGTTTTGCCATTTAGTAGCCAAAGTTCTAGCTTGAGTTTACGGAATGTAAAATCACAATTTATAGACTTGCCACAGGGGTGAAGGACAAAATTGGTCTTGGCCCCAGCGACTCGACTCAACTCGACTCGAAAGTATGCAAAGACTTTTGTTAACCCCAAAAATTTCACATAACTTTGATTGGAAATATGATAAATGAGTTACCATTGCAATTGCTTTACACAAAACTAATCTCCAATTTAAGTTTCCATGTGATTTAATGTGGCCCAGGTAGGCCAATCGAACAGGTTACACCAAATGTTGCTCAGTCAGCAAGCACAACTAAGAAACATATTTATTTGAGCATACAAAATTAGATAACCATCATACAGGGAAAATTATTACAAATTGCTAACCAGGCAAATGCAATGCAATGACTTTATGGAGCGCATTCGTAAGCGCAGCTGTGGCAGCAGCAGCAGCAGCCTCAAAGGAAGTAGAAGCATCAGCAGCTGTTGCTGCGACGAAGACTTAAAACGTCGCTTGGCATAAATCCCACCCAGCAGTTGCCTCACCCGCCTACACCTAAGCGCATTTGTATTAAATCGAACGTGTTTCTTTTGGTAGGGCATATGTGCTTGGTAGTTGCTGCCTGGCAAGGACTGCTACTGGAACTGTTTTATTTATTGACTGCACGTAGCGTATATCCTTATAATTTTTGTATGTTTTACATCTGTGTGTGTGTGTGTGTGTGTGAGAGAGCTCTACATATGTCTCTATGCACAGCCCGCACACAGTCGCGCTGGCTCTGTCGGACCGTCTGTCGTCGATGTCTCTGTTGCTTTTTTGCGCTCGACTGCACGTCCAAATATCTACAACAATTTCTTCGTCAATGGCATTGAAGGTAGCAAGCTAGTTGCTACTCTCTCACTCAACCTCTCTCTATACACCTCTCTCTCTCTCTGCGCCTTTCTCTGTATGCAATCAACTGAAATTGAAACCTGCAACAAATGGCCATGTTTGACTTTTTGCAGCGGCCGAACGAATCAACCCAAGCACATAGAGAGAGACATTTGGCCATCGCCTTGCAGTTTGTACATTTTAACGGCTCTTGAGCAAATAAACGATTTTTGCATTTTAGATTTTTAAGCGGCTGTAAGGCTGTAAAGCACATATACTTTATACATATATATACATTTTAGCAATAAGTACAATATTTAGGAAAATTGCATATCGATTTGGCAATAGTTGAGCAAAAATAAATTTTGATGTGTCTATGCTTGTAGCTAGGTGTGTGTGTGTGTGTGTGTGTATAAAAAAGTGTTTACCGTTTACCGCTCGTGTGTGTGTGTGTGTGTGTTTCGTATCGCTAGCCATTTCACTGTTCATTTCCTGCCTGAGATTACTTCTGGGCAATTATATGGACTACACTCTCTTACACAATATGCACAAAATATGATGATTTTTTTCAGTGCAGCACATGCTCCATTAAATTTCAATATATATTCCAATAAGAATTTTACACAGAGACAGAATACTGCTGTGTGTGTGTGTGTGTGTGTGTGTGTGTGTCAGCTGTCTAATTGGTAATTTCCTCAATTTCTGTGACCCAACGCCCATCTAATATACATACATACATACAGTAGATGCATGTGTGTACTTCCTGCTGCTACACTTTCAACTCTAATTGATGCCAATGACAAATTAGAAAACTTGCCTCACTTTAAGATTTGCGTCGCCATATTGAATACTTTATAAGCCCAGCCGCGGGCCATATTAAATATGCACAAATACACCGAAAGGGGGCCGGAACAATAACTTAGCCAGGTACTTTGGCATTGCATTAATAAAAAAAATAAAAAAAAAAACAGCCTTAAGCCTGTCATAATAGGCGTGTGTACGTGTTTTTATTGTCAACTTCCTTGGGGGCAAGTTTCGCTGGGTTCGCCACACAAAAGGATAATTTCATATTCGCGTCGCTAACTTACGTAAATTGTTGAATCATACAATAAATAAAATGCAATGAATGTGCAAAAGTGCGGAGCGCGCATTGCTTGCGGTTCTTTGTAGAGAGGGACGTCTATATATATGTGTGTGTGTGTGTTGGTGTCTAGAGCGGCAGAGTAGTAGCGAGAGGGGGCAGTGCCATTTGCCAAGCGCAGCAGTAAATAAATTAACGTCCGCCACAGAAAAGTCAACGTCTTTGTTATTACGTACGTATGTCTGTGTGTACGTGCTTACGTATCTACTTACGTAGTTGCTGGCACGCATTTTTATAGCCTTGCGCTGTCTGCTCGAAGGGAAATGCATGCATATACATATACGTATGTATGTACATATATAGTTGCTGCACATGTGAAAAACAAACACGGAGTGCGCACAACCAACAATAACAATTAATTATTGAAATGCAAATGTAGTGAAGTTAAGTCCGAGTCTGAAAGCCGCAAAGTTTTCATAAACAGCTCAACGGCAATGGCAATGTTGACTGCATTATCAAAAGGTGCCACAACATTCTTTTTTTTTAATGGCTGCCAGACTTACCAGTAGCAAAAATAATGACTGCCCGCCGTAGGTCTGTTGCGTGCCATGGACAAATATTGGCGTAACTCTAGGCGCTGCAATAAATTGAGTTAAGCTGAACTCGTTGAAAGTGGCATGGCAATTGCACATTATGAAACACACACTTTACACTTATTGTCAATAGAGATGAACTGAGCGATCGCCAGACACGTGCATAAATATATCGGCAGCTTATAGACATATCGATAGTATGAACTGACACGAGGTTCACTAGATCGAAGCTTAGATGTTTTTCTCATTAGCATTCATAAAGCAAATTGGAATTTGTTAATATTCTTGTATTCAGTTATAATACATGCATTTATTATTTAAAACTAGGTTAGCGCAGCAGCTAAAACACCTCAATGCCCAATAAATTGCAGCAATGAAATTGGCTTTTGCTCCGATTCACCAATTCGCATATCTATCAGGTTTTCTGAGAACTCGGAACACGGCGAGCAACCACAATTCGAGGGCACCTCATGCTGTCAATTAAAAATTCATTTTAATGCAATTTATACAAAATATATGACAATTGTTAAACTTACGCGCTGGTTGTATTTGAAACCATCTTCGCAGACCATTTTGATTGAGATCGATTGGTAGGATTTGATGGTGCAACAGGTGCAGAACTTCTCATGCGTATCCGTTAGTTTATTATATTTGGAGCCCGAGCTGCAGGCGCCCTCGCAATCCGTAAAGCCCTTGATAGTCTCAGCATTCACACAAACGCCATGACCAGGCTTTGTATACTTTAGCAACTCCTTCGTCAGCGGCTCGGCCAGCGAAACGGGCAGACAGGTAGCTGCAATGGAATATAATATAAAAATTAGCGTATTGCATTAAATTGATTATGCTTTCCCTCTCACATAGATTCTCGGTAATTGGTTCGGATTTGCAGCGTTTGCAGCAGCCCTCCACATACTGTAAATGCTCTGCACAGTGACTGACATCTGGGCAGACTTCGAGCGACGAACTGACCATTAACAGTTTGTCCTTCTTCATGCATACATAGTGTGTACAGTTGTCCGGTGAGCTCCATACAGCATAAGCATCGTACAATTTGTTCTCGAAGACACAGGACGTCTGCACGCACTCGCCGCAGCATTTGCTCTCGTCCAGCTTCTGATAGCTGTAACCAGCCGGACAATCTGTCGTGCATTGCTCCAGCGTGCTGATAACCTGAGCAATGCCATCGGGTCCATAGGCGCACTGCTCCTGCTTGCAAACATCCTTGGCATGCAGCCACTTGTCTCCGATTTCCTTGGTAAAACTGCTCGATTCCTCCACCTCATATTGCACAATGCACAAATGCTTGGGCGGCACTGGGGGCATACAGTTGAATTAATTAATTACGCCCAATTAGATTCGGTTAGAATGATATGCGTACCGCATTTATGTGTGGGACAACAGGCGCCATCTGCTTTCTGTGTGCTGACCTCGTAGAAGCGTTGCTGGCAGTTGACTGGCGCCGGTGGACACTGATCCGGCTTGCAGACAATCTTCTGTGTGGGACAGCAGCCTTCATCGATCTTGACGAGCTGTTCGCCAGGCAACAGCTGGCGCGGTGGCTCAAGTGGATCACACTCCTCCTTGGGTTTGCATTCTAAAGAAATTAAACAATAAGTAAATACCTAAATAGTTATAAGTGTTCAAGAGTTACCGCAAATGTACTGGGGACAGCCGTTGACATCATTTTTCTGCTTCTTAAATTGCCCTGGTCCACACTCAGGCATTAGAGGAGCCAGGCACAGCTTTTGCGATTCCTTGGGCTCCGGCACGCAGCGATAGCGTGGACAGCACTCCTCGACGCTGATTATGGTCTGTGGTTTGTAGCCCTCGGCGCATATGTTCTCCTCCACTTGACATTTCTTCTCCACGCACGAGCTCTTGCCCTTGGCATCACACTGGCAATCGGTGCACTTGTCCTGCTGCCATTTATCGCCCGGCAGGTGCACACCATCATCGCATTTAGTGCACGCCGCTTCTGGTATACATTTGCCAGCATCCATAACTTGGCCGACAGGACAGAAGCAACCCTCAAAGCGCTCCGAGCTGAGACACATATCGTCGCTGTTCACCGTGTGGAACACCGCCTGGGTCTTTATACTAACCGCATCATAGTCGGTCATGGCCTTGACTGTATCGCAATTTTTGGCACAGCCGCAGGGCTCGTAGACCATGTCGCTGGGGCACTCGAACGGACAAAGCTCTGGACGGCGCCAGTTCGTGCAGATGCCCTTGTTGTTGCACTCCTTAGCATAGGTGGCCAGGGATAAGCAGACGCCTTGCTGTGTGTTGCCTGGCTTGCAGATATCCTGCTGACAGGCTGACACATAAGCAACGGGGTCCACAACCAGCGGACACTTGCCAAATAGGTCTTCGTTGTAGAACTGCAGGCAGGGATCCTTCTCTGGCGGCAATGGTATGCAGTTCTCCTTGGGCACATCTTCACTTAGGCACTCCTGGGCATCGGTCAAACCTAGTTTGGGTTCATCGGCCTGCCATGTCTGTATGGCATCCATGCCCGGCTTCTTCTTGGCCGGATTAGGTTTCAAGTCATTGCTAGCATCTTCATTGCAGTCACCGCAAAGTCCTTCCATTTTGCTGCCATACTTGATGCTGGGCACACCGAGCGTGAAGATCAGATCCTCGAATGAGGCTGTCAGCTCCACATGCGATTCGGGCAGAGTCAGCACCAGTTCCTTGCCCACCACTTGGCGCAACGTTATCCAGCTATCCTTGTATGGCATCTTCTTCACTTCGAAGCCATCCACTAGCACTTGCAATGTCTTTGGTTGGTTCGGCACACGCTGGACATGAATCACATGGTCACCATTGAGCACATGCAGCGACTTGGGACAGCTGGCACCGTCCATGGCGTTGACTTGGCCAAATTTCTTACAATCATCCATGCTGACATACACCTGGAACGTGTGCACACCTGGCAACACCACATCCCGAGACAGTAGGTAGGTGCAGTTGCCATTGAAACTGAAGCTCTTGTGATCATAGGTCAGGTATTTGGAGTTGCCCAGCGCCTTGCACACACAATCCTTGCAGTCGGCAATGGGCACACACTTGGGACCATTGCGAACGGTGCCCTCGGGGCAATAACAGCCCGGGAAGCAGACATCCGGCAGCACAGGACAATCATCGCTATGCAAATTGTCGCAGGAAGGTTCACAGCGTCGCTTATAGCAATCGGTGTGCACCAAGGCAGCTGGACAGCTAATCTCGCACTGATGCACTGCTCGCCACGTGTTTAACTGAACCAGTGGATTGACACTGAGGCACTTCTTCACGAAGCTCTCGAGTATGTTGCACTTGCATGCAGCGGCGTCTCCATTATTTGCCAGCAAGCAATCACAAGCAGCCTCCAGGCAGTAATTGTTCGAGAACTGCTTATAGTTGACAGCCTTATGGCATTTGGCAAAGGTGGGATGGCTGCAGAGTAAGACAGAGTAGACAAGATTAGCTCAAGAGAAACTAGAGAGAACATAACGAATGCCTACTTGATTATGTTACACAGCTGCAGCGCCTTGGCCTGCAGTTGCCTGGTGCATTTCTGATCGCCACATTGATCAAGGGGTATGCGTTTGTCGTACCAACTTTGACCGAACTTCTCCGTATTAGCCAACACCTGGCCATCGGGCGTGCGCTTGTCGTCACGCGGAATGCCATTGTAATAGCCACACAGACCGTCCACAGTGCGTATAAATTTGGAGGAGATGCCCACCTTGAGTATGCCAATGTCATCCAATTGCACCCAGAAGCCATACTTTGTGGACACAGCGAGCAACGTCTTGCCCGGCTGCGACACCACAAACGAGGCCTTGCAAACTGGCGAACTGAGCAGCTGCTGTACGGTGAACTCGAACCCATTGAATTTCACCTTAAGATGAGGCAACAGCACTAGCTCATTGCCTGCCTGCAGATCCTTGATGGTGACCACTTTATGGCAGACCTTGCGCGTCTCATCGCTGCACTGCTGATGAACTGCAAAAAAAAAAAACAAATTATATAAAGAACTACTAAATAAAGAATTTTTATCAAATCTCTACCCGATATGGTCCAGCTGCCATTGTGTATGTCCCTGGCCAGTATATGACTGCAGGGCCTGTATTTGAACAGGGTGCCATCAAAGGTGGTGAAGCTCTTGCCGCTTATCTCGCAGACATCATCCTTATTGGGTCGCAGCACGCACGTATATTTGAGACAATCGCCCGCCTTGGCAGTGCTCATGTCTAGCTCCACATCGTATTTCTCCGGGCACTTGGGCTCCACACAGGTGATTGACTCGTTCTTGCTCACCTCCTTGGTGGGTATGGGCACGCAGGTGAATTCACTGCATTCCTCCTCCTCCTGATAGTTCAGCTCGTTGCTGGGCATGGCCAAAATTTGCTCGTTTGAGGAAATAAACTTGGTTTTCGTTATGCTAACACCATCGTCCACAATGGACACTTGTTTGTGGAATGAAAAGATCTTGGACATCTTGCGCGCCTTTTTCTCAATAATCTTGATCTTCATTTGGGGCGGACAAACAGGCGCAGGGCAAGTGATAACCGTGGCTAAAAAACAATAAATTAAAATTCAAATTATTTGTATCCTTCATACATCGGACGTCCACTCACTTTCATTCTTCTCGCGCTTAATGTCTGGCTCTACTGTGAATGAGTCCCGACAGCTGGCATCTTCATCGTCCGCACAATCCTGCACGCCATTACACCACAGAACCTCTGGTATGCAGTCTCCACTGGAGGGGCACAAACGCTGGTGCTTGGGACACGGCTCGCACTTGCAGAAGCAATCGCTGGTTATGACCGGGCGCAGGTGACGCTCACCGCATGGTGCACACTTCTTGGGCTTGCAATTGTGGCGTCCACCCAAAATACAGACACACTCCTCACAAGCGGCATTCTCGAACTTGCTGCCGATCGGATAGCTGACATAGTTCTCGACGCAAGGACAGAGATTACGTTGCACACACTTGTTGCCGTCCCAGTAGAGTTGATCTTTGCATTGGCATTTCTTGGCATCGGGGCTTGAGCTGGTAATTCCTTCGCATACATTGCAGTTAGTTGGCTCCAGTGTCTCCTCATGTATCTCCTCTTTCACGGCAGCTATAGATAATTAAACACAGTTGAAATCAATTTGATTTTCCTACTTCAACTTTTACTTACGATAAGGCTTAAAGCAACCCAATGGTTCGATGCGCATGTTTATGTTGCCCTCCCACTTGGCGGGCACAATCTTCAGATACTGCGTGAGGATTGGCGTCTTAAAGTGATGGGTACGTGACGTCTGCTCGTCTACATTTGCCTCGAATATACGTGGCTGTCCATTGGGTGCCAGCACCGTGTTCCAAGTGGGTTTCCTCTTCGAGAACATAACCTTGTAGCCAGTTACCCAGCCATCGGGGCCGCCCTTGGTAATAAAACCGGATACGTTGCGTGGCTCCAGGAAATCAAATTCGATAAACTCATTGGGCGTATTGGCAAGTGGACGCCATGCCTGTGGTGTGGACAGCTTGAGCAGGTCAAGTAAACGTGGTTTCCTTGCCGGTTGCTGTAGCTGCCACAAGCTGCTCGCCTGTATCTGTTGCTCATGCATGTCACCCTTATCCACACCCATTTCATCAACACACTCCAGCTCGAAATGCACTGACGGACGCTCTGTGCTTGTGGGCAATGTGGGTGGCAAAGTGACAACTGGTAGCTCACCACAAATCAACAGCTCGACACGCATTGCAATCGATCCATGCCACTTGAGTGGGTAAATTCTCAGTGAGCTTGCCTCAATGGGTATCTTGAATAAAGTCTGCACGGGTTCACGCGAATCCAAAGGTCCATTAAACATTTGTGGCTTGTCCGTCTCATCGACCACATAGTTGTAGGCGATGCCATCGTGACTGTGCAGGATCTAAAAAATACATCATTTTATATTGAGCTATCAAATGTTTAGCCGCAACGCCTTTTCTACCTTGAAGAGCGTCACATAATTATTGAATTCCGGACTGCCAGCCATGATGACTCCATAAATGGGCTCCGGATGTTTAAAGTTCAGCTCCAAGTACTGCATCTGATCGTTGATCTGTGGTGACCAGCTGCCACCATCAGTTGTTGGTTTCTTGCTCAGACGCGCTTTATGCGGCGCATGCTCTGGAGCCAGCTTAGAGCTAGCATTGAAAATGCTATCGGGCAATGAGTCTGGACCATTTTCAATCATGGGTATGAGACTACGAGATTGAAAATAAAATAAATAAATAAATCCATAACAAACTTCAAAGCTAAGCATCTTACCGTTCGGGTGCACAGTGCAAGGGTGGAGTCAGAGTAATCGGAACTATAGGAACTATGGGCTCAAATGGCTCTGCAAAAAATAAACATTTATAAGAATCTAAGTTCTATCAATTATGTCTGCCACTTACCTATCGTTGGCTCTGGCACTGGCTCCGGCTTATTGGGTACACATGTGAAGGCATTATCAATGCACTGGCAAATCTCCAGCTCACCCACAACGGGCTTGTGGGGCTGCACATACTGCTCGGCCTTGTCCATGCACGGACACTCGTCCGCATGCACGCAGGTGTCTTCGTCACGCCAGTATTTGCCCAGCTTGGGACAGTCCGGCCGCAGTTCATCTACACAGCCAGGCTTGCAGTGCTCGCCGCGCAGGCACAGGCCGCGTTTGTGCAGAATGCTGCCGTAGTAGTGGCAAGTGTTTTCACACTGGTTGGCACACTCTGACCAGATCTTGCCCTCATCACACTGTAGAATGAGTTCCACCTCAGGCTCTGATGTGCGCTTGTCACAGCTGGGCTTCAGCTCTTGGACAATGCTAATGTGATCACAATTGAACATGGTAGGATTGAACATCATGAACTCGCCGCAAGTCTTCTCCACGTATGCCCAACCGCCATCGACGCCTTTGGGCTGGCAGTGCAGGAACTTATGACAATCGCCGGGATACTCTTTGTACTCGACCACGCCCACGTCACAGCTGGCGCCGATTTGGGGCTTTTCGATGGGCTTTAGCGTTGTGACCTCCGTCTCTCCATCGCACTGGCAGAAAACGCGCAACTCGTAGTCATGGCACTTGCCAATGCAACGCAAACCCTGAGCCAAGCTGCAGGCAACATTCTCGTCCATTTGCTCGGGCGGCTCATGGGTGCCCTTCACACGGCACTCCACCTTGGTCATGTACTGCTTCAGACAGGTGCCATAGATGCTCTCCAGGCGATCATAGCGCGGCAACTTCTCCTCATCGTTCAGCCGCACAATCTTCTCTGTGGCATCGGCATCGTTGTCAAACCAACGCGTCCAACCTCGCACGCATTTCGTTTGGTTCTGCGTGGCTAACGGTGCTTCGGTGGTGCCTTCAACATATGGTGCGGGTGTTGCCGGTACGACGGGTGCATCACACTTAACGCCACTGCAGATTTCCTTGCGCTTCGAGCAACGACACGTGGCACAGGCATCCTGGAAGGTGATGTCACCTTCATAGTAGGTCTTGCCGTCCTTCACCATGCACACAGGCTTGCACTCAGCCTTGGCCACACACTGCCGATAGGTGTCATTCAAATAGATGAAGCCATCCTCACAGGGCTTGATTTGGCAGCCCTCGATGCAGTTTTCACGGGTGCACATCCGCTCCGCAATGCCCTGATCCAAGAAATTGTCGCAGGTCTCTACGGCACAGGCGGGCGTACAGGACTTGTACTCCGAGCAGTGTGGATCGCATTGCATGGCTGAACAGAAGCAAATATTCAAAATAATTATATAAATTTTAAATCAATAAACATACGGCAGAAATGTTGGGATCTCCAGCGTATATTGATGCCCTTCTGGGCACAGGCATCCGCATAGGCCGCAACAGCCGTGCACAAGCATTCGCAATCGCCGCCCTGATCACAGGCGCACGTATCGAAGATGCAGCGCTTCAGATAACGCTCCAGTGGCACCTCCGCATGGCAGGGCTCGAAGAGCTCAGACTTCAGTGCGCCGCACTTCAATTGCGCCCACGTTTCGCGCTCTGGATGCTGGCGGCAGGCATCGATGGGTGCCACAGGTGCTGCACAATGCGGCTGCAACTTCCAGGCGTGGCCAAACAGCATGGCACTTGTTTCCAAGCCCAGTGATGGCGTTTGCATATCATCCTGGCTGTTTCCATTGTAATTGCCACACAAGCCGCTGACCTTGTTGCGCCATTCGTTGCCCAATTTGACATAAACACGTGTGCCTTCGTCCCATTTGACTTGTAGCTTGAGAGGAATAACCTCGACAACAACAAATACGCCCGATTTGTAAATGTGGAACGCATTGTGACCATTGGCATTGACGCTGTCTCGAAGTTCTAATTGGCAAATTCAAATGAAAAATATATGTATATTAATGTATCGATACCAATATCTACTACACCATTGTGCTCAGTACTTGGTACCAATTTCATCGATAACTCGATAAGTCAGCGATATACTCACTTTTAATAGCCGACTTATTGGGATCTACGCTGTAAGCCGAATCCTTGCTGAGCATCAATGATTCCTTCACACGTCCAGTCAACGCAATTTCCAGCGACTTGGAGCAAGTGACTCCCATTGTGCCGCACAGCACATTCTGTATGGTAATGCTGAAGCCATCGCCATTCTCGAAAACACCCTTGGAGAGCACATAATCACAAGCGCCCTGGAAGTCAAAGTCTTGGCCATCGTAGGTGGTGAAATGGGAGTCGCCCCATACGCTGCAGGTGGATTCACAGCCATTGTCCGAGCACTTCCAATTGCCTGCCTGGCAAACGCACGAATTGCAATCCTCCTTAATCTTATCGCCATCGTCATAGCTCTTGCCCGCATGATGGCACGAACAGTTCGTGGGCAGCACACACGCTTGCCGAGATGTGTCGTAGACATAGCCCTCCATGCACACACAGCCAGGCAAGCAGTCTGCCGAATCCGCCACATACTTATCCATATTTTTGCAGGTTTTCGGCTCTTTGGGTGCACACTTGGTGAACTCTGCAAAGGGTTGCTTGCCACACTTGCTGCGCAGCTCCGACGAAGGTGGATACTTGACATCATCGCCCGGATCAGCATCCTGACAATCCCAAACGCCATCCACACAGGTGCAAAGATCAAGGAATTTGCCACCGGGACGCACTTCCTTGTAGCCAGGCCGGAAGATCATACCATCAAAGCTGCAATGACACTTGTGCTTGGGCACACAGACACCCTGGTCATTGATGTACTCGCCATGTGGACAGCGACAGCCCTCGACACACTCCCGCGTGCAGCTGTTCTTGCCAGGCAAATCGTCGCAAGTCAAAGCGCAGCCATCACCACATTCATCAAACACCTGACCCATGGGACACTTGGCAGCTAATGTGATTTATATATACATATAGAGATGCAATGTTAATGGACATAATCTAGAGACTCTCACCGCACTCCTTGACAGTCATTCGCCAACCAGTTTTGACTCCCTGTCGCATGCATTCGGTCCCATAGGCGGAGAGAATTGGACAGAAACATTTCTCCGGTTCGTCCTTGCAGGCGCAAGTATCGTACAGACAATCCTCATAGAAGTTTTCGGGCTCCACCATGAAGTGGCATTCCTGGAATATGTCCTGCAATATCCAGTCACAATGCTTCTCAGCAATTGCCTTCTTCTCTGGACTCAGGGTGCAGGGATGCGGTCCCTGATGGGTCTCCGCCTGGAACTGGCAGGTGTCCTTGGTGCGCCACTTGTCCGCAAATGCCTCAATGGCCGTTTCAACATCGCCCTCGGGTGTGAGGAAGTCATCCTGTGTATTGGAATTGAATGTGCCGCACAGACCTTGCGTCTGCCCACGCCAACTGGGCGGTGCATCAACATAGACACGCGACACACCATCCCACCAGACACGTATGCCCCCCGCAAAGTCCACGGTCAGGAACGTGGAGCTGGCGCGTCGTATCAGCACCTCACCAACGCCCAACATCTTAGGCAGCTTGGCAATGGCCTTGTCATTGACGACCGTCGTTAGGCCCTGATCCAATTTGATTGTGGTTGGGGTGCCATCGCGTAGTAGGAAACGTATGGTTACAGACTTGGTGCAGGAAGGATCATCGGGTGCCGCATAGCTGAGTGCCTCCGATACGGCGCCGGAGCAGGCAATATTCTCCGCCTCCACCGACATGTTCGGTGTCTTCAGCAAGTAGTATGAACACTTGCCCATAAAATCGTATCGCCTGCCATCGAAGGTCTGGTAATGAGGATCACCAATGGCACCGCAACGTGCACCACACTTATCTTCGGTGCAATTCCATTGGCCGTTCTTGCAGGTGCAAGTGTTGCAGTTCTTCTTGACTGTTGCCTCCGGCTTGAATTCACGGCCACGCAACGTGCAGGGACACAGCTCTCGAGTGATGCACGCATCCTTGTACTGAACCGTGCCTTCAGGACAGAAACAGCCCTCGTTGCATTTGCCTTTGGTGGGTGCAGCGGCTGTCAGGCCTGACTCACAGGTTGGCTCCACATCCGGCCCACAGGCGCGATAGACGCGTCCAAAGCCGCAGCTGATGGCTATACAAGTATTTCATAATGATAAGTAAATATGATATGATGTCTAATATCACTCTTGACTCACGGCATATTTCCAGATTGCGCCAGCCGTGCTGCAATTGAATGCCCTTGAACATGCATTCCTTGGCCAGCATGGCAACGGCATCGCAATTGCAACTTTCGGGCTTCTCCCGATTCGCACAGTTGCAATAGTCGGCGATACAGGTGCGTATGAGTGCATCATAGTTGAAGGGTTTGATGCAGTCGCTCAGCTTTTCGTTGGCCAGCAGGCGCTCACACACAGTGACTGCCTTCTGGAGCTTGCTCTGCTCACAGGCTTCAATGCCAAATTCCATTTCGGCGCTGTTCTCCACACGGCACATTTCACTGTGATCATCCACACGCCATGTATCGGTGAAGGCCTTCACTGTCTCCAGTTTCTTGCCAGTTCGAGACATCAAATCGTTGCGATAATCACCGTCTAGAGAGCCGCATAGACCACCCACTTTGCCCCACATGGCAGGACCTGCATGCACAGCCACATACTGCTGATGATCCCAGTCGAGCTTGAGACCAATTGATTCCAGATCAATTTGCACATGCTGCGCCACTGGCATCACCTTCATGCCCATGACCTGAACGGGTATTGGTAACTGTTTGTTGGGCGTGGACAAACGTATTGTGCCATCTATAAAGTAAGTGAAAATCATCTGTATTCAAAGGACGCATCAATTGCTACTCACTCAAGTTCTCGAGGGTGTAGAGCACCGATTGCCATTGAATCTTCAGTGTGTGCGCACAACCATAGCCAGAGCCATAAGGACACGCTTTTAGTGTTACATCGAATGTGCCAGACACTTTGTCCAAGGTCAATGTATGTGAACAGGACAAAGGCGCTCTAAATATAAGAGGAAATTTTATCTTGCATTACTTATTGGGCGCCAATAAGTAGATCGCAGTCGATTAATTGATAACTATTTGAGATATCGCTATATACTCATTAGCTTAAGCTATCGATATATAAATATTGCAAGTATAAAATGTACTCATTCACATAAGTTATCGATAAGTACGTACTTGAAAACCAAACCATCGAATGTTTTCATATTGATGCCACCCCAGGTGGTGCACATGGCCGGTCTTGGCGACTGATCGATGACCACATCCACCTCGCTGCTCATATACAAGGAGTAACTGCTGAGAGTTGATACTGTTTCCTCCGATGACCACCATTCCTGCAGAGTATACACAACAATAAAGGGCTGCACGCTCATTTGTAAGCTCGACTTACACTACGATGTTCCAGATCCTTATACTTGGCCAGCAGCGCCAGCAGAATCTCACGTTGGCTTCTCAGCTCCGAGGTAATCTCCCCGCTAAAGGCGCCATGATACGTGCGACCCGGCTGTTGCATATGAGTCATTTGCACACTGCCCGACCTAATGGTGTATCCAGGTGCTGAGCATTTGTATATTAATGTATTAAACTCTTTTTATTTGTTGTTGCAGTTGCAGGGAAACTTACGAAAAATGCACTTTGGCAAGGGTGCAGGCAAATAGACACCCTGTGCATAGCTGCACTTATACTCCCTGTCCAGGCGCCCTTGCACCTGAAGACCCTTCACCTGTGGACAGGTAAAGGTGCAGCGCGCCTCCTCCGTATCGTAGGCGCACTTGTAGTTGCCATTAAACTGTGTGTTCGTTACATTGCAGCTGGAAATGCCTGATATACAAATGATCAATATATTTTTCAAATTCATTCAAGGACATCCCAATATATGCTCACTGTATTGGCAGAATGCGCCGCGATGCATCTTGGAGCACTGGCAGATGTTGAAGCTGATGCATTGACCGCCGTTCTGGCAGGCCGGAGAGCAGGTTGCTGAAGATAGAGAAGGTCAGCTTATATAATATATCCAGCACAGGAGTATGCTGTTCACTTACGTCCACAGTCTGGCATCTTGGCCAGCCCAGTTTTGGAATGCACCCATTGACCATTGCGGCACTCAATGTTGGCGATGCCGCTGCCATCTGGGAACTGAAAGCCTCGCATGCATTGGGCATTACAAAAGCTAACAGCAAATTGCATATTAAATATATATTTATATATAATAGTTGATGTAACCCGTTCAACTTACTTATTCTTGCAGGTTACCTTGGAATTCTTGGGCACCGGCGGCTTGGCTGCACACACGGACTTCTTGTGCTGGCACAGCGGGCCTGAATAGTTCTCCGGACACTGGCATATGCCCGCCTGTAGGCAGATGCCATTGTTCTCGCATGGTGGCAAGCACACAGCCTGACAAGGCGGCACTCGGCTAAACTCCGAGTTGCGTATTACCCAACCATCGTTGCTGCAAAACAGATCCAAGGATTTGGTGTCCTGGGAAAACGTATAACCATCCGGGCAATACACTTGACACCGACCATTGCCATTGCACTGGGACAGCACATTTTGTGGCAGTGTAAGCGATGCGCACTTGCCATACGCTCTCAACTGTTGAGCAGCATTGCCATAAAAGTTGCCCTTCACACTGGGGAATTACGTGATATATGAGATCTAAACTAGAAATAATCTGAAATATTTTACCCTTTGCCAATGCCAAATAAGCCCAGCGCATTGTTCATGAAGTTTGAGCTGTATACAGAAAGTTTTCAAATTTCTATATATATATTCTAATTTAACTTCTTTCAGTATAACACTCACCTTGCGGTCTTGACGCCACCCATAAGAGAGCCCCGATTCCCGCCATAGGCACCGCCTCCAGCTTGACCATCATTGTAGCTGTAGCTATAGCGCGCACTAAAGGATACTTATTATATAGAGATATATATTTCTATTGTAATTTGTTATAGATCGCACCTTACAGCTGGCGCCGCACGAAGTCCAAAATTGAAATGCCGTTCCTTGCGCTCCTTACTATCAACATCCGGTGCCAACTGAGCCAGCGGACTATCAAGTAGTGAATATAGTGCCCAGAGGCATTTAATTAGATAAAATATGTATTCAAATGCGAAATAGTTTTAAACAACGTAGCACAATATTATCTTGGCAGAAACAACTGCGTAGCGAAAACGGAAGTCGATTGAAATTTTAGCAAGAAATTTCAATGATTGTTATATATTATATGTATATATATATATGGTATATAGTATTTAGTATATACATTTATACATATATATATATAGAACATTTCACTTTTGTACATTTTTAATTTTAAATTAAGCATTTTATGTTTTATGGAACAAAGCTTTTAACTTAGCCCACATTTTTCATGTAATTTCATGCATTGCATTGCATTTGACAAACTTCATTTTGCTTCACTCACTCTATATCTTGATCATCATCATCAGACATAACTATATCGCCATCTTCGGCACACACATGGTTGAAGATTAGCAGCCAGGCTAAGAAGTACATAAATTTGTTTGCCATTTTATGGCTGGCCAAATATCCTTTTATTTGTATTGCATATATCACTGGTAATCCGTTTTATCCTTGATGCTGAAGTATTCGAATCCTTGCGAATCCTTTTCACTTCACTGCACAATTAAGCACTTCACAATTTTTTTCCACTTTAACACATATTCACAATTAAAAATCCGTTAATCAAGGCGACCGCGCGAACGCAACTAATTAAGCTGCCGATCCCCGGCGCCTTTTATAGGCCGCAAACTAACTAAGCGCCATTTTGTTTTTAGTTCTAATCAGAGTTTTTGTGCTTCCTAAAGTCAACGTCAAATATGCTGATTTCTATGTAGTTCGCGTTTCAAATTCACTTTTTTCTCTCGCCTTATCGCCTTAAAATGTGCCAAGTTGAAGCTGGCAGTGCAATTCAGCAACTTGGAAGCGATAAAACAGTTTCTCGCACACAAAGATATTATGAAACTGACCTAAAGAATATGCCAAGGCTAAGTTTATAAATAAATTACATAAGCAATACGCAAATCAGAATTAACGTCGCCATTCAGCGTAGCGTAATCTGTATATAAAACATGAATGAACAGAATATTGTGGGCGTATTTCGCATGCAATGAAATGTGCAAGTTAAATGTATAATCAAACAGGGGAGCGCGGTCAACGCTCTTTTAACGGCTAATAGTGTCAAAAGATTATCAATGACAACACTGATTATCGATTTCAATCGATAGTTTTTCTGCATAGTGCTGCCCATAACAGAATAGCGATGAGGCGCACAGACGGTTCGATTTGAATCTATCATTAAAAATTCAAATACAAATTATTATTTCCATTTTATGCACATTTATTTGCTTAACAACTAATATATCTTATTTGTAGCGCAATTAGTTACTGAAATAAACATTTATCACAGGAAATTACAATCATCAAAACGCTATTCGCTACTCGTCAACGATGTGTTCAGTTTTACAAGCAAAATTTTGGCGACGGGATGTTGATAAACCAAAATTTCCAAAATAAAGATAAATACAACTATAATATACATATTATAAACATCTGTTTGCTATTGCTGTTTCGTATAGGGTTCAATGTCGCGCTGCTGACGCATTGCCTCCGTCTCAGCGCCCACAGCGCAGGCTAGCAGAGAGTTGACCGTCTGCTCCTCGCCCGCTTTATACACATAGCCATTGGCTTTGTCAATGTGATTGCGCAGCCGAAGCATGCTGTCCGTGCTAAAAACATCCAGCAGTTTAAAGGAAACCAGCGCATAGTCCTCCACCATGGAGCAAATGGCTTCGTTTAGCTTCTGATATTTGCGCATAGTGGGATCATCATCAAGTTTCTCTAGCAAGTACTTCAGATCAAGCACATCCGTGTAGTAGTCAACGTTGAAGTGAAGCCTCGACTCGTGCTTGCGTAGCAGATCCGCCTTGGACAAGACATTCACGTGCGGCAAACTCATTCGCATCATCGTATTCAGCGCCATCAGCAGCGTGGCTATGAACTTCGCCGGCTCTGAGCAGTAATGCGAATCGATAAGATTGACTGTTACCAGGTTGTAGCGCTCCCCCTCCAAGCGCTCAAACACACGCGCCATCGCATTGTGGTGGGTGTAGAGCTCCACTTGGCCGGGACAGTCGAAGAGAAAGTAATTGTGCGTTGCACTCAGTTTTCTCAGTGCCGGCAGCAGCCAATCGTCGAAATGCTCAGCCAGGTACTCGGCGCAGTGCATGAGCGCTCCATTCGGTCCCAGCTGCATGTGCTCCATGCAATCTTCAACCGTAATCAGCTCCATGACGTTGACTACCGGCTGATAGGACATGTTATCGTTGCCTGGGTCCAGATTGACGACGCCCACTTGCCGGCCCAGCTCTTTATAGAATTTGTATGCCTCGTTGCAGTACGTTGTCTTGCCAGAGCCAGGTGGACCAATAATTAGCTGGCCATAACGTGGATTTTCTACTCTCGGCTGAACGCGTTGCAACATTTTTGATGTTTATTTATTATTGTTATGAACAGTGTGACCAAACAGAGATAGCACAAAATAACCCAGAAAGCGTTGCAGTATGGTCACTCTAGAAATTCGCTGTCGTTGCAACACGCACAGTTACTCATTATGGCTATGTTATTCAGTTACATAACCATAACAGCTGCGCCGATAATTACAGCTGATAATAAAAACATATCGATTAATTAACATGGCGCTGTTTAATAGAAATATTTTTAAATATAATTTATTTATTAGAAAACACATAACAAAGTTTAAGATAGATAAATACATTTATTAATACTGATGCTAAAATTGAATAATTTTTAAATCTATATGCATTATTAAAAAGGTTAAAATTCGATTAAATAAATGCTTCAATGGGTAATACATACATATGAAATATTATTAAAATTAGCGTGCAATATTTGAATATGTTGAGAGTGCAATAAAAACGAGAGTCTTGGTAAATCACTTGGCTGCTTCATTGGCTGCTGCTGTTTGTGCTGTTTACTTGGCTTCGCCTTCAGTGGTCTCCTTGTGCCCGTTGTTCTTCTGGACAAACAGTTCGGATGGGCCGACATGTTTGATGGGTATAATGCGTTCGTTCCCCTCCACCTGGGGTGCCAGGGGAGGCACCGTTATAGTCAGCACGCCTTCGTCAGTTAAAGTGGACGCAATGGCATCGGCATTATACTCCTTGGCCAGGGGATAGCGACGCACAAAGTGACGATAGACATGTCCGTGCTCGTCCTCGCGCTCCTCGTGTTTGCCCTCAACGATGACGCAATTGTTGACCAGCTTGACGCTGAGCTCACCTGGCTCGAACAGCCCCACATCGAGATGCACCTGGTAGTTGCCGTGCTTGTCCTGGCCCGCGGCTCGAGTGGTGCCAATTTCGCCGCTGTGTTTCTGGGCCACCAGGTGACGAGCATGTGCACCCATCTGGGCAATCATGCCCAGTGTATGCATGTCCAGGGAGTCGTGATGCCGCGAGTGCAGCCTGCGATACATGCGATTGGGAAACATGTCGTGGCCATAGAAAATGGATTCGGGTCCATCCAGATTCAGCACAAATGGAATGTCTGGCATTTTCTTTGCTTCTTTGCTTTCTTTTCACAAAATTGAGAATCTGTATCTGGTGGTGGTTCACTGAACCCAGCTGCGACGTCTCACTGGCCGTGTATAGGTGAGGGTTGATTTTTCAGCGGCGCTTGGGTGAGGTAAAGGCTCCAATCAGAATCCAACTTGAATGTCGCGACGCAAATGTGAAGTTGCTGAGCGCAGAGCTGACTTTTATACTCGAGCCAGGGCAAAGCTCTGGCGTTGGGAATTTTCTGGACTCAATGTGGCAGCTTGAGCTTTGATATGAATAGAACTGAACTCTATTATTGCTACATAATTGCGAAGTTCTAATGCTCATCATAGTAAAGCTCTGCTACTGGAAGCAACAATTGGGAATTTATTGAAGTTAGCGCTGGAGCTTTGAGAGCGAACATTATTAAATTTGACTATCCCGATGCAAATGTGAGAAGTGTAATTCATGGCAAAGCTTTGCCTGACTGCAGTGACATTCGGCAATTTATTGAAGTTAGAGGTCAAGCTTTGAGAGCGAATATTAAATTTGACTCGCAACGCAAACGTGAAAAAGCTTTGCCTGACTGCAGCAACATTCGGGAATATATTAAACATTTGAGAGCGAAGCACGTAATTAAATTTGACTATCACGACGCAAATGTGAAAAAGCTCTGCTTGCCTGCAGCGACAATTGAGAATTATCTAGATTCAATGCAATTTGGTTCTAGTTGGAGGTCGAGCTTTGAGAGCGCGCCAAAAATGTTTTTTAAAAAACCGCAGACGCCCTTTGCTTGAATTTAAATTCGATACATTTTGCAAATAGTAAACGGCGAGCGGCGACTGCTGCTGGCTGCTGGCGTCTGTCTGGAAGACAAAACAGTTAACGCTGTTCGCATTGAAGCAGCTGAGTCTGAGGTGAAATTCGATGATTGGTCGATGGCGGATGGCGGGTGGCGGCTGTCGCCAGCGCCAACCACAAAGCGACAACAACAATGGAAACCGGCTGGCTACAGCTAAGATTTCGTTTAACAATCCGAATCTGAGTCCAGCCAGCGCTGCGGTTGCTTTATTGTAGCTGAAGCATGCGGCTGATAAACATTAACATTGGCGCTGCCTTCGCTGCCGCCGTCGCCGTCGCTGTCGACGCTGTCGTCATCGTCTTGGCCGTAGCTTCGCTCTTGCCTATTATAAGTGCCAATGGCTCGTCAAACAGAGAACTTAGTGATCCGGCGACAATCAAGCTAAGTGAAAGCGCAATTTCGACTGCTGCCAATTTGCATATCAATCAAAGCAAAATCATGGACGCCACATACGAACAGGTCAAAGATGTGCCCAACCATCCAGAGATCTACCTGATCGATGTGCGCAATCCGGAGGAGCTGACAGCCACTGGCAGCATCCCCTCCAGCCTCAATGTACCCTGTGTGTGCACAAAATCAATTATTAGTTGCGATTCAATTTGATATTTGTTCAATTTCAATTTGTTTTTAGTGCCCGAACTGGAGGACGCACTGAAGTCCGACTCGGAGCAGTTCGAACAGAAATATGGACGCGCCAAGCCGGCGAATGATGCAAACATCATTTTCACCTGTCGCTCGGGCAGACGTGCCCAGGAGGCCGCCGAGCTAGCCAAGACTCTGGGCTTTACCAAGTAAGTTGCGCCTTTAATCAGATCTGGATTGTAACTATATATATCAATAATACTAATTCGCCCTTAGCTTGAGCGTCTATCGCGGCTCCTGGCTGGAGTGGGCCGAGAAGGAGGGTCTGCCACAGTGAGAGCCAAAGGCAAAACAACATTCCTCTTTGCACTTACTTTTTGGCCTATATTTAAATGTTAATTCACATTTTTTAATTACTTATATATGCTATACACTTATTTAAACATTATAAACGGTTGCGGAATAAATTTGACTTTTAAATTAATCTAAAATTAACTATTAATTATAAACAAGTTATACAAGCACACAATACATTATGAAAAAAAAATAAGAGTTGTAGCTGAGAGAGGCGCTTGACTATAATATATTATATAATTATACATTTACTTATATCATAATAATCAAAGTAACGCAATTACATTACTAATCTTTTGCATGCTAAAATTGTAATAAAAAGCTCAGCCCTTTACTACGCCCATGCTCCATATCTTACGCATACACACGCACGCAAGCCTATCTTGCAGAGCAAACACACATACACGCATACACATACACTCTCTTTCAGTTTAGCACACTCACACTGTCTCTCTCGCCCCCACTCTTCTATTATTGTACGGTAATAATCAAAGTAACGCAATTCATTTCTAATCTTATCTATGCAAAAATTGTATTAAAAAGCTGAGCCCTTTACTACGCCCATGTGCCATAACTCACGCATACACACGCACGCTAGCTCATTTTTCAGAGCAAACACACACACACACACGCATATACTCTCTTTAAATTTACCACACTCACACTGCACTGTTAAAAGTATTACTCAATCGTGCTCACACTGTCGCTCTCTCCCTCTCTCTCTCTCTCTTCTGCTGCTGCTGCTGTACTGACCTACCGCACTTTTGTTAGTAAATATCGAAAGTCGCTTCGCTTTAAGAAAGTTCTTGAAACTTCGATTGTTGAGCAACATTAAAAGAGATCAAAAGTATTTTTACTTTGCATACAAAAATAGCAAATAAAAATCCCTAAATAAATACTATTTAAAGTTAATTTTAAATAGCGAAAAAGTCGCTTCGCTTTGGTAAAGTTCTTGAAACTTCGATTATTCAACTACATTAAATGAAATCAAAAGTATTTTTAATTTACATACAAAAAAACCGAGAAATTCCCTAAATAAATACTATTTAAATGCCGGCACGGTGAGAATATTGAAAATTGCATCAGCTGCCAAGTCGAGAGAGCGCCAGAAGGTTCTCGAACCCATTCGAATTTCGTATAAAAGGCAGCCGGCACTTGGCGCTCTTCACATTCGAACAAAATACGTCAAAGTGAACGGAAGCAACTGCCGTAAAGCAGCAGCAGCAAAAGAGAGAATTTCACATTAAATTAAAGTTATTACAAGACATTAAGAAAGATGCGTTCGTTGCCCATGTTTCTACGTATGGCTGAGGAGCTGACCAGGATGCCGCGTGTGTCGCCATTCCAGGCCTTCTTCCACGAGCCGATGTGGACCGGCTTGACTGTGCCGCGCAATTGGCAGCAAATAGCGCGCAGCCAGGAGCAGCAGTTCACACCGGCTGCCACAATTGGCAAGCAGGGCTACCAGGTGTGCCTGGACGTCAGCGAATTCAAGCCCAACGAGCTGACCGTGAAGACAGTGAACAACAGCGTCGTCATCGAGGGCAAGTCGGAGCAGGAGGAGGATGCACAGGGTGGCTATCATTCGCGTCACTTTCTGCGTCGCTTCACTCTGCCCGCTGGCTACGAGGCGGATAAGACAACCTCCAGCCTAAGCAGCGATGGCGTCCTCACCATCAGTGTACCCAATCCGCCAGCTGTTGAGGCGGCACTCCAGGAACGCGTTGTACCCATACAGCAAACCGGACCAGCGGAGCTGAATGTCAAGCCGAATCCTCCCTTGGAGCAACCTGCGGAGAAAGAGAAGGAACAGTGAATCCTCTAGTCCCTCTAATTGTCTAGTAGCTTTAGAATTAGTTTAGCTATAAATAATAATACAATAAACATAAACAAAACCGAATACACTTTCGTTTTACTATGCTTGGCAGCAGCCACATGCAGTTGGGGCCCCTCCTCGCCTGCCTCGCCCCAGTCGGTGCCCTGATGACGTCCACTTGACTCGCGTCCAACATTGCATCTGCCGTTAGACACGCTTGTGTCTTGTTTGTTGGCCTTCGCGCATCGGGCAAATGATTCATCAGCCATCCGCATCCGGCGCAGCCATCACACGAGGCCACTTGGTCGTCGTCTCCGCCTTCGTAGACTCTGGGAGGCTATAAAAGCGCTGACAGCGCCATCAACAAATTTTATAAGCATTCGAGAGGTGGAAGCTATCAGAAATGACTTTGGTGCCGACCACATATCGCGATCTGTCCCGGGAATTGGATAGACCGCGTCCACTCTATCAGCAGCCATACGACTTCCAGCTGTATCCCTACCTCTGGGACGATCCTCGCATCTGGTGGCCCACCAACAGCAACAGCAGCAGCAGCGGCGACTACTTGCGCCCCTTGGATGAGCTGGTGAGCCGGCGAGTGCGCAATCAGCTAATACAATCGACGCCCTACGACTGGACATATCCGATGCGCTGGGACAACTACTACTCCGGCGAGCGGGTGCATGCGGATGAGAAAGGCTTTCGCATTGACATCGATGTGCGCCAGTTCCGACCACATGAGATTGTGGTGAAGACCAATGACGACTACATCATTGTCCAGGGCAATCACAACAAGCGCAGCGAGGGCGCCAATGGCTACGTGGAACGACACTTTGTGCGCAAGTATCTGCTCCCGCGTGGCTACAATGCCAACGAGGTCATCTCCGACATCTCCACGGATGGCATACTGACCATCAAGGCGCCGCCACCACCACCAGCCAAATACTATGCGCCCAGCGAACGGCTCGTGCGCGTTCATGAAACAGGAAAACTCTCGCTGCCCTGGAAGTGATTGCTCCCCTCCCTCAGCCCCATAGACATCTTTATAGCCCCCTCTTTTTGCATCATTGGGAAATATTCAAATTCAAGGTGAACTATTTATGGCCAACGCGCTGCATCGAGAATTTTAATTTTATTTTAAATACACAAATACAGAAAAACGCTTGATGCAATCTTAACTGCGCAATAAATTGAATTTATAGAAATCTGCATTGGAATAGATCAGTTACAATGTTTAGGGTTGCCACAGTTCTTGTTTTTAGTGTTTTCTTTGTGCTAGTTCTTTTTTTTGTGGATTTAGTTCTTTCTGCTTTCTAAGGCAAACAACAATTTGGACTTACTCAACATGAAATTTGAAAATAAGTTTTACAGCACTTAATATGAAAAACTTTTACAGCTAAAATTAGCAAAAGCAACAAAAAAAGTACAACTAAAATAGTTTTATTTTTTAAATGGTTTTTTATTTATTTTTCTTGCCTGCCGGAACTAGTCAAATTGTTCACAAACAAAAAAGCTTTTTTTATTCTGTTGGAATATTTTGGATATTATAACAAATTAGTCTTCAGCTCATTAGAATTAATGTGATTTCTAATAAATACAATGGGATTTGGTAAGGAATGAGGATGACGACACAGGTCGAGAGGCTGTTCGTTAGCTTCTACTTTCCAGCGTCCAGCTTCGACTTGGCTGCATCATTCGACTTGGCTGCATCATTGCCATTGGTGGCAGTCTTCTCCTTCGACTCATCCTCGTTGCGCTTGACGTTCAGATGAGCTGGGCCCACTTGCTGAATTTGAATCACACGCTCCTTGGTCTTGTCCTCGATGGGTTGCGGCTTTGGTACACTCACAGTGAGTACGCCATCGGAGGACAGCGAGGAGACGACCTTCTCTCCGTCGTAGCCCTTGGGCAGGGCATAGCGGCGCAAGAAATGGCGCGAGATGAAGCCATGATCGTCCTCGCGTTCCTCGTGCTTGCCCTCGACGACAATGGAGTTATCCACAACTTTGACACTTAGTTCGCTGGGCTTGAACTGGGCAACGTCCATGCACACCTGGAAGCCATCTTTGCCCACCTGTGACACGGGCCAATGCCAGCCATCGCCAGCTCCATTTGTTGGCTTTGCCAGATCACGATTGCGGCGACCGGCCAAAATCGTTCCCACCGGCGAAGTGGGACATTCAGGATGTACGCACTGCCATGGATTCAATAGCTGGTGAGCATTCCTAGGTTGCAGCTCGATGGGATGAATGCCCAGTCCGTAGTCGTAGAGTGGACGACGTGGCTCCTGCAGCTCGTTAATCAACGAAATAAGATTAGACAGCGACATTTTTTTTTTTGCAAATAACTTTTTCTGGTTTTTTTTTTAGATTAGTTTATAACAATTTTCAGGTTTTTCAAATTTTTAAAATATTTAAAAGTTTAGTTTGATTTTTTTTTATTCGCACAGCGGAGATGTTCACTCGATGAATGTTATTTTTCAACTGAGACGAAATCTCAAGCAGCGCGTGTTTTATAGCCGGCTGAGTTGATTTTCGAGAAACATCGAGCTTTTGCTAGTGTGTGTGCGAAATAGAGAAACAGAGAGGGCAACAGAGCGAGAAACATCGCGTGCTTGCCAGAATTTTCGAGTATGTCACAAAGAAGGTAAAAAGAAGAGCATCAAAAGAGCATTACGTGTAAGTCTTGTGTGTGTGTGTGTAAGAGCAAGAGAGAGAATGTCAGGCAGTACAAAAAGTCAAAGCAAAATGACAAAAGCAATTAAAAAGGCAACTTCGGAAGCACTTAGCAAACTCTTTTTTTTACTAAAATATATTTTATGTATGTATGTATGTATGTATGCATGTGTGCAGACAGACATGTATGTACATGTACAGATGTAAATGTTTGATTATGTATATAGTACATATGTATGTATGTATGTATATAATTGAGTCTTTATTTTGGCATTTTCAAATTGCATTTGTTGAGAAACCTAAAAGTTACATCCAAAATACATTTGTAGCTTTGTATTTACATACATACATACATATATGTAAATTAATATTCGATGCATGCATACATATATGTATGCACATACATACATACATATATGTACATATGTATGTACATTGTATATGGACGATTGAATGTACTTTCGAGAAATTAAATCAGACACCTAAATATGTATATGCATATGTACATACATACATACATATGTGCAAATCTCTTTAAGTACATACATACAAACATATGTATATACATACATTTTACTTAGTACGTAAAAGCAGAAGTGCATACATACATACATACGTATGTACATATGTATGTACACATATGCCCATATGTATCATATTTATAATTATTCCCCGTTTAGCAAATTAACTCTTTGTACATAAATTTAAATCCGTGTTCATTTTATTTTTTAAATTAATTTTATTGGATTCTCACAGTGAAACATAAATGCAAATACATTAATGTTGGTTCGAGTGTTGCCAGTGTTCTTTTACATGTTATAAAATTAGATGCACATGAATGAATGAATTTTAAAATTCGAATTACATACATTTAGTTAACAAAATGGAATTCTTACATTTCAAATGAATACATTCAAGATCTCTTATAGCTAAATGTGACGAAGTTTGTGATGTGTGTGTGTGTGATTTTTTTTGTTTTTTTTTTTAAGTCTTGCACTCTCCGAACAGTGTGGCAACACTCAGTTTTCGACTAAACTCCTTCCTCTTCGCGCTCCTCTATTTGCCTGTTTCCATTTTCTCGCCACCACCATTTTCGCTCTTGCCTTTGGCGTCGGTAGCGCCCTCTGGTGCCTTGACACTAAGGTGAGCCGGACCCGTTTGCTGGATTTGAACAATGCGCTCTTTGTTGGCCTGCTCCTTGTTAGGCGGCGGTGGCGCCTTCAGCGTGAGAACACCATCGGAGGAAACCGTGGAGATGACATCGTTGCCATCATAGTCCTTGGGCAAGGTGTACTTGCGCACAAAGTGGCGCTGGATCATGCCGTGGCCATCCTCGCGCTCCTCGTGCTTGCCCTCCACAATAATCGTCTTGTCCTGCACCTTAACAGACAGCTCGCTGGGCTTAAACTGGGCCACATCCATGCACACCTGGAAGCCATCTTTGCCAATTATGGGCAGCAGTGCATTCTGGCCAGCGGAGGCGCGACGACGTGCTGGCACCAACTGGTGATGGGTTCTCTCATAGGGCGTAAAGTGGGAGCGGCGACGATGCAAGTGATGGGGTATCATCAGACGTGGACGGTGGAATAGGTCGTTAGCATGTAGTCCGAAGCCGAAGTCATCGTCCAAGAAGTGGTCCCAGTCGGTATAGGCGCTATCTAGATCGCGAGCCAGACTCAAGAGTGGAACAATTGACATTTTTACTCGTTTTCTTTTGTTGCTTGGTAAATTATTGAAAAAAAAAAAATAACTTTCTGTTTGCTTCTGCGCAGCAGATGTGTTTAAAGCGACGGTTTGAATAGAATTGAAGAGGCGCAAGGAACGCAGCGGGTTTTTATACCGACGCCAAACTGCCTCACGCACACAACGACAACATGTTGGCAATTGTTGCTGGTTCGCTCTTGAACTTACTCGCTCTTTCTGTCGGCAAGTATGTGTATGTGTGTGTGTGTGTGTCAGCCGGCATATTGTTTTGTTTGCTCTCTTTCCCACACAGAAAGTTCTTTCAATTTCTTGAAGTTTCTGTGTAAATATATACTGCATACGTATATATGTATTTCTATACATACATACAAACGTATGTACTATATGCATATACGTTATTTTAAGTATTTCTTTTTTTAAAGCGACTGCATTTTAAAATTCGTATAGCATTTTTGCTAAAATGTTAAATTACATTTAGGGCTACACTGGCTGAAAATTGCATTCACTCAGACGTTGACGTTGCCATTTTGCTAGTACATTGAACTTGTTGTCTCTGTTTGCCGAGACCGGTTTGTTTGTCATTCTTTATGATTGTTTTCTTTTTACTGTATGTGCAAACATGTATGTATGTATGTATGGACATGCATGTAAATGTGTCTGTGTGTCTACATGTTTGAATGTAAATATGTAAGTGTGCGTGAATTTGCGCATTCTCTTTGGAGTAGGTTGCACATGAACTTAAGGGAAATATTGAAGCTTTTAACTAAAGCAAAATGCAGTACTATGCTACTGTTAAGCTTTTTCTACATAGATACGTATGTATATGTATGTATGTACATGCTTGCGTACACACAGATGTAATATGAATGAAGCTGGGTAGATAGTCTAAAATAAAATTCCCTGAACAGTTCGCGCAAATGTGAGCTTGTTGATGTACATATGTATGTACATATATAAGTAATTATGTACATATGTATGTATGTATATTGATGTAGGAATATATATTGTGATGTATGTACATATACATACATACATGTAATGTTACCCATAATAAAAACTCATTTTATTACAGAAAAATTATTTTTCTTTATTTGGGATATATAATCTTTACAAAGCTAAGGAAAGGGAAATTTTTAACATGTTCATACATATTTATGCACATACATACATACCATACGTATGTATGTAAATATTTATGGCATATGTGTTAATAGGTTAAATATATGTATATAAAACAGATATTGACTTTGATAATTGATTATAATAATAATAATGTGATCTACACACTAGAAATGACTTGACTTAGTTATGAGATGCGCAGTTTATTTGTCGCTGGTGGCGTCCTGTTCCAGCTGCTCCTTGGCGTTCTCCTTCACATTCAGATGGGCAGGTCCAACCTGCTGGATCTGGACAACACGCGGGTTGCCCTTATCCTCGATGGCCGCTGGCTTTGGCACGGTGACGGTGAGCACTCCGTCCGAGGATAGGGTGGACGCCACTTTGTCGGCCTCATAGCCCTCGGGCAGGGCGTACCGGCGCACGAAGTGGCGCGTGATGAAGCCATGATCATCCTCACGCTCCTCATGCTTGCCCTCGACGACAATGGAGTTCTCCACAACTTTGACGTTCAGCTCGCTGGGCTTGAACTGGGCCACGTCCATGCACACCTGGAAGCCATCCTTGCCGATCTTGGACACTGGGCGAATGCCGCCCGCCTGCTTCTCCAGCTGGCGCAGCTGCTGTTCAAGAGGCACTGCAGCCAGTGCCAGGTAGGGATTACGCTGCTGGCGCTGCCAATAGTAGGGCGAGTCGTAGAACGGCACCATCGACAGACGGTCCAGATCGTCAGCCAGGCTCAAGAGTAGTGGAAGATTTGCCATAATTCCTTTTTTTAAATAATACTTTGGTAACTTCTTTAAAAAATGTTTATATTTTGTGCTTTTATTCCTTGTGGGAAAGCTCTCTGTTAATTTCCTGTTGCTTCGCTTTTTCAACGCAAACTGATGACGGGAATAAAATGCGTCGCCTATTTATAGCTGCTTCGGTCGGTGGTGGCTTTCGATTACGCGCGCGCTTGTGCGTGCGACAGAGATGGCAGAACACAGGGAATGCCAAGGAAATTTCTGGCACTGGCTACAGTTGAATAATTTTGCAAATGTTCTGGAAAGCGCTCGAATGTATGTATGATGTACATGATGTTTGTAAATACATACATATGTACATATTTATATACTCATTTGCAACATTATCTAGCAAAGAAAGTGAGAGTGTTGCGCTGAGATAGCAGCAGTTACAGGGCGAGCCAAGCGATAACAAGAAGAATAAACAAAAACATTGCAGATAGAAGATAGAAGAAGGTTCTGAAACTTTCCAGAGCAAAATCTGGAATATTCGTTAATTTTCAAATTTGTATTATTTGATTTTATTTTTTCATTTGTTAATAGCGCAATTTATCAATGGCAATTCTAGCATATGTATGAATGTATATTTATGTATGTATGTATATGTGTTTATTGTGATATGATTCAATTATGAATTTAATAAATAAAAAAACAGTTAAAGATGGCAAAGCTGGAAAAAGCAAAAGCTCTATCGCTATTTCTCTCTCTACACACGCATACATACATACATACATACATACATATATGTGGGTAGACAAATGGGTGTAAATATGTATGTACATATGTATGTATGTTTATACAGTATCCAATGTATTGTAACAGTGTACATACATATACACATACATATGTATGTATGTACATATAAAAGTAAAACCTTCTTCACATAGTACATAACGGGATAAGACAAACATTATGCAAGAGCTTACAAACCAGGTACTCTATATACACAAACATACATACATACATATATGTACATATATAAATATGTATATATCAATATGTATATACATACATATGTACATATACTCTACCTTTATATGTATGTAAATATGTATATATATGGCTAAATTCCAATCAGCTTATGAATTTTCATGATAACGATAACTTTTAATATATGCACTTATGTACGCAAATAAATATACATACATACATATACATACATATGTACATATGTATTCATTAATGGACAGCTACAGCTTCGTTGCCAGCCCCCTATTTTGTTTGTCGTTTACTCAATTGCACAAGTCTCAAAACTAGTGTCTGGCTCTTGTCTAGTAACTGCTTGTATGTATGTATGTGTGTGTGCGTAGCAAACTTTATACGCACGCATGTTTTATGCATATATTCACGCTGAGCACATCAGCTTTTGTTGCTGCATACAAATGCAGTCTATAATATACATACGTATGTATATATAATATGTATGTATGTGTGTATACACTCGGCTTCGCCAAAGGGGCATTGCGCATGCTTTGCGCCTACCCCACCACTGCAGGCTGTTGCCCCCTTAGACACATAATTCCATTATCAACAAATTTTCAGTTGCCGGCTGGCCTTCCAGAACACCGACACAAATGCACATGCACATGTATGAGTGAGTGGAGAGACGCAAAAAGAAAAAACCAGCTGTTGTTGTAGTTGCTACAATCGCGCCGGCTCGGCAACCGGCCTGTGGCACGATACGTTTTTTGCGGCCTCTCAGCTGTTTCGCTGTGTTGCCGGCTGAGCGCAGGGAATTCAGCTGCAACATGGCTACTTTACATGCTCGTATCTTCAGCTAAATGGAAGTGTATGTATGTGTAGAGAATGTATGTGTGTGTGTGTAGACAAACGTATATGTATGTATGTATGCATAAATAGTATTCATATGTATGTACATATATTGTCTTGGCAACTCATGCCCAGGGCCAGAGGCGTAGGTCGAGAGGCTGGAGCCGGTTTTAAAGTTGCGCCGGCTTTTGTGTGTGTGTGTGTGTGTCTGTCTCTGTCTCCATCGTTGTCGGCCTGGAATACTTTCTTTGTTCTCGCAACCGGAAAATTGCCAACTTCGTTTTGCGAAAAAGCAGACACACACACACACACACACACACATGCATAAGTATGTACATACATATGTATGTATGTATGCGTGTCTGTGAGCTCTTTTGTAGATAAGCAATACTTTTGGATCTTATTTCGAGAGGGGTGTCGTCGTCGCCAGGTTTTGTTCTATTGATTTTTTGCCAAAAAACTGTGCAAATAAACAAAGATTGCACATGGGAAACGCTGGCCCAGCCTCACTTTGCATAAGCCGACGTTGCCGCCGACGTCGCCGTCTGCACCGACACCGACTCAGCGTGCGTACGAACCGGCATTCGTGGCCGCTGCTGCAGCGCTCCTTCCAGCGCTTCCAGGCCAGACATTCGTTTTCCATTCAGCGCTGCACAGTCGTTTAAAAGGTTGAACATTCAGCCATAAGAGCTCAAACGCAATCCAGTTAGAAGCCGGAACGGATCGCACGCGGAACGGTAGCAGCCAGTTATACAGTGCTCTAGTGCCCAGTGCCAAGTGCCAAGTGTCAGTGTCACCAGATCCCAGCCAGCAACCAGCAACAGAGACAATTCAAAGCCAACTGCCCCATCCCTCCCAGTGAATTCAAGCGGAGCATGTCGCTAATACCGTTCATACTCGATCTGGCCGAGGAGCTGCACGACTTCAATTTCAATCGCAGCGCCAGCCTCGGCCTCGGCCTGGGCATGGGCCTGGGCATGGACATTGACGACGTGGGCTTCGGTATGTATCCGCTGGAGCAGCAGCTGGCCGCTGCAACGGCTGCCACACAGCAGCCGTCTCAGCTCTCCCACTCGCACCCGCAGCTGTCGCCCTCAAACAGCACGCGTCGTGGCACACGACTCGTCCACTCGCACGGCCACGCCCACTCCCCAACAGGCTCTGGTGGGGTGTTGTGGGTGCCCATCAAGGGTGGGGGGCAGGGGCAGGGACAGGGACAGGGACAGGGTCAGCATCGCCATCATCCCTATAACCGTGTGGCCGGCGCCAAGACCGTCTGCTGCAATAAGTCCCTGTTGGAGCTGGAGAAGGAGCTGAGCGACAAGGTCAACTCCTCATTGGCAGCTGCTTCGAGCAGCTCCAGCAAATCGGCTTCGGCATCGGCATCGGCCTATTCGGTGGTCAATCGTAATGGCTTCCAGGTGAGCATGAATGTCAAGCAGTTCGCACCGGATGAGCTCACCGTGAAGACCATCGACAACTGCATCGTGGTCGAGGGGCAGCACGACGAGAAGGAGGATGGCCACGGCGTCATCTCGCGTCATTTCATACGCAAATACATGTTGCCGAAGGGCTTCGATCCGGCCGATGTCCACTCGACGTTGTCTTCGGATGGCATTCTAACTGTAAAGGCGCCACCACCGCCACCGCCACCCGCCGCCAAAGCGGGCGAGGAGCGACCCATTGAGCGCATCGTAGACATTCAGCAGCAGCCGCAGTCGCAGTCGCAGTCGGCTGCAGTACCGCTACCCGTGCTGGCGCAGACGAAGGATGCGCAGTTGCCAATTGGAAAAAGTGCAGCCAACGAAGTGGAGCAGCCAACCCTAAAAACAGCTGCAGCAGTCGCTTCCAGCGCTGAAGAGCGCAATGGCAACGGAGAGGCAGACGCTGGCGCCGACGCTGACGCCGACGGCGACGGCGACGTCAACGCCAACACAAACGCAGCTAAAACTGCTGATGAAACTGCAAATGCAAAAACAAAAGAAAAAAAAGAGAAAGAGAAAGAGAAAGAGACTGAGTCCGTTGTTCAAACTTCCACTAATAATTCCAACTCGATTTCCACTTCCACTTCCAATTCCAATGGCAACAATGGCGAACCGCAGCCAACTCCAGAGTCCAAGTCAATGGAAGTGGATGATACTGCTGAAACTGGGAATGTGGCCGAGACCGCTGTTGCCACAGTTGCCACAGCCGCTGTCGCTGACGAAAAGGAGGACTCCACCGACGCCAACGCCGTTAGTAGCAGCGGCACCGCTGCGGCAGAGGGCGACGCCACGAAAACCGACGATGCCAATGCCAATGGCAATGGCAATTCGTCCAGCTCCGATTCGAATTTGAATTCGAAAGACGAAAAGGCTGCCGTCGTAGCAGCAGCAGCAGACGCAGAGGACGACACCATGCCGGCTGCCAAGAAAGCCAAAATCGAAGTCGAGCAGCAGCTCGCCGAGCCAGAGAAAGTTGAGAAGGCCAGCAAGGGTGCGGAGGAGATCGCCGCTGAAGATGCGGCCATTCTACTGGCCAAGAAGCAGACAAGCGAGAACGGCGCAGCCGGCGCCGGCAAGGCAGAGGAGCCAACCCTGGCAGCGGCTAAGTGAATGTAGAGACTGATAATTGATGCGCAACCCAGAGAACTAAAAGAAAACAACTAAAATGAAAGAAAAAAAAAACAAAATAATAATAATGATAAACAAATATCGAATTGGAATGCGTTTTAATCTACATATAAATGTTTGATGTGTTTTTCAATAATTCGCAATAAATTACATGATAGGGCCTGCAGGAAGACGAAAGAAAGAAAGACAGACGAAAGAAGATGAGAAACTATGATATGACATTATGATTTCCTAAACAAGTGTGAAACAATTACGACTACAAGTATTCAGTAAAACTAAGCACATTATGTACTTAAAACTTACAAGTAAATAAAGATTCAAAGAGTGCGTTTTGCGTTTGGCTTTTTGCTTTTTCGCTTGCTTTTCTACTCCCATTGCTGTTGTTTTCCAGTCTATGATTGTCTCTCCTCTCTTCACACAGCCGGCGGCCGACCACTCTTTCTAGTTGTTGCGCTCTGCGGGCGATGAGTGCACTCTTACTATGCTATGCGATGTTTTTTCCTCTCTCTCTCCCATTGGAGCGCAGCAGCAAGTGTGCGATGTTTTAAGAAGAGCACGATTGCCGGCTATAAAAGCAGGAGCTAACAGGCCGAGACGTTACAGTTGAACAACAGTATTATTCAAAAGCAACACTTCGCTGGGCGAAAGAAAAGTTACAAAAAAAAGCGGCAAATCTTTTTTCTAAAACTACATAACTTTAAATCAAATCAAGTAAAAAAAAAAAGAAATTCAAAATGTCGCTATCCCATTTGATTACACTGGTCGATGCTCTGAACGAGCCTCGCAATCCCGTCTACGATTTTGGCATGGGCATGAATCCACGCCAGTTCCAAAACAGGAGCATGAACCAGTCGCTGCTGAGTCCTTGGCAGTGCCCGCATCCCGAGTGCCCAACCTCGCCAGTCGGCAAGATTTTGGCCAGTCGCCGCGGTCGCGGTGACATGACAAAGCTAACGAATGGCGAGGTCGATGCCTGGAGCATGCCCATTGCACAGGTGGGCAAAGATGGCTACCAGGTGTGCATGGATGTCACCCAGTTCACGCCCAGAGAGCTGAACGTAAAGGTGGCTGACAACTGGATCACCATCGAGGGCAAGCACGAAGAGCGCGAGGATGGCCATGGCTACATCTCGCGCCATTTTGTGCGTCGCTATGCCCTGCCCAAGGGCTTTGATGGTGATAAGGTCGTCTCCTCGCTGTCCTCCGATGGCATTCTATCTGTGAGTGTGCCCAAGCCGCAACCCAATGAGGACAAGACCAAGGAGCGAGTGATTCAAATTCAGCAAGTGGGTCCAGCTCATCTGAACATCAAGCGCAACGAGGAGGAGTCGAAGCCTAAGACTCCCACCAATGGAAACAGCGCCAAGTAGAAGCTGCAAACTAAAAGCCGAAAGCCAACGATCAGTGTTAACCGAAGTCAACCTCATTCCTAATCATATTCCAATGTATTTATTAAAAGTCATATTTATTGTAATGAGCAAAAGACTAATATGTTAAAAATAAAAAATGTTTGTAAAACGAATCACTAAAATTGTGTAATTTTTTCATCCGCCATTTTGCTTTTCTTTTTTCTTTCGGAACCATTTGCAGTTGCAGTTCGCTCATTTTAGTTCCACCCGCCATTAAGTGCTCGTCATTCTCTTTGGAATAGTTTTCTCTTTTTATTTGTTTTGCATATATATATATATATATGTATATATATATATTTATTTAAATAATGTAATGCATAATAAAAAATGTCGCGATCATAAGTATGCACACAGTATATATATGTATATTATGCTAATTCTATATATCTAAATCGGCTTCAATATCGATTTCAATTTCAATTTCAATTTTATCGCAAGCTGAGGATTTACATAGAGAGCCGCTGAAGCTGCACGGAGAAGCTCCCAGGCATTGGGGCTTTTGCACTTTTAATCATCAAAATGCCATTTTAAATATAGTTAAAAACTACATATATATTTATGCATTGTTATTGGTTGTGTTTGCTGCAGTTATTATTATTATTATTATTTAAATTTTATAATTATTAGTATTATTATTATTAGTTTTAATTAAAGGTATGTTAGGTTATGTTGTTTTATGTGTATATATTCAATGACGCTTAATCACAGATCAATTTTTAAAATTTTCATTTGACTTAGAAGTTAAGAAACAAAATACAAAATGTCACAAGTTCACGTCTACAGCTGCATGCATGTCATTATATATTATAGTATATATATATATATATATGAGCTAGACATAAAAAATGGATTTGGCTTGATCAGCAGAAGGAGCAGGGGAAGGGACAGGGGCGCGGGCAGAAGGGTTGACATCCAGCGCTAGCTGTGACAATGGGCAAAATGTATTTCTGCAGCGATTTAGTCGGTTTGTATATCTATCTATAAGTTGTATGTTTGTTCATTTGTTCAGTGCCTGTGTATATAGTTCTATATTCAGTTATAGATACTGTTGCTCTTCTCTTTTCTTTTGTTTTCCAAATGAAACTATATTTCTCTTGTTTGTTCTAAACGTACATACATTATTTTCCATGTGTGTTTGTTTTTTGTTGTTTGTTGTTGTTATGTTTGCAGTCTCAAAATTGTTTATGGGCTTTGTTTATATATGGTTTAGAGTTACGAAATTAACAGGATGGGATTGTTAACAAAATAAAAGAAAATATATATGAATTTGTGGGTTTGTCTGTCTAAATACTTTGAACATGTTAAGAGAGATAAAGGACAATCACTTTTTGATGAGACTCTCACAGCTGCTGCTGAGATTTGGCAACGACTTGAAGAACAATCGGGAACGATCTATTTGCGCATCCCCCGACGCACGATTCGAGCACTTGCTGCCCTTATTCGTTTCATCCACGCCCTTGTCAAAAGAGCGACGAAGCACCTGCTGCTGTTGCTGTTGCTGCTGTTGGTGCTGGTGTTGGTGTCCGGCGTAGGCAGCTGGTGGCGACAGCGGCGACGTTGGCAGCTCTATATCCAGCACAGTGTCCTTGCCATCCACATTCTTGCAGCGCAACATTGCCTCCTGTTCCATGTCCAGCTTGGTGTCCGAGTAGCGACGCACGTCCACCTCCCTGCCCAGCCGACAGTCGGCAGCAGTGGCACAACAGCTGAGTCCCGTTTGCTCCTCTTCGCCCAACATGCTCGAGTGGCGATAGTCGATCTTTGGTGGTGTGCTATAATCGTAGGCGAGCGGCGTGCCCACACCCACGCACATAGGCGAGTCATTGAGTATATCACGATTCTCCAGAAAAATGGACGAGTTGGAGTAGCGCTTCGACTGATGCGGCTTATAGACAAAGCCGCCCAACCCATTGGCCACAGCATGCGAGACACCGGAGCTAATCGAAGGCGCCTTGTGCTCACCGCTGCCTGCAAATGAGAACGGGATTAGCATGTGGACAAAGATTTATTCTCTATCTATCAACTGACCACTAAAGCTGCTTAACTGCATCGCGTGCTCACGGCCCGTGTCTGTGGATATGCCGCTGGCACTGAGATCTTGGCGTGAGCCGGCGCACAGATCTGTCGCCGAGCCACGACTGGAGCTCTCCGAGTGCTCCAGCACATTGTGTATTGAGTCATGGAACGGCGTCATACTGCCCGACCCTTGCGGACAGGGCCGAAACGAGGAGATCTGAGAGACGACATCGTCCAGCGCCCAGTCGCGATCGTAATTGTGTTGCGATTGCGAGCACTCAATGTTGGCCGCCACAGCCACCTGGCCCAGCTGTTGGCCAAGCTGTTGGCCATGTAGCTGCTGCTGCTGTTGCTGCAGCCGTTGTGCATGCCCGTCCTCCGTCTGTGTGCCCGCGCTGCTGCTGCTGTGCGGCACTGCGTCCAACTGCAGCATATGCTGCGGCGACGCATTCAACAGACGCTGCTGCAGCTGCAGCTGCATTTGTTGCTGATGCTGATGCAGGCCCGTTGAGGCTCCATTCTCCATGGTGCCACAGCTCGAGTCGTGCACAGAGTGACCTGCACTAGCGGACGCATTGATCTCCACTGTGCCATTGATGGCACCATGGCCATGAAGCGAGCTGTGCCGCTCGCTGAACTGATGATGAGCAGCCACTGGTGAAGGCGGCGCCAATGGATGAATCTTTTCCGGTGCATTCTGAATGAGCAGAATCCTGTAAATTTAATCAGATTGAGCAGAATTAGTAAATGTGCAGCAGATTCTTAAGATAGTGTCCTTGGACACTTTGTAAGCATATAAGAGGTATGAGTGGACTGGTCGAGAGTAACTGACTAGCAGATATCCTGAACAAAGCTAGCTCTACTCAAATTATCAGGAATATATGAATATATTCTGTGGTCTGAGTTTTTTACTATTCTAACTACTACTACTACTACTACTACAACTTGTAATACTTTTATTACTTCTATTACTTCTACTACTTTTACCATTTGTACTACTTCTATTACTTCTACTACTTCTACTATTTCTATTACTACTATCACTTCTACTACTTCTATTACTACTACATTACTACTACTACTACTACCTCTACTACTTATACTACTACTACCTCTACTACTTATACTACTACTACAACTACAGAAACCTCTACTACTGGTACTACTACTACTTCTCTTACTAGTACTACTACTACCTATACTATACTCCTCTTACTAGTAGTAGTAATACAACTCCTACTACTAATCAACTACTATTTCTGCATAGCAAAAGTAAGTAACTTATATACAATTTTCAGCGCCCGTTGTAATCAATATGCTTTCTTTTATACAGATACAAAATACTACATGGTCAAAGGCAGAGTATTAAACAGCTGGGTAAGCTGGGTAAGCTGGGTTCACCATAGTTTTAACAATTGTGCATTAGTTTTTGTAGCCGTTGGAAACACCTGTCGGAAATTACTTTGCGCTATTCGCGACATTTCTATTTAAAACCAAATCTCAACAATTGGCTCGTTAGTTTTGATTTGAAATTGAAATGAAGTTCTACTTGTTGCTGATTGGCTTCGCGTTGTTTGTGGCCAACTTTGAGGTTAATGGCAGAAGGCCGCCCAAATGTGTGGGACAACCAAGTAAGCGATAAGGTAAACCTAATAAGTGATGAACTAACTAATAAGGTGCATCAGTTCGCCAGACTTGCAAACTGCATCGAGATCTGGGTCACAGCAATTACGGTTGGTGCAGAGAATATGCCATGGCAGAAATGTGGTACTACAATATGCTACGCAACTCCTGCAATAAGATGTTCTATATGGGCTGCGGTGGCAACTTTAATCGCTTTTGCACTGAATCCGACTGTACTCAACAGTGCATAGCAAAGAACAAGGGTTAAATCGTATAGAAATTACTTAATTGTGTACAAATTTATGCAAATTAAAGAGTTAACTAATGGCACTCCCTAAGGTAAACTATAAATGTATTGGATTCCATATAGAGTTCTATATAGTATACTAAATATGTGCCTTTCATATTTGTACACAAATTTATAAATATATTGGAAGCGATTAAATGGTAATAACAAGATTGTTACAAAGCTTTGAGTGTTTGTTTCTTTTATCTACTTCTCGCTAGTTGAGTTCCTTTCAACTGTGGCACGGATGCAATGCAATTAAAAACTCATCTTAATGTGCATCCGACAGCTACTTATATACCTTACATATTTGTATACCTATTTAGAATTATTACAATAATTCATTTTCAAAAACTATTCTATGCCATCTGCTGTCTTGCGGTACTAGAGAACTAATGCTAATACGAAGTATATTGTTGGAGCCGTCTATATACATTCATTATCTATCAGATTAGCAAGTTAGCTTCCTTTGGCTGGTCTACTCGCCTGTTGAGTGCTTTCCAGCGATGGCAGAGATGCAGATAGGCCTTGCACTGAATGTACATGAAGACAATGCCGCCAGTAAGACCGACGGTAACAACGGCCAGCTTTGTCCAGAACGGCCAATCTGTGTGTGGGTGAACAAATGCAGTTAATATAAATGAAGAGGAGAGTTAATGGGGTATACAAACCAATCACTCCACGTTTTACATCATCTGCAGCCCGCTCGATGAGCACACACAGCGACCAAATGACGCACAAGGCGGCCGCTGAGTGGAAGAGCACCGAACAGCAGAGCCGGCGCCTCTCAATGCTGGAGATGTCAAGGCTGCGCCACTGTCAACCGCAATGCAATCGATGGCCCGGCACAGAAACAGAGAGAGAGAGAGAGAGAGAGAGAGAGAGAGAGAAAAAGGAAGCCAAACAATGCGCAAAAGAAAAAGAAAAACAATGCGAAATAAATTAGTTTGAGTAATAGAGATAGAGAAATGTCAGCTGCTACTGCTGCTGCTGCCACTTACCTCATTGAAGGGCTTTATTTTGGTGTGCATGATGAAGGGGAACTTGCACAGCTCGCAGGAGTTGGTCGCCGATGCAGTCAGCCACTGTTGGAGGCACGCCTGGTGCACGTACTTCAAGCTGCCCGAACAGTAGCAGGGCGTCAGCAGCGGATTCTGTGGATCGCTCTCGCAATGGCAGATGCGGCATATATCGCCGCTATTCTGTGACGCCTGGCTGCTGCCCGAGCCGAATCTGCAAATCAAGTTTCAACTCCATTATAAATTGACCTTTACATGTGTTGTGTAAAGTGCGTATGTATGCTGTATGTTGTTTGCCTGGGTCGTGACCTTCAACGGATAACTTAAACCGATTATTCGATGCGAAATGGGCAGCAGCCAATGGGTTGCCCCCACTTGATTGGCAGCTAAAAGAAAAACCAGCCCCAAGCGCCCAATCCACACGGCTTATGCGCAGCCTTTGTCCGCCTACTTTTACAAAGCATTCGGCTTTGGGGTCATGGCTGGACCGAGTCTGGGCTTTGTTCTTTCATTATGCCCAAATAAATATAGGCTTATGTGTGGGGGCAATTTTATAGTCCTGTGATTACAGCTAAAACGAGGGCGCAACTCTCTATAGATATATAACTCAATATATATTTATTTTGCAAAGTGTGATATACTATATATTTTATATGATATATGATATATGATATATGTTATATGATATCAATTCAACTACAATTAAGTTAAGCTAGCATTCATAAACTGAGCGATAATGCGACTTGCGAAAGTCGCGTTCGCTGTGAGAAAGTTAATGCACGATAAGGAAGTCAATTGACTTGAATGAACGATAAAATTGGAACAAGCCTCAGTGGATCGATTTATGTATTGTATATGGCGGCATTTATTTGCAGTCAAACGATTTATGTATTTTTTTTATATATATTAATTTCTTTTTTTTATGCATTGTAATAAATTGAATTTTTTATTATTCTTACTTTCGCTCGTTGCTTTCTCTTTTTTTCGGCATGTCTTTTGCTGAATATGTTCAGTAATCCAAAATAATAGTGAATTTTATTAATATTTTTATCAGTTTCAATTTAATTTAATTTTTAAAATCTTTAACCAGAGTTTTTTCTTTATAATTTTGTAATTATAGTTTGTTTTGCCCTGCATATTGTGTATATAAAAACAAAAACTAATTATATTATGTAAGTTTGTATCTATTTACTATTTACTTTGAACTATTTACATAGGTCGCACTGAGCCGCTATTTACACATTCAGCCTGCCCAGTGGAGCTCGCGCCGTCGCCTTCGCCTTCGCCTTTGTTGATAAACAATTTCCAAATCAATTTGCGCACAACTTAGAGGCAAAGTGTCTTTAGGCAAATAGAGGTACTTAATTTAGTTAGCACATTGCAGTTTCTATGACATATTGATATAATCATATAATGATATTTATTTGCTTGTGCAATACATATATACAATATACTACACACGAGTTAAGTGTTTGCTGCTTAGAGTGAAGCTTGCAAACAAAGCAGCAACGCAGTTCTATTAGATTACATACTTACACACGTATGTATGTCTATGCATGTTTGTAGACTCTTCAAATGCACACTGTTTAATTTCCTAGAAAGCTGTAATCAATTTATGAATGTGTGTGTATGTAAGGACTCCCATACTCATCATGCATAAGTTCCACATTCACAATAAATCCTTGCCCATTAAGCTTTTACTTTTATCACAATTCCCAGAACTGACAGAACTGACTGATACCACATAGGCAAACAAAACCTAATGAAATTCAGTCACCAGGAATCGGAGGAAGGCAAGGCGCAGCATCTGAAGCCAGTATAGACTTAAAATTTGCCCTCTTTTAAGATTTTATCTAAAGAGATTTGCTTTATTTAGGCAGAGTTTTAAAGGTGGCTAGAGTTGTTAGTTAAAAATACTAAAATATTTTACTTAAATCAAATAAGAATATTACAGTCCGGCGCAATAGACTGCTTAATACGCCTTCACATTCCAAAAAGAATTAAATATCTATTTTTGTTATATCTCAATAACTTTATGGTCAAATTTGGGCACTCTAGGTTTAAAACTGTGGACGGACAGCAGGACGGAAAGCAGGACGGACAGCAGGACGGACAGCAGGACGGAAAGCAGGACGGACAGCAGGACGGACATTGCACTAAACCAATCTACTCTTTTCGCTTTTTGAACGAGTATGGAAGTGTCCTACATGATAGAAGACGTAAAAATTTATCCTTTGTACGGATTTTATTTACTTTTTCAGCTTCACTCAGAAACCAGAAACGTGAAAGCTTTTAGTCGAAAAATTCTTAAAAATTATAGCAAAATTTGCATATTTATTTTCAGATAAGTATTTAATGCATGAAAAACCTTCTTAGAAGTTAGTTACCGAATTCTATTGAACTGTGCTATTAATATATAGCAATTTATTTGAGCTCTAGAGTTGCTTGAAATATAGAATTTTATATATATACATACATATATTACAAAGAACAGAAATAACTATACAAAATTCTTAATAAAATATAAAAATAGCTGGAATATTTACTTAGAATTTATTTATTTGAATTCGCTTTATAGATAATCGATGCTATTTTTATTATGTTTTGTGGAAGAGGGAAGAGATGAACACGCTATTTCCGAATTATTATTAATCTAGCTGCGTGTTTGTTATAATTTGTTGTTTTTTTTATTGTACAAATCCGATAAGAAATACACAAAAACTGTTTTATATAATATATAATATATAATATATATATGTACATATACATATATACATACATATGTATATATATAATTATATTTAAGTATATAAAAATTAAGAGAAGCCTGCACTTTGTAATTAATTTCAGTTGCCTGGCATTTCGTGATGTGTGCTGTAGGTTTTTCAAAATAATAATGGAATATGATTTTCATGTCGAAAAGCTGATGGCGCTTGCATTATAATTACTCAAATTTGTTCAATCATTCAGTGTGGCAATGCTTCAATCGTGCATTGCCACAGTTACAACATTTCAATCTGCTTTGAACTGGTCAAGTTCATGGCGGGCGCAATTACTTGAGCCGCATAGAGAGAGGGCTATCATTAGGGCCGGGTTAAACCCCCACAGTGAAGCGTCATAAACGACCAACTAACTAACTACATTTGATGTTGGCCCTAGTCTCGGCCAATTGGACAGAATGGGAGTAACTAACAGGGGCGTTCTATTGGGGAGTGCTTGACTAAGAAATACCCCGAAACTATTTTTATTATATACAGTAACTTGATCTATTTATAGATTTATATGAGTTAATTTTGAGTTCTTTCATAAGTCTTTTATTACTATCTAGGAAATTGTAAGTCACAGCATCTAAAACTCTGTCGCCACTCAACATTAAGCTTGCTTCTATCACTTTCTAGTTAAGCACAAACATCAAACTCCTTTATCTCTACTGAGTGAGCTTAGGGTATAAAAATTGGTTTTAGTTGAGCCACTTTTACTTTCTGTGCCCCTCCACTCACCCCCCGTTGCGTGCCCTTGGCTGTTTGCTGTTTGTGATTTTAGAGTTCAGACAGCAAGTGCGTGATTGGGCCGAAGGACATTGCTGGACAAAGGCAGGCACACCACAGGCAGTGAAGCGTTTGTGGTGCCGGTTGTCATCACATTTTAGCTGTTGTTATGGGACCGGCCAGGGTCACGTAGTTGTTGTCCAATCGGATCAATAAAACGCATTTGGACAGTGTGAAGCCCACAAACAGGAGCCAGCCCAATCATAAAACCGTCTAATATCTTTGACTATTACTTCTCTCTCTCACACACACTGTATATATCTTTTGGTTGTACAGCCATTTTAGTAGCTGTTTATCCTTTCAGACTGTCACATTTATATGCATATCTAACAATGATGTCTGCCAATTTTATGACTTCATTAGTTAATAGGCTCAGGAGCCGGCAGATGGCAGATGGCAGACGACAGACGACAGAGGATAGCTTAGAGCAGACGCCAGTCTGGCGGAATACCCAATCTTAATTTGCATACATCTTGATAATTTACTGAGCAGGCGGAGGCGGAGGCACAGGCTGCGGGTCCCCACTTTGATGGGTTGACATTTCATTTTCGAAGACGCAGTAAACAGATTTTGCGCAATTAGGGGAAAGTAAATAAATTGAGCTCATATCTGAAGATCAGGCTGCATAAATCACAAACAAAACAATTCCAAGTGTATCGAATCAGATCTTCAACCCCCACGCAGACTGCCACAACCATCTTTGTCTATTCAAAACAAAGCGCATTCATTGACCTTCTTAGCTATTTTCGTACACCTATAATATGGGGCCTATGGCATCTATATTTGGTTGCTATCGAAGCTTTGCGAGTATTTTGTGGGTTCTTGCAATGAAAGCTTTCGCTCAGCTCGCTCTGCCACACTATTCGATAGATTAACGCATATTAATGCAAAGCTCACTTTATCGCTCCGATAAGATATATGCACATACATATATACGCTGAAAACCAAACAATAACAATAACAATAACAATAATATTTATAGATATTCCGTCTGCGTATTCCATTATTCACAATTCGAATTGGCTGTGGGGTAGGCAGGCAAGTGTAGGGCACTCAAACTGAACACAATGGAGCTGTCTGTATAAATGTTTATAAGTCAGCCGACAGCAGTAAACAATTTCGATCAAGTCTGTTTGGGGTGGGACTACCAATTGAATTTTTTCTTGATTTGTATATCCAAGCAAGAGTTGAACTGCTTCCTTTTGCTTAATGCCAGATATATATTCTTGAAATATTTGAACATATATTTGATATAATGAGAAGTACAGATCGAAATTTGGTTATTTTGTGAAATGGACAAAAAAATAATACAAATATTTCAATATTTGATATAAATATTTGATATTTTGTTTCATTTTAATAATCATGCAGCTGTTCATAAAAATAGTAGTGCGACTGAAATGTTGGACAGCAAGGTTATATATACTTATGTATGTATATATATTATATTTACAAAGTTCTTTGCAAAATATTATGTTTCTTACAAAGTTTTGCTAACCAACATTTCAGTCGCACTACTATTTTTATGAACAGCTGCATAATTATTAAAATGAAATAAAATATCAAATATTTATACATAAGTATGATAACTTTTCAAACCGAATACTCGCTAAAAACATGTATTTTCAAATAAGAAATATTATCAATACAAATTTCGTATTTCAAAAGTCCAAACAGTTTCGTAATATAAGTGCCCTTTAGCGAGGCTGAACTGTATATATATACATAAATATAATCAAAAATTTATAGCTTTGCCTTTTGCTTAGATTTCATGGCTTTTAAATGCGCTGAAATATCAAAACAATTGAATTTTTATTATACATGATATCATTATGCAAATGAAACTTTATCAAAAGCAGTTCAAACTGGCGCTTTAGATATTGCTTTATCAGCAAAGTTTTTAACAAGGACTTAAATCGTGCTCATATTCAAACCACATGTGCACAGCTGCTCCTCAAGCTTCAAAATTGTGAGCTTAGCAAAGCCAATTGCGCAGAGCGCATCATATATACTCATAGTAATAAAGACAGAGACGTACACATTCAGAGCTGCACAGCTGAACTGATGAAACGTGGCTGTGGTATATAATTGATAATTGTAATATGCACCAGGCTATCGCATTTCCACTTTGGGACAGGTGCAAAACTCAATAAAATAAAATTAAAACAACTTTCGGACTTTTTTGTTTTTGTTTTTGTTTTTGCATTTGGTTTCAAGTTTCCGTTCGCAAAGTTAAAGCAAATGTTTGTTATTGTTGTTGTTGATGTTGCTGCTGTTTCCGCTGTCACTTGAAGAGGCGCCCAAGACAATTATATATAATATATATATATATAGAATTATATATATATGTATATATATAATCCATATATTTATTTGAACAAGTGGCCGAGCATTGTGTGTAATCAGGCAGTGTGCTATCAGGCAATCAATTCAATCAGTTGAGTTATTGCAATAGAAGCTCTCTTATATGCATACGACATACGACATGCGACATGCGACATGAGACATGGAGTAATTAATAGTAGATTTCGCTCACTCCATGCTGTTGCGTTCCATCAATTGGAATTGAAAGTGCCTGTGCCTGTGCCTGTAGCTTGTAGTCATTCTCCCATGGAGACCAGCTGCAGCAATTGAAACCACATGCGTAGCATGCGTGACGTATACGCAGCGTGTAACGCGTCACAAATCAATGAAACAAAAGCAATTCACTCACATTTACTTAGCATCAATTTAGCTTATTTTGCAACAATAATAAAAATAAATTTAGCAACAAATTAATATTCATATATATATATATATATATATATATATATATATATATATATATATATATATATATATATATATATATATATATATATATATATAGCACATAAACGTATGAGAAAGTTATGAATTGCCGGAAGTATTCTGTATGCATCTGTTTGCTTTGCCTTCTCATTTCTATACTCTGTTTATTTGCAGCGAAAGAGAGTATATTTGTTAATGTTGTCTAACATTCTATTATAATTATTTATATTAAGCTAAGATTTTCATTCAGCAAACTTCATTTAGTTTTCAGTTGCAAAAACTTAAACTTTTAAGCATTTATTTATTTTTATTATTTATATAAATTATTTTTTATATTTTTTTATTTACATATATCAGCACAGTAATAACAGTACAAACTTTATATTTCTAGAGTCAATATAGCGTATTTCACAGTCGGTTTCAGCTCGTCTCTTTTTATTTTGATTGTCTTTTAACTTTGCTTTGTTTTGCTTACTGTTTACTTTGAATTGTTTATATGCTTTATTTTTGTAATTTAATTTTGTATTTGTTTCATTTTGAAGCCAACTGGTTTTAGGCCTTGCAGCTGACAAGTCAACTCACTGAACTCTGCCAAAATGAAATCGTAAGTGATGCAAGTTCTTAAGTCCAAGTTTCAGTCTAACTAATCTAGCGACAAATTAATCAGTAATATGAAATATTTATATATGTAAATCAAAATATTAAATGTGTAATGTAATATGTCACGTTTGCTTGGCTTGACTTGGCTTGCATCGTGGTTCAGCTCACGTACACAGCACACGGATGCAGCGTTTAGCTCCACTCTGTACTAAAGCAAGCAGTGCACCAATACTAAGACACTAACTGTGGCATATGTGTGTGTGTGTATAAAATTTGTGTGCTTGAAATTTCACTTGATTTTAAGCAGTTTCAACTTGATGTTTACCTTTGATAAAATAAAAACATTGTTTCCTTACGTTTTTTTGTGTTTGTACTTTTAAATGGAACAACAAATTGATGTTGATGTGAGCTGATATATAGAACGATTTAATTTTTATTATTCTTCACTTTATAGAAAGACTTTATAGACTGCACTCAGCAGAAATACTGTAGCTCTAAAGCAAAAATGTCTGCGAAAGTCCTTTATATAGTCGCAAATAGCATGAAAATACATTTCATTCTCAGCAGTTTTATTCTCCCGAAATACACTCATTAAATAAACTAATCTTTTGTGGTTTTTCCTATAAAGTCGTGAACCTGTATATGTATGTGTTTCAGTTTATCAATAAAAATTGTGACGTTTTTCTTTTTTTTTTTTTGAAGAATACAAATGTTTCCCAGAAAGCAGCATCAGCGTATAAATCTAAGCATTAGCCGTACTCAGGCAGTTGGCACTCAGTACGCTTCTCTATCTATAGGTTGATGGTATAGCAAATAGTGCTTATCAGTTCCATATATTTAGCTTCGCTGCGTTTCGCTTTGTAATTGTGTTTGAGCGAATTATCCGCTTAACAAGTAAGCAAGCAACATGAGTAAATATTTAATTGCAACAGCAGAGCCGTCGACCCGTGGGTAGGCAAAAAGATGTCCACATTATATGATATATTGTAGATTGCGAGTTACTCAGATAAGGAGACAAGGTTCACACTTGTCTAAGATACTTTATCTGAAGTCTGTTTGAGTTTCTGACTGGTTTATAAATTAAAATGACGCCATAATTGTGGCCAGCGCTGTGTAAACTTAAGCAATGAGATGAATGAATGGGAAATATTGTATATACTATATATATTTGCAAATATATATACTATGTATGTATATCAGCATGGGAGTTGATGAAATAAGTTGTAAATCAAAGTAATTAGACAGCCAGGTGTCAGTGGCTTGACACCTGACCGCGCACTCGTATATAAATCCGAGCATTTGCATTTCAATTGATAAAATGCTTGCGAATTGGAATTAGACAAATATATGCACGGCATATATGCATATATGCAAATATAATTGGAGTATGATTAATTAAATTAGTTATGCCCGCAGCTATTCATAGTCATATGTGGGCTCGCGCGCTGCTGCCAATTTAATTGCCGTCATTAACATTTGCTAAATGCGATTACATTAATGGAATGGGCTTTGACTGTTTTGCTGTGTTAAACAGATGAACGATTGTATCAGCGCATTGCTCGCGCGGCTTCTGTTTTGATATTTTTATGAGTAGAGCACACTATTAACACTTTTAATTCATTTTAAAATTGATGTATTTTAATTTTTTTTTAGTAAATTTTAAGTGTATGTTAGTTCAGCTCTCAGTTCTCTATGACCAACTATTTGTTTAGCCTATTAAATTCCAGTGTCAATCGAAATATCTAAAAAAGTCAAAAGGGCTTTACGAGTAGAATCTACAACATTTTAAGAGCTTGTTACATATTACAGACTGTTATATTTGTGATCTTTGTATAGTATAACAAATAGTTTTCTATGACGAACCCATCAAATTCTAGAGTTGATCGTAATAGCTACAGTTTATGGTACTAAAGGTAAAGGTCAAGTTAACTTTACAATTAGAACAGATTATTAAACATATTTTTAGTACATTTCGAGTACTTGTTATATACATATAACAGTTTACTACACATTGCTTTTAGTATAACAGACAGTGTTGTCCACTGCAGCCAATCAAAATTCTGCAGCTCATAAAAAGGTAAATCAAAGTAACGGAAAGTCAAGGCAGTCGAGCGTACTTCACTGCAATGAAATGCAACTAGAAACCAAATTAAATGCCACTTCATAAATTTGGATTTGAGAATACAAAATTCCTGCTTAAATTAGACAACTTCTTTATAAATATTGTATTGTGTTGCAGCTCTGAATAATATATCAGACAGCCTTTACTTAACCAAACCAAACAATACTTTGAGTTCGCTTCGAGTTGACAAATAAAATTAGTTTGTTTTGCTAGTTTTTTTGTTGTTGGTGTTTAATTTTTAAGCAGTTTACACTCGAACTTACCTGACATTTGCGTAGTGCTGGCCGGAGCCGCCGGTGCTCCAGTCCACATGCTCTATATCTGAGGAGGTTTTAGCGTTATCGCACGACATTTTTGTGTTGTTTGTTTTTGGCTGCTCTATGACCTGCATTCAAGAGGATGCATTAGTTGCGTTTTTTTCTACAGAAATCTGGTCACTCTTACGTAGCAGCCCTTACGATTTGTGTTGTTGTTGTTGTTGCTACTGCTGCTGTTTTATTATTGTTATGGTTCTTCTTTTTTCTTGTGACGTTTTACTTTGCTGACCTCCGCCTCTGACCGTTTACCGTTTTTAGTCAGTCGATATGTTTAAGTTTTGTTATGTTTCTATTGTTGTTATTCTATTTGGTGCATTTGTTTGTTTTGAAATGGGAAACAGATGCTGCTGCGGCTGCGGCTGCTGCTGATGGTTTATTTTTAGCAAATGCCTGTTCTGATTGATGTTTTCCTTTTTCTTTTTTTCGTACTCTTGGTTCGTTGACTTCACACAGTTTGTTTTGGCCGGTGATTATTTTGAATGTTTCCAAAATTCATTTAAATTTCTATTGCACTTCGACGTAGGCTTTTGAGGCAATGAACTCTTACAATATCTGCGAGACGCAAATGTGAATGCAAGTGTGTGTGTGTGTGTTTGTGCGTGTCTATTATTATATATTTTGCTAATTCACAATAAAATAATTAAATTGTTTTATTTAATACGTTTTTTTGGCGCAATAACACGACCAGTAGTCCGTATTGTTCACGATTGCACATATTTCTATTTATTTGACCAGATGCAATCTGCTGTAGTTACAAATAAAACAAAGACATTTTGATTTAACCTGCGACATAAACGCACTTGCACAGACAAGAGCTGCGACAACACTGCAGTGTGGCTGCAAACTTCAACTGTGAAAATACTTGCTTTCGATGTTAATCGACTACACTTCACTTTTTCGATAATATTAAGAAATTTGGCTACCCTAAGAAACGATACGTTTCAAATCCGTGCATTTATAGTAGAGCAGGTTTCTAATTTTAATATTTTACTATTTTAAGTTCTACCATGGCTGCAAAACGCCACTGGGGCTACGATGTGCTCAAGAAAATGGCCAGCGAAGGTGTCAGTAAAAATGATTTGGATTACCTGAAAGAAACGTTTGCCATAGAAATCGGATCCCCAACCAAACTGAATCGCATAAATACTATAGAAGATTTAATAGACTGCCTGGAACGGGGTGAGGAGAACGTGGAACCCCTGCGTAATCTATGCGTGAGCAATATGCAGCTGCAGGGGGCAGTGGACAATTACCAAAGAGTGGAGCGCAAAGCCGGCGTAAACTGCTATCAGGAACGAACACTAGCCGAAGAGCCAGTAGCTGCAGCTCCACAGAATTATGTGACTTGTGCGCAGTTCACAGACGCGAAGCGTGCTGCAGTTTTTAAAAAAATATCAGAGCAATTGGGTCGCTCATGGCGTGATTGGGGCCGTAAGCTAAGCATAACTGAAGGTGCCATGGACGAAATAGAGATGCGCTATCCACAGGATCTCAAATCACGCATTCTACGACTGCTGCAGCTGTTTGAGGAGGACGAATGCAACGATCCCAGGCAGCTGCTATTGCAACTGTGTCGTGGACTTTCAGAATGTGGACGGAAGGACTTGCGATGTCGAGTGGAGCAAATAATGTCTCAATAACATTTATATGTAATTCCATTATATTTGTATATGTATATTTTATATAGTTGTCAAGAGAAAATTGTTTTTTTACCCTTAGTTTCTTTTCTTTGCAATTTCCACAATTAGAAAATATGAAAGTGGATTCCTCTCGTTGATTAATTTGTTTACATTGCTATAAATTAGATTGGTTACGGATAGGTAATTAAGCTAACGCAAAAGAGTCAGCAAAAATTCTTGCAAAATTTAGAGCTTGCTTGGAATTTTACTCAGTATGAATCGATTTGAAACTCGCGCCCTGCTTGACTATAGTGTCCCATATGCAATTGGTATTGAAGCAGATTTTGGTGTCCCAGACGCAGAGCATATCGCAGCTTGTGTCCCATCTCTAGAGCGGATTCCTCGCTATAGCCCTTCGCAGGCCAAATGGCTAAAAAGTAATATATATAAGTATATATGTATAACATAATATATTTGTTTAATTTTTGCAATTAGTTTGCACTCGAACTTACCTGAAATTTGCGCACTGCTAGCCGAAGTTACCGGAATTCCAGTCTACGTGCTCCATATTTGAGCAGCCCCTGAAATTTGTGATTTTGTTGTGATTGTCTTTTAAATTGCGGCGCTTTTTATTTGCTGACCGCCGCCTTAGACCATTCATCGTTTTGTGTTAGTCGATATGATTTTTTGGCGCAATAACACAACAAGTAATCCATAGTTTTCACAATTGCACATATTTCTATTTATTTGACCAGATGCAATCTGCAGTCTGCAGTGTGGGTGTAAATTTCAATTGTAAACATCGATTACACTTGACGTTTTGAAAACCCTTAAAAATTTGGTCACCCTAACAATCGATACAACGCAGATCTGTGTATTGCTAGTAAAATAGGTGTAAAATTTGATATTTTATTTTAAGTTCAGCCATGGCTACACAAGTCCACTGGAGCTATGATGTGCTCAAGAAAATGGCCATCGAAGGTGTCAGCAACAATGATTTGGATTATCTAAAGGAAACGTTTGCCATCGAAATTGGATCCCCAAGAAAAATGAATCGCATAAATACTATAGAAGACCTAATAGACTGCCTGGAACGGGGTGATCAAATCAGTGAGGAGAATGTGGAGCCCCTGCGTAATCTATGCGTGAGCAATATGCAGCTGCAGGCTGCAGTGGACAATTACCAAATAGTGGAGCGCAGAGCAGGCGTAAACTGCTATCAGGAACAAAGACTAGCCGAAGAGCTACAAAACCAGTTGCACATCAATCCACAGAAAGTCGTGCAGCCAGTAGCTGCAGCTCCACAGAATTATGTGACTTGTGCGCAGTTTACAGACGCGAAGCGTGCTGCAGTTTTTAAAAAAATATCAGAGCAGTTGGGTCGCTCATGGCGTGATTTGGGCCGTAAGCTAAGCATAACTGAAGGTGCCATGGACGAAATAGAGATGCGCTATCCACAGGATCTCAAGTCACGCATTCTACGACTGCTGCAGCTGTTTGAGGAGGACGAATGCAACGATCCCAGGCAGCTGCTATTGCAACTGTGTCGTGGACTTTCAGATTGTGGACGTAAGGACCTGCGCCGCCGAGTGGAGCAAATAATGTCTTACTAGCATTTTTTTGTCATTCCATTATATTTTGTATCCAATTGTGAAGAAAGCATGATTCGTTTTTTAACCTTAGTTTTCTTTATTTTTCGCAAATTCCATGACTAAAAAAGCGGCGCGTCTAATAATACGCTCCACTTTCTGATAACATGAGGGTATCTCTCTCGTTTATTTTCTTCTTTTTTTTTTTTGGATCAGTTTGTTTACGTTGCTATGAATTGAATTGGTTATGAGCCCGTAAGAATAAGCCAACGCAAAAGAGCTAAAAAAAAACTGTTGTAAAATTTAGAGAGCATTGCTCGAAATTTTACAAAGTATAAATCGATTTGACACTCGAGCCCTGCTTAACCATAGTGTCCTTATGCAGTTGATATTGAAGCAAATTTTGGCGTCCCAGACGCAGAGCATCACGCAGTTTGTGTCCAATCTCCAAAGCGGCTTCCTCGTTGTTGCCATTGGCAGTCCATATGGCTAAAAAGTACGATAATGCATAAGAATCTGGCAAATTGTTGCATTTTGCAGTGATGTCTTACATATCTTATTGCTCTTGGCGCGAATGTTCACAACGGCGCCACAGATCTGATCGGAATGATCGAATGCCTCGCCAATTAAACAAAGCAACTAGGAAAGAATCCATTATGAGAATAGAACAAAGATCCGATCCGTTGGCTGTTTATTCACTTACCACATCGAGCCACAAGTTGTCCAAATCGTTCTTGGAGCTTTTGTTCAGTGTGATCACCCAGCGACCACCTTGCTTATTGGCAGCATCCTCCCACATGGGGCTAAGAGGACAATGGTTTAGGTTTAGAATAGCTTTCAATATGGATCGATCATATACACTCTTACCGAATGCCCTTCTTGAATAGAGAATAATCGCTGCCCAATTTGATCTCAGATGGCGGCTTAATATGATTGTATAGGCTCCAGAAGTCTTCGACTGTATCAAAGCTGGTGATTTCGTTTTGCATATCCTCCCAGGACTTGGTGCGATCGTTCTCCAAATACCAGAGGGTCCATGTGTTCTGCAGCGGGTGTTTAAACAAATGCTCGGTGCGCACAGCTCCATCATCGGACTGTGGCTCGGCGACAACCTTTGCCTCCTCCTTGTTTGAAGCTACCTCGGTGGGAGCAGCAACGGCAGCCACAGCTGTTGGAGTTGGTTCTGGACGACCAGGTGCTACTGTGTTAGCACTAGCATTGGCCTGCTCATTGCCCGCAGACGCATTGCTGGTCTGTTAAGATGAAAGAAAAGAAAAATGAGTTAAAATCAAAGAGAATAATAAAAGTGCCGAATTCACTGGCTAAATCATTTTCGACGTTTACTTTGAACATGGACTTGGGGTTGGCAAAATTCTTCATTCTGTGAAAGTCGCTCTGCATGTTGAGGCCGAACGAGTCGCCGCTGTTGCTGCTGTTGGGAGGGAGCGTGAGCGCGAGCTTTTGCGAGTGGGAGCGGCGAGACGATCAGACGCTGATTCACTTGACGCGTTCACTAGTCGTTGCTGTGTATCGTATATACATATACATATATATATATATATGGACGTGTATGTGTGTGTGCGTGCGTGAAGCTTTTCTTTTGTAAGTTTCTCTATGTATGTATGTAAATAACGGGCCGGGTGGAATTATTGCTTGCTTATTTTTGCAGTATTTTTAATTTCTGACTCTGCCGTTAGTTGAGCCAAGCTGAGAGACGCTTACAAAACAGATTTTTATTAGATTCTGGAGATTTAGTGGATGTCATTGACATTACACTGACACTTTGCACTTATGTGTGTCTTTTATTAAATTTATTTTGTATTTTATTGCAGAAAACTAAACTTGTTCAACTCGTTGTTCTGTGTGCAATTCGCGGCCGCTTTTACTTTCGATTTGTGCACAATTATATATGTCTGTTGTATGTATATATATATATACATATACATATATGAATATATATATATATGTATATATGTCCTTATTTGTTAAAAATAATACACGAAATATCTTTTTTCGGTACTGGAAATGGAAGTACAAATTCCGAAATGAATGTGTTGCTTGCACGCTAAAATTTACGACTACACAACACACACATCTGTCGGAATACACACAGTTTGCCTGGATCTTTCGTTTTTCTCACTGGCAACTTTTGATCTTTGTGGCAAATGAGAAACGGAAGAAGAAAAAAATAAAACAGAAATATATGTTTAATTTAGATATAATGCGCGTATGCAAGTTCCGATAAGTGTGCGGCGGCGAATTACTCAAAGCCAACGGACTGAACTGAACTGTTCATCTGGCGTTAGCTGCAATAAAACTCTAGAGCAGCAGTCGCCATGGCAGAAAATTTAACTGTTGTTTCTCTTGCTGGCTGCTGACGCTTTGTTGCTCATTGCAGTAATTTAGTTTTCTGTTTCTCCTGCTTCACCTACTTTTTATGCTGCACACACTTGCACATGCACACACACACCTATATTTGTACGTATATAAATATATATATATATGTATATGTATATGTATATAAAAAGGCGAGTTAGGCGTGTGTGCGCGAGTAGTCTCAGCGAATTCCAGCGACCGAGCGACACCACAGAAGAATGACAACCGCAGAGGCAAACTCGCGGCGTGCTTTTAAAGAGCAAACGAAAGACACGGCACACACGGAACGAACACACGGCACAGCATATGCAAATGGAGAGAGCAACTTCGTAACGTAGCGCGAGCAAAATTTACGTAGACAACAGCGTGCAGATAATAATTAACTTTACTGCACTACGTTAATGGCAAACAACAAAAGTGTGGATGTGTATGTAATTTAACTAATTGAAAAATGTAAATTGAAAATCTAGCGATGACTTGCCACGCCAGCTGCACTCATATACTGTGTGTGTGTGTGCGTTCATTCCCCATGCTGCTCACTCCCTTCTTGTGCAACAGCCCTGTTTATCGACGACCCTGCCACGGCTGAAACCATGCGGCACATATTTATCATATTTTTCTTACCTTTTCGTTCTCTGACACTACCATGATGTCAATGAGAATTTGTTTTAGAAATTATCGTATACGCACTCGATTTGCGTACTAAGACACCCGGTAATTATCAGTTAAACGTTAAATAATTGCGTCTGGCTAACTTTGTAAGTTCAATACAGCGTGACCGAATCTAAAGCGATATGAAAATATTTTTAATATTTTTAGTATTTATTTGTTATATTTTAGTGTAATATTTGCTATTACTGCTGATGGTCACACTGACATAGTGCCTTACACAGCAGTTGTCGTTTAACAGTCTGTTAAGTTTTGTTGGAAATTTCTATAGCTTTTGCGAACAATTACTTGCTATAAAAGGCGGTTAATTTAAAAATGTATTGTAATAACTGATAATAAACTGTTAAAGACATTATTGTTTCAATAAGAATAAACATTATTGAAAAATCTTTAGCCTCTGTATCTTATAATTAAAATACTCATACATATATAATAAATATGATTTTCCAATCTAATAGGTAAATTTATTTTTTTATTGCTTCTTCTTTTCAGTTGTCTCCGATTCTTGCTTTACATTTAATTTAAAGTCTATGGGCTTATCGTAGCCCATAATGCGCACATAATGCTCGGGATCATCAAAGAGCGCGGGGTCAACGAAGAGCGGACGCTTCTTTACCAAAAACGAGGTAAACATGCCCGGAACCTCAGGCACAGTCACGTCGCTTGCACGAAATTTTGTCTAAAACAAAACGAATTTTAATTAAAAATTGTAGCCTAGATCAATTGAAATCCTGCACCCACCTTGATCTTCAACAGTATTAAGGATATTGTGGTAGCAATATATTCATCGGTAGCTTGGTTATAGTGCAGCTCCGTCACATATTTCTTGGTCACCAAATGTAGCAGGAAAGGCGTCACAAAGGTAAAGAAGCCGCCAACCGAGCAGAGGAAGACGGCCATGCCAGTGCCACCGATCTTAATGCCCTGCTCCATGAGAATGGGCTGGGCAGCCAGGCCGGCCAGGCTGGTGCTCAGCGAGAAGAGCTTCACCATTCTCATTCGTGGCGCCAGTGTTCCGTAATAAATACGTTTAAGATTTTGAGTCTTCGAGTTCTGATCAGCCACTCGCGTTGCCAACCATCTGTGTTGTTGCTGCTGCTGTTGTTGTTGTTGGTGTTGTAATTGTGTTCTTGACCAGGCCGCAATACCGCAACTGGACTGCACTTGAGCTGCACGACTCATTTGCGTCAGTGCCAGCGCAAATTGCTTGCCGCAGCGTATTGTAAACATTTTATATAATTTTTAGTACAATTTAACTGATTTTAATATTTCTTTTTATTGGTTACTTGCAAACGCTTTTATTATTGAATAACATAACACATTTTGAAAACAGCTGTGCTGTTAGCACATGTTGCAGACTGTTAAATTAAATGAACGCACAGTGAACGACGTGAAGCTGGTTGCGCTGATGTTAACATGGTAGATTGATTCATTTGTGGGCATAATGCGCGCGACATTTGAAACTAGAAAATGTATTTTTAAATTCTTATTTAGGGGAGATGGATGTGCATGTAGATAAGTAAATAAGATTGGGTAATTTGATTATTTGCAGCTATAACTATGTTTTAGCTAAATAAATACTGAAAACCAATATGTAGCAGCAACAACAGCAACTTTAACAAGGATATGCAGACAAATGAAACTTGGAAGTTTGCACTGTATTAAGTAAATATATGTACATATATACATACATATATGTATGTATATATGTATGTATGTGTGTGTGTGAATTCATAATCTGCTTAAATCGAGTATGAAATCTATTTATGTGTGTTGATGTTGTTGTGTCTGTTGTTGTAGTTGTTGTTGTTGCTGTTGTTGTTGTTGTTGCACTTGATTAACAATCAATTTTGTAATGTGCATGTTTGTGGAAAGCAATGCGAACACACAAAATGCGCTTGTAAATGCACATTAATGCCAAACGAACAGATGGGTAGGCGTGGCACACACACACATGCATACATACATATATGTATGTACTACAGTGAAAACTCGCATAGGCGCACGCTCATTGTTCAGCTTAAGCAAATAAGCAAGGAGAAGGCAGGCATACATAGTATATAAAATATATACTACAAATGAGAATGAGAGCTTCTCTTTAAGCTGTTCGTGCACAGAGTGTTTACTGTATATATGTATACCTATACATATTTTTATACATCTTTTCTGCTGCTCGTTGCAACCGCATTTTTTAATTGATTTCGCAATTTGATTGTTAATAATGCCAGAATTTTAATTTCTCTCTACATTTATTATTGAATGTTCTTTATGTGTGTTTGGTTCATTGCCTGCCACAATTTGTGGCCTTGTTGCATGTCCATAATTTGTTTTCTATGTCAAGTGCTCAAAACGAGTTACAATCTATCTACCTTCCCACTCCCACTCCCACTCCCCCTCCCACTCTCTATCTGTCTCTTTCTAATGCACTCAGGCGTTACTAATCAACAATTTTCAAAGTGACCAAAAATCACATTTGAGTTGCATTTGGATTTCAGCTTTTGCTCGGCGAATCGGTCAACTGCTCTTGTGACATGTGCATTCGCCTGCCACGCCCACCTGCCTGTCCGCCCAGCCAGCTATGGCAATCCTTTTGTTATCCGTGCCTTTTGTTGTCATTTCATTATTGTTATTTCATGCATCATATGCACTGCGCGCCTCCATCTTCCACCCCAGCCCCACTCTCTCTCCATTTCACTCTCTCGCTCCAAATTTCACATGCAGACGAGCCAAAATAATTCATAGCCAAAAAGTAGCATTGATATATGAAGCTATAAAGCGGAGAGAGGGAGATGGAGCGAGGGTGCAAGCTTAGGCAGCGCATATTGCACTTTCCAATACACTGGAATATCAATTTTTATTTTTATTAATTTTCATACTTCCCCTGCCATTTATACATATATCGAATTCTGATTAATGTAATTTCTGATTCCATTTGACTTTTGCTTAATTTAATTATTTCGCCTCAAATATAAATGATGCATAATTATGAATTTCTGATGCGCTCAGCAAAAAACTCAACTCAAAATTAGCTCAACTCAATTGCTGCTGCATTCACTCGTTTGTATCTTACGTATTCTGCAAAGGCTCGCCGCAACAAGTTGTGTTCGCTGTTTGATGTTGCGGTTCGTTAAGGAGAACATCGAACTCGTATACGCAACATACTCAATTGCCTGTTGTGTCTATCCTGTTTGATGCAACACGCTGTGTGAATTATGCGAGTTGCAGTTCGTTCGAGCGCAACTTGAGTGAAACTCAATTGTGATGTCTTCATTGGGGAAATCATTTGAGTGGAGTGCATTGAAAATATAATCCCTTTACGGCTGTTGGAGTGTAAGACTTTGTCAGCACTCAAAATTCAACTCAAACCTAATTTAGTTGCTCAAACGTAAATGTAAATGAAATTACAATTAACTTTCTAATGAGGCTCGCTGCAAAAGATGCTGCTGTGGCTAAGGGGCAAAGGCAGCCTGTGAAACACGATTCCTGAACGCGTTTTTGTAATTGTTGAATATTTGCATGCAGCTGGAGTATTGCCTGGACCCCCACAGCTAGACGTGCAATAAATCATTTAAAATTCACTTTAACACGCGCAAAACACCCAGCCACATCCTGACCAGCCCGACGGAGATAGACAAGGTAAAAGACAGAGAGAGCGAGAAAGGTAGAGCAGGAAAGATGCAGGATCAACGACGCATGCAGTTTTCATAGCGAGTCCCAAAGAGGGCGGGGCTGGGGGCAGTTGTTTGGCGAAATGCTAAACTAAATGCTGGAATAATTACAGACTTAAACTATGCGCATATTCAAAAAGAAGCAAAAAGAATGCGATGAGCATACAAGCCGATGTCCAGGATATGCACACCGGGCCATACAAAGACCATTTTGAGAGCTCGCTCGTACAGGTGGCAAACGGAAACTGCAAACATTGTTTGCTATATACTCGAATGTACAGTAAAATCCCGAATAACAAATATCCTTTACAAAAAATAATAAATATTTAATGTTCAGTATTTTTCTATTTCTATATCGATATCAAAGAATCTTAAAGTAATCGAAAGTCTGCTCACAATATCAAACTCTTCTATATCAATAACATTAATATGTATTTTAATTATTGATTTATTTTTATTATAGCTGCACACTTTAGCCAGCATTCACTGTACGTGGTATATGTGCACATATATGGGTTTGCCTATGAAAATATGCTTTTTCATTGTCAAGCATTTGAACTCTGTATATTTTTTATTTTACCTTTCGTATTTTTGCAGCATAATTCATGTTCACGCTAACTCGACGCTATTATATAATGTTTCGTTAAGTTATGTTTCGGTTTTGTTGTAGTCTACAAATTGGTAGTTCATTTTGCGCACATTTTCGCTTGGTTAGATTGTAAATTGGTTTATAATTTATACGCCCTTTCGAGTGTGCAGCCAGCCAAGCAATAATTTTCAACGTTTAATAAAGACAAATGTGTAGCAAATGGGTCAATTTCGGGAGCACATAGCTTTTGAATTATAGTTGCGCAGCAAGAGTGAATATATAAGTATTTTTTTTACACATATAATTTATCTAGTATTTTATTTGAATAGCAGTTGGGAGCAGCGTACCTGTTTTAGCTCGTGCAATATCAATCAGGGATCAGTCGATAGTTCAAGGATTCGTTGAGCTATCGCTAAACTTGAGTGCCATCGTTAAACCATCGAAAAAACAGTCACAATTTCTGTCAATTTCAGGAAAAACTATGAAAATGTATATGTATGTACTGTATATGTATATGTATTTACAGTTTTGTCATTTGTCTAGTTTTTTTTTTATTGCAGCCGCAAGCAGCGCACCTGGACTATCAAGCTATTGTGATCAGTCCAATAAGTTTGCGCTAGTTAGTGAGGAGTCGTTCAGCTATCGTTAAGTCTAAGTGTCATCATCGAACTATTCGTCGTTCAGCTATCGTTTAGTCTAAGTGTCATCATCGAACTATTCGTCGAACTCAAATGAATTCAGTTAGAAGTCAAAAAGCACATTAATTAATTTGATACATATTTAATGGTAGTTTCATCAAGCAGCAGCCATAATTCACTTTGCCCACTTTTCCATCAGCTTGCTGTTTTCCATTTTGCTATTTTCTATTAGTAACTTGGTCACTTTGGCAACGGGCAACGGGCAACGGGCAGCGGGCAGCGCACAAGTTGTACTAAAATAATTACTGACAAAGCCTTAAATATTAAATTACACACTTATTTATTTTTGCCAAAGGAGAAGAGGTGTAACGGGCGGCATATGGAGCCGCAATAATGAGAAGCTGCAACTACTCGACACTCGTGTCTGCTCCTGTCGCACTTCCTGTCGCACTTTGCCTGCTGCTACAATGTCCTTGTCCACGTCCTTTGGCTGGGCTATTCAAATACCTTTTCAGCCACTCTGCACTGCCCTGCACAGTGCTCTGCCATGGCCACTGCCACTGCTACTGCCACACTCTGGTGTTTACTTTGTGGTTATTTTGAGGCTACAAGTTGCAACTTTTACATTTGCTAGGCGAGGCGCAGGACCTTGTCCTGTGGATGTGGCTTTGTGCTGTGGCTGTGGCTGTGTCTGTTGACTGTCGGGAAATATGCTTAGATGCTTACCTTAATCTAATGCAAATGAAATGACAGCCGAGTGGGCGACTCTTTTTTTGCTCATCGATTTCGTGTCCTTTCATTAAACTCGATTGCGTGCAAAAAACAAGACCAAAACAAATATGAGGGAATATCTTAAATTTCAATAATCTGACAACTGAGGCAAATGGCTTTAGCAGCTGGTAAGTCCCGAACGAAGTTTTATGCCTGTCCAGCTGCATGTGCATCCATGTCTTTGTTTCTGCACCAACGCGCAGCGGACTCTGCCTTCAAGCTGTCTGCCAGCATTTAAATCAAAATTAAACCCACCGAAAATAAGCTACTCTTACACATGCGAGAGGGCGGAGTGCATCGGGGCATAGACAAGACTGTACTGCAGTGCTCCAAGTGCAGCAGCAACAGTCAACTCAAGTGTCCAAAGTCAATGGCTGCTGCTGTGGGCTGCCTGTTGTTCTGCTGGGCAAACGCTGCGTATACGTAATGTGTGCTGTTTGTTTGCTTGTCCAGCGATTTAACAGACACTGGCTCTGTGTGTGTGTGTGTGTGTATGTGTGTGGCGATTTAATAAAAATAGATGAGTAAACTGGCATTAGAGTGCGAGTGTGTGCCACACATAGACATGTACTTCATTGGCTTTGTGCCTTTGGCTCACTTCAAGCGTTACAAATTTAACTTTAAGCGTTTTGACGCTAAGTAGTTGATGGCTGCATCAGCAGCTCGGCTCGAGCAGCAGTTCCAGCTGCTGCAACCATTGGCAACTGCTTTTGAGTGCACTCCCACATTATTTCTTTAGAATATATCAAAAGTTATAGTTAAAGAGTTGCATGTTTGGAGAGCGCAGACACACATATTCCCAACGATATATGTATATATATATATATATATATATATATATATATATATATGTTTGTGTGTGTGCATTTATAACACCCGCCCGTCGTCGCAACGCATTTGCTTCCGGCACTTTGACTGCCTTGACTGGTTGATTCTAGTCAGCACGCTTCAATGCCAGAGCCGAGCATCCCTGCTCCTTCGGCTCCTGCGACTCCTGCTGACATGCACGCATCCTTGAAGCGAAATTGAAGTGTTTGTGCGAAGCGCACAAGTGGCCAAAATGTGCATGAAAATAGCTTAGAGCAGCATGAAAATTGTGACAGCAGCAGCAGGAGCAGCAGCAGCAGCGCGTCTACCCCCTCGCCCAAAAAAACTGTTGTCGATGAGCTTCGCTTGCGCCAGCAACAGGACAAAACGCCAACCACGCTTATGATCACAATGGCAATGCGAATGATAATGTTAAGCTGAAAGGAGCAACGAGTATATGGAAATGCGGATGCGAATGATGTTACGCATACTCGTTTCACTTTAATATTGCATTACACCCACACTCCACAGCTCTGCATATTTGTTGAGTTTCGTATTAAAATCAAAAGCAAAAAAAAAATCAGCAGGACATGGCTAGCTCAACAACTTGTTAACAAGTTAAAGTATTTCAATTTATTTTCTAATCAGCTTGGAGCTTTAAGTAAGTGAAATATGTAGAACAACAAATATATTTATATATATACAAGTATATATATATATATATATATATATATATATTAGTTTTATATACAATAGCTTAATAAACTTTCTTTTGTTGCACAACACGGCGTATGCGTAACGATAGCAACAATTTCTAAGCTCTTTAGCCTTAACCCAAATGATTTTGAATAATGAATGCAGCTGCATTTCCCTTGCCCCTTCACCTCCTCCTCCTACTGCTCCTGCCCGTCGCACAGTTGTCCCTGGCAACCAGATGCCAATTAGCTGCTGCTTTGGCTTTAAATCTCAGCTACTTAGTTTTGTGGTTAAATCTTGGGCAAAGTGTTTCGCCTGGCTTGACTTGCTGAAAATTCATAAGCGAACTTTATTCATTAGTTGGCGACGCAAGTCCAACAAACATCAACAGCAACAGCAACAGCAACAGCAACAAAACTCGTAAGCGAAATAAGTTTCTGTGCAGCGAGTTGTTATGAAATTTAAGCAAGTTGTCATAAAAATGTTCACACCCAAATCGCATTACAAGAAACAGCCAGAAAAACCCAACCATTGCCAGAATGCATCGAATAACCAATGCCACAGCAAAGTTCGCCACCAAAATCCACTGTGGTTACAACTTTTGCTCTTTGGGGAAAGGCTCCAGCTGCAGTTGCTGTTGTTGTTGCTGCTGTAAATTGCTGTTGCTGTTGGCCACAACTTTTTGGCTGGCACAATTGACACCTTCGCTATGTGGGTGAAGTGGTCTTTAACGTGGCCTTAATGCAGCCTACCTACATCTTAATTTGGCTAGCAGCTTGCCAGGCGCCTCTTGTTATTGCCAGATGCTCAAAAACTCAAAACTCAAAAACTGAAAACTGAAAACTTTGCACACAGCAATTGAAGCGGATGAGCGACATTGTTTTTGCTTACGACAAAAACTAAACGTGCCCAATGCGAAATTTCACTAAATGCGCACGAAAAAGCAAAAAAACAATAAAAAGAAAAACAATAAAATTAAAATGAAAGCCAGTGGGAGCAAGGTAGGCAAGAGAGAGAAGAGAGCACGACTTGTATATACCCTAACTGTCAAGTTTGTTTAAATGCATAATTATTTAGCTTTTTTTTTTTGAATGCCAATTGAAAGTTAAGATCTGCCTGGGCTACGAATTGGTAATATCCATTGGTTTAAAATCTTTAAGGAATTTATATATTTATTTAAGCCTAATTCTAGATACATATATAATATAGATACATATATCTATATATACTTTAGGGAGTAACAAGTCTTTTTAGATATAATTTAAGGCCTAACTCTAAATCAGCCAAACTAATAAGCAACCAATATACCCCATTTACCCATATACATAATGGGTATAATGGATATAAAACGATTTCTTTAAGTTGTGCAAGTTCTTTTAATTTTAATTAAACGGATGAGCAGCAATTAGCGAAATAAATTCAACAATTTTACAAATGAGCCAGGGCTGGGGCCACGGCAGGCCCAGCCAAGTGGGCGTGGCCAGTGAATTTGTCGTAACTTTTGGCCGGAATGCGGGCCAAATAGTGAGCAAACAAAATAGAGCTGACAAAAAAATATGTTTTTACTGCAGAATTTAGAAGTTTAACGACAACAACAACAACAACAACAACAATAAGAACAACAACAACATCAACAACAACAACAACTAGTCAGAGACAGTGAAGTAAACGTAGAGTTTGCTGCTCTCTATGACCTCTCTGTCTAGTGCCACACTTCAATTTCAAGTTGTTCTCGGCTTTCCAGCTTTTCTCCATTTTTAGCTAATTTTTTTTCATTTATTCATTTTGGCTTTAATTGGGGCTCGCTTACTTGCATTTTCGTTGTCAGTTTTGGATTTGCACCCCAAGAACTTGGCCAATGGCAAATGCATTCTATTCTTTCCCCTTTCAACTTCTTGCTGTACTTTTGCATTTAATTACGAAAGTTTTTTAATTAAATTACTGTGAAGAGCATCTGTGTCAGGTTGAGGTACTTTTTTCGGCTTTACATAATGGGCGAGAGAGCAAGCCAAATAGCTGCGATTTCCTTACTCTATCAATGCGGGGATTCACCGCATGAAACGAATATGATGTAATTGTACATCCCCTCACATCAAAAGAAATAGATTCTTAGTATTTGGGGAAGTTTCTAAAGTTCACATGCAAAATATATATAAATAAAACAAAAGTTTCCCTGCTGGCAACTGCTTGAGTTGCCCTCGCAGCTGTTCAACTTATGTTTTTATATATGACGTTCTCAGAAAAATCACCTCGTCTATCAGCTCTTTGGGGCTTATCTTAGGTCAATAAGTTGCCAGCACATGCTCGAGCTTGCCTCAGTCACTAAAATGAGCTCCGCGTGGCAAGTACTGATTTCTGTTGTTGTTGCTCTAGCACTCACAGCTGCTAATGGAGAGACTAGTCTGACCATTGTCTCTCGCACGGATTGGCATGCCCGGCCACCAAGTGGGGAAATGACAGCCATGTCGCTGCCGCTGGGCCGGGCTGTGATTGCGCACACGGCTGGACGTGGCTGCACGGATGATCAGAGCTGTGCCGCTCAGGTGGCCGGCATCCAGACCTATCAGATGATTCGCTTGAAATACTCTGATATTAGTTATCACTATTTGGTTGGTGGCAATGGGCGCGTCTATGAGGCGCGTAGTACCAGCCAGCAGGGCGCAATTGCCGCTGGCAATAATGCCAACAGCCTGGCGATTGCCTTCATTGGCAACTTCGATTTGGAGCCGCCCACAGAAGCAGCACTGGCCGCTGCCCAGTCGCTGCTAGAGCATGCTGTTAGCCAGGGTGAGCTTGCCCAGAACTATCAGCTGCTGGGCCATCGTCAGTTGAGCGCCACCAAAAGCCCAGGCGACGCCCTGTACACTGTGATAAAGAACTGGCCCCACTGGAGCAGCGTAGGAGATGGAGCATAGGAACAAGTTGCATAGATTTCGACACGTAAAGACCATTCCTTACACATTTATTGTAAATATAATTATGTATAATTTGTTGCTTGCTTAAATACGAATACTAAACTTTTAATTTTGTTGATCTGTTTTCTCATTTCATTTGTTTATTATTTTATTAATTTTATTTTGTTTTCTTTCATCTCGATATACTCGCGCGCGCCTTAACGTTTGGTTGTCGCTTTTGCAAAGCTCCCCGGGAGCACTGGGCCACAATAGAGATTTGAGACATCACATAGCATTCACTGAACTTCCAAAATAAAAACCTAAACTAACTTTACAGAACCTTAAAGCACAGAAGCAAAAGAACAGCTCACTTAATGCAGAGAAGATTAGAGGCAAAACTAGCTGGCCAGCAACATAACCAATATCAATTGCTAATGCCAATATCAATTCAAATATATATAGATATATATCTATACACACATATATATCAGTGTATATATACATATATAGATATATAGATTACGATTTAGAAAGTAGAAATAGAAAACAAGGAACTATACAAAATTCGTAAAGTACTTAGGTAAAATTGCACTAATATACGCCACCATTTGTGGTGGCACTACCATTTTGTTGCTGTGTTGCCACAATGGGCAGTTGGAGCAGCCAGTCTCGCTTGGCCTGCCCCTCGGGCGTATCACCACGCTGTGCGCTTAGCGTTTGGAAGCAGGTGGTCAATCCCACGCTGGGCGTGAACTCGGCGCGTTCGCGCAATTCCTCTTCTGTGGCCAGCATAATGCAATCTTCGTCAATGTCTTCGCCGTCCGCATAGGCCGGCTGCTGCTGCTCGATGCCGTTGCGCTGCTGGGCTATGCTGTCGCTGTTGCGTCGAAAGGAGTCGTCGGTCTTCCGCAGGAAATTATATAATGCCACACAGCCTAATACCACCTCATTGACATGCTTCTCGCTAACGCGCAATGGCTGCGCCAGTATCGGAAATATATTGCACAATATGCGCAACGTTTGTTCAGCATGAGCATTGATCTGTTCCAGAGCTGCGTACGCTGCACTCTCCTTGGCTACGAGCCGTGTGCTGACCAAATAAGATGTGCTGGGTAGCACCGCATCGCCGACGAGATAATAGCCTTTGCGATGCAGCTCAGATTTTGCCTCCAGTGCCTGCATCTTCTGCTCGATGAGCTCAACGGCAGTGGTCTGGTTGTAGATATCATTTGGTCGACTGTTCGCTGCACGCTCCACCTTTACATATTGGAAATTGTTGTCCGCATCGACAATGGCCGTAAAGATGACGGTCGCACGCTTGCGTTCGTCGTTGCTGATGCTGTTCTGCAGCTGAATGCTGCGCATAAATAGATTACCCACACACTGGGGCAGGGTATGTTTGCGCTCCATGTCGGTGGCCGCGTTGCGCCACTGCTCATCAGTCTTTGGTAGTGTCACGTATTGGTCCTTCAGGTGCTCATAGAAGCCCAGACAGATATTGGCAATCATTTCGTTTATCACAAATTTGGAGGCACGGAAGCAGTAGTTTCGACAAGAATGCACTTCACCTGCAACATACACATATATTTATGTATACTAATCATTTTACGTATAGTTTTAGGATGGAATTGAAATCGATTTATCTGATTTTGCTTACCCGTTGCCAAATACTTGAGCGTTATGGCCAGACGTTCCTCGGCGCTAAAAGATTTCTTCTTGCGCTGCGGCGCATACTGACTGATGATGGGCTCTAGTTTCTCTACCAGATATCGAAACTGGCTCTCGGTTATGGCTAGGAAGTAATTCAAGTGATAGCATTCGTCCTTGCGCGACTGCAGCTCACTAAGCAAATTCTCCTTGCTGAGAAATTCGGATTGATTCTTGCGGAGCCACTCCTTGGTCCATTCGAGACGCCGTCGCGTATTCAATATGCCAGCCAGATCGAGAGCACTGATTTTTGATGTCTGCGGCCGTGAGAGAACCGAGGTGCGTGCCGCACCGCTCGCTCCTGTGGTGGGAGCATTACCACTAACTGCATTCAGTGCATGTGCATCGTTGCGTTCTGGTCCAGGGGCGTTGCCATTGCCATTGCCATTGCTGTTGTCGTTGCCATTGCCATTGCTATTGTCCTGCGTGACCCCATTTGCAACAGCCGCGCCCACGCCCACCTGATGACTGCCAGCGCCAGCAGCGACGCCGCTGCTGCGATTCACATTCGTGCCACCGTCGCGCTCGCGCAGCACTCCGATAGCCTTTAGTTTGATTTTTTCCATTGCCTGGAAATGTATTCAAAATTTGTAGTGGGCATCTCTCATCAAAACAGTTCGTCAGCTCCTCGTACACGCCCCGCCCCGCCCACGTCAACCACTCGCCCTCGTGTACAGGGCTGTCACAGTCGTGTGCGTGTGCGTGTACGTGTGTACGTGTGTGTGTGTGTTTGTGGCGTTTTGTGCAACAAATCGATTTTTACTCACCCTCACTCTCCGCTGCGCTGAACTGCCTTTCGCTGCTGCTGCTGCTGCTCCCGTTCCTTCGTTGCCGTTGCCGTTGCCGTCGTCGTTGCTGTCGTTGCCGTCGCTGTGTGTATAACCAGTTTCGTTCTTTGAGGGGAAAACGGTTGGGGCTGTTGTATAATTAGAATTATTTGCACCACTGTCTCAACATTCGTTTGTTATCTATATCTTCAATGAATTTCACGAATTTGCACGTAGATTTTAGTTTTGCATCAGTCATCTGCTTCTTGGCTTTTGTCAGCTCAATACGATTTGCGATAGCAGCAACGACGAAGAATCTGAAATCTTGGCAGCAATTTCATTGCCCGTTTGTGCGTTGTATTCTATATAGATTCTTATATTGTTTAACTGTGTTTTAGCTGCTATGCAATTATGTGCTTAAAAACCACATTTTTCTTGATTTTTTCACTGTGCAGTTGCCTTTTTTCCAATTTTCTATTCCATACGCACGAAGTATTGCTTCGCTTCGTCAGCTGTTGCTTTCGTCGTCAGCTGTAATGTGGGGATGTGCAGTGTTGTCGAGCTACGTACTGAATGAACCAGTTGATTACTGAACTGATTCAATGAATTTGGTATTTTTTCTTTTATAAAAAAAAATTCTTTTAAAATTAAAAATGTTGTCTATTTACCATATTGCGCTCGACAATATGAATGCGTTTGCTGCTTTACTATTACGGGAATGAATCTTAAAGTAAGCACAGACAGTTTGACAATAGATTTTTAAAGAAAATGCTACTATTTCTTTCTACAAAAATCATTTCACAGTTTGAGCTACAAAAAACACGGCACCAATTGGAGTTGGTTAAATAAAATACTGACTCCAGACTTTTAAGTATGCTGTTAACAGGCAAAAGCCACATGTACACGCAGTCCAAGAATTTCTGTCTGCGTTTTGGTAATTCCAATGCGGTATTTAATTATGGTACTATTTTTCAAATACTAAATATGCAATCAGCTCCAACTTCAGTTTCAAACATTTATAACGGCTAAGCTCATAGGAGCTTTGTTTTTTCAAACACTGCCTTTACATATGTATACTATCCCGAGCTCTTCATATACTACATGCTCCATATACATATATGCTAGTACGTAATTAACCCCAAAGAAAAGAATTAAAACAATTTTTTTATTAAGCATTTTATTTGGTTATTCATACGCGTGTGGTTTACAATACAAATAATGTTTTTTTTTTGTTGTTTTTCTATTTGCTGTATGTTTTTAACACAAATATTATTATATTTATAACCCATTACACTGGCGATGCTAAGACATTTTAATCTTGTAATAATTTAATATTTATTATGAATACACGGCAAAGATGTGCATTACAAAAATTAGCATTAAGTATATGACTCTGTTGTATGTTTGCGGCTTTATGTGAATAATTACCATACTTCGGTTGTGTTCATCTTGTATATAAGTATTTTAAATTTTATCTATGCATGTTACTGTTTTGTTATTGTATAATAATAATGTATGTATTTATGTATATTTTTCATTAAAATATGCAAGCGTAAAAATTTGCTTGGTTCTTGTAAAAAATGAGACTTTAAAAGCATTTCACTTCCCAGGCCTTCACTACTTGCTCTTTACATCTGTATGCACTTGTATATTTTGCTTAAATTAAACTACAATAATAAGCGACTCATTTAATACATACATATAATAGATATAACTACATCAAATTAAAAGCAAATGTGTATTCGGCATTCGATTATAATGCGTTTAGCTCGAGAACTCTTGTTTCTTAGAAGATTTCATAAATTTGTTATTATAAAACATTAAAGCCAATTATAGAAAATGTGAAATAGCCTTCGCTTGCCACATTCACCTTTGCGATTTTTATAGTTTTTATAAATATATAAAATATATATATATATATATGTGAGTGTGTATATATATTTATTTATTATTTAAAACTCATGTGTATGCATTTCATATTCATTTAAAATGTTTATACTGATGAAAAAATGACGAATTTGCTAGGTTTCTTTATTATTATTATATGATCATCAAGCTTTTTAGTAATATCAAAGTCCGTGACATTAAAAGTTGGTGATGTGGTGTCCCATTCAGTGTGTTTCATAGTCAGGATATAGGATGCGCTCTGTACTGCCATCCTTAGTTAAATGTCTTGTCTGCAATGGTATTTAAGAAAATATCAGAATATTTAGTAAAGGCGAAATAGAGTTTTCTATAAAGGCGACATATTTTCTCTGTCTCTGTCAAAGTTGAGCTCTGCTGCTTCTATATTGAGACCAAAATAAAAACCGAAAATCAAAAATCAAAGATACAACTAAAAGCCACAAGCCTTGCCTTATAATGCTTACCTAGCCAAATATTCTTAGTCATTGTTTAAGCCCTTTATTAATTAACTCATTTCTTCTCATCTCTATTGGTGTTGTTGCTGCTGCTGCTGTTGCTGCTGTTGTGTCCTTAGATCTTCATCCTCAACCACCGTCGACTCGTCATGTGACCAAAAACTGGCCGACATTTGAGACGACGACATGCCACTCACACCTGGGAACGAATCCTCCATTAGCGTACTTGATGCACAGCTCGTAACGCTGCCCGACATCTGAGAGTTGCCAGCGCTGGTCTGATACGTGGCCGTTGTACCAGCGGAGCTGGTAGTTTGCTCAATACACTGGTTTAGAGAATCCACGGATATGTCCTTGGACATGCCGCTCTCATCCAGTGGCAATTCCTGAATACCACTTCCTCCGCCGCTGGTAACCGTCGTGGTGGTTATCACACGTGTTACGGTATGCTCTTGGCCATCGGCGTCTGTGCTGGTGGTTGTGGTTGTCGTGGTGGTGGTCAAACCATCTCCTAACGTTACTCCACCTCCAGTGACCAGCTTGGACATAAGATCCAGTTGCTCATCCCCAAAGGATTCAATACTTTCCTGTCGCGAGTGTCGCTTATCAATCTCCAAGGAGTCAATGTCTGAGCGTGTGGTAGCATCCTTGGAGATATCGAAACTCTCTATACTACTAGTCATCATGTCATGGCTGCGAATCTCCATGCTATCGATGCTGTCCTTTTCCGAGTCCTGACTGTCAATTTTCGATTTTGGCTCCAGCTCGGTGCTTGGCAATTCGGTAATTTTCACTGTGCCACTTACTGCCTTCGAGTCAAATTCGTCCCTCTCCAGTTGTTGCTTGAGCAAGAGTTCAAGGTTTTCCGCTTGGCCAGCTGGCAGAACTTCAGTGCGGGTCACAGTGCGCGTTACCTTGGTGACCACCACATTGCCGACGGCGCCATGATCGCTGCCGTTGGATTTGTTGGATTCGTCGGAGCGTGAAAGCAGCGCCGCTTCCTCTTTGGCTTTGATCTCAATCAGATGAGCTTCAATGCATGCACTTTCCAGTCCCTCAAAATCTTTGAGGCTAGATATGGAGACATCATCGCCCGGCGCTGTTCCACTGCCACTGTGCCTCACCATATAGCGGCGTGTAAAGCTGCCATTGCTAGAATCTGTGGAGCCCTGGTGGCCACGATTTCGGTTCTCTAGCGAAATGGCCTGCTCCAGAGACTCGAACTCTTGCAGGCTGCTCATAGAGACATCATCGTGGTCACCGCGCGAATGATAACGACGCGCTGCCAAATCATATTCTGGTGTGCTCGAGAAGGAATCCTTGAAGCTGCTAATGCGACTGCTGCCCACCTCAAACTCTCCATCTTCCTCCTTGATATCCTCCAGCACAGCGCCCGCTAGATCATAAGGATAACGCAGCTGTGTATCAGTCAGCTGCATCTCGACCCAACGCTTATTGGCCGCTGCAGTATCACTCGAATCACTTTCCTCCTGTGGCTCGCTGCTGCTGCTGGCCCCTGTTGGCGGGCTTTCCTCAAACTCAAAGTTGAGATCGTCCTTGTACAGCTGGGAGCCCAGTTTGGGATCGGCAGGTGCAGATTTTGTGATAATTTTTTCAACATCCTGATCGTGCTTCTGCTCATATTTGATTGGCTTAATCTTTATGCTTTTTCCCCCCAGGTCAACCTCATTAGCCTCTTTGGCCACCTCCTCAATGATGACAAACTCATCTGAGATATCAGGTTGTTCAACCATTTCAAAGGAGTCGGGTGAATCAGCTGCCCTCTGATCATCGTAATCTGCGCCCACTTCGGCTCGTTTTAGCTCCTCCAGTTTCTGTTTATACTGCTCCTGCACTCGTCGCTGGAAGTCGAGCTCCTTTTCTTCTTCCTTCGCTTTTTGGTAAATGGCCACATCACTGGCTTTGTTTAGCTCCTCTTCAGTGCGAACTTTGTACAAAGTCTTCTCCGGGTAATCATCAGCATCTTCTTCCAAAATCGGCGACTTTACATCCTCAGTAACCATTATATCGGGAATATTTGAATAGTCATGCATATTTTGCGATGGGCGTCGCTCTTCAATCATGGCAGCCTCCGCTTCCAGTTCCTCTGTCGCATCCTCAACAATAACTTCGGCCACCAGCTGAGAAGGTGTGAATGGGCGTTTCTCGAGCTCGGAGCTGTGATCCATCTCAGCAGCGGCTTGCTTCTTTTTCTTATGCTTTCGCTCTTTCGGAGAGCGGAACTGACGGGCATATTCGGATTCATAGGGGTCTGTATCGGACTCGCTTTCCGATTCCTTGCCTTCACCTGGTGATGGGGCATCCTTGTCTAAGTTCTTTAGCGCATCTCCAGAAATTGTTGTACTTTCATTACGCTTGTGTCCACGCCTTTTCGACTCACTGCCGGGCGGTGTGCTGGCATTCGAGTCCTGTGGCGAACCATCTTTGCTTTCCATTTCCAATATGAACGTATCTTCGGGTACTGATGCAGATTGGAGCGGATCCTCATGGCCATACTGAAAACCTTCAATACCTGCCAATGATGACGAACCGGCAGAGCCGATTATATCATCAAAGTTTTCCACAACAGTATCAATATTTGAGGTACTCGACATGCTGACAGAGAGAATGCTTCCCTCATCTAAGCTGGAAGCTAGTTTCGACTCGTCAATTGAACGTCTGGGATCACCGTGATAGAGCAGTATATCTTCTCCCTTTTCGCTATCCCGGGGACTGTCCATTTTTCCCTCTTTCTCCTCAATTGGATAAGCTAGTCCCCAAGTGCGTTCGATCTCTTTCGGCTTGGGATACTCATCAATCTGCGCAGTCTCTGTCGTTTGTTGCAGAGGTATAATTTCAGACTCAGACTTGGGCTTGAAAATCATTTCTTGAGAGCGTTTCATCGCGCTTTGCTGCTCAGCAGTGGGATAGGCAGAGGCTATCATATCTAGACTTTCATCACTATCGTCGTCATCAGCTCGCAAATCGTGCAGGCGCGCCATTTCTTCAGCCTCCAAGGCATCAGCTTCTGTTGATGATGCTACCAAAGTCTCCGATAGCTCAGAGACATCAATGCTTATCAGATTGGCTGAAGTTTCTGACTGAGAGTCCAGGCTGCGCATGCTCTCATGCGAGCTAATCGACTTTCCACTGCTGCTGCCTAGAGTACTGACAGCACTAACGTATTCAGTGCCATCGCGACAGGTTGAGGGTGTGAAATCTCGAGCAGTTTGGTATTCACTTGATGTTCCGGTGCCTGTCAGCAAGTTTTCTACATCAGATGATAGTGGACGACTCTGTGTTTTATCGAAACTCTTGTGGCAGCTGTCGCTGGAGCTAGAATTATCTACATCTGGAATGGACCAGCGGTTGGTGGAGTCTGGCGAGGAATCAGTTTTAATGCGATGAACTACTAAGTCCACTGGCTTAATACTCTGATCAGAGATCGCTTCTTCAAAGGCGCTGCTAATCGATTTGTCTGCAACGTTTCCTTCAGCCACCACAGATGCTGTCGCTAACCTCTCTGTATAATAGTCCTCCATTGAACTAAAGTCTTCGGCTGTTTCCGTAGATATAAAGCCGAGTGAGCCTTGCTCCTCCTTTGCCAACCGCTCCTCCATTGAACTAAAGTCCTCAGCTGTGCCTGTTGAAACAAATCCGAGAGATCCATGATCGTCGCGACGATCTACTTCACTTAGCACATCCTTAGCATAGTGAGCCATAACAGCTTGCTTGTTTAATGTCTCCTTGACTGTTGTATCGAAAAGACCCTCTGGTGGTTTGGTACCATCTATTGTGGAGGCTTGAAGCTCCGGTATTCCTATAAATGATGACATATCCTCACCCTCAATATCAGAGCTAAAATCTTGAGGCACTTTGCTAAGTTCAAATTCTCTTTTAACTGGCTCCACGGATTCCTGAATCTTTTCAATGGGTTTCTCAGTCGGTGCCTGCGGCTGCAGTGGCGAGTGAAGTACCTTTGGCTTACTGGCAGTTGGAATTTCTTTTTCAGCCATTTCCCACTCACTTTTCTCAAGTGGCAGCTCAAATTTATCTGGCTTTTCTACTATTGTATTGACTATTTCCGGAATTTCCTTGCTGGATTCGTCAGGATCCTCACTGCTTGAAGGCGCCACCTCGATAACAGCACGACCACTGGAGCCGGTCGATGTGGTTAGGCTCTCCTCGGTGGTTACTTTAGACATTTTAGCTTCGGTGGTTTTATCTTTGTCAGCATTTTCGAATTCCAAGAGATCATTTCTAGTCTCTGAGCTTTGTCTGATTATTTTGCTATCCAATGCAAGGGGATCATCGGGCTTCATAGTTACATACTCTTTAAAAGCATCATTAGCTTCATCTGAGTCGACTGAGACTTCTTTCATTAGAGATATATCCTTTGCTTCGATCTCTGTCATTTCTGTCTTAGGCTCTTCGTCCTGCGGAGTCATACTTGGAGACTTCGTAAAGGTTTTCGTAATCACATTTCGGCTTGATTCTCCAATGTAGAAGCTCGTCGTTTTCTCGATGCCCTCTGATTTTTCAGTGTCTGCTTCGTCTACTGAAATTTCACTTGTTGGCTCAAAACTCTCGGTGTGATCCTCAGAGGCAGTTGTTGTGGTTGTTGTTGTGACAACATCCCTTTGCTGCGAGCGTATAGACAGCTCTGTGGAGGGCTCATCTGTTTTGGAAAGTTCCTCTGTAAAATCAAAACTACGTAGGCTAATGCTGTCGGATTGCTCGCCCAATGCTGCCAGATTCTCAAACTGATCTGTGTGCTTAATGGGAGCACGGGGCTTCGGAACTGGTGCAGATGCATCAATATTTATATCGATCGGTAAGTCTGATTGCTGAACTTGATTTGGAATGGTGGTGCTATCTGTGCCTTCGGAGATGGAGTCGGGCGGGCTTGCTTTGAGTACGCGAGGTTTTGGTGTGGGTGTGTCGTGGCTGGTGGTCGTGAATGTATTGGTTTCGACCACCGTTTCAGCTGCTGTTTTAGTTGCTGTTGTTGTTGTTTTTGTGACAACAGCCGACGGTGGTATAGGAGTGGTATCGGTTGAGATTGGTAAATCGCCGCCTGTTTCTACAAAACAATAGGTGTGAAAATAAAAGCAATTTTAAAAGTGTGTTGCGAAAGTCGAAATCAGAAAGAAGATGAGACAGAGGAAACACAAGTATACAAGAGCAGGAGAATGAACAGAACAGAGTGTCATATAAGATATATGAGTGATTAGTAAGTGTTGAATAGGTTGATAGGTTCTTAGAGATAGATTAGATAGATAGATAGATAGATAGATAGAATAGGTGTGAATGATTGATTGATTGATTGACATTTATGAAGTTGACATGCATATTTCATATGAATAAACTAGAACAAATTGTAACAATTCGAAACACAAGATTAAAAATGCAATTAGAGCTCAACTTGAACAAAAAGTATTTTGGTATTTTCGCTTTTATTGGCCGCCATTTCACAGGTATTTATGAAACGTAAACCAATAACGAATGCTGTACGTTTTACATCTAGATTTTGTATTCAACAATCAGAATCTACAAAAGTCACCAATAGAGGAACCATATACAAAGCAATATTTTATGTATTGTAGATAGAAATTAATGTGGTAAGTGTATGGCTATATATTGTAGTTGTTATACTGATGATACCTGTAGTCAATTCTTGTATATCATTATCGGGCGTTAATTGGGTCTGTGCCATATCGGCCATGGTGTTAGTTGTGGGCGAAACACTATCATCCCAACTGAGCTTCGAATATTCGCCCTGTAGGGCACTTATCTCGTCCTCCTGCACAACTGTTTCGAATGCCTCATCAAATTGGGCGCTGACATCGTCTACGTCAGCGGATAGCTTTTCGATCTTATGCTCGATGCGTCTGGTACGCACCTCCATTTTATCTTCCCCTTCACTAGGCACTACATACATACATGATTTGTAAGTATTTATTGTATTTTGGGGATGACACATGATCAACGGGTAGCAAACATACAAAGAATACAGGATAATGATTAAATTTAACGGACTAGTACTATAACCCAATGTGTATTTGATGGCGCTAGGGTCCTATAAGGTTCCTGCTAACTGCTATGCTATTATTGTAGATCGAACAGATTGTTGCTTTGGCATTATAGATTACCTTTTGCTGTTGATGAGGCTAGTGGCTGTTGCTGCTGCTGTTGTTGCTGGAATTGCGTTGTTATTGTTGTTGTTGTTGTTGTTGCTGTTATGTTTTGGGCATGCAAGGGTAAATTAATGTGCTCATCAGTGAAACTCATATTATCGTCGAACGATTTGCCCGACATGGACTCAATAGTTGGCGATTTGATGACATCAACGCCGACAATATCGTCGCATGTTATAGCATAGTTCTCACTCTCAGAATTGTATTCGTGCTTTATGAAATCATGGCCATTGGGCTGATCCCCATGGCTCTCAATGAAATCGACACTCTCTTCGAGCACATTGTCGACTAGAATTTTGGCTTCCTCGCGTATGCGTGCCACACGATTAACATCTTCGCCATCATCACCATCACCTTCACCAACTTTAAGATCACCTGTAAAACAATTGCACATATTCATTGATAGGTAGAAATTAGACAGATAGTAGTTGACAAGCTTGGAAATCATGAACGGCATGAGAAGCGAATTGGCGAAATCTTGTGATTACTTAACATATGTGCAGCATTATGTGATAGATAGAAAGAAGATGGACAGATGGAGGAAAATGCGGTGATATTGGTGAAGTGAGCGAAATCTTTTAGCAGCGTACGAGTTTACGGCTTATCAAACTGAGTTAGTTGACTTAATAACTTTTTGTCTCAATGAGCTTTAATTGCATTTGTTAAACAATAAGAAAATACTTATAATTATCAAAAATACTTGTGAAGCGCATGAGAAAATGTTCGCGCAAAATCAAGATAAGCATTTTACGTATACGGAAAAGTCGCTGAACTTACCAAATGTCTGAGATAAATTCTCTGTATGCAGAATGGTTGGGGCAATTGTTGTTTTTGTAAGGCCTTCTGTAAACGAACAAGCGAATGATTAGTAAGTATAGAGGACTCTGGCAAAGTAACATAAAAGTAACCTAAAAGCAATTACATACTTTAATGATACGCTACAAAATAAAAATATAACACGGACTCAAAATAAGGACGAAACAAACAGATTCCAAAGATCTTTTTTCACATTTTTGTTAGTTCTAATTACTAAGTACTTAGAATGTTAGTTGAACGACGCTTAGGTGATTAGAAATGTTGATTTTGTTAGTATTGTACGGGGGCACAAAGTTAAGGCAGACATTAGCATTTAAATTCAGGCTTTTTGTTGCTTGTTGTGTGGTAAAAACTTTAACGAAAATTTAATTTTATGCATGTTAATTATTAATTGTTGTTGTTTACTTACAATATGCTTGAGTGTATGTGTTAAATATATTCAGTTGAATTTTTGTTTTTATATTAAATATCTTATTTAGACACTTATACGAGTTATGAAACTATTTTGAAATTTTTGGTAAGGATTGGATACTTGAAGACTAGTTGTCGACTCTAGCGGCCGATTCATCGGACTCAACATATTCCACATCGGTATGGGCATCTCGTATCACACCCTTTATGTGCACCCTCTCGGCATCCGCATTGTAGCTCCTGCCGCTTTTCTCGTGTACCACGGTATAACTCTCATTCAACATATCGTTCAGCTCTTTGCTGTTGCTATTGGCCACCTTGATGACTGGTGGCTCGAGTACGTCCTCTGCATCAGAGGGCAGTTGCACGTCCTCCACATCAGTGTTCTGCTGACTGATGGTATCGTCTTTGAGCAAACGCAAGTGAAGTGGCTGCAGTTTATATGTGTTCTTAGGTATTTCAGCTGGCGGTAGTGAAGCATCAGAGCCATCAGATACATCTTCGGTGGAAGCGTCATCGGAATCAGTGTAGCCCTTGGCCTGCTGCTTAAGTTGGGCCACACGCTTAACGCTTGGCGGTAGGTCACATTCGCTCAGTTCCATGTCCTCCACATCGGTTATTCCGTCCTCTTTGCCCTTGACAATATCAAGGAGCTTGTTTTTGCCCTTGCTGAGAGTGCGTGTCTTCATCTTCTTTCGTCGATTGGTGCCTGCCACAAAGATTTCTTCGACATCAGTCACAGATTCCGCATTCGAAAGGACCTCCAGACGCTTGTTTTGCTGCTTCAACAATTCATTGGAGACAATGACTTCATTTTCTATTAGACTCGCTGCTCCAATAGCCATTTCCTCGGCAAGTGAAATATTTGTACTTAAGTCTTCGGCACATGAGTATTCATCCGAATCGGTATGATTCACATCCTTCAAGTGGTTATATATACCAAATTCGTAATTGCTCTTCATAGGCATAACATTGGTAATCGTGTCGCCATACTTATCCTCTTTCAGCTCAATAACCTCGCGATGGGGTACTGGCAAGAGCTCGGACGCCACAGTAAGTATATCGGGCAAGGTGCTAGTAAGTGAAAGGTCATCGCAGTACATGTCCTCTACATCGGTTAGGCAGGCGCCATCGTCGCCAGTGGCTAGAATGATAGCACGTGGAATCGGCTGTTCGTCTTCGTCCTCATCAAAACTATCTTCGGCTGCTGAATCATCGATGCCCTCAATATCTGTTAGTACGTCTTCGTTTTTCGGAGCAACTTGCAAGAAATGTTTTCGCTCAGTATTGAACAATGTTGACTTGGAGTTTCTGCGGTGCTCTCCGCTGGCGTTAATGAAGGCCACATCGATTGGTGGCAAACTGGCTTCACTTATGCTCGCGCTTCTGGCAGCAGCGCCACCCGATTCGGACTCAGAGCCCGAACAGGCTATTTGACATACCTCTTCGCTGCCACTGCCGGATACTACGAGCACCTCGTCCTCAGAATTGCCGCGCACATGAGTGCCAATGCCGGCGCAGTCGGACATTGCGGATGCCAGGTCACTAATGTCGCTAATGACGGAAACATCTTCATAGTGTTCAGAGTCATCTTCGTGCTTCTCGCCATCGGCTATGTTTACGCGTCCCTGGTCCCCCACAGCATTGTCTAAGTCAACACAGACAGACTTTTCACAGCCATAGCCCACCTCGGAGTCTGTGTCATAGTCTTCGCAGTCGGTTAGGTAATCGGCCAGGCCATTCAGATTTTGTGCTTGAAGAAAATTACCAGCTTTTATTTCACAACTCTCCTTAGCATCGTTGTCCACGGCCTCCTGGTTTTGCAATCCTTGCTGTAAAAATTCGCGCAGTGACAATTTCAGCTCGGGATAAGCAATGCTCTTTTCATCATCGTCTGATTCAGTGTCATAGTCCTCCACGTCAGTAACATCGTTCTCAAAGGGACTAGATTTTTGCTGCTGGGGCTTTTGCCTTGGCGATACATTACCAGAGCTGCGCCGAGAGCTGAGTCTAAGTACCTCAGCCTGGCTATCGAAATCTTCAACATCTGTGACGCCCCCGTTGTTGCGACCATAGTCCATATCATTACTATCGGAGTCATGTGAGGATGAGGAAGAAGCGGAATGCTGCTCGGCAGTTACGGATATAGTTGGGAGTTTTTTGGACATTTTGGTGGGTTTGGTTTTTATTTGATTGAGTTGTGGCTTTTAGATATTTATATTGAGTTTAGTTATTTGCGTTAGCTAGTTGTGGAAAATAAGTTAAAATTAAATTGAATAAAAGCATTTTGCAAATTGGTATCAATTAGAAAAGTTGCGTAATGTTTTGTATTGCCCTAAGCATGGTGGGTATCGCTCTAAGCTATGCTTAATAAATGTATGATAGTGCTCTAAGCCTAAATATATCTATTTACCTTTGGATGTGCAGTATTTCTCCGTCTCTTTCTTTTGACGACTCTCACTCACCGCCACAATGCTGCCGCTCTCGACATGCAATTGTTGCGAAGTTTCTACTGCACTGCCCGGTGAACCTATATGAGTATACTGGTGCTGATGGTGGCGCCGCAATGTTTCCTCAATTAAGGCTAAGGGACTACGTGTTGGCTTTGGGGAACCGGGGCTGGCGGCCTGCAAGCGCTCTGGATCACCAGCGCCAAACATGGGCAGTGCAACAGAGTCGGAGAGACTGGAGTCGGTGGTATCTATAAAGCTGATATCGAATTCATTAACATAGCGCTGTTGTTCATTTGTGGACTGCGGACGCATTCCAATTGATGTATGATGTTCTCCATCAAAATCGGGCTGGCGGTAGATCACTTCCAGGGGTTTGTCGGGGCCGAAAGTCTTAGTGAAAACCTCGCTGGTTAGCACCTTGCGACTGTTGCTGCCGCTACCAGAGGATGATGAGGTAGAGCTTTTTGTACTATCACTTGATTTAATGGATCGTATGGTTATCACCTCGGAGTCGTCATCAACGAGCACGGTGCTAACCGCGCTGGTTGTGGCTGTCGGTGCCCTGTGAACACGCACAGTCGATGTCGATGTGGCAACCTTCTGTTCTGCTGATAGCTTCATATTGGTCTTCTCTTTGTCAGTCTTACGGCTGACCATCACGGAACGTACACTGCGTCTGGTGCTGTTGGAGGAGCCACTGGCACTGGTACTGCCACTGGCTGAGGTGCTCGACTCATTCATTGTGTCCTTCATCTGTTTTTGTAGTTTCGGTTCTATGGAACTGCGAATGCTTTTGCTGCTTCCCTCACTCACTTTGCTTACTGTCTTCCTAACGATTTTCTTATTGTCTATCTGAGGTCTTAAAACGGTTTCATCACTTTTGTTGCTTAGCTTAGATGAAGTTCTTGGTGTTACGGAAGACAAGCTAATTGGAACTTTGGTGCGTTGTTGCATAGTTGTTGTAGTTTTCTTCTGTAGGTTTTTGTTATCAGATTCTATGGAAGTTCTGTAGACAATGGATTTAGTTGCATTAGCTGATTGTGTCTTCATGCTTTTAGTTACTTGGCTCTTGGAGCCTATCACGTTTGCTTGTTTATTCTCTTTGGATGTTTGTCTTTTGTAAAGGCGATCTGTACTCTTCAATGACTCCCTACTTTCGGTGTGGGAGCCTCTCTTGGTCAAAACTAAAGGCTTTTCTGTATTCAATTTCTTTTGTTTTTGATCTATTGACGAGTTTTTTGTCAAGGCACTTGTCATATTCTTTGTTTTATATACACTTTGTCGATTTGATTGTGTCGGAGCTGGAGATTTTGGCGGTGCTGGGGATTTCGCTGGAGCCGGAGTCACACTTCGACTTTCACTATCGGCACTCAGGCCGTATCGCATGCTGTGAGCTAAAGTTGGCTGCATATATCGGTGTGCGGTAATTGGAGTTGGCGTTTTTGTTCGCTTCTCTTCCACAATCTTTGTCTTTGAGGTGATCTCTTTTTTCAGTTTTACATTAACGACTTTTGCTTTCTTGCTAACTTCTTGTTTTAAGGAAGTAGTTTTTGTTGCTTTTGTGGCTTTGGTTGCTGGGCTTGACGAGCGCACTGAGCTGTTGTATGGTATTTTAGTGACATCTGTTTTTACCCTAGGTCTAGGCGTTGTGGATCGACTATTTTCACCTTGCGGATGACTTTCATAAAATATTGAACTTGATGCTGGACTTGAAGATCTTTCAAAGTGAATTTCACTTATGACTCGACTTGTAGCCGACGCTGAACTTGTCGTTGTTGAAACAGAACTTGTCACTGATCTCCTCGACTCGGTTTTCCTAGCAACCTTCTGTGATTCAATTGATATTGGTTTGGTTTGCCCTGATTGTTTGCTTGTAGCTTTTGCGACTTTTGGTTGTGTTAGTGGAGCTTTCTTTTGTATTGTCTTTGGTTTTTCCTTATTATCTATTTGTTTTTTAGTCTGTGGTTTTACTTTTGCAGTTCCCGTCGATTTTGCACTGACACTATTGCTTATTGGTTTTAGTTTTGCAGTTGGGGTCTTCGTTTCTTTCTTTTTTGTGGGAACTACATTCATATTTTTGTCGTCTAACTTTACAAAATAGGCTACAGGTCGAACTTCTTTGCACTCAACATTCTCTCTGTCCTCTGAAACTAAATCGTCCTTTACCTGATTAATTACCTGAGTCTTTTCTGCTACTAATATATTAGCATTTTTCAGAGTATCTTCCACAATTTCTTCGACTGATCGGTCACTATCGGCCAACTCTGTAAATATATAATCTTTATGATCTAATTCGTGATGAACCTGCAAGCTTTTAAGAGTGGCATTGACAATTTTCTCTGCCTCCTCATCACCAGCTCTTAAAGTTTCTTCAACTATTTGTTGCACTGATCTTGTATCATCAGAATCAGCAGCTGCTTCAGGTACTAATTTCTCTGCAGAATGTTTCGATTGATTTAAAGATATTGGGGATAATGATATTGGACACAGAGGCGGCGTAAAAGAATATGGACTGTCTTGTGGCATAACAGCAACATTATCATGACCCTCGCCACCTGAATATTCTCTTGGAACTAGCTTTTCTACATCATTTGGAGACTTGGGTTTCTCAACAGATTTTACAGTATCTGTTGGCAGCTTGACTACGTCCTTGATCTGTATATCAACAGACTCCCGAGACTCAGCGACTGAAGTTATTTTGCCTGCAGTCATAGATAGAGGTACCAGAGGTGTGGTGGAGGGAAGGGACTTATCTTGAGGCTTAGCAAAGCCTGTCTCCTCATCACTTTCATCGTCCGAATAGTCCTTTGGAGTGTGTTTAGATACATCCATAGGAGACTTGGGCTTCTCATCTAACTTAGGCTGTGGCTTATCGTCTTTTACGTCAGTAATGGGTTTTGGACTATCGTCAGATTTTTGGATAGGTTTGTCGGCAATAGGCAGAAGAGGGATGGATGAAGGAATGGGCTTTTCTTGTGGCTTCACAGATCCAAACTCTCCATCACTCTCATCGTCTGAATATTCTTTTGGAAGTGTCTTTGCTAAATCAGTTGGAGACTTGGGTTTCTCAACAGATTTTACAGTATCTGTTGGCATCTTGACTACGTCCTTGATCTGTATATCAACAGACTCCCGAGACTCAACGACAGAAGTTATTTTGCTTGTAGTCATAGATAGAGGTACCAGAGGTGTGGTGGAGGGAAGGGACTTATCTTGAGGCTTAGCAAAGCCTGTCTCCTCATCACTTTCATCGTCCGAATAGTCCTTTGGAGTGTGTTTAGATACATCCATAGGAGACTTGGGCTTCTCATCTAACTTAGGCTGTGGCTTATCGTCTTTTACGTCAGTAATGGGTTTTGGACTATCGTCAGATTTTTGGATAGGTTTGTCGGCAATAGGCAGAAGAGGGATGGACGAAGGAATGGGCTTTTCTTGTGGCTCCACAGTTGCAAACTCTCCATCACTCTCATCGTCTGAATATTCTTTTGGAAGTGTCTTTGCTAAATCAGTTGGAGACTTGGGTTTCTCAACAGATTTTACAGTATCTGTTGGCATCTTGACTACGTCCTTGATCTGTATATCAACAGACTCCCGAGACTCAACGACAGAAGTTATTTTGCTTGTAGTCATAGATAGAGGTACCAGAGGTGTGGTGGAGGGAAGGGACTTATCTTGAGGCTTAGCAAAGCCTGTCTCCTCATCACTTTCATCGTCCGAATAGTCCTTTGGAGTGTGTTTAGATACATCCATAGGAGACTTGGGCTTCTCATCTAACTTAGGCTGTGGCTTATCGTCTTTTACGTCAGTAATGGGTTTTGGACTATCGTCAGATTTTTGGATAGGTTTGTCGGCAATAGGCAGAAGAGGGATGGATAAAGGAATGGGCTTTTCTTGTGGCTTCACAGTTGAAAACTCTCCATCACTCTCATCGTCTGAATATTCTTTTGGAAGTGTCTTTGCTAAATCAGTTGGAGACTTGGGTTTCTCAACAGATTTTACAGTATCTGTTGGCAGCTTGACTACGTTTTTAATCTGTATATCAACAGACTCCCGAGACTCAACGACAGAAGTTATTTTGCTTGTAGTCATAGATAGAGGTACCAGAGGTGTGGTGGAGGGAAGGGACTTATCTTGAGGCTTAGCAAAGCCTGTCTCCTCATCACTTTCATCGTCCGAATAGTCCTTTGGAGTGTGTTTAGATACATCCATAGGAGACTTGGGCTTCTCATCTAACTTAGGCTGTGGCTTATCGTCTTTTACGTCAGTAATGGGTTTTGGACTATCGTCAGATTTTTGGATAGGTTTGTCGGCAATAGGCAGAAGAGGGATGGATGAAGGAATGGGCTTTTCTTGTGGCTCCACAGTTGCAAACTCTCCATCACTCTCATCGTCTGAATATTCTTTTGGAAGTGTCTTTGCTAAATCAGTTGGAGACTTGGGTTTCTCAACAGATTTTACAGTATCTGTTGGCAGCTTGACTACGTCCTTGATCTGTATATCAACAGACTCCCGAGACTCAACGACAGAAGTTATTTTGCCTGCAGTCATAGATAGAGGTACCAGAGGTGTGGTGGAGGGAAGGGACTTATCTTGAGGCTTAGCAAAGCCTGTCTCCTCATCACTTTCATCGTCCGAATAGTCCTTTGGAGTGTGTTTAGATACATCCATAGGAGACTTGGGCTTCTCATCTAACTTAGGCTGTGGCTTATCGTCTTTTACGTCAGTAATGGGTTTTGGACTATCGTCAGATTTTTGGATAGGTTTGTCGGCAATAGGCAGCAGAGGGATGGATGAAGGAATGGGCTTTTCTTGTGGCTTCACAGTTGCAAACTCTCCATCACTCTCATCGTCTGAATATTCTTTTGGAAGTGTCTTTGCTAAATCAGTTGGAGACTTGGGTTTCTCAACAGATTTTACAGTATCTGTTGGCAGCTTGACTACGTCCTTGATCTGTATATCAACAGACTCCCGAGACTCAACGACAGAAGTTATTTTGCTTGTAGTCATAGATAGAGGTACCAGAGGTGTGGTGGAGGGAAGGGAATTATCTTGAGGCTTAGCAAAGCCTGTCTCCTCATCACTTTCATCGTCCGAATAGTCTTTTGGAGTGTGTTTAGATACATCCGTAGGAGACTTGGGCTTCTCATCTAACTTAGGCTGTGGCTTATCGTCTTTTACGTCAGTAATGGGTTTTGGACTATCGTCAGATTTTTGGATAGGTTTGTCGGCAATAGGCAGAAGAGGGATGGATGAAGGAATGGGCTTTTCTTGTGGCTTCACAGCTGCAAACTCTCCATCACTCTCATCGTCTGAATATTCTTTTGGAAGTGTCTTTGCTAAATCAGTTGGAGACTTGGGTTTCTCAACAGATTTTACAGTATCTGTTGGCAGCTTGACTACGTCTTTAATCTGTATATCAACAGACTCCCGAGACTCAACGACAGAAGTTATTTTGCTTGTAGTCATAGATAGAGGTACCAGAGGTGTGGTGGAGGGAAGGGACTTATCTTGAGGCTTAGCAAAGCCTGTCTCCTCATCACTTTCATCGTCCGAATAGTCCTTTGGAGTGTGTTTAGATACATCCATAGGAGACTTGGGCTTCTCATCTAACTTAGGTTGTGGCTTATCGTCTTTTACGTCAGTAATGGGTTTTGGACTATCGTCAGATTTTTGGATAGGTTTGTCGGCAATAGGCAGAAGAGGGATGGATGAAGGAATGGGCTTTTCTTGTGGCTTCACAGATCCAAACTCTCCATCACTCTCATCGTCTGAATATTCTTTTGGAAGTGTCTTTGCTAAATCAGTTGGAGACTTGGGTTTCTCAACAGATTTTACAGTATCTGTTGGCAGCTTGACTACGTCCTTGATCTGTATATCAACAGACTCCCGAGACTCAGCGACAGAAGTTATTTTGCCTGCAGTCATAGATAGAGGTACCAGAGGTGTGGTGGAGGGAAGGGACTTATCTTGAGGCTTAGCAAAGCCTGTCTCCTCATCACTTTCATCGTCCGAATAGTCCTTTGGAGTGTGTTTAGATACATCCATAGGAGACTTGGGCTTCTCATCTAACTTAGGCTGTGGCTTATCGTCTTTTACGTCAGTAATGGGTTTTGGACTATCGTCAGATTTTTGGATAGGTTTGTCGGCAATAGGCAGAAGAGGGATGGATGAAGGAATGGGCTTTTCTTGTGGCTTCACAGTTGCAAACTCTCCATCACTCTCATCGTCTGAATATTCTTTTGGAAGTGTCTTTGCTAAATCAGTTGGAGACTTGGGTTTCTCAACAGATTTTACAGTATCTGTTGGCAGCTTGACTACGTCCTTGATCTGTATATCAACAGACTCCCGAGACTCAACGACAGAAGTTATTTTGCTTGTAGTCATAGATAGAGGTACCAGAGGTGTGGTGGAGGGAAGGGACTTATCTTGAGGCTTAGCAAAGCCTGTCTCCTCATCACTTTCATCGTCCGAATAGTCCTTTGGAGTGTGTTTAGATACATCCATAGGAGACTTGGGCTTCTCATCTAACTTAGGCTGTGGCTTATCGTCTTTTACGTCAGTAATGGGTTTTGGACTATCGTCAGATTTTTGGATAGGTTTGTCGGCAATAGGCAGAAGAGGGATGGATGAAGGAATGGGCTTTTCTTGTGGCTTCACATTTGCAAACTCTCCATCACTCTCATCGTCTGAATATTCTTTTGGAAGTGTCTTTGCTAAATCAGTTGGAGACTTGGGTTTCTCAACAGATTTTACAGTATCTGTTGGCAGCTTGACTACGTCCTTGATCTGTATATCAACAGACTCCCGAGACTCAACGACAGAAGTTATTTTGCTTGTAGTCATAGATAGAGGTACCAGAGGTGTGGTGGAGGGAAGGGACTTATCTTGAGGCTTAGCAAAGCCTGTCTCCTCATCACTTTCATCGTCCGAATAGTCCTTTGGAGTGTGTTTAGATACATCCATAGGAGACTTGGGCTTCTCATCTAACTTAGGTTGTGGCTTATCGTCTTTTACGTCAGTAATGGGTTTTGGACTATCGTCAGATTTTTGGATAGGTTTGTCGGCAATAGGCAGAAGAGGGATGGATGAAGGAATGGGCTTTTCTTGTGGCTTCACAGATCCAAACTCTCCATCACTCTCATCGTCTGAATATTCTTTTGGAAGTGTCTTTGCTAAATCAGTTGGAGACTTGGGTTTCTCAACAGATTTTACAGTATCTGTTGGCAGCTTGACTACGTCTTTAATCTGTATATCAACAGACTCCCGAGACTCAACGACAGAAGTTATTTTGCTTGTAGTCATAGATAGAGGTACCAGAGGTGTGGTGGAGGGAAGGGACTTATCTTGAGGCTTAGCAAAGCCTGTCTCCTCATCACTTTCATCGTCCGAATAGTCCTTTGGAGTGTGTTTAGATACATCCATAGGAGACTTGGGCTTCTCATCTAACTTAGGTTGTGGCTTATCGTCTTTTACGTCAGTAATGGGTTTTGGACTATCGTCAGATTTTTGGATAGGTTTGTCGGCAATAGGCAGAAGAGGGATGGATGAAGGAATGGGCTTTTCTTGTGGCTTCACAGATCCAAACTCTCCATCACTCTCATCGTCTGAATATTCTTTTGGAAGTGTCTTTGCTAAATCAGTTGGAGACTTGGGTTTCTCAACAGATTTTACAGTATCTGTTGGCAGCTTGACTACGTCCTTGATCTGTATATCAACAGACTCCCGAGACTCAACGACAGAAGTTATTTTGCCTGCAGTCATAGATAGAGGTACCAGAGGTGTGGTGGAGGGAAGGGACTTATCTTGAGGCTTAGCAAAGCCTGTCTCCTCATCACTTTCATCGTCCGAATAGTCCTTTGGAGTGTGTTTAGATACATTCATAGGAGACTTGGGCTTCTCATCTAACTTAGGCTGTGGCTTATCGTCTTTTACGTCAGTAATGGGTTTTGGACTATCGTCAGATTTTTGGATAGGTTTGTCGGCAATAGGCAGAAGAGGGATGGATGAAGGAATGGGCTTTTCTTGTGGCTTCACAGTTGCAAACTCTCCATCACTCTCATCGTCTGAATATTCTTTTGGAAGTGTCTTTGCTAAATCAGTTGGAGACTTGGGTTTCTCAACAGATTTTACAGTATCTGTTGGCAGCTTGACTACGTCCTTGATCTGTATATCAACAGACTCCCGAGACTCAACGACAGAAGTTATTTTGCTTGTAGTCATAGATAGAGGTACCAGAGGTGTGGTGGAGGGAAGGGACTTATCTTGAGGCTTAGCAAAGCCTGTCTCCTCATCACTTTCATCGTCCGAATAGTCCTTTGGAGTGTGTTTAGATACATCCATAGGAGACTTGGGCTTCTCATCTAACTTAGGCTGTGGCTTATCGTCTTTTACGTCAGTAATGGGTTTTGGACTATCGTCAGATTTTTGGATAGGTTTGTCGGCAATAGGCAGAAGAGGGATGGATGAAGGAATGGGCTTTTCTTGTGGCTTCACATTTGCAAACTCTCCATCACTCTCATCGTCTGAATATTCTTTTGGAAGTGTCTTTGCTAAATCAGTTGGAGACTTGGGTTTCTCAACAGATTTTACAGTATCTGTTGGCAGCTTGACTACGTCCTTGATCTGTATATCAACAGACTCCCGAGACTCAACGACAGAAGTTATTTTGCTTGTAGTCATAGATAGAGGTACCAGAGGTGTGGTGGAGGGAAGGGACTTATCTTGAGGCTTAGCAAAGCCTGTCTCCTCATCACTTTCATCGTCCGAATAGTCTTTTGGAGTGTGTTTAGATACATCCGTAGGAGACTTGGGCTTCTCATCTAACTTAGGCTGTGGCTTATCGTCTTTTACGTCAGTAATGGGTTTTGGACTATCGTCAGATTTTTGGATAGGTTTGTCGGCAATAGGCAGAAGAGGGATGGATGAAGGAATGGGCTTTTCTTGTGGCTTCACAGCTGCAAACTCTCCATCACTCTCATCGTCTGAATATTCTTTTGGAAGTGTCTTTGCTAAATCAGTTGGAGACTTGGGTTTCTCAACAGATTTTACAGTATCTGTTGGCAGCTTGACTACGTCTTTAATCTGTATATCAACAGACTCCCGAGACTCAACGACAGAAGTTATTTTGCTTGTAGTCATAGATAGAGGTACCAGAGGTGTGGTGGAGGGAAGGGACTTATCTTGAGGCTTAGCAAAGCCTGTCTCCTCATCACTTTCATCGTCCGAATAGTCCTTTGGAGTGTGTTTAGATACATCCATAGGAGACTTGGGCTTCTCATCTAACTTAGGTTGTGGCTTATCGTCTTTTACGTCAGTAATGGGTTTTGGACTATCGTCAGATTTTTGGATAGGTTTGTCGGCAATAGGCAGAAGAGGGATGGATGAAGGAATGGGCTTTTCTTGTGGCTTCACAGATCCAAACTCTCCATCACTCTCATCGTCTGAATATTCTTTTGGAAGTGTCTTTGCTAAATCAGTTGGAGACTTGGGTTTCTCAACAGATTTTACAGTATCTGTTGGCAGCTTGACTACGTCTTTAATCTGTATATCAACAGACTCCCGAGACTCAACGACAGAAGTTATTTTGCTTGTAGTCATAGATAGAGGTACCAGAGGTGTGGTGGAGGGAAGGGACTTATCTTGAGGCTTAGCAAAGCCTGTCTCCTCATCACTTTCATCGTCCGAATAGTCCTTTGGAGTGTGTTTAGATACATCCATAGGAGACTTGGGCTTCTCATCTAACTTAGGTTGTGGCTTATCGTCTTTTACGTCAGTAATGGGTTTTGGACTATCGTCAGATTTTTGGATAGGTTTGTCGGCAATAGGCAGAAGAGGGATGGATGAAGGAATGGGCTTTTCTTGTGGCTTCACAGATCCAAACTCTCCATCACTCTCATCGTCTGAATATTCTTTTGGAAGTGTCTTTGCTAAATCAGTTGGAGACTTGGGTTTCTCAACAGATTTTACAGTATCTGTTGGCAGCTTGACTACGTCCTTGATCTGTATATCAACAGACTCCCGAGACTCAACGACAGAAGTTATTTTGCTTGCAGTCATAGATAGAGGTACCAGAGGTGTGGTGGAGGGAAGGGACTTATCTTGAGGCTTAGCAAAGCCTGTCTCCTCATCACTTTCATCGTCCGAATAGTCCTTTGGAGTGTGTTTAGATACATTCATAGGAGACTTGGGCTTCTCATCTAACTTAGGCTGTGGCTTATCGTCTTTTACGTCAGTAATGGGTTTTGGACTATCGTCAGATTTTTGGATAGGTTTGTCGGCAATAGGCAGAAGAGGGATGGATGAAGGAATGGGCTTTTCTTGTGGCTTCACAGTTGCAAACTCTCCATCACTCTCATCGTCTGAATATTCTTTTGGAAGTGTCTTTGCTAAATCAGTTGGAGACTTGGGTTTCTCAACAGATTTTACAGTATCTGTTGGCAGCTTGACTACGTCCTTGATCTGTATATCAACAGACTCCCGAGACTCAACGACAGAAGTTATTTTGCTTGTAGTCATAGATAGAGGTACCAGAGGTGTGGTGGAGGGAAGGGACTTATCTTGAGGCTTAGCAAAGCCTGTCTCCTCATCACTTTCATCGTCCGAATAGTCCTTTGGAGTGTGTTTAGATACATCCATAGGAGACTTGGGCTTCTCATCTAACTTAGGCTGTGGCTTATCGTCTTTTACGTCAGTAATGGGTTTTGGACTATCGTCAGATTTTTGGATAGGTTTGTCGGCAATAGGCAGAAGAGGGATGGATGAAGGAATGGGCTTTTCTTGTGGCTTCACAGTTGCAAACTCTCCATCACTCTCATCGTCTGAATATTCTTTTGGAAGTGTCTTTGCTAAATCAGTTGGAGACTTGGGTTTCTCAACAGATTTTACAGTATCTGTTGGCAGCTTGACTACGTCCTTGATCTGTATATCAACAGACTCCCGAGACTCAACGACAGAAGTTATTTTGCTTGTAGTCATAGATAGAGGTACCAGAGGTGTGGTGGAGGGAAGGGACTTATCTTGAGGCTTAGCAAAGCCTGTCTCCTCATCACTTTCATCGTCCGAATAGTCTTTTGGAGTGTGTTTAGATACATCCGTAGGAGACTTGGGCTTCTCATCTAACTTAGGCTGTGGCTTATCGTCTTTTACGTCAGTAATGGGTTTTGGACTATCGTCAGATTTTTGGATAGGTTTGTCGGCAATAGGCAGAAGAGGGATGGATGAAGGAATGGGCTTTTCTTGTGGCTTCACAGCTGCAAACTCTCCATCACTCTCATCGTCTGAATATTCTTTTGGAAGTGTCTTTGCTAAATCAGTTGGAGACTTGGGTTTCTCAACAGATTTTACAGTATCTGTTGGCAGCTTGACTACGTCTTTAATCTGTATATCAACAGACTCCCGAGACTCAACGACAGAAGTTATTTTGCTTGTAGTCATAGATAGAGGTACCAGAGGTGTGGTGGAGGGAAGGGACTTATCTTGAGGCTTAGCAAAGCCTGTCTCCTCATCACTTTCATCGTCCGAATAGTCCTTTGGAGTGTGTTTAGATACATCCATAGGAGACTTGGGCTTCTCATCTAACTTAGGCTGTGGCTTATCGTCTTTTACGTCAGTAATGGGTTTTGGACTATCGTCAGATTTTTGGATAGGTTTGTCGGCAATAGGCAGAAGAGGGATGGATGAAGGAATGGGCTTTTCTTGTGGCTTCACAGTTGCAAACTCTCCATCACTCTCATCGTCTGAATATTCTTTTGGAAGTGTCTTTGCTAAATCAGTTGGAGACTTGGGTTTCTCAACAGATTTTACAGTATCTGTTGGCAGCTTGACTACGTCCTTGATCTGTATATCAACAGACTCCCGAGACTCAACGACAGAAGTTATTTTGCTTGTAGTCATAGATAGAGGTACCAGAGGTGTGGTGGAGGGAAGGGACTTATCTTGAGGCTTAGCAAAGCCTGTCTCCTCATCACTTTCATCGTCCGAATAGTCCTTTGGAGTGTGTTTAGATACATCCATAGGAGACTTGGGCTTCTCATCTAACTTAGGCTGTGGCTTATCGTCTTTTACGTCAGTAATGGGTTTTGGACTATCGTCAGATTTTTGGATAGGTTTGTCGGCAATAGGCAGAAGAGGGATGGATGAAGGAATGGGCTTTTCTTGTGGCTTCACAGTTGCAAACTCTCCATCACTCTCATCGTCTGAATATTCTTTTGGAAGTGTCTTTGCTAAATCAGTTGGAGACTTGGGTTTCTCAACAGATTTTACAGTATCTGTTGGCAGCTTGACTACGTCTTTAATCTGTATATCAACAGACTCCCGAGACTCAACGACAGAAGTTATTTTGCTTGTAGTCATAGATAGAGGTACCAGAGGTGTGGTGGAGGGAAGGGACTTATCTTGAGGCTTAGCAAAGCCTGTCTCCTCATCACTTTCATCGTCCGAATAGTCCTTTGGAGTGTGTTTAGATACATCCATAGGAGACTTGGGCTTCTCATCTAACTTAGGCTGTGGCTTATCGTCTTTTACGTCAGTAATGGGTTTTGGACTATCGTCAGATTTTTGGATAGGTTTGTCGGCAATAGGCAGAAGAGGGATGGATGAAGGAATGGGCTTTTCTTGTGGCTTCACAGTTGCAAACTCTCCATCACTCTCATCGTCTGAATATTCTTTTGGAAGTGTCTTTGCTAAATCAGTTGGAGACTTGGGTTTCTCAACAGATTTTACAGTATCTGTTGGCAGCTTGACTACGTCTTTAATCTGTATATCAACAGACTCCCGAGACTCAACGACAGAAGTTATTTTGCTTGTAGTCATAGATAGAGGTACCAGAGGTGTGGTGGAGGGAAGGGACTTATCTTGAGGCTTAGCAAAGCCTGTCTCCTCATCACTTTCATCGTCCGAATAGTCCTTTGGAGTGTGTTTAGATACATCCATAGGAGACTTGGGCTTCTCATCTAACTTAGGTTGTGGCTTATCGTCTTTTACGTCAGTAATGGGTTTTGGACTATCGTCAGATTTTTGGATAGGTTTGTCGGCAATAGGCAGAAGAGGGATGGATGAAGGAATGGGCTTTTCTTGTGGCTTCACAGTTGCAAACTCTCCATCACTCTCATCGTCTGAATATTCTTTTGGAAGTGTCTTTGCTAAATCAGTTGGAGACTTGGGTTTCTCAACAGATTTTACAGTATCTGTTGGCAGCTTGACTACGTCTTTAATCTGTATATCAACAGACTCCCGAGACTCAACGACAGAAGTTATTTTGCTTGCAGTCATAGATAGAGGTACCAGAGGTGTGGTGGAGGGAAGGGACTTATCTTGAGGCTTAGCAAAGCCTGTCTCCTCATCACTTTCATCGTCCGAATAGTCCTTTGGAGTGTGTTTAGATACATCCATAGGAGACTTGGGCTTCTCATCTAACTTAGGCTGTGGCTTATCGTCTTTTACGTCAGTAATGGGTTTTGGACTATCGTCAGATTTTTGGATAGGTTTGTCGGCAATAGGCAGAAGAGGGATGGATGAAGGAATGGGCTTTTCTTGTGGCTTCACAGTTGCAAACTCTCCATCACTCTCATCGTCTGAATATTCTTTTGGAAGTGTCTTTGCTAAATCAGTTGGAGACTTGGGTTTCTCAACAGATTTTACAGTATCTGTTGGCAGCTTGACTACGTCCTTGATCTGTATATCAACAGACTCCCGAGACTCAACGACAGAAGTTATTTTGCTTGTAGTCATAGATAGAGGTACCAGAGGTGTGGTGGAGGGAAGGGACTTATCTTGAGGCTTAGCAAAGCCTGTCTCCTCATCACTTTCATCGTCCGAATAGTCCTTTGGAGTGTGTTTAGATTCATCCATAGGAGACTTGGGCTTCTCATCTAACTTAGGCTGTGGCTTATCGTCTTTTACGTCAGTAATGGGTTTTGGACTATCGTCAGATTTTTGGATAGGTTTGTCGGCAATAGGCAGAAGAGGGATGGATGAAGGAATGGGCTTTTCTTGTGGCTTCACAGTTGCAAACTCTCCATCACTCTCATCGTCTGAATATTCTTTTGGAAGTGTCTTTGCTAAATCAGTTGGAGACTTGGGTTTCTCAACAGATTTTACAGTATCTGTTGGCAGCTTGACTACGTCCTTGATCTGTATATCAACAGACTCCCGAGACTCAACGACAGAAGTTATTTTGCTTGTAGTCATAGATAGAGGTACCAGAGGTGTGGTGGAGGGAAGGGACTTATCTTGAGGCTTAGCAAAGCCTGTCTCCTCATCACTTTCATCGTCCGAATAGTCCTTTGGAGTGTGTTTAGATACATCCATAGGAGACTTGGGCTTCTCATCTAACTTAGGCTGTGGCTTATCGTCTTTTACGTCAGTAATGGGTTTTGGACTATCGTCAGATTTTTGGATAGGTTTGTCGGCAATAGGCAAAAGAGGGATGGATGAAGGAATGGGCTTTTCTTGTGGCTTCACAGTTGCAAACTCTCCATCACTCTCATCGTCTGAATATTCTTTTGGAAGTGTCTTTGCTAAATCAGTTGGAGACTTGGGTTTCTCAACAGATTTTACAGTATCTGTTGGCAGCTTGACTACGTCTTTAATCTGTATATCAACAGACTCCCGAGACTCAACGACAGAAGTTATTTTGCTTGTAGTCATAGATATAGGTACCAGAGGTGTGGTGGAGGGAAGGGACTTATCTTGAGGCTTAGCAAAGCCTGTCTCCTCATCACTTTCATCGTCCGAATAGTCCTTTGGAGTGTGCTTAGATACATCCATAGGAGACTTGGGCTTCTCATCTAACTTAGGCTGTGGCTTATCGTCTTTTACGTCAGTAATGGGTTTTGGACTATCGTCAGATTTTTGGATAGGTTTGTCGGCAATAGGCAGAAGAGGGATGGATGAAGGAATGGGCTTTTCTTGTGGCTTCACAGATCCAAACTCTCCATCACTCTCATCGTCTGAATATTCTTTTGGAAGTGTCTTTGCTAAATCAGTTGGAGACTTGGGTTTCTCAACAGATTTTACAGTATCTGTTGGCAGCTTGACTACGTCTTTAATCTGTATATCAACAGACTCCCGAGACTCAACGACAGAAGTTATTTTGCTTGCAGTCATAGATAGAGGTACCAGAGGTGTGGTGGAGGGAAGGGACTTATCTTGAGGCTTAGCAAAGCCTGTCTCCTCATCACTTTCATCGTCCGAATAGTCCTTTGGAGTGTGTTTAGATACATCCATAGGAGACTTGGGCTTCTCATCTAACTTAGGCTGTGGCTTATCGTCTTTTACGTCAGTAATGGGTTTTGGACTATCGTCAGATTTTTGGATAGGTTTGTCGGCAATAGGCAGAAGAGGGATGGATGAAGGAATGGGCTTTTCTTGTGGCTTCACAGTTGCAAACTCTCCATCACTCTCATCGTCTGAATATTCTTTTGGAAGTGTCTTTGCTAAATTAGTTGGAGACTTGGGTTTCTCAACAGATTTTACAGTATCTGTTGGCAGCTTGACTACGTCTTTAATCTGTATATCAACAGACTCCCGAGACTCAACGACAGAAGTTATTTTGCTTGTAGTCATAGATAGAGGTACCAGAGGTGTGGTGGAGGGAAGGGACTTATCTTGAGGCTTAGCAAAGCCTGTCTCCTCATCACTTTCATCGTCCGAATAGTCTTTTGGAGTGTGTTTAGATACATCCATAGGAGACTTGGGCTTCTCATCTAACTTAGGTTGTGGCTTATCGTCTTTTACGTCAGTAATGGGTTTTGGACTATCGTCAGATTTTTGGATAGGTTTGTCGGCAATAGGCAGAAGAGGGATGGATGAAGGAATGGGCTTTTCTTGTGGCTTCACAGATCCAAACTCTCCATCACTCTCATCGTCTGAATATTCTTTTGGAAGTGTCTTTGCTAAATCAGTTGGAGACTTGGGTTTCTCAACAGATTTTACAGTATCTGTTGGCAGCTTGACTACGTCTTTAATCTGTATATCAACAGACTCCCGAGACTCAACGACAGAAGTTATTTTGCTTGCAGTCATAGATAGAGGTACCAGAGGTGTGGTGGAGGGAAGGGACTTATCTTGAGGCTTAGCAAAGCCTGTCTCCTCATCACTTTCATCGTCCGAATAGTCCTTTGGAGTGTGTTTAGATTCATCCATAGGAGACTTGGGCTTCTCATCTAACTTAGGCTGTGGCTTATCGTCTTTTACGTCAGTAATGGGTTTTGGACTATCGTCAGATTTTTGGATAGGTTTGTCGGCAATAGGCAGAAGAGGGATGGATGAAGGAATGGGCTTTTCTTGTGGCTTCACAGTTGCAAACTCTCCATCACTCTCATCGTCTGAATATTCTTTTGGAAGTGTCTTTGCTAAATCAGTTGGAGACTTGGGTTTCTCAACAGATTTTACAGTATCTGTTGGCAGCTTGACTACGTCCTTGATCTGTATATCAACAGACTCCCGAGACTCAACGACAGAAGTTATTTTGCTTGTAGTCATAGATAGAGGTACCAGAGGTGTGGTGGAGGGAAGGGACTTATCTTGAGGCTTAGCAAAGCCTGTCTCCTCATCACTTTCATCGTCCGAATAGTCCTTTGGAGTGTGTTTAGATACATCCATAGGAGACTTGGGCTTCTCATCTAACTTAGGCTGTGGCTTATCGTCTTTTACGTCAGTAATGGGTTTTGGACTATCGTCAGATTTTTGGATAGGTTTGTCGGCAATAGGCAAAAGAGGGATGGATGAAGGAATGGGCTTTTCTTGTGGCTTCACAGTTGCAAACTCTCCATCACTCTCATCGTCTGAATATTCTTTTGGAAGTGTCTTTGCTAAATCAGTTGGAGACTTGGGTTTCTCAACAGATTTTACAGTATCTGTTGGCAGCTTGACTACGTCTTTAATCTGTATATCAACAGACTCCCGAGACTCAACGACAGAAGTTATTTTGCTTGTAGTCATAGATATAGGTACCAGAGGTGTGGTGGAGGGAAGGGACTTATCTTGAGGCTTAGCAAAGCCTGTCTCCTCATCACTTTCATCGTCCGAATAGTCCTTTGGAGTGTGCTTAGATACATCCATAGGAGACTTGGGCTTCTCATCTAACTTAGGCTGTGGCTTATCGTCTTTTACGTCAGTAATGGGTTTTGGACTATCGTCAGATTTTTGGATAGGTTTGTCGGCAATAGGCAGAAGAGGGATGGATGAAGGAATGGGCTTTTCTTGTGGCTTCACAGTTGCAAACTCTCCATCACTCTCATCGTCTGAATATTCTTTTGGAAGTGTCTTTGCTAAATCAGTTGGAGACTTGGGTTTCTCAACAGATTTTACAGTATCTGTTGGCAGCTTGACTACGTCCTTGATCTGTATATCAACAGACTCCCGAGACTCAACGACAGAAGTTATTTTGCCTGCAGTCATAGATAGAGGTACCAGAGGTGTGGTGGAGGGAAGGGACTTATCTTGAGGCTTAGCAAAGCCTGTCTCCTCATCACTTTCATCGTCCGAATAGTCTTTTGGAGTGTGTTTAGATACATCCATAGGAGACTTGGGCTTCTCATCTAACTTAGGCTGTGGCTTATCGTCTTTTACGTCAGTAATGGGCTTTGGACTATCGTCAGATTTTTGGATAGGTTTGTCGGCAATAGGCAGAAGAGGGATGGATGAAGGAATGGGCTTTTCTTGTGGCTTCACAGTTGCAAACTCTCCATCACTCTCATCGTCTGAATATTCTTTTGGAAGTGTCTTTGCTAAATCAGTTGGAGACTTGGGTTTCTCAACAGATTTTACAGTATCTGTTGGCAGCTTGACTACGTCCTTGATCTGTATATCAACAGACTCCCGAGACTCAACGACAGAAGTTATTTTGCCTGCAGTCATAGATAGAGGTACCAGAGGTGTGGTGGAGGGAAGGGACTTATCTTGAAGCTTAGCAAAGCCTGTCTCCTCATCACTTTCATCGTCCGAATAGTCCTTTGGAGTGTGTTTAGATACATCCATAGGAGACTTGGGCTTCTCATCTAACTTAGATTGTGGCTTATCGTCTTTAACGTCAGTAATGGGTTTTGGACTATCGTCAGATTTTTGGATAGGTTTGTCGGCAATAGGCAGAAGAGGGATGGATGAAGGAATGGGCTTTTCTTGTGGCTTCACAGTTGTAAACTCTCCATCACTCTCATCGTCTGAATATTCTTTTGGAAGTGTCTTTGCTAAATCAGTTGGAGACTTGGGTTTCTCAACAGATTTTACAGTATCTGTTGGCAGCTTGACTACGTCTTTGATCTGTATATCAACAGACTCCCGAGACTCAACGACAGAAGTTATTTTGCTTGTAGTCATAGATATAGGTACCAGAGGTGTGGTGGAGGGAAGGGACTTATCTTGAGGCTTAGCAAAGCCTGTCTCCTCATCACTTTCATCGTCCGAATAGTCCTTTGGAGTGTGCTTAGATACATCCATAGGAGACTTGGGCTTCTCATCTAACTTAGGCTGTGGCTTATCGTCTTTTACGTCAGTAATGGGTTTTGGACTATCGTCAGATTTTTGGATAGGTTTGTCGGCAATAGGCAGAAGAGGGATGGATGAAGGAATGGGCTTTTCTTGTGGCTTCACAGTTGCAAACTCTCCATCACTCTCATCGTCTGAATATTCTTTTGGAAGTGTCTTTGCTAAATCAGTTCGAGACTTGGGTTTCTCAACAGATTTTACAGTATCTGTTGGCAGCTTGACTACGTCCTTGATCTGTATATCAACAGACTCCCGAGACTCAACGACAGAAGTTATTTTGCCTGCAGTCATAGATAGAGGTACCAGAGGTGTGGTGGAGGGAAGGGACTTATCTTGAGGCTTAGCAAAGCCTGTCTCCTCATCACTTTCATCGTCCGAATAGTCTTTTGGAGTGTGTTTAGATACATCCATAGGAGACTTGGGCTTCTCATCTAACTTAGGCTGTGGCTTATCGTCTTTTACGTCAGTAATGGGCTTTGGACTATCGTCAGATTTTTGGATAGGTTTGTCGGCAATAGGCAGAAGAGGGATGGATGAAGGAATGGGCTTTTCTTGTGGCTTCACAGTTGCAAACTCTCCATCACTCTCATCGTCTGAATATTCTTTTGGAAGTGTCTTTGCTAAATCAGTTGGAGACTTGGGTTTCTCAACAGATTTTACAGTATCTGTTGGCAGCTTGACTACGTCCTTGATCTGTATATCAACAGACTCCCGAGACTCAACGACAGAAGTTATTTTGCCTGCAGTCATAGATAGAGGTACCAGAGGTGTGGTGGAGGGAAGGGACTTATCTTGAGGCTTAGCAAAGCCTGTCTCCTCATCACTTTCATCGTCCGAATAGTCCTTTGGAGTGTGTTTAGATACATCCATAGGAGACTTGGGCTTCTCATCTAACTTAGATTGTGGCTTATCGTCTTTAACGTCAGTAATGGGTTTTGGACTATCGTCAGATTTTTGGATAGGTTTGTCGGCAATAGGCAGAAGAGGGATGGATGAAGGAATGGGCTTTTCTTGTGGCTTCACAGTTGTAAACTCTCCATCACTCTCATCGTCTGAATATTCTTTTGGAAGTGTCTTTGCTAAATCAGTTGGAGACTTGGGTTTCTCAACAGATTTTACAGTATCTGTTGGCAGCTTGACTACGTCTTTGATCTGTATATCAACAGACTCCCGAGACTCAACGACAGAAGTTATTTTGCTTGTAGTCATAGATAGAGGTACCAGAGGTGTGGTGGAGGGAAGGGACTTATCTTGAGGCTTAGCAAAGCCTGTCTCCTCATCACTTTCATCGTCCGAATAGTCCTTTGGAGTGTGTTTAGATACATCCATAGGAGACTTGGGCTTCTCATCTAACTTAGGTTGTGGCTTATCGTCTTTTACGTCAGTAATGGGCTTTGGACTATCGTCAGATTTTTGGATAGGTTTGTCGGCAATAGGCAGAAGAGAGATGGATGAAGGAATGGGCTTTTCTTGTGGCTTCACAGTTGCGAACTCTCCATCACTCTCATCGTCTGAATATTCTTTTGGAAGTGTCTTTGCTAAATCAGTTGGAGACTTGGGTCTCTCAACAGATTTTACAGTATCTGTTGGCAGCTTGACTACGTCTTTAATCTGTATATCAACAGACTCCCGAGACTCAACGACAGAAGTTATTTTGCTTGTAGTCATAGATATAGGTACCAGAGGTGTGGTGGAGGGAAGGGACTTATCTTGAGGCTTAGCAAAGCCTGTCTCCTCATCACTTTCATCGTCCGAATAGTCCTTTGGAGTGTGTTTAGATACATCCATAGGAGACTTGGGCTTCTCATCTAACTTAGGCTGTGGCTTATCGTCTTTTACGTCAGTAATGGGTTTTGGACTATCGTCAGATTTTTGGATAGGTTTGTCGGCAATAGGCAGAAGAGGGATGGATGAAGGAATGGGCTTTTCTTGTGGCTTCACAGTTGCAAACTCTCCATCACTCTCATCGTCTGAATATTCTTTTGGAAGTGTCTTTGCTAAATCAATTGGAGACATGGGTTTCTCAACAGATTTTACAGTATCTGTTGGCAGCTTGACTACGTCCTTGATCTGTATATCAACAGACTCCCGAGACTCAACGACAGGAGTTATTTTGCTTGTAGTCATAGATAGAGGTACCAGAGGTGTGGTGGAGGGAAGGGACTTATCTTGAGGCTTAGTAAAACCTGCCTCCTCATCACTTTCATCGTCCGAATAGTCCTTTGGAGTGTGTTTAGATACATCCATAGGCGACTTGGGCTTCTCATCTAACTTAGGTTGTGGCTTATCGTCTTTTACGTCAGTAATGGGTTTTGGACTATCGTCAGATTTTTGGATAGGTTTGTCGGCAATAGGCAGAAGAGGGATGGATGAAGGAATGGGCTTTTCTTGTGGCTTCACAGTTGCAAACTCTCCATCACTCTCATCGTCTGAATATTCTTTTGGAAGTGTCTTTGCTAAATCAGTTGGAGACTTGGGTTTCTCAACAGATTTTACAGTATCTGTTGGCAGCTTGACTACGTCCTTGATCTGTATATCAACAGACTCCCGAGACTCAACGACAGAAGTTATTTTGCTTGTAGTCATAGATAGAGGTACCAGAGGTGTGGTGGAGCTAGGGGACTTATCTTGGGGCTTAGCAAAACCTGTCTCCTCATCACTTTCATCGTCCGAATAGTCCTTTGGACTGTGTTTAGATACATCCATAGGAGACTTGGGCTTCTCATCTAACTTAGGCTGTGGCTTATCGTCTTTTACGTCAGTAATGGGTTTTGGACTATCATCAGATTTCTGGATAGGTTTGTCGGCAATAGGCAGAAGAGGGATGGATGAAGGAATGGGCTTTTCTTGAGGCTTCACAGATCCAAATTCTTTTGGAACTGTCTTTTCTAAATCAATTTGAGACTTGGGTTTCTCAACAGATTTTACAGTATCTGTTGGTAGCTTGACTACGTCCTTGATCTGTATATCAACAGACTCCCGAGACTCAACGACAGAAGTTATTTTGCTTGTAGTCATAGATAGAGGTACCAGAGGTGTGGTGGAGGGAAGGGGCTTATCTTCGAGCTTATCGAAACCTGTCTCCTTGGGCTTCTCATCAAATTGGGTCTGTGAATTCTCGTCTTTTACATCGTGGAGGCTATGATTTATTGTCTGTTGTTCTGTTTTGTTTTTTGTTATTACTTCGGAAGTGCGTGTTTCTTCACTTTTTATTGAATATGTTGGAAACTTTCCCTCTTCACTTTTACTTATTACTGTTGACTCTATTATTTTAGTGTCGCTTACATAAATAGATTTTTGAGAACTTTTTTCGATATTGGATAGTGCTTTGATCTTTTGTAGTTTTTCACTATGATCAATCTCTTCATCGCTTTCACTCTCATGTGCTTTTATATTAGGTGTATCAGATGGAAAAATTGGTTTAAAATCAATCGTTTTTTGGACTTGTGCCGTATCGAGTGAAGTTCTTAATGGTATATCAATTTTTGCATGGGTTGGAAACTTATCTATAAACTGTTTTTCTATTTCAGTTTTATCAGTCTGTTGTTTCGGTCGGCTCTCATTTAAAATTAATTTACTTAGTTTTCTTTCGTAGTCAGTTGCAACGCTTATAAATTCTTTGGTGTCTTTAATGTCAGATTTTGAAATTGAATGCAATCGCTCAACTGTGTGTGCCAGTTTTGGAAATACTACTTCTTTATTGTGCTTAGTTAATTCTATTGGAAATTCTTGTTTATCACATTGCTTTGATGAAATAAAATCACTTTCAGGTGCCTGTTTAATACTTTCGGATATATTGTATTTAGTTCTTTCATCCAAAAGGAACTTAGCAGTAATTGATTTAACATCGTTCGATTGTAAACTATCTTCACTATCTGGTTCCCTATGGAACTCTTTTGCCATATCTGAAACTTTACGCTTTGAGCATATCTTTTCGCAAACGACTTTAAGGTTTTCCACACTTGGGCTTGTTTTATCCATTTGGAGCACCGGCGAAACTACCTTCTGTTCAGGAGCTCGGATTGTACCCAGATTCTCAAGAACCAAGTCAGTTTCACTTAAAATCTGTTGCTCTATCGTGGATAAATCAGCCTTGCGATCTACTATTTCACGTTTACGTGGACTAAAGGGTGTAACTTCTAAGCTCGTTGAGGTATACCTACGTTCAATGTCTTGGACAACTTCCTTCACTTTTGGCAATGTCTCTAATGTGTTTTCCTTACTTACTAAGTCTTCCAGTTCATCAATACTTGCTGTTAAAATCTTGCCAGGTACCTGTTCTACTTGTCTATTTAAATCTACTACCTGTTCATCCAAAGTCTTTTGCGTTTCATTTAAGTCTTCTGCCACCACAAAGGCTTTTCGCTTCTCACAAATCTTTTCGCAAACCTCTTCTTCAATATGCGCCATACCAATTGCGCCACGCTCCATAGCCTCAACAGGTGAACGCTTAACAACTTCAGTGGGTGGTTCGCATTTGGTTAACTTATCTAGTGCGAGATCTGCAGCTGTTAATATCTGTTTCTCTACCTCAGAGATGTTCGGCTCTTTATGTTCCTGATCTATTGCTCGCTTATGTACAGGAAATGGAATCGCCTCAACTTCCGTGCAGCTTATCTTATGCTCAATGCTCTGGACCACATCTTTGACAACTGTCACCTTATCGCCTATGTACTTGGGTGGTGCGCTCTGCTGCGTGGTATTGGATTCCAAAGATTCCGTACTGCCACAGCTCTCCAAACGCAATATCTTGCGCCTCACATCACCACAGCCCATTATCTGCTCTAAGTATTCCCTATCGCCAGCATCGCGCTGGCCATCATCCAGCTCCGTTTCTTGTTTCTTTGGATGATCGATTGGTTTTGCAGTTAAATCTACTTTGGTGCGTTCTACTTGCGTAGTCAGAGTCGTCGTTGTAGTGGTTGCTGTTGTGGTCGTTGTCTTCGGAGTTGGACTACTTGCACTCATTTCTGTAAATGAGGTAGTGTCTTGTGAGTATGGTTTCTGAATAGTGGGGGGAGCTGCCATTCTATGTAGCAGCTTATCAGTTTCATCTGTACTTGTAAATGTTTCGGTTTTTACATTATGAACACTGAAGTGCTCTGTTTGAGGCGTTCCAGGTGGGTTGGCGCAATATTTTTAAGAAGTAGAAACAAGGCAATATTTAGACAGTTAAACACCTATTACAAACAAACCAGACTTATATGGTGGGTTAGTTTATATACACAGTGCAATTGACCGCATGACTACAAGCTTGTACGCCATAAAATAACCCAGCAGCAGGCACAAACATGCAATTTGTAGTACGATATAAGTAAATGCGCTTATTAAGTTACATAGTATGAAGTTAGTTGATAAAGCAGAACAAAATTTGTCTCGATAGACAGATAGAATTAGATGCCAGTCGAGCATTTCTTACTATCTATGCTCTGCCACATAAGTCTAGAGTATGGTCTATATGAAGTCGTGGATTCCTTGCCCATTTGCTGCACTGGCGTCATTTTGAAATTCAACTCAACTTGAAATTTTCATTCATTACGTTTGCATATTTTTTTCACAAGAATATTTAAGCAATTGTTGTATGTTTTCGATTTTGCATTCATTTTGGAGTTTGGAAACAAACTTAAAAAGAGAAAATTAGCAAAGTACTGCAAGAATAATTATACCACGACATCATATGTCACATACAATACGATGCAGCCTTCGTGTTAATCAGGTGCAAAAGTATAGCAGGTATTTTTTGTTTTATTTCAATCTAACTTTTACATTTACATATACATCATACATTATACATAGTATGTAGCCAATTAGGATAAGGAAGCGCGTTAGGAGTGCATTAAAGTGTATTTGTTGTAAAAGCCGCAGATGCAAAAAAATTTAAATAATCTATAAACTAAACATAGAACGATTTATGCATGTTTACGTAACGGCTACTGTGAGGTATTTTTTGGATGTTAATTGGTTTATGTTTTAATATTTAATTTGATTTTTTTTACTAAACATTTAGTTAAGATATTCGTGGCTTTCAAATGACAGAAAGAGAGAGAGAGAGAGAGAGAGTACATATGCATTTTCGTTAAGGACTCACAAATATTACGAAAAGCAAACAGAACATAATCAAAAAAATGATAAAATTATTGGAAACTTAAAGCCATGGTGGTTTACAGATATCGAAATTGGAATTGAAGTGCTGAATGCGGCATTTTGGTTGGGATCGAAATGCGAAATGAGATCACAATGGAATTGGATAGTTTATATATATATATTTTTTTTTAAAATTTATTTTTTGATCACTCAACTCATTTCAGATCACAACACACATTACGACTGACAAATGAATCTATAGAAATTTCGAAAATATCGAAAATTTGAGTGTTTATCTTAATGAAAAAAATCTTATAGTACATTGTTAATATGTTGTATGTTATGTACACTAGTTATATTGGCTTAACTTGTTATTGTACCTATTCACTTGTATTTGAAATGTTTTAAATTGAATTGAAATTGCGTCAATTATTGTAGCTTGCAGTATTTGACAGTAAAACATAAACTGGATTGCATAAATAATTGCTGAAAAATTGCAAACGTAATTGTCGTTTTATATTCGATCATAACAAAAAACAATTATGTTATATTATTATTGCTGTTGGATGTACATATTTATATATATAGAGTATAATAGAGAGAGAGAGAGAGAGAGAGAGAGAGACCTATTAGCGATACCCATCTTATATGCTTAGAACTTTTCTAATTGCAACGTTTTCAAATTTGCTTTTGTTCACTTACCATAAAATTACAATACTTAAAGTTACTTTAGTGTTTGGGTTTTTTAGTTTGATAAAGTTTTGAGTGTAGTTTAAACTAGATTTATTTTGTATTTAAGTTTATTTAAGATGTTATCAATGCATTGAATTAACCACAAACAACAACTCAACGCTACAATGCTCGATTACTACTCGTTAAATTGAAACGCACAAAGAAACACAAAACAAATTAGGCCACAATATAGTTGAGGGCTTTGGCTTGGCCAGACGACAGAAGACAGAAGACAGCGCGTCTACAAGAAAATCGGATACGTATTACCGTCGCGTGTACTTGGGCAAATGCAAATGTGTAACTAAATCTGCGAACGAATGGACGCTCACTGCTTAACTACGCCAAAATGAACGAAACAAATTAAATTAAGTATACGCCAGCGCGTACCACTCGACGGCCTGCGCAGTGACATAACATTCGACACCCCCCAAACTACGAGCAGTTATATTATTGTATATTATATTATATATAAGATAATACATATAAGTATACATATCTAACTAGAACTATCTAGGCGAAATAATAATTTGTATATTGGTAACTTTTATGATTTAAGCTTAAACTTGAATACTATACGCCGCACTGCTCTTTCCCCTGAACATGCTATTTAGCCAAAGAATGCAATTGCTTTTTATCGATTCGTACATTTAGTGTTGACATTGTCAATTTTGAATGTTAGTCAGTCACATTAGCAGCGGCGCCAGACACTGGCTGAACTATTAGGGATTTTCTCTTTCTCTTGTTTATGTTTTCCTCATTTGTCCGACCTTAGACTTTTGGTAATTGGATTAGCTACAGTACTGCGACGTTACGACGGTATTTCAACGGCATTTTCTTGAAGAGCTTTTGTCACCAGCTGCTGCTGGCCAAGCGCCACTCAGTGAGCTTCAATTTGAGATAGTGAATTGCGAATTATGGTTTCTTCACATACAGACTTTTTTGATTAAGATATACACACTAGCAGTTTGTTGCTTTATGCTTGTACGCTTTATGCTATTTGTTTAACAATGAACTATTTTCGTTTCCATTGAATCGTAGTTAGTTTAGTTTGAATGAATGGTAGTTTGCATACAAAAAGCCTTTGGATTTGAATTCAAAACGAAATGAGTTCAACATACAAAACAATAGGAAATACAAAATTATAATTTGTACTAATGAAAATTGAAAACAAAGACACTACAAAAGGCTCAGAAATCATAGGGAAAACGAAAACCAAAAACAAGGGGTGTTACGAGTTCATTTTCTTATAGTACCAAAAAGGCAAACATAAAACGTTGGTAAGTCAATTTACATAACAAATACGTTAATTGCATAGAGTTGGGGCAGCACTTACCAACTGTGGAAATGGCAGCAACACGTTCGAAAGTCGACTCTGTGGTCGTGTGCAAAGTGGTCACAGTGTCGGCTAGATAATCTAAATATATATATATATATATATATATATATATACATATATATAGTCAATAGGCACATCAATCAGTGTTAGCAGATTTGAATTTTGTAAGTATTTACCATGCTCTAGATCGCCCAGGCCGGATTGCTCATTCTGCTTCTCGGTTTTGGCATCACTCGGTGTTGGTGGCGGAGTTTGGGAATGTGGTATGTCGCTCGCTGAAAGTATAACTCAATTAGTCATATAGCTCAGTTGATATCGTTTATATACGCACCTATCTGTTTGAGTTCATCTGGCATCTCAATTAAACCCTCGCTCATCTTCTTGGTAATGGTGTCACCGACATATTTGCAGAACTCCGCATCGGTTAGCGACTTGCGTGGCTCAATGGTCAGCGGTGCAGAGAGCACATCGCTCAGTGGCACTGTGGCTCGCTTATCGAACGTATCGCTGTCATATTCTGACATTACTTTAGGTATACTAGGCTGCTGAGCTTGTTGCTCCATCGCTAGGAAATCGGCGGTCAGCTTGCGTGCGGCAAATGGTGAAACTTCGCCAATTGGTGCAGCAGACTCGATGCCATCTCCTGAAACGATCTTTGTCTCGGGCTCCACAATTGTGGCTTTTGGTTCCTTGTCAATGGTAGTTTTAATCTCAGTTATAGCTGTTGGTTCCTGCACAGCAAGTTTCGGCTGCAGGACTTCTGGCAAAATTGTTGTTTCAGCGATGATCTTTGGAGGCTGAGCCGCTTGTTCCATCTGCAAAAAGTCCGCTGTAAGCTGACGTTCGTTGAGTGGAGCGGGCTTCTGCTGTTGGCTGCTTGTTACCTCAGCTGGTTTCACTGTTTCCTCGACTAATGTCTTTCTAGGTTCTACAATAGGTATTTTACTGGCAGGTGGTGCTGCTTTTACAGATATCACGGTTTCGGGCTCGGAGGCTGTTGATGTCTGGCTGGACTCGACCAATGACTCTGGTGCACTACGCAGGCTGGGCAGTTGGCTTTGCTGTTCCATGCTCAGGAAATCATTAGTTTTCTTGAGTGTATCAAAGACAATGTGCTCCTCGATTTTATGGATTGTTTCGATGACATCAGCCACTTTTTCTGCCACTTTATCTTCCTTTTTGGCCAATTCGGGCAGTTTTTGCTGAGCTGCAATCAGAGGATCCTCCTTTTTGCCAGCAACTTCCTCTATCTTGTCAGCCAATTCTGCGGGCTTGTCAGTTTTGATTACCCTGTCCTCGATCTTGTGGAATGTGTCAATTAGGTCGGTTAACTTTTCATTCACAGTTTCCGCCTTGGCAGCAATTTCAGGTTGTGGCTTGGCCTGCTCGCTAGCCATTCCAGATGTCATAATGGTTGCAGTGGATACTACAATGTCATCAAAGATTTTCGTCTCCTTGTCCACTGACTTTCTAGGCTCCACTTTCGGTATCTTACTTGCAGCCGGAGCTGCTTTTGGCTCGACTGCAACGTGCGCCGGCAGCTGAGTTTTTTGCTCAGATTGCAGAAATTCTTGTGTCAACTTTCGTGCATCCACTTCGGCAATCTTGGCACCTTCGCCAGTCTTGACTGGAATCTTTGAGACTGGTTTCTCTACCTTTGCCTCCACTGGTTTTTCAAACTCAGCTTCAGCTGTCGCCCGAGGGGCTGCTGTAGGCTTGAGGGCTTCTTCGCTAGGTTTCCTTACAAGTTTGGGTATTTGAGTCTTTGGCTCGCCGCCATGGAAATCGTATTTAACCTTTTTGGCCTCGAAGTCAGCAATTTTCTCCTCAATTTTCGTGCTCTCTACGATTTCTACTGTTTTGGAAATGTCTTCCGCAGGTGTGAACTGTGTTTCTTGCAGATGCTTTATGGTCTCGCTGACCTTCGTTGTGTCTTTGGCGATCTCAGTGCTCGTCTCCTTGATCTCCTGTTTGCCGCTCTCGAAGGAACTGATTATATTCTCCACCTTCTTGCTGGCAGTTTCAGTGACTTCACTGATGACCTGTTCAACCTCTTTGATTGTTTCCTGCGCAATTGTTGCCACAGGGCTGGTCTTTTCCTTGAACTCCTCTGAGAACTTTTCATGAACTGTGGCAGTCGTTTCGGATGGCAGTTGATTGCGTTTTTCGAATTCCAAGAAATCCTCGGTTATATCACGCGCTTCCTGGCGGGTAATGAAGCCCACTCGGCTGGTGCTAGCTGTGTCCTTCTTAGCCGTTTTTTCAGCGGTGCTAATGTCCTGGACAATCTTATCAACCTTGTCTGGAGAGGGCAGTTCTTCTTCTTCTGAGCTGCGTCCGGAAGTCTTCAGCTTGTGTGTCAACTCCTTATCGAATTCGCTCTTGCTCACTTCAGTCGAATCCAATTTGCCCATCTTCATCTTGATGACCTGCTCGGGCACAGTCGTCGTTTTGATTATGACATTGTCGGCGGGTAGCTGCATCAGAATCTCGGACTCGTGATGCGCCTTTTTATCCTCAATCAAACTCTTGCGTTTGATTTCAGTTATCTCTCGCGTGATTTCCTTCTTTTGTGTTGAGGCTGGGATGGAGCGTTCCACCGAGAGTCGCTTGACGATTTTCTCTCGGCGTTCGGCAACGGTTCGTTTTGCTGCTTCCTCATCGGACTCAGACTCTTCAACTTCTTTCTCCTCAGCGGAGTATTTGACTTCTTCGCGTTCGTTGATTTGCTGGATTCGTTTGCCTGAAAGCAAATCAATTTTATTTTCATACTGAGAACTATCAATAGTAAATACTTACTTTCTCTGCGGACCAACTCCTCAACGGACTCGGAGTTCTTCATAAGATCTGCCTCGTCAAACTCTCGGGAATGCGACAATCTTCCACTCTTGCATTTCTTCATGATGTCGTCTCGTCCAATGTTTTTAAGCGCTGTTTCCAGTGCGAGAATATCATAGTTTGGCTTATCCTTGTACAAGCGAATCATGCTCTGCGCCTGTCGCGCAATACTGTCGGTATTCTGGTTAATGATTTCGTCGATCTCGTCGGCAGTTATGTCTATCTCTGGTGCTAGTTGTATCCAGTCTTTACCCAATAAATTGGATAGATCTACAATGCGTATATCGCCAATGTAATGATCGTTTTGATGTTTGCTCAGGCTGAACATAGAGGTGCGATAGGCGGAGGAGACACGTTCTGAGAACGCTGTCGTCGAATCGGGTATGACAGCCTCTGGCAGTACAATGTTCAGTATGCAGATGGGTTGCTGTGGAGGTTCGCCCTTGGCCACCTTGGGCTCCTTCATGAACAGCGTGCGACCCACAATATCTGCATGCTGATCCTTCACACGCACCGTGAAGGGCAGACGATTCTCGCGGAAGGCCTTGAACTGCAACTGCAATTGGTCACCCGACTTGGTAACGGGCACCAGATTGCCAGCCATTTCAATGTACTGGGGCTTGCCCTCGAGCACCTCGACATCACGGCTCTTGGCCACCTCCGTGTATAGCTCGTGCTTCTCGAGTGTTTTATCCTCGCGATCGTCGGTCATACAGAAGACACGCAGACGCGCCTCGAAAGGCTCTATTTTCTTGGCGAACACCACAAATCTGGCTATGAAGGGCACGTGAATGACTTCCCTAAAAAGCACAAATGGTTTATGTGATCTATATACGATCAAAGTATAATAGTCAACTTACTTGTACAGCTCTGTTGCCATTTTGGTTGCATCGGAAATGTTGCGACAATCCATCAGCCAGAAACGAGCCGAAACTGTGGTCGTGAATGAGACGCAGTCGTTGACAAATGTCAACGGCGTGGAGCCCGTCACATCCTCCCATTGGGCCCGGGACGGTCCGCCTAATGGGTAATAAGATGTTCAATTTTCAAGCATAGATCAAGGCAAAGGCGCAACGCATAGACTAAATATGAATAACTCTTTGAAAACTCTACTTATGTCTTATTAGCAGATCATTATGTAATTCGAAAAATTGTTCAACTAAATGAAAACGAAAAACTTGTTTGTTTTTAAAGAGAGAGAGAAAGACGATCGTGTGTTATAAGTACAAAGCAATTGTTTATATGTATTAAAGAGTATTATTGAGAAAAGTATTAAGTTGTAAGTTATTTCTAAAAAGTATCGAATATGTATTTAGCGTAAGAGTTATAGAAAAATTAGTAAATTGTTTCTTGTGGTCTGTGTGTCTGTGGCATATCGTATTTATATATATATATATATATTTATATAGATATATATATATATATATAGATTAATGTGATGCTGTGACTGAGTTTGGTCTAAGCCTTGTATAATGGATCAATGTACATGTATATGTGTATGTATGTCTATGTATATATATATATATGTGTGTAAGTGTGTGTGTAGGTGTGGGTGTGTGTCGCACTTTGGTTTCAAGCATTATATGTATTTGTTAAGTTAAGTCTTTGGAGGGCTGTAGCATTTACAGGGATATACAGGTACTAAAGGTACTTGTTACGCTGACTTTGAAGCCATTTTGAAACAACATGCTAAATATGTTCGGAATAATAAAATTATTAGACTTTTCAATGATAATTAAGTGAGCGTGTTTCACGTGTTTCTTGTAAATGTGTAGAAAACAAGAAAGACGATAACGAAAACGAAATCAAATGAATCATAACAAATCAAAGAAATTGAATAAAAACAAACTTAATTAATAAGAAGATAAATAAATAGACCTTGGACTTGTTTATATACAATAAACAAAATATATTTAGGTTCTTTAAATATATAATATAGAGCTTAATTTCTTTAATAGCATTAATTTCTTGTTCTTTTCTTCTTCATCATCTTCTATTTGATTGTGTGTGAATATTTTTGTTTAATTTTTTTCTTTCTTTTTTTTCGGTTTCAGAAAAGTTCTCTTTGGGGCCACAAACAGTTGAAATTCGAAATTGAATTTGTTGTTTTTGAAAACAATTTCTATAGATAATATGTGAATATATTCTGCTTTATGTTGAACTCATAATAAAGCATAATAAATCAAAACAAATCTGAACAATCTAATAAAACGAACGAAACTACGAATTATCTTAAGTGCATGACATTCCAAATGAAAAATAAAATGAAAACTAAAAATATCTGATAAATAAGGATAGTAACAAAATAAATCAGTTCAAGTCCGGGCTTGATTCAAATACGGTTTTATTGGCCCAAAGAGCAACTTTAGCAACTTGTTTTTATTAGAGACCTATTAACATTTTTTTTTTATTATTTTTATTGTTTAATGAAAATGTGCAATTTATATATGAATAGAAAAAACCGCGTGCAGTCAGAAGATTCTTTTAAGATATTTGTATTTTATTCTTATTAAGTTAGTTTAGAGAAAGAGAGAGATATATAGAGAGATAGAGAGAGAGAGAGAGAGAGAGAGAGAGCGCAGCAAAAGAGTTGTTTTTGTAGGACAAGCTTAAGAGTTCGGGAAAGTTAGCTTACTTCAAAAAAAACGAAGCTGCTTTGAGCTGAAGAAGCCTTGGCTTTAACAATTGGAAGGGAATCAGGAGAGGCCCAACTGAATTTGTTCCTGATCTTCATTTTATTTTACGTAATTTGCTTTTTTTATTTTACAGAAAACCCAAAGACGCAGCGCAACCCGAATTAAGGCAAAAAACAAAAAAAAAAAAAACAAAAACAATTCCAAAATGAGGTCAAATAAATTAAAGCAAAATATATCGAAATGAAATAAACATGTTGAAAGCATAGTAAATATTAAAGAAATAAAACATATATTTTTTAGAAATATTTGCAATAGTTTTTTGGTATTTTTTTAATAAGAAATTTGTTTTGAAATAAAATATGCAGAATTTTCAAATATTATTTTTGATTGAAATTTGCTAAATTGTTTCATTTGATATTTTTTATATTTGGTTCATATTCAATATAAGTAACTATGTTTTGTTATTGTTGTTAATTATTATTATTTGTTTTTTTTGTTTTTTTTTTTTTTTTTGGCATAGAACGAAACAACTAAATATGAACAAATAACATTTTGTTTATATTGTAAACAGAGTTTCAATTTGAAGAAACTTCATACATGTTTGTGAATTTCTGAATTTATTTTATTTTTTATGGTTTTTTGGACATTTTGTCATTTTTTAGTTACCTTTTAGAGACCTTTTCCGAAACACACCTTCAATGGATTGAGAAAACAGAATGGAATGCGTGCACAAATGCATTTGACGCATTAGTACAAAATTATAGAACAATTAAATACGGTTTCAATTAAGAATTTAATTAAACTATTTTTGTATTTTTAGTTTTGCTTTGTTCCAAAAATCAAAAACATATTAAAGAAAAGTTCAAGGAATAAAATCATAGAACAAAAATCGTATATATATGTACATAAATAAGAAAACAAGGACAAAAATATATATATTTATATATATAGTATAATATATACTGGATCAAACACTGTTTGGCAGAATGATAACATTTAATTGAGTACGAGAGAGAGAGAGAGAGAGAGAGATAGAGAGAGAGTATATGTGTGATTGGGTTCGTATTTGTATCTGTATTTGTGTGGGTGTAGCTTGGAGTATGAGCGTATTCTATGTCTGTATGCGGGGGGTGAATGAACATTTAACTATGCTGTTTGCTGTTACGATTACTGTTGCTGTTACTGTTACTGTTAAGGTTACTGTTACTGTTAAGGTTACTGTTACGGAATATAAAAACGAGGCTAATGTTAATCAAATTTCGATCTCAATTTCAATTGGAATTTGGAGTAAATGCTGCAGAAACGAAACATTGTTTAACCCGAAACAACTTATACGCATCAACTACACAGACACAAGCACATTGTTGCTATCAAATGCGACCTGGATTTTTGGCAATTCACGAATTATTATGATTATTATTATTATTGTTTTAATTATTATATTGGTAATTTGGCAATTTTCACTGTACAACATTTTATGTATATAGATATATATGGCATGTATATATATAGTACATGATAATTGTATGTAGTACATTATAGTTAAATAAAGAGGAAATATATACTAAACGAAATCATACTAAATACAGACTAGAGTTGGACTAAAGGAGGAAACTAAATGGTAACTAATTAGAAAACAAAGTGGAAATGGAATTATAAAATGAAAGCCTGAGAGGTTTACAGATAGAGAGAGAGAGAGAGGCTTCAGGTATTCGTTACTCATATAAAAAACATCAACCAACAAAACAACATAATGTTAAGTAGATACTCATTATTTATGTAATTTGCTTGACAACAACACAAAAGGGAAGAACACAAACAAAGTTAACTTACCTGTTATCGAACAGAGCAGGCGTAGCGTTGGCGTATTGCCCGAGTACTGATTGATCATGCCCTGGCTGTGTGCCTTCGGGGCGGGCATGCTCAGTGTGATTGCCTTGTGGAATTTACGACGACGCGGCTCGACCGTTACGATCGGCGAGACGGCAACGCCGCGACCCAATAGCTTAGCCGTTAGATCTGGATCAACTGGTTGGGCCTAGAAATGTAACGAATTTTCGGCACTATAGACAACAAAAATCGATTTTCGGGCCACACACACACAATAATGACAGATGATAAAACAAAAATATATAATAAAACAAAAAACTATATATATATATACGAACTATGCGTCATTTGTTAGAGTATATACATATATCAAATATCTATATATTTGTATATAACTCTAATGAATTGAAAAACACAAAAACTAAACTTGAAATTTGAAAAATGAAATGAGTTTTGGGCTAAATGGTGAACATTTTTGTTTTTGTCTTTTGTTTTTTCATAGTCTTTTGGTTGTTGTTGTTTATACAATGCTTATTTAGGATTTTGGATGTTTCATTCATACAACTATTATTTTTAATGGTTCTATTGAGCAATCGCATGTTTTTAGTTAAGTTAACTACAAACAATAACAATGTTCAAGCCCATTTATGTCCCAATAAATTTAGTTATCAAAAAAAACTTTGACTACAACTTAATCGAACTCTAGTAAACGAAAATCTCAACAATTTGTCGAAAATCATATTTTATTGAAATTTATATACAAAATGCAAAATAAAATGTGCTAAAAAAAACGTTTTCAACTCATGAGTGGGGCCATCATAAAATCGGTTTTTTTCTTCTTCTTTTTTTTGGCTTACAACTTCGTTAGGCACTTCTGAACCGAACCCAATTGTAACGGTATCTAAGCATTTTTACAATACATATATACAACAATATAGTATTTCACAATTCCATTTTGTTCTCAAAAAAGCAATTTAATTGAAAAATTAATTAATAAAAATGAAAATAATGAAAAGATTTTCATTGTTATAAAGTTTTTGTTGAACTAAATTTATTGGGTATAGTACTTCATTTCAGTAAACTTTTATAATCTTATGCATAGGTAAGTTTTTCTCTTCTTTCTTTTTGTTTTTTTAATATGTTAAATTTATAATAATAATAGGCATATGTATATATAGTATTATATTATTAGTTGTCTACTTCGATTGGACAATTGTTTGATTAAAGTTTAAGAAAATATGCTATCTGTTAGATAAGCCGCTTGATCCATGATCAATCATCGTAAATAGATTAATATTTGCATTTAAGTATTATTGCAAGTCACTCTAAAGTAATTCTTTCTTTCGCCGTGGAGTGCCAAATAATTCTCAACTAGTTCTGAAGTGTAATTTCTAGTAAATTCTCAAACAAAGTGCATATATATATCATAAATAACACATAAGCCCCCAAAACAACAAAAAAAAATTGTAATATTGTAACTAGAGGCATTCAAAGTAGGAATATTTCTAAACAAATCTAAGTACTAGTATTGGAATATAGAATATTTTGATTTGATAATAGTTTCCGCCTTTCAAATTGATCTGAACTGATCATGCTGGAGATATATATATAAAGATATAGATATATGTAAGTGTATATCGTCGACTACGCGAATTACAAAGTTTATGTGGAGCGTTGTTACATCTTGATTAATTAGTTAATATTTAAATGCGTATTTGTAATATTTTGGAAAACTTGACTGATATACGTTCGGGAAGCTATTTATGTTAAATGCACGATTATTGGTGTATACTCTATGTATATATATTGATCGATTACTTTTCTTTATGTTGATCTTGCTGCTTGATTTACCAAATGAGCGAGAAGCGCTTCTTTTTGGGCACATGATTGACGCTGATCTTGCGTAGTTTCTCGGGCGCAACGCCTTTGCGTGGTTTAAAGAGGTTTACCTGTAAGCCAACTTTGATTTTCTTGGTCAGGGCGCCCTGCGGGAAGACGGCCTGAACCTGCGGCACCACAGTGCTGGACACCATGCCGCCTTCGGGTCCAATTGCATGCACCTCCTGGCGTATACGTGATACGACAGCAAAGTACTGCGGGAAATCGTAGGTGACAAAGCGACAGACATGATTGCCGGCCTGCTCCTCCAGCTGAGCGATTTCTGTGGCAGCACAAGAAACAAATTGCAAATTGAAATGAATAAAACTGATTTAAGTTAAGCCAATTCCACTTACCCTCTGGCTCGAAGCACTGCTGCATGACATCGTGTATGACCTCCTCGGAGTTGTCAATGGTATGCTCTCGCCAGGTTTCGCCATTGTCGGAACGTAAGATGATTATCTCACGCTCCTTGCCACGCAGCGAGGCGAAATGCGGCACCTCCATGACAACGGGCCCAATGAACTTGGTCGAGCAGGGTCCCAGTTCGAGCACGCGGCTGGCCAAGGCCTCACCCTCCATCAACTGCGGTGGATGCATGGTGCGCTGCGGCTTTACATAGCGGCAGGTCACCCGCGTCGGCTGGCAGGTGGAGCGCGACGGTATGATCATACGGACGCCGCTGTGGCGACAGCCACGCATGGCACCGCCGCGTGCATCCACCAGGAATGAGACCAGGAAGCTCTTCCAGCTCAGCTTGCGACTACAGAGAGCACAAGATTAGGAATCGAATTGGAGTCAAGTGAATGCTTTACCTACCCCACATGTGGTGGCTCATCGTTGCCAGATCCATTGGCTATATAGACACCATCGACCGTTGCCTTGGGCGAGTTGCCATAGACTTGAGCCTTGTGCGGACTGATCATCTCCTCGCCAATGGTAGGTGGCACTCCACCTGCATACTCAGCACTCTGGGTCATGCGATTGGAGTCCATGCGCTCATCGCGCGTTACATCAATGGGCAGCGAGTCATCGCCTAGGGATTTCATTTCATCAACGGTCAAATAACGATAAGGTTGATCGGATAGCATATTATCTTCGCCTATTGGTTTTTATTTTTCGTTTATTTGCGTAGCATTTCGGTTGCATTCCACGGCATTTCAATTAAGCACAAGACAGTCCAATTGGCCATATAGCGAAGTATTGTTGTTGTTGTTGTTGTATTGTGTTGTATAGTGTAGTTCAGTTGTTGTTGTTGTTGTTATTATTTGATTTGCAGTTGATGAGAGCGCAGTGCATTGAAAATAGAAGAATGCAAATGAGTTTTTCTTTTAGTTGAGAAATTTCGTCAACACTACATGCATATTATGTAAAAGTAGATATATATTAATAGGATGATATGTAAAGCTAGCATGAATAATAAATAGGAGCAGTATACAGTATAACTTATTTTAGAGATTATATTAGATACATCATTAAATATATATATTTTTATATATTGTAGTATAGTATTTCATGCCGTGGTACAAAGAAATCACAATTTTCACCCAAAAACCTATCTCTTGTATATTTACATGGCCATCAAGGTATTGGAAATGAAACCGTTACTTATTTTTCAAATAGTTGCAAACTATTTATCGATGTATTTCAGTTCGATATAAATATAAAGAAAATTGAACGATTGGCAAATCGCACAAAGCATTCGATGGTTAAATCGTTGCTTCTTTAAAAATTGCTATCGATTAATCGAGTCCATAACGATTTCATTTCTGTTTAAGTGTAGACAAATCAAACAATTGGGAAAGGTGTTAAAGCACACCACATTTTATGTTTCTTGTGTTTTGGTTTTGGTGTTTACGACAACGTCAAGATATAATTTATACATTTAGGCGAGGCAACCATATAAAGTGCTGAATTATCCTTGCTGATTAATTATAATTTGGATTCCAATTAGATGCCAATCAATGCCAATTGGTGCACTTGATAGCAGTCGGCTCTTCAATATTATTTTACAATTGGCCTTGCAACGTTTCAATTGACAACTTACTGGAGACATATAGATAGTCGCCCTGGTAATACGGTTGAAAGATCTGGATGTCTGGCCTACGGTCTCGATCACCGCCAATGCCAAACTCGTAGCATGCGTCCAATTCCCATTCTGTGTCACCTGACGGCACACATAAAAGGGGTTTGTTTTTTTTTTCTTTTCGGTTTACTTAACACTAATCATAACTTAGAGTATTGCTGTAGTCGAAGTATGTGACTGTGTTTAGGTGTAAAACGAATAGGAGTCTATACATACCGCCCTCTTCCTCGGAGTCGGACATAAAGGATTCGTGCATAGCTTCTGGGGCTACTACACGATACTTTTCCTCTGTCTGAGCTGTTGCAGTGGCATCCTCGTCCTCCTTGGTAATCGACTTGAGAGAATCGAGCACACTGATGTAGCCCAACTTGCGTGCAATATGCAAAGGTGTCTGTCCATTGACCGTCTGGGCATTTGCATTGGCCTTGTGCTCCAGCAGCAAGTTGACAATGTGGCAATGGCCCTGCTGAGCGGTCTGATGCAGAGGCGTATAGCCAGCCTTGGTGGCCATATCGATGTTGGCCCCGTTCTGCAGCAGGAAACGCACCATATTGGCCTGACCAAAGTGGGAGGCCACATGCAGTGGAGTATAGCCAGCCTTGGTGGCCATGTCGATGTTGGCGCCGTTGCGCTGCAGAATCTCAGCCACATTAACATTATCCTCCTGGGCGCACAGATGCATGGGTGTTAGACCATTCTTGGCTGGATGATTGACGGCAGCCTTGTGCTCAATCAGCAAATTGGAAATCTCAGCATGTCCCTCCTGGCTGCTTAGATGCAGAGGCGTGAATCCAGCCTTGCTCTCAGCATTGGCCTGTGCGCCATATTCCAGCAAAGTGGTGGCAATGTCCATCTGGTTCTTACGCGCCGCAATGTGCAGCGGTGTGTGTCCATTCTTGGCGGTGGCATGTGGACTGGCGCCCTTCTCCAGCAGCAACAGGGCCACCTGCTGGTTGTTGTAGTGGCAGGCCACATGCAACGGTGTCACACCATTCTTGCCCTGTGCATCCACATCCGCCTCCTTCTGGAGCAGCAGCTGGGCGACCTTTATGTGCCCATACTTGGCTGTCAGATGCAGTGGCGTGAAGCCCTTCTTGGTGGCTGCGTCCAAGGCAGCGCCGTTCTCAATCAGCACAGCGGCCACCTAAACAGATAATAACTTATAAATAAACTGCAATTGGATTCCTCTATGCACCACTTTCACTATGGTGAAAGCGATGCATAGATTTAACTACCTGTTCAGGAATTAAACTTAATGTGAGCTAAAAATCATAATTCATAAATCATAAATCAATGTACAAAATACCAAAATAATATCAAAGTGGACACATTTATTTATGGCCAACATAATAGACAATAACAAAAGACACAACAAAACTCGTAATACTCGATGAACGTAACATAAACAAAAGTCAAAGTAAAAATTAAAGCAATTATACATAAGGAAACTTAAAAGCCAATTTCAAATGAAAAACTCCTGATGACGTATCCAGAATAATTGCATTAGGTAGACGGTGTCGATGTGATCCGTTATCTTTTTGGCAATCAAGTCTTTTACCTCATCCTGGCCCTCCTTGGCGGCAATATGCAAAGCCGTGTACATGTCCTTTGTGGTGGCATCCACCTGAGCGCCATGCTGCAGCAAAAGCATCACAATATCAACATTGCCCAAACGCGAAGCGATGTGCAGCGGTGTTTGCTGTTCCCGGGCACGTGCATCAACCTGGGCGCCATTGCGTAAAAGAATACGTATGATGTCCGTCTGAAATAAAGGCAAGTCAAATTTGAAATTAACGTTTTATTGAATTCATCAAAAGGCGATAACAGCATGATCTAAGTTTGCTATCGATAAAAGCTTTTGAATTCAAAAAGATAATTTTAAATATCGATTACTCAAATAGGACAAAAGCAAAACGATCAATTTGCAATGATGATATTTGAGTATTTAATTGAGACCTCAAAGTATCTTATGTTATCGATAAATAGTTTTCAATGAAATAGACGACACTCACCTGGTTGGCGCGTGCAGCCAAATGCAATGGAGTCTCTCCACGTACAGTGGGCACATCGGGGCTGGCGTCGTGCTGCAGCAAGTAAATGACAATATTCATACAGCCCATGAAGGCGGCTACATGAAGCGGAGTTAGACCGCTTTCCGTTGTAGCACTAATGCTGGCGCCGTGGCGCAACAGCAATTCGACGACCTTCAAGCGATTCTTTTTGCAGGCAATGTGCAATGGCGTGAATCCATTGAGGGCACGTGCATTAGCATCGGCATTACGGTCCAGCAGTAGCTTGGCCACACGCACATGTCCACAATGGGCGGCCACATGCAGAGCAGTGAGATAATCGACGGTGACCTCATCCACTGGTGCGCGATGATAGAGCAGAATGCGAGCAGCATCCACATGCTCGCCCTGGGCAGCCATGTGCAAGGGAGCCAAGCCGTTCTTGGTTTTGGCGCTGATGGGGGCACCCCGCTCTAGCAGCATGTCTACGACCTGCTCGTGGCCGGAACGTGCGGCACAGTGGAGTGGGGTGAGGCCATCGCGAGTCTTGGCCTCGATGTTGCCGCCCTTCTCGAGCAACAGCGAGACCATGTTCGTCTTGCCCCACTTGGCAGCCACGTGCAGGGGGCTGATGTTGTGCTTGGCCGAGTAGTTGACATCGGCGCCCTTCTGGATCAACAGATTGGCAATGTTCTGGTTGCCATAATGGGAGGCAATGTGCAGCGGCGTAAAGCCCGACTTGGAGGTGACATCCGGATTGTGGTCATTCTGTGGACACAGTTCATAACTATCTGAGTGTAATCTTTTATATGATATTTACTTACATCCAGTAGAAGCGTAGCTGCCTTGACGTCATCCTTTTTGGCAGCTATATGCAGAGCTGGCAGACGCACCTTGCCGCGTGTATCGCTCTCGAGAAGCACGGCGACAACCTTGTCGTGTCCCTGCTGCATGGCTACAGCCAGCGGAGTGAAGCCATCCTCCGTGGCCAAGCTCTGGTTAGCGCCATTCGATAACAAGAGACGAACTACAGCATCATGATTCTCCTGGGCAGCCATGTAGAGTGGTGTGAAGCCATTCTGCGATTGCACATTGACGGAGGCATTGTGCTCCAGCAATAGCTTCACCACCTCCTCCTGTCCAGCCAGCGAGGCAATGTGCAACGCTGTATTCCCCTTCTTGGTGGCGCTGTCAACAATCGCACCGCGTCGCAGCAGCTCCGAGACAACGTGTATGTGTCCATCCTTGGATGCCAAATGCAGAGCATTCAAGCCGTTCTACAAAGGATTAGTCAAGGAGAGATTTGGTATTGGACTTAACTCTTGTTTTTTTTTTTTAAATTCACTTACCGCATTGCTAGTGTTAATGTCAATGTTGTTCTTTAGGTGTTCCAACACGCGCTCCAAATTGCCAGCGCGTGCGGCACGAAGGAAGGAAGTATTGCCATCGCCCTAAAATTATAAATTATTTTCTTATATGAGTAACAATGGAGTGGCAGGAGAAAGCTTCAATATTCACATAACAGAGAAAACATTATTGTAAGTAAAAATATTTTAAAATAAATTTACTAGACACACGCTAGGTAAAGTTTCCCAGGTACAATTTAAATAATATCGACTTAAATTGGAATCGGAACTGTTTATAAATACAAATATTGTAAAACATCGAAAGACTTTCTTGATCGTTACCATTTTCTTAAAGGTTTCTCATCTCGATTTCAATTATTTTAATATAATTTTTACACTTTCACAAAGTCGTATGACTCAGTTTTTTAAGTTAGCCAGAGCCATAACTCAAAGCACTGCTCTCTGTCCTTGGCCAAGCGTAAGTTGCGTGTCAGCTGCGTATTCATCAAAAGAGCTTTACCAGAGGGCTGTTATTGATCGTAAATGTATGTGCATATAGGTAAAGAGCCGTTACAGTCGTTGCGCAACTGAAGCTCACACTGTGAACTGTGCACCTGGTAACTGGGGAAGGGGTAAGTGGGAGGGGGGGGGGAAAGGGAGACCAAGTTCAGCTAGCTGACGGTCAAGGCGAGGGGTCAACGTCAGCGTTCACAATGCGCAGGTGTAATTCGGCTTTGTGCCAACAGCTGCCTTCCTTCCTTCTTTTTTTTTTAATGGCCACCCACAATTTGTTTATGTTTTCGTTTTGCTGTACGCTCCACTGAGCAGCTTTTGGGGCGCGTTGCCTGGAATTCGAAATCGAAAATGACGTCATGTTGTGGCATTGGAAAACTGCAAGTGGAAGGCGGCTTCCAATTGGAAGTTTAATTTTCGCACTGGATACGCAATGCCGACAACGTTCTAAGTGACCGCAGACAAAAATCCCACTAAAACCGAGCCGCCGTTTCCTGTCGGAGGCGTTCAGCTCCTAAGCTGTTGCAATGCAGAGGGAGAGAGCGAGGGAGAGGGAGAGGGCGAGAACGATGGGTAGGGCGAATTTGAGGGCTCGCCCCTCAGCCAATACGGAAGTGGAAGCGGCACCTATTCATGGCTGGGCCAACACAAAACTCATTTAATATGCCTTTGTACATACATATATATATAGAAGAAGCCCAACTCTAAAGGATGTCTTTAGGCGCTGGCTGCTTCCTTGTTTGCCCAACTTGATGAGGGGCAAACACACACAATCATACACAAACACACTCTGGCAGTCAAAGTTCAAAGGTGCCTCTCAGGCATTGTATAACAAGCTCAATTGAATGCTTGAAGCCTTGAAGTGGATTTTCTTTGAACTTGTACAAAAAAATGTCGCCCAAGTGGCAACACATTCAGCTAATCAACTCGAAACTCGAAACTCGAAACTCGAAGTTGGAGTGCAGATTATAATGGAAAATCGGTGCAACAAATGAATTGATATTCATTTAGTGGCAGGGAGCGCAGGGAAAATATGACTCATAATATGGATTTTCTCTACATCTTGGTTGTGGCATAAAATGTCGCATGTCATCATTAAATTTAACCTAAATCTGTATTACCTTGCAACACGGGTTGGGTTGGGGCACGGACGGACACACGCACAGCATGTGCCGCACCACACCCAGTTCGGATGACAAAAGAACTGTCACTCTCAACAATACTTAGCTATTTATTTATAGCTCATTGTATAAATGTATATGAATTTCTTATTTGATAATGCACGCAATTCAATTCAATTCAATTCAATTTAAATGCGACTAAGAAAATCAATAAAACTTTGAAGTCATTAAAATAGATGCCAGACATCAACTATAATCCAGCCAAAGCCTTAATTTGTGCAAAACTGTTCTTTTAATAATTAAAAAATTGAGTTATAATTGCCCTTTGGTGGCTTTGGCTACCAACTTTTCAGTCCAGACACTGAAAAATCGATAACGTGCAAAATGGACGCCAACATGGCCGTCCCAGACAGTCAGCTCGAAAAGTTAATACACGCTGTAATTGAAAACAGATATTTTTCTCAATTATTTTCATTACCTGAGCTCCATTTTCAGTGACCATTTTGCGTGCACCGATTTCCAATTAGTATAGAACAGCCGATTTTCAATCTTATGATATATATATATATATAGATTTATATATCTAGTATAGAAATATTGTGTAAGCGAGGCTCGCGTATGTCGTCACTGATTAGTCATAGTTTTTCTTTTTCACTCGGCTAATTAATAAACTTTCTTATTTGTATTCGAATAAGACGCGAACAAAGTTTTAACTACTCGAGACTTTATTTTTTTGTTGAATTTTAAATGCACTCGCATCGATTTTTCCTTGGATTTTATGTAAGCTTCGGTGCATGTGTGTGCGTGTGTGCGAGGGTGTGTGTCTGTCTATGTGTGTGTGTGTGTCAGTGTACGTTTATGTGTGACTGTAACTGTGACTGTGTCGGTGTCTGTGTGTGTGTGTGTCTGATTGGATTCCTTTTGCTAGTTAACACAGTCGCTTCTGAATTATACACGCTGAGGAGCGGTCGCTTTTTGCTGCCGTTTTCTTCAATGTTCAACTCCAGACTGGATGTGCGCTGGGCAAGTACGAAGAGTCCTACCTTAGAGTCGTGGTTGAAATTCGGTTGTCGGCAACCGAGCAATGCCAGGATTTTCGAAGGACCTGCGCACTTGCATATTCCAATTGGGAAACACCGCCCGTGCGGCCTGCGTCTGCGCCACCATCACCCAAGGGTGGTTCACTGGAACTGGAAGCGGAAGCGTATGCCGCCCAGTTGGCACGTGCGTCTCGCTTTGTTGACATTTGAAGCCATTGGAAGCGGTGCAGCGAACACGTGTGCAGCGAGTTGCAATATTAAACAAGATTTTAAATCGGTTCCTATAAGAAACCAGTTGAAACTTAAGGAAAGGAAAAGACATTACTTGAGATACTCGATAAGAATCTCTAACTGGGGAATTCTTTCAAGGACTTTCAAGAATATTAATTTCACGAAACTGGAGAGAATAGTATAATATGTGTAAATTGATCCTTGGGGACTTGAGCAATATTGGGTAGCGGAAAGACGACCTCCTACTGTCACGTAATTAGTTTGCTGTCACACCCAACTGCGTTTGTAATTTCAGCATATTCCACGTAATTAACTGAGCAAATAGAATCATTTAGAAACAGGTCCTTGGACCAGGCGGCGTTTAAAACTTTGTTGACTGAGCGTAAACAAGGCTAAGAGCAACCGCACACAATCCACAGTTGGTTGGTGGATGGTTTATGTGTTTGGTTTGATGGGGGGGTTGATTTGCCTTCCAACGCAGCGCTTCGCTAGCGCAGTCGCTATCCGTGGCTGGATTTTGTTTACTTCCAGTTTCGAATTGGAAATGAAACAGCAACCCTAAATCCCAACACCCTTACGAAAATCCAATCAGATGCGTATGCAGTCGCATTCAGAGTCACGTTTTGCCAAGTAAGCCAACCCAAACCGAGGCAAGGCAAGCCAAGTAAAAGGAACGACACAATTTCTGCTATTGTTCTTGGCAAATTAGCCGATTGAAGGGAATTCCACCCTATTGTTAAAACTTACCCCTAGGCGATTGCATAAAATTGCATTTCGAATTGCATTCGTGACCGGGACAAATTGTGTAAAGTGCTTGCTCTGCTTTCTATGCTGCAAGGGGTTGGGCATGGGCATGGGTATGAGGTTAAGCAACTAATGTGGCATGTGGCATGTGGCATGTGGAGGCAAGGTGTGACGCACATTTTGGCATTCAATTAATGAGCCTTTCAGCTTTTGCTGGTATCTTTAAGCTGCATTTCAGTCTTTATCGCTTACCCAAACATTGGGCCTATTTGCTTTGGCCAGCAAAGGGTTTTCGATTACACTTTAAACCCATCGAACTGTTTGGGGTTGTGCACGAAAGGGTCGAAACTGAGCTAAATTGCAGGTTTGCATGTTAGCTGCTACTCCATTATATATGTTCTTTGAGCCTATATACTCTACAAACACTGTGGAGTGTTATAAAGATTACTATTGACATTACTAATTGTGGATGAGTTATATAAATATTATATAGCTAAGTATATTTCAACACCTAGTATTTATGAAATTGTATATATTATATATATACTCTACATTTAATAGCTAGTTCTTAGTATTTTACAAACAAAGATAGGTTTAGTTAATGATAGATTGATTACTTAAATTTTCTATGAATAATTTAACAATATTGTAAGCAATATAGCACGGAAACAAACAACTTCTAAAAATACAGTGGTACAAATATAAGATTTTTGGGAAAAATATTAGGTTTTTGGTTAATAGTAGAAAGTTTGGATTACTGAATTGATTAGACTATGAAAACACCAACTTTTCTTTGAATAAATTTTAGCAAAAAAAAGTTATTTAAAAAAATTACGAATAAAATTTTAATTTATATAAATAAATTAAAATTTTAATTTTAATTTTAAATTTAAATTAAATTTTAAAACAAATTATAAATAATTCTTGTAGCTAAAATTTGAATTTTTAAGCTTTTCAAACTACTTCTAAATAACTCGGATTGGCGTATGTTTAGAGAGTAACCAGATTAGTGGGGCTATCAGTAGAGCCTATTTATATTATATACGGTAATATACTAAAAGAAAAACTGTTTTTAGTAATGTATTTGAAGTGCTTCGAAAGAGTATTTAAACTTCGACTTAAACTAAAATATTTGGCATATTTGCTTACATTTTTAACAATTTTGTTGGCGTCGATGAGGCTATCGTTGGCTTGGCGCGACATGGCATATAACATTTCAACAGCCACAGCAACCACAACAACAACAACAACAAAAGAAGAAGAAGACGAACAACAACAATCAAAGCGAACACGAATGGCTCGAAGTAAAGCACCAGTCAGACGACATGGCCTAAGCTAATTGTCCACAACTTTGACGACCTTTAAAAACGCAACAAAAATAAGGCGAAGCGAGTCGCGACAGCCAATTTAGTATAAAACTGCCCAGGGGTGGCTAGTAGAGAAGCAGGAGGGCTGGTTGAGAGGGGAGGGGGGCGGAAGTAGTTCCTCGTAGATGAACAGTTCACTGCACCGACACAAAAGACGCCGACGCACAGAATTTAATAAAACAAAAAAACTTAAATATTTTATGCACATAAATCTGTCAATTTCTTTTTTGAAATTCTTGATATATTTGGGTCAACTGCACTTTTGATGGCAGACTATATGTGCGTGTATACATATCAATATGTATATATATATAGATATATATGTATATATTACATAAATCGAGTCCAAGTTGCCAGCGACTTACGCCCAAACTCTGCAGCGAGGGAAAACGTTTCTTCAATGTCTCCATGCCGTTGATTATTTTTTATATTCAAACAAAACACAGACGCTTAAATTTTAGATATATGGAATAAATATATATATATATATATATATATATATATATATATATATATATATATATATATATATAGACGAGCAGTCACGCGTTGGCCGCCACCAAGAACCGCAGACAGCGAGCGATTCGAGTCGTTTTCTAAATTATTTTCGATTCGCCGTGCGGCCAGAGACCCATGCGAAGAGCACAAAGAGAAATTCGCCAATTGGTTTTATTTTTAAAATACACACAACAAATTTTAGAGAAGCAAATTATAAAGAAAAAAGCTTTCGGGTGTACAGGATGAATGGGGGCTAATGCGAAAATGAGGCAGGGCTGGCTGTCTTTTGGAATGGGGTGGAGTGTCGCTGGGTGGCTGTGGGTGGCAAGGGTCTAAGTTCTAATTTTGAAGCTTTTTTTAATAGAGCCGTAAATGATGCCTGGGAGACGCTACGACGCCAGAGAGTCGTCATGGAGTGGTTAATGGGCCAGCAAGGACAGCGTTAGATGTGCTCGATGACTCATTTGGCATTCAGTTATTCAGCTCAAGGATTGCGGTTGCGTCATTCAATGGACTGGGTGCTCCACAAATACATATATACATATGTATATATGTACATGTACTCATATATTTATATACAGTTAAGAGATGAGCCATGTGAATATGGGCAATTCATAAGTAAACGCGATCATTACCCTGACTCTAGAGTCGTATATGATGTAAGCCTTGGCACTCACCGCACTCTGATGTCCTGTGGGGCAGTGTTCATGCTTATCGTGCTGCTGCTTGTTGTTCACGGCGCAAAGCGGGGCGCCACCATGTTGAAATACCAGCTCATGCTGATGCTGAAAGTATTCGTAGTGGCCCACATGCTCCCCAAGCGGCGGAGACAGCTGCTTGGGTGGACTTTGAATCGCCTTGGCTGCGCCATGAGCTGTCGGATGATGTGATTTCTTGTGCTGCTGCTGCTGATGCTGGTGTTGCTGCTGCTCTGGATGCTGATGATGGGATTGCTGATGCGTTTGCTGATGCGACTGTTGTTGCTGATGCGATTGCTGGTGGTGCGATGAGACATTGCCATGATGCCCACCATGATGATGATGATGATGATTGTGTGCCGTGGGTGGCGATGGCATGTTGTGGCCACTGTGTGGCAAATGCGACGAGTGCTGCACGCCTACCTGATGGCCATGATGGTGTGGCACATGACCTTGCGATGCCTCCATTAGCGTTGGCTGTATGTGAGTCACAAACTGAGCCATGATGAAAAGCACTTCACGCCTTGCACTTGTTTGATTACGATTTGAGAGACTTTTTTCCACTTAAAATTTAGAGAGGTACATATAGTGCATACATATGTATACCAAAAAAACTGGGAGTGTGTAGCACTCACACACACATACACTCACACACACACTCACACATGCACTTGCACAAATACAGTGGAACGGGAGTTGGAGACGACTTCTTCGACGACGGATTAATTTTGCTGTGCGCGTGGACAACCTTTACGCAGGAGCAATGTCAAATGACTGGCCTAGCCAAAAGCAGCAGCTATCCCAGTTTTTGCCTTAGATGTGACGGGACTTTCACCTCGTCCTCGTCCTTCGTTACTTCGCCACTCGCTTCGGCAACGAGTCGTGCGCGCTTTTTTGGGGGGTGGTGCTAGGTGGCTAAACGGAAGCTTTAACCGGACCAAGTTTTATGTGATGCTGCTGCTGCTGCTGCTGCTGGCGTGCCTGATAAGAGCTGCTGGCAATAAACAATTGATTTATTTTTGTTTTTCTTATTTTCTTGTTGTTGCTTCCATAGCCCAATCATCAATTTCGACACAGCAGTGAAAGGGCGTTCGTCTGCGCTTTGGGTATATACAAAATGTTGTTATTTTTAACATAACCTTTGAGTTAATTTTGGCGGCGCCTGAAAATGTGCAATACTTTTTAATTTGAGGCATTTAAAAAACGCGCGCTTTGCTGCTGCAGAGATAGCTTTTTGCATAAAAAGCTTATCATTCGCTTTGTCTACTGAGTTTCGCCTTGGCCTTGGGATCTCATTTGGGGGTGTGTCTCGACTAGTGTGCCAAAGCGAATGATATTCGCTCCGCATGCAGCGAAAGTTTATTGACGCCACTTTCCAACCTACGCAAGCTTTGACCGAACTGCAAATTGTTGTTGCTGTTGTTGTTCTCAATTCGCCGTGAGCAACCGGGTCTAATGTTCATATTCCGCTTTGACTACGCTGCGTCGTTTTGCGAGCAATCATTGACTCGTTTGCTTTATTACGACTCAATACCTCGGCGAGTAAGCAGCGTGACCTAAATAAAAGCGGAATAATTTTTTATATTTCTTAAATTGCAATTTGTTGATAATATATTTGCTGCGACATGGCATTTCTCAATAAGGTTTGTACATATAAAGAAGATCATAAAGATGGAGTATTAAAGACTCTAGCCAAAGCCATTTCTGCCTGTTGATCATCTGGCAGACATTTTGAAACACATTTGAAAGAGAGATAGAGATTGCTGAGATTATTTCTCTTATCTGTCGTGTTTGTACTTTGCCCTCTGATTGGACTTGTGGACCCATACGGAATTCCTAAACTAATTATGTCGTTTGCTTGTAGCTCGCAGCTCCAGCTTTGCGTCAGCTGGTGTCTAGCCGGTCCTACGCTGCCGTCTCGCATGTCTCGCCCACTGGTCCGTCCTTTGCCCTGACCGAAGAGCAGCAACAGTTCCAGGAGCTTGCGCGCAAGTTTACCCGTGAAGAGATCATACCAGTGGCTGCCCAATATGACAAGAGTGGCGAGTACCCATGGCCGATCATTAAGAAGGCCTGGAGTTTGGGTCTGATGAACAATCATGTACCTGCTGAGCTGGGTGGCTTAGAGTTGGATGTGTTCACCACCTGCCTGACGGCCGAGGAGCTGGCCTATGGATGCACCGGCATTATGACCGCTCTGGAAGCTAGCGGCTTGGGCGTAAGTGAAAATTACTCAACGTGTCATGTATACATGCTTAAACACCACAATATTCTTCTAGCAAACACCTGTGATCCTCTCCGGCAACAAGGAGCAGAAGAAGAAGTATCTGGGTCGTCTACTGGAGGAGCCTATAGTGGCTGCTTATTGTGTCACGGAGCCTGGAGCTGGCTCTGATGTGTCCGGCATAAAGACGCGCGCCGAAAAGAAGGGCGACGAGTATGTGCTCAATGGTCAGAAAATGTGGATCACCAATGGTGGCGTGGCCAACTGGTACTTTGTGCTGGCCCGCACCAACCCCGATCCCAAGTGCCCGCCCAGCAAAGCTTTTACTGGCTTCATTGTGGATCGTGATACTCCTGGCTTGACGCCCGGCCGCAAGGAACAGAACATGGGTCAACGCGCGTCTGACACGCGTGGCATCACCTTCGAGGATGTTCGAGTTCCCAAAGAGAATGTGCTGATTGGCGAGGGAGCCGGCTTCAAAATTGCCATGGGCACCTTCGACAAGACCCGCCCTCCAGTCGCAGCCGGAGCTGTTGGTTTGGCCCAGCGCTGCATGGACGAGGCCCTGAAGTATGCGCTGGAACGCAAGACTTTCGGTGTACCCATCGCCCATCACCAGGCCGTGCAATTCATGCTGGCCGACATGGCCATTGGTGTGGAAACTTCTCGATTGGCGTGGCGCCTGTCCGCCTGGGAGATTGACCAGGGACGCCGCAACAGCTACTATGCATCCATTGCCAAGTGTCATGCAGCCGACATGGCCAACAAGATTGCCTCCGATGCTGTGCAAATCTTTGGCGGCAATGGCTTCAACAGCGAGTATCCCGTGGAGAAGCTAATGCGCGATGCCAAGATTTATCAGATCTATGAGGGCACCTCTCAAATTCAACGTCTCATTATCTCCAGGAATATGTACGAAATGGCCAAGGACGGTGCCAGTAGATAAGATGCTACGTCAACCTCACAATCATCCCCATTCACAAACAACGATAAATAAAGCTAATATATAAGTACTTAAACTATTGCTGGAGATGATCAAAGCTCTTTGATAGAGGTAGTCATATACAGTACATATTATTGCTATTGATAACATACATACAATCTTAGCTAGAAGACATCAAATTGCGAACCTCAACTGGGGCATTCGAAAACGCTTACTGATAAGATACGAAAGTTCTCGACAGTCTGCCCCCTTGGTGCTTCAGATAGGAATTATGGCTATTTTAGTACGTCAATTGGTATAAACATAAAGAAGGGACTTTAAACACAAATAACAAAAGATATCACATTGACTTCATCCAGTGCACCAATGCAAATCACTTTCGTCCAAATAGAGTCTTAGCAGGCCCCTTTTGCGCTTGGGAGTCAACGTTTTGGCATTGTCACCCCATTTTAATTGCCAAATAGCCACCAATGTGGCCAAGGCACCTGGCAAGGAGAATGCCTGCTCATCGATGGTGAGGTCCATTCGCTTGGGCAGCTGTTTCTGTTCCTCCAGCTTTTGCAGCCGCAGATCGTCCACCAGACGTATACAATTCGTGGCCAATAAAACGCGCAGATGAGGCAGCTCGTCGAGCACATAGCCCAGGGCAGCTCCACTCAACCGTTCATTGTCACTAATGTCCAACCACTCCAGCTGCTGAGCCTTGGCCAGCTGCTGTGTCATCTTGTAAATATGCGCATCGCTCAGCCCGCAGCCAGCAAGTTCCAAGCGTACAAATCTCTCGCTTGTGCCGCTCTCGAGTAGCGAAACCAAACGCTCGCCGAGCGCATAGCCACTCTGTTCGTCCAACGGCCAACGCATGTAGCTAAGATTCAAATGCTCCAAGCGGCAGCTATTTAACTGCTCTGTCAATCGACGCACGCTCTGCTGCGTTAGCTGATTGAAGCTAATGTCAAAACTGGTCAATTGCGTGTAAGCCAGATCAAAGTCCTGCAGCTCTGTCACTTCACATTGTGAAAGATCCAACGTTGTCAACGCTCGTCCAGCTTGACTAGCACAAAACTTATGCAAAGATCGCAGACTGGCGTTCCCCAACGGATTTTGACTGAGCTGCAGTTCCTCTAAGTTTTCCAGCTTTTCCATATCCTGGCCACAAAGCAGCGCCTCGAGACCTAGATGACTGATGCCATTGCACTTCAGCCGCAGCGTCTTCAATTGCAATAATGTGGGCAGCGCTTTGGCCAAGTGGTAACAGCCCTCGTTGCCAATGAAATTGAAGGATAAATCGAGCACTGTGAGACGCGCCTGATGCAGCAACGCCTTAAACAGCGGCTCCGTTTGAGCGTCACGTAGCCAAAGACTCGACAGCTCAAGTGTTAGGGTGTTTTGTGAACGTTCTAACCGCAGCTTTATCTTATCATCGACAGCTATGGAATATTGAACAATTAGTTAAAAAAGCCATCAAGATTAATGTGTCCCGCATACCTTTCTGCAATTGATGGCACATTTCTTCATAGCGTTGGGAAAGTGGCGAAATTTTCCAATCTAGAATTGTGGACAATAGCATATTCTGCTCAAGAGCCACGCTTACTGAATCCGTCTCTTCGTAGGCAAAGCCATCTGATGTCTTGAGACGCAATAAAGGTGTGAGTCCAGTTAATCTGAAAATGCGTAGATATATTGAGATTAAGCATTTCGATTTCTATTCAAATTTGCTCACTTATTGTAACGTCGACCTGTCTCTTCGGCCAGCCAACGCATGTTAATATCCTGCAGTTTCTTGCGCTCGATGGGCACTAGCAGCAGCTCATCCTGGACTTTGACTTTAAAGGACACCGTGGTTGCCAGCACAGGCGTTGCCTGCACTTTGATCGGCGATGCCATTTTGGAGGGCGAGATAAGCAGCTGAATGCCAGCATTTTGTGCATTGCTCGTTGTGGAATCCGGTTCCGTGTGCGTGCGCAAGCTAATCAACGAAGCACCATCCATGGAATCCTCGCCACTGCCCAGGGGACTTTCACTGCGGAAGCGGCAAAAGCCGCTGTCCAGCAGAGATGCCTGCTGCTTGGACTTGGAATTGCTGCTGCTGTGATTACTGTTCATGCTGGAGGAGCGGGAGAGCGTTAGTTTACGCATTTGTTTCTGCCGCTGCTTCGAATTGGCTGCCTCGAACAGCAATTGATGGGCATCCTGCTCTGGGGGTGTGGCCTGAAACTCTGTATCCCAAGCCAGCGCGGAATCCTGCAGATTCTCTTTTGCATTAACTGCCCGACTACCAATGCTGCCGGAATTGTACCGCTTGCGCTTGCGCTCTGGTCCTACATCATCGACCAGCCAGTTATCTGCGTCCACTTCATCATTATTCAAGAGCGCGGCACGCTTCTGCTTAACATTGAGGCTCGTGCTGCTACTCGGCTCATCGTAAGTAGCGGGTGTGCGATTTGGACGCTTGAGCTGGGCCATCACGTTGCGATATTCCTTGCTAGCGCTTGATGACTGACGCGGACTGCTCACCGAACTCCCTGAACGATTGTGCACGTTAAAGGAGCGTCTGAGGGTGCGCGGTGCCAGCTCTACATCCTCCTCCTCTTCAGCTTCCGAGGAAGCTGATGCACTGGAAGCTGGCTGAGCATTGTCATTGGTCAAGGGACGCGCATGCCGCATGCTGCAAATGCCCACCTTGGAGAGTGTTCGCAAAAGCGTTTCTCGGAGCTGGGCATACTGCGCCTGTTCGCCATCCATAAGCTGCTTGGACTGCCGCCATTTGTCCAAACCCTCAATACAGGTCTCATTGTAGTCTGTGCGTACAGTTGCATCGGCTCCTCGCTCCAGTAGCAGCTCAGCCACATCCAGATAGCCATTGGCGCAGGCATCGTAGAGCGGTGTAATGCCATCACAGCTAGTTCCGCCCTTGTCATTGATCGCCACTGTGGCTCCCTTGTCCAGCAGCAGCTCGACAATATCACGATAGCCGTGATTGCAAGCCTCGTGAAGAGGTAGCCAGCCAGCATGATCGCGAACATTCACTGTGTGGCCCTGTTCGATGAGACGTCGTGCCAGCTCCAGGTTGCCTGCTATGCAGGCCTGGTGCAGCTGCGTTTCACCTTTGTTGTTGCGCTTGATGGTGAGTGTGCGATTGCCGCGAGTAGTGCGCTGTGGTCGTGGTTTGTCCGTCTCATCGAGATCGCTGGCATCGGAATCAGTGAGTGCATCCAAGTCCACATCATCCACCCAGTCGGGTGTGTTCTGCTGCAGAGCTGCAGTCACATCACTATCCGCATCCTCATCCTCGTCCAGCTTTGCTGCCTCCTCAGCCAGATTGATGCCTTTGGCCTTAGCCTCAGCCTCCAAATTTTCAGCTAGCACAGTCATTTTATGCTTTAACTGAAGCTTATGTAGGCGCACTAGAACAATCCTCTCTAGCTTTGCGGACGATGATTCATCTGCCTTGGCTGCCTGTCGCAGCGCTTTTTGGTACACATCATGAACTGTCCAGAATGGCTGCGCCTGCAGCTCACAAATCTCCGCAATGCTGCAAAGCGTCGTGAATGCCTCTACGGGAGTATCCTGATTAAGCTCAAACTCTTTCCACAAATACTCCAACGCCTTATCATACTGTTTGTTATCCTTGTAAGTTTGATAGAGGCTCACATAAATAGGCTCCAAGCTCTTGCCGCTCTCCCCGTTTAGCTCAGCATTTTCCAGCATTTTCTTATAGTAATCGATGGCCTTTTCATAGTTCAACAGATGACAACAGCCGTCGCCTAGCTTCTCGTACAAGTCTTTTAATTTAGCATAGTTTACAGAGCTTGTCAGCACCAGCTCATCAAGAGTTTGGCATATCTTGACCACAACGCGCAATGAACGCTCAATGGTGGCACGATCGTTCTCATCGGGTGAATGCTTCTTGTACGCCTTGGTCAGTATTTGCTTGACGCTGGCAAAATCTCCAACATTGATCAGGATCTCTGATTTGGTTATCAGTGTCTCGCAGATCTTTTTCACCTTATTGGGCAAACGCTTGGCAACTTCCTGTGCCATATTACAGTAGCGCAGAGCAGACGTTGCGTCGTTCTTCTTGCAATTGTAAAGCAAACTCATCGAAATGTAGCACAAGTGGGTCAGCTCGAACAAGTCGTGAGTTTTGCTGATTTTGATGGCTTTATCAATGTATTCAATTGAGGCCTCGAACTCTTCCATATGCTCTTTCACAACGCCAATGTTCAGGTAACAGCGTGCTTGCATATCCAATTGTTCCAGTTTCGAAATCTGACCTGAAAGCCTACAAAATGGATTTTTGTAAATTATGGTAAATTATCAAGAAGTCAGCACTTACTCTTTGATTAGCAAAAGACTGCGCAGAAAACTCTTTTCCGCCAGCTTTAGCTGCTCCAAAGCACCGGAAGCTGAGCTCTCGGACAAGCTCTGTCCATGTAGGAGATGGACACGTCCTAAGGTTGCATACGCTCGTTGCTGTTCCACTTTGTTTTGCAATCTTTTGGCAATTTCTGTCAAGGCAAAGGAATGCTTACAACGTACAGATTTACCATATAACAGCTACTTACTTAAGTAATCATTGATGTGATCCTTGGCAGCATCGTATTCGCAAAGCAATGTGAAGATTTCGCCCAGCATACGCTTCGCCTTTGCCGTCTCCAGCTCCTTGCCCATGCTCGTGTATATGGTTGCCTCTTGTTTATATTCTTTAGCCGCCTCATTGTACTTGCCTAGTTGATAGTAAAAGTCGCCCAGTTGATTGCAGCTGACTGCCAGTTGCTCACGATTGCCATCACTGCGCGCCTTTTCCTTGCGCTTTATATAGCGCCTTTCATCCATTACAACAAACCAAACACACAAGTAAACACAAATTTCACAATATCAATACATTTTTTGCATCCATCGTTTTGTTTTCGGCGCGAATTAAAAAGCGTTGCCACACTGTCTGAAATCGCACTTCGAGCATATCGATAGTTGATTTTGCAATCGAATATCAACTCGAGTCCCACGCAAGCGGCGAAGTCGCGATAGTTTGTTATCGGTACAGTGCGATATTTATACACACATCGCTAGTGTCGCCGGTTGATAGACAGAAAAATTTTCACCAGTTCAGCAAATTGAAGGTAATTTAAGTGCGCAAATTTTCTCTTAAACGCTTGGTTTTTTTATGTGTATGTAATTGCATTATTTAGGTAACATTGTTGGTTGTGCGTGCGTGTTTCTTGCATATACGATGAAATGCATTAAAATTGTTGTGCCAGAAAAATCGATACAGAAAAAAAAATGGTGGGGGCTTCCTTTCGGCCAGACTGCGGAATATGACGTGACTAAAAGTACTTTTTCGTGCATTCTATTAACAGATATAAACGGCCTATTATTCGACAAGCACAAATAAATAAATATCTAGTCAAAGGGAATATTTGGCACAGCAATAAGAAAGTAATAAGAAGTAAATGTAAATGTATGAGCTGATTTGTCGATTTAGTCAAGGAGGAGCGAAGGAAGGCAAAATTGGATCATTAACTGATTTGCATTGATTGGTAATTTGTATGTTCCATTCGTTTTACAGCAATTGCGTGGCAATGGCGAACAATAACTATGCCGGGTTCAACTACGGCGGCACCCAGTACAATACGGGACAGGTGACATATCCAGCCGTAACTAATGCAACATATGCAAATGCGGCTGCCTATCAAAGTGCTGCTGTAGCTGCTGGCCAAGGAGGTGGTGGGTATGCAGCGGCCGGTGCCGGCGCTGGTGCGGCTGGCTATGGCGGCTATGGTGACTATCGCAGTGCCATGCAATCGTACGACGCAACCAAAACATTCTATCAGCAGGCACCGGCCAGCTACAACACGGCCTCAGCGGCAGCAGCAGCAGCAGCAGTTAGTAAGACACATTACTCGGCGCCGCCGGTAAAGAACCCAAACTCTACACAAAAGGGCATGGGCAAAATGGACAAATCGAATGGTACACCAAAGCCACCTCCAAATGTGGCTGGTGGCAATAATTATAGTGGTTATGATACGGCTATCTACAATGCGGCCAGCATGTATGTGGCACAGCAGCATCCGGGGTCGCAACAAAAGCCAAACGGCGGATCTAACAACAGCTGGTATCAACGCAAGATGGGTCCGACGATCCCTGGGGCAGTCACCTTGCGAGGCCTGCGTCCAAAGGCGCCGCCACGACCACAGCAGCTGCATTACTGCGAGGTATGTAAAATCTCATGTGCTGGTCCCCAAACGTATCGAGAACATTTGGAAGGACAAAAGCATAAGAAGCGTGAGGCATCACTGAAAATGCAGGCGTCCGCCGCAAACAGCGCCCAGAATCGTGGTAACAACTATCACTGCGAACTCTGTGACGTCACCTGCACTGGCACCGATGCCTATGCGGCTCATGTACGCGGCGCTAAACATCAGAAGGTAGTTAAGCTGCACCAGAAACTGGGAAAGCCAATACCATCTGATGAGCCCAAGAAAATGGGCAAAATTAACTTTGTGCCCGCTGCAGGACCGAATGCACCCGCTGCAGCTGCAGCAGCAGCAGCAAGCAAGTCTGATCAAGCCGAAGCTGATGCAACCGCAGGCGGTGGAGCTGCAGCAGCTGAAAGCATTGATGACAATATGGACGATTCGATGGGCGAGAACACGGATAACATTAAGCCCGTGGGTGGCGAGTACATTGAAGAGGTCAAAGACGATGAGGGCAAGATACTTAGCTTCAACTGTAAGCTCTGCGACTGCAAGTTCAACGATCCGAATGCCAAAGAGATGCACATGAAAGGACGTCGCCATCGCTTGCAATACAAGCGCAAAGTTCAGCCTGATTTGGTTGTTGATTTTAAACCCACACCACGCCAGCGTCGCCTGGCTGAGGCGCGTGCCCAACGGGCGCTCATGTCCTCGCATCGCGGTGATGAGCACGAAGGCGGCAACTACTGGGACGAACAGCGCAACCGTCAATACAATGAAGAATATGACTACAATAATTGGATGTCACGAAGCTTTGGAGGTAAGGCTTATATGCAAACTAAATCATATTCATATATATAATAAACAACTTTGGTCACAGGCGCCCAGCGGTTTGGTCGCATGGGCAATGGACCGCCGCCACACTTTGGCATGATGCCTGGCGCCGGAAACGTACGTCGTCCGGAGAGCACCGACGATCGTCACGCCATAGCGCGTCATGCTGAAATCTATCCAAAGGAGGAAGAACTCCAGACTATACAGCGCATTGTGTCGCATACAGAACGAGCTCTTAAGCTCGTCTCGGATACTTTAGCTGAGCTGCCAACACCTGCGGCGGCCAGTGAAAGCGAACCGGCCGCCAAAAAGGAGAAGGCCGATAAAGCATCTGAAAAGGATGGACGCGATAATCAGATATTCTCATTCCACAAAGATGCGGACAATGGCGGAAATGTGGTGCGCATCTTAAAGGGTGTCATGCGTGTTGGCTTCTTGGCCAAGGGACTGCTGCTTCATGGCGATACAGCGGTCGAGTTGGTTGTTCTCTGTGCAGAGAAGCCAACCACAAGTCTGCTACAACGTGTGGCCAATGTGCTGCCCGATAAGCTCAAGGAGGTTGCAGGTAAGTTACAGAGCATTTGGCAACGGTCCACCACATACAATATTTACATGCATAACTATATCCCTTGATATATATACACGTATATATATATTTCGGTGTCCATTGTGAATATTGATTGCAAAAACTTTTTCCAGAGAAATGGCTATTAATAGAAGATGCAGATATCTCAATTTTCCTAGTCCAGAAATTACAAATGTATCATGGATATGTCTTAGGCTCTCCACAAACGCTCACACATTGCATAGCTTGTTACAATTTCACATCTTCTCTATATAGGAAGTTTTTTTTAAAAATGTGAAATGATAACTTTTTGATATTGTTGTCCGATACGGATAAATCCATTTGAAATGTGATTGTAGTATGAAAACTTGATGGGCTCATAGCAAACTTATAATACCCTTTCTTTTGTTTCTTTTTACACAAATAATAATATACCCTTTGCATATTGGCTAAATGGTGTGTGGAACAGTGTTATAGATGCAGCTCTTATAAGAACAACATCTACAAACACATTTACAATTGTACAAAGTGATAAAAAAATATATATATAAATTCGACAATAAATAAAACTTAATGTGATACCAAGACATATCCATGTCAGTGAAAAATAATAATAATAATAAATATATAAAAACCGCGACAAATTGCTAAATCAAAAGCAGCAAATCCAAAACTTACCAAACTTTTGTCTGGCCAATTTCACAATGCTGAAACTGAAACTGAAACAGAAACAGAAACAGAATGTGAATTTCGCCGAGAGAGTAATGAATTTCAGAGTGCTATAATGAATGCTAGCAAGAAAAGCAATGCGAAAGCAAGTAAACAAATTATAAATTACGAAAGCACAACTAATGTGATGTAATATATTCAATATAAAAATTTAGTTTCGTTTGAAATGCGCAATTTGTGTGGAAAAAGTGAAAGCATTGTTTGAATTAATGTATGTACATACTCTACTACTCTACCTACTACCTACTACTACTATTACTACTACTACTACTACTACTAGTTGTACTACTGTTGAGTCCTGTTGTTGTTGTTGCCGTGATGGATTTGAAATTGTTTGACGACCAGAACCAACAGCAACAAACAGAAACAACGAACAACAGCAGCCTAAACAAAGCCGAACAACAACAACAACAATAGCAAGCAAAAAAAAAACAAACCAAAACAGAAAATAAAAAATATATATAAACGTATTTGCCGTTTTCAGCTTCTCTTCACTGCAGGATTTGAGATTTGAGCCCTTAGCCATATTGAGATGCTATCCACTCACACTACTCACACTCAGGTGTCTGTTAGCCGTCTATAGCTTTCCAAGTCTGCTGCTGCTGCTACCAACTGCTACTGCTACTGCAACTGCTGGTGGTGGATAACAATCAACGGATCTCATAATCGTAATGGTAACACACTCTCTGACCCGCGGATGCCCATGCGGATGCGGAAGAGTTCATATGTGTGGAACAATGAAACTTTAACAAAAATGAACAAACAAAACAAAACAAACAAACAAAACAATCGAACCAAAGGAATATATTTATACAAAGTTTGGGTGCTCGCTCTGTTGTGCTCTGTTGTTGTTCTACTATACACGTATACACACACAACGCACACACTTATACACACACGCTCACTTTCACATTTGTTCCCCATTCTCCACTTCCAATGCGAAGAAACTTTGTGTAAATAAAGTCCTTTGAGATATATATATACAATATATTTATATATATTAAGCTCAAAGCAGCTATAAATATTAATATAAAAATATAAACAGAGCCGACCTGAAGCAATGCGATTGATCCACACAGACAGACGCATAGAAGGCGTACACACTCATGGAATATATAGAATGTGTGTACCATATATGTACCATGATCATATCTATATAGTATTTATCAACCAAAATTGTTGCGCCCCTTGCCAAATGGGCAGCTCCACTAGCTTACTAGAGAATCGATGCCTCTTCAAGCAGCCGTTTTGTGTGTATCAAACTTGATTGTGAAATATAAAAAAAGAAAAAATGAAATCGAACAAAAATTGCGACCGAAATTTATGTTGCGAACGGTGAAAGCTGACCGGATCGATGAGTAATTGAGTGAGCCGCAAATAAACGACAAATTTCGGTCAATGTTTTTAGTTTTGTTTGCCAGAAAACTAACCAAATGAAAAATTGAAACAAAAAACACAGCCAACCACGCGCTCTAAGTGGAATTGCAATTCCAATTATCCAATTTCAATTTCAATTTCGATTCTTGCAATTCCGTTTATGAGGCCCAGGTGGAGGTGGCGGTGGTGCCGTCGCTTTAACCGCTGGCTAACCCGGTCCGATCCCAGCACGCAAGTCATAAAACAACGTTTAATAATTGTTCTATATATATTTATACATATATATATAGGTATATATAATATATATGTTTGTAATATGTACGTTTGCTGGGAACTGAGCGGAATTTGTTATCTGTGGAACGTAGGAAGAAACAAACATTTACATTTTGCTTATGATTATCAGATGTGCACCTTCATGTCTTATATACCTATATATATTTTGTGGGCCCACACATAGAATTATCTATTGTATCTATCTAACAATGTTTGTCTCTTTTCTAAGCCGAACTTAATTGTTAATGCAGATATTATTGTTGAGTACTGATTGAAGCTAACCCATGGCCAAACACTTTCCGTTCCAGGTGACACACAGGTCAACTATCGCGTTGAGGTGAATGCCGAGGAGGCTGCTGTTATAGTGCTCGATGAAGCGGTCGCTGTGAAGATTACACTCACTTCACCGCTGCTCCGTGAAACCGGCGAACCCATTTCTAAGTCCGAGGATGCTGCTGGTGCTTCAACATCTGCTGCTGCCGAAAAAGACTTTTTGCCACGTGAGCCGTGTCTGCGGGTAAGTATTCCACACGCATACAGCTAGCTGCCGACGATTGTGTATATATTGCTTCTATTGTAGGCACTCGCTGATTTGCGGCATGCCAAATGGTTCCAGGCACGTGCCACCGGATTACAGTCGTGTGTAATGGTTATTCGCATATTGCGCGATCTTTGCCAGCGCGTTCCGTCGTGGCAATCGCTACCGCAATGGTCGCTAGAGTTGCTAGTAGAAAAAGTTATCTCATCGGCTGGTTTCCCCATCTCACCTGGCGACTGTTTACGTCGTATTATGGAGGCTTTGTCTTCGGGCTTTTTAATCAATGGTCCCGGTCTGTTAGATCCCTGTGAAAAGGATATAACCGATGCACTGCAGCCGCTCACCAAGCAGGAGCGTGAAGATCTCACTGTCTCGTCACAGTTATTCCTGCGTTTCATTGCTTTCCGACAGATGTTCAAAGTGCTTGGCATGGATCAACTGCCGGCCATGAAGTATCCAATGCGTCCGTGGCGCATCAATCGCAAGCGACGTCGCTCATCGGGCAAAGCTGGTGCGGCCGGTGGCGAAACAGATCCTGCCGATATCGAGGAGACTGGATCCGATGAGAAAGTGGCTAAGAAGGATACAAGCGCAACTGCTTCATCTGCCACAGCCTAAGAGCGAAGCAATCAGCAATAGGAATACATAGCCGTCAACAAAATATGATAAAAAGTGTTTTTTCTCAATCTAATTGCGCTATACAATGCGATCAATAATAACTATAACAATTTCCATTCACACTAATTAAATTTGGACACGAATTTTTATTGTGTCCAATAAATTGCCCAATTTGAAAGCAACAAGAACATTAAATACAATCCCCAAACTAACAATATTTAACTCAAAATAATTAGTTGCATTTTTCTATATTATGTAAAAATTAATGCAAAATGTAATCGAGTAGCCGTGGAGGCGTTGATCCTCTATAAACATAAACTATATTCTCAACTGCCTCCACAACGCGTTTCAAACATTAAAAAAGATAAAAGAACAAAAGCAAATTTTAATAAAAATAATAAAAGTACATTATACCCCAGAGTGAAATAATTTATAAATGCTTTATTTTATGAATCCAATTTAAATTTACTTTGGAAAGTTTTGCCGTTTTGAGTATAAGTTTGTATTAACTACGACATTTATTCTAGCTGTGCCTGTGGTTTTGCCTTTGAAAAAAGAGCTGTTCTCTGGTTCATCCAACTCCTTGGGTTGAGTATGTTCCTTTGTACCAGGATTGTTCTTTGCAATCGGTTCATCAACGTAATCAGCCCATTTGCTGGAACTTTTAGAGCGCAGAGTTGGTTGCAGCTGGTCTTCCAGCTGAACCAAAGGACGCTCATCCAGGTTTTGATCTTGTGCCTCTAATATTTTACGGTCTTCCTGCGCTTGTTTTCGTTCTCCACGTTCCAAATTTAAATGCTGCACCTTTGCACGGCACTCAGCACCGGAACCGCGAAAAAATTCCTTTTGCATCACTTGTTTAACGCGGCAGACCTTACATTCCCATCTATTTGCCTTCTTTACTATATCCACCTACATATTTATAAATTAGATTTGTTGCACAATATAAAAAGTTGTTGATTAGCCTACCTGATATAAACTGCACTCAGCACATTGTACAACTCGGATTTGTTCAGACATCTTCTTGCAATTTTTTTAAATAAACTGCGGCACATGTGAATTGCTAGGGTTGCCACATAATTATCAATGTTGGTCTGAACAGCTGTTTCGATAATGGCTCTGTTATGAGAAAGTTAAGCTAGCCACAGTTATTCTGCTACTATTAATACGTTTAAAAGAATTAAATATAGTTTTGGCCTTTTATTTGTATTTTCTTTAACACATAACTCTCATTTATTACTAAATATTTGTTTATATCTCTCTCCTCTCACTTCGTTCAATGTAAAAATATTGAATAACCAGAATGAACAAAAAATATTATAAGAGCCCCTCGCTGTTATTAACATCTCCGGCATATGTTAAATGCAAAACACCAATTTTTTAATAGTAATCAAATAGCCGTCACGGCGTCACAGCGACTGGCAGTTTTTCGAAATGAGATTGGTATATGAAAACACACCTGAATAACAAGTGTTATCAACGGAAATGACAATGTAAATTATTCAAAACTTTATATTTATAGTATTGCCTCAGCGGTGACTTGGCAAAACCATGCTACATCATCACATTCAAAGGACTGCGCATAATGCTCGACTGCGGGCTGACGGAGCAAACTGTATTGAACTTCTTGCCACTTCCCTTCGTCCAGAGTTTCAAGTTGTCCAATCTGCCGAACTTTGTGCCCAGCAGCGATCATGATCCCCAAATGGATGGCGAGCTAAAGGAGTGTTGCGGCCGCGTGTTTGTGGACTCGGTGCCGGAGTTCAATTTGCCCATGGACAAAATGCTTGATTTTAGCGAAATAGATGTAATACTTATCTCCAACTATCTCAATATGCTGGCGCTGCCGTACATTACGGAGAATACGGGCTTTAAGGGCAAAGTCTATGCAACTGAACCAACGCTACAAATTGGTCGATTTTTTCTCGAGGAGCTGGTGGATTACATTGAAGTGTCGCCCAAGGCATGCACGGCACGTCTGTGGAAGGATAAGCTTCACCTGCTGCCCAGTCCGCTGAGTGAAGCCTTTCGCGCTAAGAAATGGCGCACCATATTTAGCCTAAAGGATGTTCAGGGCAGTCTCTCGAAGGTGACCATAATGGGCTATGATGAGAAACTGGATATACTTGGTGCCTTTATAGCAACGCCCGTCAGTTCGGGCTACTGTTTGGGCTCCAGCAATTGGGTGCTCAGTACGGCGCATGAGAAGATTTGCTATGTCAGTGGCTCCTCAACGCTGACCACGCATCCGCGTCCCATCAATCAGTCGGCACTCAAGCACGCCGATGTTCTAATCATGACGGGATTGACACAGGCGCCAACAGTCAATCCGGATACAAAACTGGGTGAACTCTGCATGAATGTGGCGCTGACGATAAGGAACAATGGCTCAGCCTTGATACCTTGTTACCCATCGGGCGTTGTCTACGATCTGTTTGAGTGTCTAACACAAAATCTAGAGAACGCCGGACTCAACAATGTGCCCATGTTCTTCATATCACCCGTAGCAGACAGCTCTCTGGCCTACTCCAACATCTTGGCCGAATGGCTAAGCTCGGCGAAGCAGAATAAAGTCTATCTGCCCGACGATCCCTTTCCACACGCCTTCTACCTGCGCAATAACAAGCTGAAGCACTACAACCACGTCTTCTCCGAGGGCTTTAGTAAAGACTTCAGACAGGTGAGTTTACTCTTAACCAAAAAGCAGTTGATTAAATTATATCTACAACTGTTCTTATTACAGCCGTGCGTTGTGTTTTGCGGTCATCCAAGTTTACGCTTTGGCGATGCTGTGCATTTCATTGAGATGTGGGGCAACAATCCAAATAACTCGATTATATTCACGGAGCCAGATTTTCCGTACCTACAAGTATTGGCGCCCTTCCAGCCGCTGGCTATGAAGGCTTTTTACTGTCCCATCGATACCTCGCTCAACTATCAGCAGGCCAACAAGCTGATCAAGGAGTTAAAGCCAAATGTGCTGGTCATACCGGATGCCTACACAAAGCCGCATCCCACGGCGCCGAATCTATTTATTGAACAGCCTGATAAGAAAATTATTACCTTCAAGTGCGGAGAGATCATCAGGTTGCCATTGAAGCGCAAGCTTGATCGCATTTATATTGCCTCAGAGCTGGCACAGAAGATCACGGCGCGTGAGGTGGCGGCTGGTGTATCACTTTCCACACTCACAGGCGTGCTGCAAGTGAAGGACAAGGTGCACTGCATCCAGCCGTGTGCAGACAGCATTAAGGATGAGCCCGGCACAAGCGGCGGCAACCTTACTGCTGCGGCACCCTCCAAAGAGGATGTGCTTAAGAATGTCAAATACGAGTATGGAACCATCGATGTGGATGCGCTTATGAAGCGTTTAGCTCAGGATGGTTTCTCCAATATCAAAATGGATCGCAGCGGCGGCAATTTGACGCTCCAGCTAGTCAATGAAGACACCACCATCAAATTCGAGGAAAATGAAACTCACATCATATGCGGCGGCAAGCCAACAACGCGTCTCAAGCTACGCGACACGCTACTCAAGTGTTTACAGAGCTTCTAACAAATCCATTTTTAATATATAAAACGTATTACCTTTTTCACAAATGATCTATAAAAACAATATTATTAAGCTAATTCTTGGTAGATAAGATTTCCGAGCACCTGCCGCAAATCTCTTGCTCCACAATGCTAAATCGTCGACAACGTGGACAGAGCGACACGTCCAGCGTTTGCAGTCTAACCATAGCTGTATCCATTGAAGAGTCAATTAGGGACTCAACTGTGGCACTGCCCACTTGTAGAATCTCACAGAGCTCTGAGTTCACAACTGGCACATTCAACTGGCCATGCAATGCGGTGAGCATTTCCAGTTGCTGCGGGGAGCAGCATTTGATGCTCACTGCAAGATGCCAGCTATTGACATCGCCTGCCTGTTGGTTGACAAGACGTTTGATATCCAACGCTCCATTTACTATCTGGCTAGCTTGCACATTTCTCCAATTCTTGTCAGCTTGCACTGTTTCCTCATGAAAGGCGCTTCCAGTCGGTTCGTAATAGCTCCAACTCTCCTCGGTTAGATACGGCGCTATGGGCCACAATGCCTTGCAAAGCTGCCTGTAGCAGTGGCTGAGCGTGTAGCGAATATCCTGCAACTCCTCTTTGTTGCCGCAGTACAGCCGATCCTTAATCAAATGCACATAAATGCTTGAAACCTGATTCGCAATGAAATTCTGAATGCTGGCCACAACGCGATTGTATTCATAGGCATTATAGAGCTTCTCGATCTGTGGCAAATAAGTAATTATAGATATTTGTTTTTATAATTAATCCATTGGTGACTTACCTCCTCCTCAAATTCGACCAGACTGTGTAAGAGATATTTATTCAAATAGCTATCATTCATGGGCATAGAGAGCTTCTGCTCCTTCTGATTGATGACTCCGTTGAGGTAGCGTAGTGTGCCGCGCACCTTACTAAGATTCTCGGCTGCCTGTTGCAACAGCTTATCACTGACTGTGATGGACATGTGCTGAGTGCCATGCGAGGCTACCCACCAACGGAGCGCATCTGTGCCATATTTCTTAGTTATTTGCTTGGGCGAAATGACATTGCCCAATGACTTCGACATCTTATGGCCCTTTTCGTCCACTGTAAAGCCATGTACAAAAAGCGCCCTGTAAAAGGAAAATCAATCAATCAAAGATTCCTAGAATGAGTTCTATTAGAAACAACTCACTTGTAGGGCGCACAATTACGTGCAGCTATGCTCGTTAAGAGCGAAGATTGAAACCAGCCGGTGAACTGATCGTAGCCCTCTAAATATAGATCAGCTACTTGTTGTGGCTGCTCTTCTAGCACCGCCGACCAAGTGCTACCCGAATCGAACCAAATATCAAATATGTCCTGGCCTTTGCTAAGCTGATTTGCTTCACAACCAAGCTGTTTCAAGAGCTCTTCAGGCAGCAGCTCTTCCAGCGACTTGGACCACCAAAAATCCATTGAACCCTCGCTGCGCAGTAGCCCACACAGATGTTCAATCAATGCAGCATTGAGCACCACCTGGTTAGTGTCTCTTTTGTACAGCACAGGTATGGGCACGCCCCAGGCACGCTGTCTTGAGATGCACCAATAGGGACGCTTGTGCAGCTGAGTCAGCAACGCTTTTTTGCTCGATTCAGCATTGACACGTGGATAGATTTGCACACGTTCCAGGGCAGAAGCTGCTGGCGCCTTTAGCTTATCCGTATTGATGAACCACTGTTCGCTTGCTCGGATTATAACTGGTTGCTTGGTACGCCAGTCAATTGGATAGGAATGCTCGAACTGGGATGCATGCACTACGTCATCGGCTATATGTTGCAGCACTAGGGGATTTCCCTGCGCCAACACTGACTGACCACGCAGGAATTCAGGCGCTTCCTCAGTATAAATGCCCGATTCGTTGACATAACACTTGACGGCCAACTTGTTGGCCAGGCTAATCAGAAAGTCATCTGGACCGTGAGCCGGCGCTGTGTGCACCAAGCCCGTGCCTTTACTATCCTGCACATGCGTGGCTTCAAAGAATGGCAGATTTCCTAGTGTTTTGTCAATGGGATGTTGATAGCTACAATCTCGCAGTGCACTGCCAGGCAACCGCTCCACAATCTCACACTTCAACTGCGTGCTGTTCTCAAAGTCAGCAATGAGCGCTGCGGCCATGAGGTAAAGTTCATTTGGGTTGCGATCTAGCAGCTTGACCAGCACGTACTCTAATGAACTGTTATAACAGATTGCTTGATTACTGGGCAGTGTCCAAGGCGTTGTTGTCCAGACTAGCGCATAGATTTGCTTGCCCTGCGCAACTTCAGCCGCTGCTAAGCCGTTCAAAGCAAATCGAAGGTAAACCGAAGGGCTAACAAATTTCGGATCATACTCCAGCTCCGCTTCCGCTAGCGCTGTTCTATTAGAAATATGATTAGGAGAACGAATAATGAAGCAACATAAGATACGCTTACTTGGAGGAGGGTGACCAGTAGACAGGCTTGAGATCACGATAAACAAGACCGCGCTCGTAAAGATTATAAAACATTTGCAACTGATTTGCAATAAACTCTGGCTTGAAGGTCAAGTAGATTTGCTCCGGCTGCCAGCTGGCCAAAATGCCCCAGCTGCGAAAGTCTGCCTTTTGCGATTCGATGGCCTCCAAGGCAAAAGCACGTGCTGCAATGGCAAAGAGCTATAAACCTTGAGAACTATATAATCCTCTCTATAGGCGAACTCACATTTCTGTCTTATTGCCAATGCGCTCTGCTCATCCAACGCCGTGCTTGTTGCCTTCAACTCAATGGGCAAGCCGTGGCAATCCCAGCCGGGTATGTAATTAACTTGCTGTCCATGTGCCACACGCTGACGCAACGTAATATCCTTGAGTATCTTGTTGACGGCATGGCCCATGTGCAGCTGGCCATTGGCATAGGGCGGTCCATCGTGCAGCACAAAGGTCGGTTTACGCTTGTGCTGTTCCTGGTACTGGTAAGCAGACGCAATCTTATGCTGCAAAAGATCATTTCGTAAATTTAGGGTCTCCAATAGGCATACTAGCTTACATCCAGAATTTCTCGCTCCTGTTCCTCACGTTTGGCAGCACTTAACCGATTTGGAAATCTTGTTCTGGGCAGGTTTATTGTGTCTGTATACTTATTAGCATCTTTTTTCACTGGTTTCACAGAATAAAGCCGTAAGCCCAGACGAAAATGAATGGCACGCAACATTCTGCACGTAACCAAAACAATTTAGCCGGCTCGAATTAAAAGCCAGCTGTTCGAACAGCTGATTACTGTTTGACAGATTACGCGCCATATATATTATTTAAAATAATATATACGCAGAATAACGGGCAGCAAAGTACACAAATAAATTCGTAATAATTCTTGTTTTTGGTAAACATTTTATTACATTTTAGAAATTATTAACAAAAATAATAATATTTTTCTATAATTGCCAATCGATAGTAATTATCTTTATGACTTCGAAAAGTACATTTTTCAAATTGATCCAAATTTCCCAAAAGCTGTGAGGCAATTCATTGACAATTCATATCAATCGATAACAGAGATAATTAATCGCATTTTAAAAACTAATTAAACGAAATTCTCTCAAGTTTATTTACAAGATCAAAAATCATTTTGCAATCATGTTATAGAAACATCATACTTCTATTGTAATAAAATGTTCTAATTCTATTCATTATATGGTAACATAAGATCTACTTCTTCTTGTCTTTTGGATCATCCTTCTTGTCCTTGGCTTTGTCATCTTTTGCCTTTTCTGGCTTCTTTGCATCTTTAGCTTCTGCTTTGGGTGCGTCGGCCTTACTTTTCGGGTCATCCTTTCCTTTTTTGTCATCTTTGGGTGGCTCCTGAGGCCCATCGGCGGACATGCTTGCTGCCAACTGATTCGCTTTGGCCAACACTTCGTCTATGTCCCCGACCATGTAAAATGCTATTTCCGGTATGTCATCGTATTCACCGTTTAGTAACCGCTTGAACCCATCCACAGACTTATCCACAGGCACTAGCTTGCCCGGAGTGCCAGTGAACACCTCAGCTACTTGGAATGGCTGAGAGAGGAAACGTTGCATTTTACGAGCGCGTGCCACCGTTAGCTTGTCCTCCTCGGAGAGTTCATCCATGCCAAGAATGGCGATGATATCCTGCAGCGACTTGTACCCCTGCAATGTCTTCTGCACGGCTCGGGCCACATTATAGTGCTCGTCACCCACAATATCGGGATCGAGAACACGTGACGAAGAGTCTAACGGATCCACAGCTGGATAAATGCCCAATTCGGCAATTGGACGGGACAATACAGTTGTTGCATCCAAGTGGGAAAAGGTAGCAGCTGGCGCAGGATCCGACAAATCATCGGCCGGCACATAGACCGCTTGCACAGAAGTAATCGAACCATTTTTGGTACTGGTGATGCGCTCTTGCATGGTGCCCATGTCTGTGCCGAGCGTGGGCTGGTAGCCAACGGCAGAGGGTATACGGCCAAGCAGCGCAGACACCTCGGAGCCAGCTTGAGTGAAACGGAATATATTATCAATAAAGAGTAGTACATCCTGTCCATCAATATCCCGAAAGTATTCGGCAATAGTTAGACCAGTCAAGACAACGCGACTGCGAGCGCCTGGTGGCTCATTCATCTGACCATAGACGAGCGCCACCTTCGACGTATCGTCCTCTAGCGAAATCACCTTGGTCTCGATCATCTCATGATACAGATCGTTACCCTCACGTGTGCGCTCTCCGGCGCCAACAAACACTGAGTAGCCGCCATGGGACTTGGCAATGTTATTGATGAGCTCCATAATCAGCACCGTTTTGCCAACACCAGCTCCACCGAAAAGGCCAATTTTGCCGCCCTTCACATATGGTGCAAGCAGATCAATCACCTTGATGCCCGTGACCAAAATCTCAGGCTTAACACTCAACTCTGACAAGAGCGGAGCCTCATTGTGTATGAATGAGTAAAACTCGCTCTTAATCTCGCCGCGTTCGTCTATTGGATCACCCACCACGTTGATAATGCGACCCAATACAGGTTTGCCCACGGGCACCCTAATTGGGTAGCCAGTGTCGATGACTCTCTGGCCACGCCTGAGCCCGTCTGTGGAATCCATAGCGACGCATCGCACCACATTGTTGCCTAGATGATGAAAAACCTAGATGGCTTTTTGCTTCAGAAAGGAATCAAATTACTTGTGTAAACAGATCTTACCTCTAATACCAGACGGCCAATAGGTGCATCTTGTACCTCCATGGCATTCAGCACTTCTGGCATCTCTTCAGGAAAGTAAACATCGATTACAGGCCCAATGACGGCATGAATGACGCCCTCGCGACTTTTCCCCACCAACTTTCCCCCAGCTCCGCCAGATTCCTTTCCACCAGTTTCACAAGAATCTTTACCGCCTGGTTAACAGAATTATATTGAGGAAAGCATTTGACATCTTACACAATTTCTCACTTACGGTCTGCCTTCTCCGATTCGTCAGGACAAGGCTTACCCTTGTCATCGTCATCCTTAAGCAGAGGCGTACTGTAAAAGCTACGCGTCTGCAATGGAAAGTTAATCCTTGCCGGTTGGCCAACTTGATGATTTATCTTAAACCCAATTCTGCCGCAAGCTGCAAATTAATACAAATAAAACAATTAATACAAGTTAACTTCCCATAGATCAAGCGAAAATCTTCAAGCTTACCCGTTGCCAATCTAGACCACTTCAACATTTTGAATAAATTAAGTTTGATTAGATAGAAAAAACTATTGAAAAAGTCTTTAACAAGATTTATTTATTTATTTATTTTTGTATTATTTTCAATTAAACTTTTTTGTTCTTTCTCAGCAAAATTTTAATTGCAATTGAGTCGATTCTGTTTGCAAACGAAAGTCTCTACTTTTCTGACAGTTTCAATTTGCTTTGTCAAGGACTACTTAGACAAGTCCGTTAGAGATTGTACCAAATACTTAAAATACGATAGGTAAGTTCATCGATAAATGATAGCCAGTGTAACATAACGACAAAACAAAATACCGATCTGAATTAACTTTAAAAAATACAATAGGGAAATTGATCGATAAGTCAATCAATTCTAACGAAACTTTTAAACAAGTGAAATTTAAAGATGAATACAAAGTGGTTCTACAATTTTCTTTTTACTGATGCAAACCTTTTTTATTTAATTAAAAAACCGATATCGTAATCAAACCATGTTTTAAGTTTAGTTTAGCAAGGGTAGTTAAGAGTTGCTATGCCAACAAATAACTGCTGTTGTGTCCATAGAACATTGAAGTACTTGCAGCATGGACGTGCTATCGCATTATAGCTCTCCAGTGATCGAATTCCCAGCTGCACAGCCGCTAGAAAAGCAAAATGTATTGGTAGACAACTGCACTGGCACGGATCCTCCGCCACCCCATATAGACACGGCTACCGAGACGCAGCAGATGCAGCATGTGTCCACGCAAACAGAGAAGAGCTGTAGCAGCAGCAGCAGTAAAAGTGTGGAGTATGATGAGCGTGCCTTGGCCAAATGGTTGCGTCAGATATGCCCACTGGTAGAGAAGGAATTAAGTCAACCAACGCCACTCATGGAGGAGCAGCAATCAAACCAGGTTACGCTGCAGGAGCAGCTGCAAGTGCACGCTTATCAGAAGCTGGCAATGAGCAGCATGGAGAACTCGCAAGGATTGGCCATTTGGCTGTGCGTGCACACCAACAATGCACCCGTGCTGGTGGCCACAACTGTGGCCCCTCACGACGATTGGTGCGAGCATATGGAACAGCTACTGAAACTCTTTGTGCCTCAGCGTATGTCTCATGGCAACTTTGTAGTCTACTCAGAGGCCAAAGCGTTACCCCTCAAATCCTGTTTGCGCAGCCTGTGCACAAACAATTTTAATAAGAATATCTTTGCCGGCGCCACCATGGATGGGGAGCTGTTCGTCTGGCTATACGAGCAGGCAACCGTGGAAATTAGGCAGCTACACAGCGTGTCCTCTACACAAGGCGCCGCCGTGGCACTCGATTGGGTCACAGAGCAACGTCTGCTCGCCTGCTATGCCAACGGCACAGTGCTTCAATGGTTGGTGGCCCAGCAAATGACCCTCGACTGGGAGTAAGTTAACAGCAGACAAAATAAAAACTCCTCCCTATTGATGTGCTCTTTAGATATTCCTTGCCAGCTTTAGTTGGTGCAGAGCTAACGACAATGGTGTCGCTCGGCCTGGACGACTTCGTGCTGGGTACCAATAATGGCGGGGTCTATCGCTGCTGGAGCACAGGTCGCCAACCGGCCGGAGATAGATCCAGCAAGCAATTGCAGCTCCTGGCACTGCGCAAGCATCGTTTCATGGTGTCCACGCTGCTGAAGACTCTAATGGACGGCCATCAAATTGTGGTTAGCTGCGATTTGAGTGGCCAGGCCTACTATCACGATATGCGACACGAGGAAGAGGTATGTGTGAGAGTGCATGTGAAGGGCTGCGAATATGTATAAAGATATTTAATTCTTTGACAGGACACTGCACAATTGATTGTGCAGATTCCGTTGCCATTTAAGAATGCCATCGCCTGCAGCCGTGATGCCAACATCATCTACTGTCCGAGCAATGACGGCGCCTTGGAGTATTACAGGATCAGCGATGGTGCTCATGCTCATGCAAAGGGCGCCCTGCGTGGTCGTGGCCAATTCATACGTATCAGCGACAATGGCTGCTGGCTGATCACCGGCCTCTATGGCAATGAATTTCAAATATTCTATATTGAGAGTAGCTTAAGAGATTAATTAAAAATAGCATAAGGAACCCACTTCTACAATTAGTAGAGATGATTTAAATTTTTGCTAAGAATTTATTTAACTTATTAAGATTTGTATTTCATTGTTAAGCCTTGCCACTTGGTTTGTTTCTGGGCTGAATATGTTTGTCTTTGGCATCTGCTTTCCCGCTGGAAACAATTAGCCTTCCACAGAATCCAGACACCTTTTCACACAACACAATCAGTTGTCTGCTGAATCCTGCCGGCTTTTTCGCTGTAGTAGTCTCTATTTCATTCGAGTCGGTCCTTGCGGCTCCAAATTGAGTCTCATTTTGAGTGCAATTACTCTCTTTTTGACCTGAAGGTTCTGCTCTACAGATGGGCTGTTTGAAACAAGTCTCTATTTTATTGGATAAGATATTCTCGTTTTCATTATGGGCTCTCGGTTGCTCACTGGATTGACTGGAGGTAGTTTGTTTCTTACCGGATTGTAATGTTCTAAAGTTGGTCTGCCTTAAGCCAGATCTTATGTTATTAGAGTCTTTCGGCTGATCATTGGACGAGCCAATTTTGGAGCTAGTCACTTTTTTATAAGTTATCGGGTAACCACGGAAATGAGAAAGTTTTTTACTGGAAGATTTGTATTTCTTACTGGAAGCTGAAGGCCTTTCACTGGCTGTACTCTTTTTTTTATTAGCTGTGGGCTTCGGAGAGGACGCAGTGCGTCCTGTTCCAGGTGAAGTATTTGTTTTACTCAAGGTACTCCTCTCTCTTTTAGCAGCGGCGGACAAGTTTTTACTGTCGACAGTCATGTCTTTTGTCGGAGATTTTTTCTCACTGAAAGTTGCCAAACTTACACAAAGGCCAGTCCAATTTTTACTGGCGGAACTTTCACTGATCGCAATCTCTTCTAAACCAGCGGAGTTTTTATTAGAAGCAGTCAAATTTATGCTGACGGCAGTGGGCTCTTCCTTGGCACTACTAATTTCTTTATTTTCCAATGCCTTCTTATTAGTGGAGTTATTTTCCTTTCCGCGGGCAACTGATTGTTTAGTGGAATCATTTGGGTACTCACAGAAGCTAGTCTCTTCATTGTTGGAGGCAGTCGCTATTTGCCTGCAGGCAGCCCGTTTTTGACTGGGAATTTGATTGGAGACAGCCAATTTCTTATTGGTCGAGATGGATTCTTTCTTAGTGGGACATACTGTTGTTTCACTAAAGGCAATAAATGGATCGACAGTCTCCTTTTCATCAGCAGAATTCTCGTTTGTATTAGAAACTGTCTCCTCCTTTTCACTAGGAAAGATCGCCTTATTTTTGGTGGCACACTCATCTTCATTTGGTGTCGTATTAGCGGATTTACTGGATGATCTATTTTTTGATTCGCCCACATGGTTCTTAAGGAACATTTCTAAAGAATTTTCGACTATCGAACATGGTTGCTTAGCGCATCTAGGAGAGCCGTGTGCAGCGATTTTTTCCGCATCATTGTCGTCGGCAGACGAAGTCTGGCACATTGTCTTCTCTTTATTACAATAGGGCGTAGGATTCGTCAAATCTATAGCTTTGTCGCAATCTTCGATTTTCTTATAAACCGCCGACCCATTATGGAATAGGTTCTCTGCCTTCAAAGGGCACATATGTCCGTGCGAATGACTTTCGCCATGGTGACAAATTTGAAACCCAATTTTGGGACATGCTAAAAAAATGAAGTAAAGTTCATAATAAAAGTAAAATAATTTTCTTTTCTGCTGATCTTACCTTTTGCCAATCGCCCTAAAACTGTGAACATCTTTCTAAGCTAAAATTTGGTGTGTTTTGTTAATTTTTTAGCATAACTAAAGATAAAAATAATGATAAATAAATGATGAAATTATGACAGGTTCCATACCTAGTCAGAGTAAAAATGAATTTTGGTGCAAAGTTTATGTAAACAATCAAATATTGATTTCACTACTAATGGTGAGACCCAAATTAGAAGTAATATATAGATATAATCTCAGACATACATAAACTTAAAAGAAGTACATAGTTTAATTTTTCATATAATATAGACTTTTATATAGCTTCGCTTAAGTTTATTAATGGTTTCATCATCTTTCAATGCTATTTACACGAGTTTAGATTAAAATTTCACAGATGTCTAACAAAACACAATATTTGTATATATATATATATATATATATATATATGTATTTATATATATTAGGTAGGTATGAATTTGAAACGAAATGCAAAACATAAATTCCATTCTTATTAACTTTCTATTAAATAAAATCATTTCTCTCATACTATTGCGTGCTGCCAGCATAAAAATTGCTTTACATAAAAAAATATTTCCGAACACTCAATCCACATGCGCGTGATGTACAAAGGTATATAAAAAATATGATTGCATATTATTAAAATAAATGTAGAAAATAGAAAATATTATTTTGATTACGTTTACAAATGATAATAATTACAGAGTGGAAAATAATGAATATATTGCAAAAATTTTGCACTAGTTTTCAATAAATTATACAATTAACATTAACGAGACAAACATATACATGTGCATAGTTATATATACCAATTAATATATACTATACATATGTATGTATATTTAGTAGTACTGCACACAATTTTGCTAAATCCATCACGCAAGCTGATTCCGTTCATAAATTTCCTAATCACTTTTCTCGTGCTCTCAACTTTCCACTTATTCATATAAAGTTTTGTTGGTTTTGCGATAATAGTACACATAATAATAATAATAATAATTATAATAATAACTAGGCATCTGCCTAACTGCTGATTGGCTAATAAATTCAACTTAATTAAAGAGCACAGTATTGGGATCTTCATTATCCATTTGTTTAACATGCCGTAGTACGTCCTTTTTCGTTATAACACCCAACAAGCGACTGCAACGAGTTGAGAAATTAGTTCAATTATTTCAACAATTATTATAATCATTCTACTACTTACCCATTGTGTGTGACAAGCGTTTGGCGCAGACCCAGTTTACGGAACATATCGACGACAGTTTCCATGGGCGTTTGATCGGTCACCGTGATGGGCGCCATATCAAGTATTTTCTTTAGTTTAAGCGGCGGCGGTCCCAGATTTTGAGTGGGTGTCGTGGACGTAAATAATACTATGGAATTACTATTAATGCCCTCGATAAGACGCTTTGCGTTACCTGCCAATCAATAATGATTTGAGTATTTACAATTTGAAAAGATAAGTTATTAGCTCACCAATTGCCAAGTTAAGATCCCTGCGCAGTACAAAGCCAACTAAATATTGATTTTCTCTAGATACAACGACAGGATAGCCATTGTGCTCGGTCTCCTTAAGCAGATTCTCAACATCGTCCACCGTCATGGAATCCTGTGTTATGACATTTAATGTTTCATTGCGTTTTGGCTGCATGACATCTGCTGCCAGCGTTGTATGTGCAAACTCCTCTTTGCTGTCAAGGAACGGATAACCATTTAACGCAATATGCGCATCGTATATTCCCTGTCTGCCCAGCGCATCGCCCACCCATTTGGAGGCCATGGCAGCCGCCATCAATGGCACAATATAACGCACTCCGCCAGTCAGCTCGAACATGATCACTACCAGGGAGACAGTCATGCGCGTGACTCCGCCAAGCACGGCAGCAGCGCCGACAACTGCATACAAGCCAGGTGTTATTAGATTGCTGTCCGCACACTCTCCAGTGAAGAACCAAATGTTGGGATAGCTGTACGCAAATTGCTCTACTCCGATGCCTACAATGCGACCCATGATGGCGCCCAACAGCAGCGATGGTATAAACAGACCCGAGGGCACCTTTATGCCGAACGTGAAAATGGTCAATGCCAGCTTCAGTACAAAGGTCAATACCAGCAGCCAAATGGAACGATAGACGCCGGGACCCGGCTCTGTCACCTCAATAAAGCTAGTACCTGTGGTGATATTCATACGCTTGTAGTCACTATGATAGAGAACAAAGAGAGAGATAGAGTTAGAGTTAGTTTTAGTTAAGCTGAACAACGACTACACTTACCACAAAGGATTTGAGTCTCCGGGCGAACACTTGCTAACCAACAGAAAGATGAGTTCGTTCATGTTCATGCGTGTGAAGGGGTTCGGATAGCAAATGATGGCAGTAACCAAAGTAACGAAAAGCACTTCACTAACTGGATATTGGCCCAATTTACTAAACTTTCTGTACCGGCACCACCATAAGTTTGCCTTTATAAAGAAGGTGCCAATGGCACCCTGAAAGATAGATAACGAAGAATCTTTACTATAACTCTATAAGATTAATATTTAAATATGCTACTTACACCCATGATGCCCAGAAAGACGAATGGAATCAGCTCAAAGAATATCCAAGGCTTGTTATATTCCACAAAGAACAGCACGGAATGCTCATTGCCAAATGGCGTCAGTGATCGTAGAACAAAAGCAGCAATAAGTGCACAGAAGAACGAGCGCCACAGGGTCTTCAGTGGAAAGTAATAGGACACCTCCTCCAGAGAGAACAGCACTCCACCTATAGGTGCTCCAAAAGCAACCGAGACGCCAGCAGCAGATGCTGCTGATAGAATTTCACGCTTCTTGGCCTCGTTGCGTCCATATTTGGGAAAGAGATGCGAAAATATATTTCCAATGCAGCTAGCAATGTGCACCATTGGTCCTTCCTTGCCAAGTGTCAGACCTGCTGACACGGAGAGCATCAAGCCCACCGATTTGATCAACAGCGTCCATTTGCCCAAATAGCCGCGTATGATAAAGCCCGACAATATGGTCTTGATCTCCGGTATACCAGATCCGCAGGCATATGGGGCAAACATGCGCACCAACGACGCGCTTAGTGAGGCAAACAGCAAGGCCCATAAAATATATAAAATATAGGATATGATATTCGGACCCGTGCCTGTGCGATTGAGCCCAAAGAGCTCCGGCCACGTTTTCCACTAAAATGAAAGCGATTTAGTGATGGAATTATGGAGTTTAACTGCATTTAATCAGTCTTACCATGGAACAGTTACCCTCCTCGAAGACAGACTGCTTATCTGGATAGCAGCATTGCTCTCGATTAAACCAAAAGGCTGTCGGACATATGCCATGTTTCAGATCAGACATCCAGCTAGCGCCTATATCAACCATGCCAGCCACACACCCCGCCGCAATGCCCACAAGTAGGACACATAACCAGCCAGAGCCAGCATCCACAGCTCCCTGTAAAAGTAGTTGAGTATTAGTTGTGCTTACATGGAGAGATTAAGACATATGATATTTACTTTTATCAAATCCCAAACCGAATCCTGTCGCTTTTTGACTATGTAACGATGTCGCATACGATCCCGTGCAATATCCCGCTGCCAATCGATAGTGTGGAAATCTTCGTACTGCCCAATGCCCGGTATGTCATCGTGTACCTCCGAAGAGCCATAGAACGATAGTGCTCCTAAAGCGATGGACATGGGACATGGATAGAAAGTTCTTTGATTTAAATTGCTCATTTGTTAAACACATTTTGAATTTGATTCTTGAACTGTGACTGTAAGAAAACCAACTATTAATATTACGAAACAAATTCAAGATTAGCAAATTAGAATGTTTTTCGGAAATAACTATTACTAAGAAATCGCTTATCGACGATATAACTGCGGTAGCTTGCAGGTATTTTTAACTAAGAATACAGACGCATCAACTTACACTGAAATTGTGCACATATCTGTGTATATTATTAATAAGTAAATTCAATTAATGGCAACGAGTGGCAATAGCCCGCACACACACACAAGCACATGTTGTATATGAATATCAATAAAAGCAAGTACAGTCACAATTGCTGTGATGGCTCGTGTGCTAACGAGATTAAGATGATAACTACGATAAACAAACAGAGATTTCTTATGTTGTTTTCGTTTCGATGCTCACCATCCATGGGGTCGCCGAAAGCGCTGTGAGTTGGCACATGCTGATGCTGATGATGATGATGATGATGCATTGTTCGCTGATTTGGCGCAAAGTCGCGTTCCGTATCCGATTCGGTGACAGTCTCACGATGATAGCCGCCAGAGCCACCGATAAGTTCGCCTGGACTGGAGCGTGGCGTTATATCGATCATATCCTCATCGTCTGTATTGGCGGTGAGTGATGTAGTTGCCGCCGCATAGGATTGTTTTGAATGTGGGGCCAAAGGATGATCGCCGTCCCCTGCTCCTATACTATGGCCATTTGACTGTAAAATCGATAATTCAATTTATCAGTTTATCGCTTTGAATGTACTTTGCACGGCATATTAACACTAGGCGACACAATAATTATTTGCTTACGCACTAACATATTGATAGGATTAAATGGTATTTTTGGCTTTAGATGTGGGCAAAGGTAATGGTGCGGGGTGCGAGGTGCGGCATACATGCGGCTGCTCAGCTGTTTAGCTGTGACACCCACGTAGACACTTTTACAAAATCTATTTCCGCCCCTAAAAAATGTGCACAAATAATTTATGTATGAGCACATATTTCGAATGCAGCTTATTTCGTATGCACACAGATAGTTGACTCGACCATTACATACCTTTTTCATGACTGTTTGATATGCGGTTATGTAGTTGTTGCCTTCCGCTGCAGCCTCTCTGCTACCTTTCAATGGAAATTTATCCATTTATATTAAAACGTAGTATTTTTAATGCGTGTAATGCAAAGCGTCGCTTAGTTTGGTATTTGTGTGATTACAATAAATCTTAATTATTTGTATTATTTTTTTGCGTTGCAATACTGCAGCTGTTTTTTTTTCTTTTTTTTTACATATTTTAATTGGTATTAGTGTATAACAAGTGCAACCAGACGTCACACACAATAAACACAAATACAAACACACAAACAGTTGTTCAACTTGGACAAACAAAAAGAAAAACACACTTCACATTTCACTTGCACTTGCTGTGTAGACTTAATCTTAAATTTGTCTAGAGTGTTGTGCGCACATTTTTCTAGATGACAACTTAATAGTACACAGTTTAATTACATTTTTAAATTAACACATCTTACTTTTTTTTAGTTGCAATTGTTCAGTTTTATTGCAAAAATCACGGTCACAATTCTATGTGACCAGGTAAAGCACGCAATTAAAATACTCGCATTTTCTTAAGAAAATTACAAATATACCAATATATCGTCAGAGTTAAACGATGTTTTGTTTTTGTTCGCAAGCCCAACATACAAATCAAAATGTGGAGCGACCGTTAAATTTAGTAATGTATTCAAATTCAACAAAATGTTTCTTATTCCTTGACAAACATAAATAATTAAGATCATTAATGCTTTTGAAAAATTTGAATATTGCTGCCAGAACTTAAATACTTCATTGTGTAGAAAAATCAGCTACGGTCATCAAAATACCACATTTCTATATCGGCGTGATGTTGGCAGTCGTTATTACGTCTGTGGCCACTATCTTTACCGCCTGTGCAAGCTTGGATTACTGAAAGTATATATATAAATAATTTCATATTAATACAATTTGCATACTTCATTCAGTTCAAACTGGCTTAAGGCTTAGTATTGTTGTCTTTTTTAAGTAGCATTTAAATAGTATACAATGGAACTTTTTCAAAGCAAAAAATGGTTGACCTAGATTTATTTCATACTCATAAACAATAACTGATTTAGCGATAGTTTCGTACCATAAAAATACTAAATATCGTTTGGTATGTGCGAAATTTGTGAGAATAAAACTGGGTACCCCTAATGTGCAGTTCGACCAGTATTGAAAAGCACCTATTCATAGTATTTTTAATTAGTTTGTAATGAAATCAGTATTTTGGCGCATTTAGTAAACGGTCGCTGCAGTCTCAGTTTCCAAAATTGTTTAAACAAACAAATACTAAAATAGCTTCTGTCCGCTGTAAACAAAGGCCGCGAAACGCGAGTGCAGTTGGCGTTAGCAGCAACAATACAATAACAATATGGCTGGTTTCGTAGCGGTGCATACAGGTTCGTTTTGATTGATGAGCATGCATATGTATGTATTTATTTACGAGTTGAATACGCACATTTGTTTCAGGGGCTGGAAATTGCATCGACGAAACCAAATACCAGCGCGTCATCAAAGAGGCATGCATGCGAGCTACAGAAATTCTACGAAACGGCGGCAGCGCCATCGATGCGTGCGAGGCAGCGATAATGCGTCTGGAGAACTGTGGCCACACAAACGCCGGCTTTGGCTCCAACCTCTGCTTGGACGGCTCGGTGCAGTGCGATGCAGCCATAATGAATGGAACAACTCTTAACTTTGGTGCATGCACCAATGTTAGCCGCGTAAAGAATCCAATACAACTGGCGCGTCGCATCTGTGACGGCCAGTCGGATCAACAGCCACTGGAACGCATTCCGCCCATGGTGCTGGCAGCCAGTGGAGCAGAGCAGTATGCCGAGCAAGTGGGCTGTGCTATGGTAGATCCCAATGTGCTGATCTCATCGAAAGCAAAATTCCATTATAATCATTATAAGAGCAAATACGATCTAGTTGTCGGCGACAGCAAAGCAGTCGAGGCTGCCGAGGCTGTCCCCGAGCCGGGCAACGAGGTGGAGCTACCTGCCGCCCTGGACACCGTTGGTGCTGTGTGCGTTGATGGTGCTGGAAATACTGCAGCCGGCTGCAGTTCCGGTGGCATTCTACTCAAGGTGCCCGGTCGTGTTGGCCAGGCGGCAACCTATGGCGCCGGCTGCTGGGCCACCGATACCGATGAGTTGGCCATTGCCACGTGCACGACGGGCAACGGCGAGTACCTGATGAAGACACTGCTGGCCCGCGAGATATGCAATGGCGCCTTCAGCAGTGATTGCGCTGTGACCAGTCTGCATAGGACATTCAAGCAAAAGTTCTTGGACTCACCGCTGTTGCCGCAACAGCAGGATCTCTATGCTGGGGCGCTCACATTGCTGTACTATCCCAAGCAGAGCTGCGGCGAGGTGATGTGGAGTCATACGACGCAATCGTTCTGTGTCGGCTATATGGCAACCACGCAAAAAGTGCCAAAGGTTTGTGCACAGCCATCAGCTATCCATCATCTTGTCTATCTATATTTATATGTACAATATATATATTCTAATGTTGTTTCTATTTTTTGCAGTTCGTACACTCTCCGTTGCCCACGTATAGTGTGCCAGGCAGATCATGCGTTGTCAATGGCCATAATTTCCATTTGCGCATTTAGTTTGAGGCTAGCCAAATAGCCTCAGCCAAACAGCCGACAGCCGACTGCCGACAGCCTGCCCTGCGCTCCTCCTCCATCGTCATGTCTTCTGCAAATTTATTTGATTTCATATTTAATTGCCGCAACAAACACTGTCAATGCAGCAGGCGCGCCGCCTTTCGCCCAACCAAAGCCAGCCAAGCTGCAGCCAACACCAAAACCAACAACAACAACAACCGCAACAACGACAACGACAACATTTCATATTGCTTTTGTCTCGATGAAATATTAAGAATCATTAAATGGCAACTTTTCATTGTATATCACTCTATGTATGTATGTAAATATTGTGTACGTTTATGTGTGTACCCCAACACAACTAGCAATAAAATAAGATTATTTCACATATATATATATATATATATATATATAATATACTCACATATATCTAAAACTAAAGCGCAACGCATCTGCCCGCCTCATAAATCAGGCGAACAGTGGTCGAAAAACGTGAACATCATATTCGAATCACAAATTTAGAATTGATGACGTAGACGTTTATTATTATTTTTATTTGATTAGCATAAGATTTATTTAGCTAAGAATTTTATTTGTTACAACAGAAGTTTGCAGCAGTATTTATTAATGAATATTTTATTTTGGAAAATTATAGAAATGGCATAATTGTTATTAAATGTGCACAGTTTGTAACAAATGGAAAATGTTCATAACTTGCTTCAATTATGAACCGTTAATCATCACCCTTCCGTAACTGGGGGTGGAGCTGGGTCCTCTGTTGCGGGTGGAGCTGGGTCCTCTGTTGCGGGTGGAGCTGGGTCCTCTGTTGCGGGTGGAGCTGGGTCCTCGGTTGCGGGTGAAGCTGGGGCCGCAGTTGTTGTTGGAGCTGGGGCCGCGGTTGTTGTTGAAGCTGGGGCCGCAGTTGTTGTTGGAGCTGGGGCCGCGGTTGTTGTTGCAACTGGACAGCTGGTCGGCTTGGTGGCAACACAATTCTTACGAATCGTATCGAAGTAAGGTGTGGGAGCAGAGCAGGGCCTATACAAGGACGTCCAGTCGGTGCTGGTCTGAGCGTTCCTCTGGCAGTAGAGGCCGCTCTTGCAGCTCTCATCGACATATGTATAGAAAAATAATGCTGTAACGCCGACCGATGCATCAGTGCAGATTCTGTTACGATCGACGAGGCTGGGCGTTGTCATTGGCGCTGGAGTTGGTGTGGTATACTGGGCATCGTCATTGCAAGTGGCATTCTTTTGCAGCTATAGAAAAGCGATCAATTTATTGCCGTCAGATGTGCGTCAAATGTGTCTTCCAGATCTACTTACATGGTCAGCAACACACTGGGGCACACAAACGGAGCCGCTCTCAATGTCCGCAATGCAAATCTCATCCTCTTTGCAATTGACGACGCCGACTACGTTGCCATTTATGCAGCGCGCTGCTTGCCCCTTGGTCACACAGGTGTATTTGTTACCTGTGGTACATTTGCCACAGCCTCCGATGCCAGCATCTCCGCATACGTTCTTAACGGTGGCGGAGAGTTGAGTTCTAGGCACACAGATTGCGTCGTCATTGCTGCAAACGGTGTCTCCAGTGCATTCCTCCTCGCTGCCAAATGATTCGCCATCTGATGGATTGGATTATTAGCGAATGTCCATGTCCGAGTATCCTTCACTACTTACTAAAGCAATAGAAATATGTTGTCTCCGATGCACAAAGCGCCTCGTTTCCTTGCATGCAAACACCACATTTGACTTCCTCCGGTGCCTGGGCAACAGCCAAGCTCAGCCATGCGATGGCAACAATTGCGATCAACTTGATCATGATTTGTCTCTGGGATTTGAAGGGAAGTTCTCAACTGATTCCATGTCGCCCACTCAGCTAGCTTATATAGCTGCCATGTTCACCTTCAGCTCTTCAGTTTATGGATCCTGCCAATATAATGGCTGTTGACTTGTCACACGGATCATAAAGCAATATCGAAACATTCTTTTCGGCTGAGCATAACAACAGCAACAACAGCAAAAATTGTATAATTTATATTGCTATAGTAGAGACAGATCATTCTTTTTTTTCTCAAGAATACATTATTGGCTTATCTTTATCTTTATGATCTTTACTCGCGAAATGTAAGCGTTTAAAGCATGATAAAAAACAGCAGAAGGTCATTTTAGATAATTTTGATTTTAATATAATTTTATTTTTTTTTGGCGGAAGTTAAGTTTAGTCTTAAGAATTTGGTTTGGGCTGGGAAAAATTTCTGTTTTTACAGAGTATTTGCCAGTCTAGCAAACACTTTGCTTAGGCCTTTAAAGTCTATAAAATGTGTGAATCATTCAACACTGAAAAACATAAATGAAAATGGAATAGAATAACGAAAACTTTATAATTCTGAAATCTTATTCTCATTCTTAATTACTTTTCATAAAAAGAGTAAACTGAAGCCTGGTAGAACAACTTTTTGAGTCAATGCTAGCCATACTAACTGCAGAAATATATATAAATAGATTCCAATTGATATAGAGAAAGACTGAAAAATACATTATTCAATTATAGACTATAAATTTATATGTAGATAATTTCAATATGGAATAGAACATAGTTCGATTGGATGTACTTCCTTAACATATCATAACAATTATAAGATTTGGCATACTTCCAACATATGTAAATACATTTCAGTCGCACTACTATTTTCGTGAACACAGCTGTACATATAAATATACATATATGCCTAATGTATTCATAAACCTTATCGGGTATACCTCCAATTTTATTGAAACACACAACAATTTGGTGAGCACAAATGAAATATTCAATAGTTGTCCTCGGCTACTCATCTCCGCCCTCTTCACCCTCGGCTGGCGCATCACCGGGTGCTGCCGAGCCCCTCTTGGGCGTGCCCTCCTCTTTCTCAAACTCCTCGGGTCGGTCCTCGTCTCGCTCGAACGGATAGAATGGATGCTCCGCAGCTTCTTCAAATTTGATAAGGCGATCCTTGGGCTTGATGCCTTTCAGGGCACGCGTATCTGCCTCATTCAGCTGGAAATCAAATATGTTCAGATTCTCTTTGATGTGCAAGGGATTTGCTGCTTTGGGTATGGGCACAACGCCATAGTCAATCTGGGAATATATAGCCAGGCTGATGAACCACGATCAACTCACATCCTGTTGGCCTTACCAGGTAGCGTAGCACGATTTGGGCCGCACTGCGCTTGTATTTCTTCACCAGACGTCGCATGCCCTCGGAGAAGAAGTAGATGGGTGTATGAGCTTCCCGATCCGGCTGGCCGATTGGCGCATAGGCGGTCACCACGATGCCATTGTAGCGACAATAGTCGACTAGATCCTTTTGCATGAAGCCGGGCCAGACTTCCACCTGGTTGACAACTGGCTTGGACGAGCTGCACTGTATGATGCGCTGCACCTGCTCCATATTGAAATTGGAGACACCAATGCTGCGCACCATGCCCAGCTTAACCAGCTCCTCCATCGCCCGCCACGTGTCAATGTAATCCACGTCGCTAAGGAGCCGGATTGTATATAAATGAAAATCCACTTGAAATGCAAATCGATTTAGCTTACGATAATTGTACTTTGTCGTTCTCCATGGGAAAGAGAATCTCATCGCACAAGTGCTTGAAGCCGACTGGATAGTGCATTAGGTAGAGATCGATGTAGTCAAAGCCAAGTGCTTCCAGCTGCTTCTCGCATATGCGGCGCACATCTCGGGGATCATGATGGATATTCCAAAGCTAAGCATGCAGCTAGAGGAGTATATCAACTCCAGTTATGTCAACTCGGACTCACCTTGGTCGTAAGAAAGATATTCTCCCTGGACACATTTCCCATTTGGATTTGCGTGCGTATCGCCTCGCCAATCTCCTTTTCGTTTTCATAGACATACGCCGTATCGAAGTGCCTGAATCCCGTCTCCACAGCGCAATGGATGGCTGTCAGGCATTGGTAGCCACGCATCTGCAATGGCAAATGGCAAAGGAGTGAACAGACTAACAGAAGCTGTTCCTACCTGAGAGGTGCCAAGGCCGAGCACAGGCATTTCGTAGCCGCTGCTGAGCTTGATCTTGGGCGACATCAGCAGGTTCTTGATCCCACAGACGGGCTTGTCGCCCAGTATGAGAGCGACGCGTGTGTTGTCCTCCTCATCATCCTCACATGTGGTTAAGCACCTTGCTGGTATCATTACGAATATTGAATCAGAATTATAAAAATAATAATAATTGACGAATTTCGATTACACAGAATATCTGCAATTTGTTCTATTGGCAATTTTGAGTTGTCCAAAAAATTGTAAATAATTTAAATACTTGAATTTATGACCATTAAGAAACGGCGCGCAAATTGCAATTTATTTAAAATATCATATTATATAAATATAAATAATTTTATATTTGTTTTTTCTTGTTCTTTTTTTTTGCTTTAAAACTCAATGCCAAATGGATAGTACTTGTGTTTGAGGCCCTTGATCAAATTCAAAGGCACATATCGCTCGCCAGTGTGATAGCCATCCAGCACGCATCTCTCCTCCTCCGTCAGCTCAAAGTCGAAAATATCGAAGTTCTCAGTGATGCGTCCAACGTTCGAGGATTTCGGTATGGGCAGCACACCTAGTTCCACCTGCAGGAATTGAATAGAATAATTAGAACATGATAATGTTGCTTAAACTAAACTTGATTCCTTAAACAAGTGAGTGTCGTAGGATTAGGATATAGAACTATATCTACTATATATACCAAATAACGCAGCACAACTTGAGCAGTTGTCTTCTTGTATTTCTCAGCTATGGCCTTCACTTTGGGTGAGTAGAGATAGTCGGGCGTCTGCTGCTCCGGATTTGGTCTACCCAGTGGCGTATAAGCAGTTAGAGTTACGCCATGTTTCTTGCAGAAGGCGGTCAATTGCTTCTGATTAATTCCTGGCGAGCATTCGACTTGATTGGTCACCGGCTTGATTTCACAATTCTCGATAATGCGCAACAGTTGCTCGCTGTTGAAATTCGAAACTCCAATGCTGCGCACAAGGCCGCTTTTGACCAATTGCTCCATGGCCTTGTAGGTGTCCAGGTAGTCAATGTCGCTCAGCTGGAGCTGGCCTGCTTCATCTTTGGGCATAAGCGTTTCCTCATTGATATACTTATAGCCCACCGGCATGTGCATCAAGTACAGATCAATGTAGTCCAGGCCGAAGTTGCTCAGCTGCTTGCGGCATGCAGTCTCAACGTGTTTCGGATCATGATGAATGTTCCAGAGCTACAAGAATTCACATTTAGTTGCTTGAAATCTTATCAAACATCGATTCTCACTTTTGTAACCAAGAAAATATCCTCACGCTTGACGACGCCCTCTGCAATCTTATCGCGGATCGCTTTGCCCACCTCCGCCTCGTTTTGATAGAAATAGGCGGTGTCTATATGCCGGTATCCAATGTCAATGGCGTGTTTTATGGCTATTTCGCCTTCATTGTTCTTGGACTGAAATGTAAATATAATTAACATAAAAATAAAATATATTCAAAATTAACTCACATGTGCCCAAGCCCAAAACGGGCATTTCGTAGCCATTATTCAATTTAACTGTCGGTGCCAGCTTCATAGCTAATGAAATAATAAAACAGATAACAGAAAAGAAAAAAAGAACGCAGTTCCTCAATTATTTTGCAAGCTCTCTCAACAGCTGTTAACAACTAAGAGCTTTAACATTTGCAATACTGCTAAAGAACAGAGCTACTAACATTTAACAGCCGGCGTACCAAAACATCTGTTAACAATCAAATGTAGCGATTTGACGTATTTAAAATATTGACGCATTTCCTTAAAGATTTTCTGTTATAATTTGCGTATGCAACCCAATGACAATTAATTTAATTTTTTAAATATACAAGTCACAGAATTTGCACTATTTATTTCAGACCGTTCACACAGTGACTTCGCGATATATCGACTAAGCTTTGACTTATCGATTAATTTTGATAGGGCTGTAGATTGCTTGTTTATGTTTTGTTTGTATCTTTTGGTCAGCAAGCTAAATGTCCGAAGTAAAAGTTACGGATATAATGGACGACAATGCAGATACTACACCAGATCTGGAGTCTTTTAATGGATATGACTTTAACAACTATACAGCAGCCGAATCTTTCATTCAAGGCCTATCTGGAATGGTAAATCAGAGCGATGTCGAGACCATGATAAGAGCACAAAAACAAATGTGAGTAGAAACAAAGGACAAATTTAATGAATATGAAGAAATATGAACCAAATATTTACTTTAAGGCTGCAACGCTTTGAGAAGACTAATGAAATGTTGCTCAACTGCAATGCCTTGTCGCAAAGCCGTTTAAAGAATGCAAGTGAAGATTTCAAGCGACACGTAAAACTGCTGAGTGAAATGAAAAAAGATCTGGATTACATATTTCGCAAAGTGCGCATAATAAAGCAAAAACTGCAGCAACAATATCCTGCTATATATGCAGAAGTTCAGCCGCAGCGTAGCAGCTTGGCCGAGGAGGCCGAAGATGAAACGGAAAGTGCGAAAACTGCGCAGCTGGCGGAAACAACAACAGAGGCGAAGCCCACGGCTGAGCCAGCTCCCAAAAAGAGTGGAGCAACAATTGAATACGTGCAAATGCAGGAGGCTATCGAGAACGGTATTGTGGAGATAGAAAATGAGCTGATAAAACGTGTCTGCTCCGTGGAGACAGCCAATCCCAATGACTCGTCCGATTGTACGTCCGAGGATACTGGTTAAGCAGTTAGTTAGCAATTAGTTTAATTTAACATATTTATCTAAACAATATTTATTATACGTACTAGTGGAATATTCTGTATATGCAGTAGGTTACATAATAATTTGGTACTTGTATTGCTTCGGTACCTTTGAGATTATAACACGGCCGTCATAACTTAAGGATGCAAAAATCCAAGGATCTACATTACTCCATTCTGCACAGTACACTGAGTCTTCGTGCTGGTCGAAGGTCTGCAGTAAGCCATCTGATAGCACCTTATGCCTTTCCTGTGAACCGCTCGTTCCAATTGCTTCGCCACCATCAGTGCCTGGAGCCTCTGAGCTAACGGACCCTGCACAGGTCAGCAGGACCTTGCAATCACTTGAGCTGGATAGTATTAGCTGATCATGGAATGTGTTGAACCGCACCGACCACACCCAGTGCGAATGATCGCTGCGTTCAAACACTGGGGCCTTGACCATGCGACAGTCCCACACTTTCAGGCATCCATCATCCCCACCTGTCACCAGATGACACTGTTTGTTCGGATTACAGTCCAAGTCGCGTACAAACTGTCCATGTGCCTCCTCTATGCTCCAAGCGCAATGCTGAGTGTCCCGCACGTCGTAGGCTCGAATGCTCGTGTCATGCAAGGCCAACAACTGATGTCCCTGATGATGATGCGACCATTTGCCAGTGGTAAATGGGGACATATGCTTTGCACCGCTGGCACCGCTGCTGACTTCGGCTATCACGCGAGTGGAAGCCTCCGCGCGCTGCATAACAGCCAATTTATTGCCCACCACACAGGCCAACGTCTGCTCTTGACTCGGATGAAACTCAACGGTCTTCACACGTTCGCCCAAGTCAGCAGTGTCCAGCACCTCAACCTTGGCCCATGGTATATATTCACTTTTGATGGGTTCGACATCGTTTGAGTCCCTTAAGTCCTCATTCGGTAAAGTTAAGAGCGCAGCCTGCGATAGCACCTGAGCGCCTTTTTGTACGTTATAAACGGATGCCAGCAAATGCGCATCGTGGGGACAGCTATTCAGCTTCCAAACCTCACCCAGTGCATGTTCGAAGATCTGAAAATACAGTAAACTATGAAAAAATTGCTACAACAAATAGAAATATGTAATTCACTTTCGACTGTATGGTGCCCTGCTCCTCGTCATACTGCAACAGGTGCAGCTGATTGGTGGGCTTCAGCGAGTTGGTGGCTATGAAGAAGCAGACATCATTTCCTTCGCCATATTGTGGCGTTAAGGCACGAGCCTGCAATTCCAAACCATAAATCAAGTTATTCTCCTCCATTTACAAATGGATGCTGAGATTGGACTGCTGGAATAATAAGCAAATTATACAGAATGATAAAATTATATAAAGAATGACAAATCCAATTGTAGCTTAGCTGTCTCATGAAACCCCTATGATTAAATTATTAAACTAACTTCAACAATGAAACCGTTAGATGCTTGTTATACCAAAGTGTACACCTGTTAGTTATAATATATTCTATAAACAATATATTTCATACATTTATAGTCACATATGAATTTATACATTCGAAAACTACGCCATACCCAAATGATTTGATCCAGGAAGCTTTTATTTATTTTAATATGTATAAACTTAAGCGATGATTTATTAGAGATGAGCTCATAGTACTTAAATATCGAAAAACAAAAGGTTTTCACTTTAGTTCAAGCGTTACTAAGAGAGCTACGAAGATTGTAAAATTAACCAAATGTGCACATCTCTTATTCAAAATAACTGATGTCATAGCAAAAATATAAATATGATTGATGTTTCTTCTATAAACTATATTTTTGAATATTGTTATTGTTTTCTTATTTGTTACTCGCTTATAGAGCAAGCTATTAGTTATTTTTCAGCTGACGGGAAATACAACCCTGAGCACGCTCAAAGCAACACTGTGTTGCCTCCATCCATTTTGTTTTAGTGAAAAAAGATTCTCAAAAGTAACAGACGCGCATTACCAAAATTGACATTGCAGTATATATAGTGACACTTTTAGCATATTAAACAACTAACTAAATTCCCAGAGTGCAACGCAATGGCACAAAACATCAGCCCTGAACAGAGTGGTGCTGGTGGCAGTAGCAAACACAATGATGACTCGCTACCTATCAAAGACAATCATGCTGTGAGCAAAAGGTAAGGCGCCAAATTTTGATACATACATGTATATATGTATATAAATATACATATGTATGTTTGTGCAATACCTAAATGATTTGCATTAATTGTTGGTTGTACTTTTCCCACAGACTGCATAAAGAACTCATGAACCTAATGATGGCCAACGAGAAGGGAATATCGGCATTTCCAGACGGCGAAAACATTTTTAAATGGGTCGGCACCATCGCTGGCCCAATAAATACGGTGTACTCGAGCCAGACATATCGCCTCTCGCTCGACTTTCCAAATTCCTATCCGTATGCCGCGCCAGTGGTTAAATTTTTGACGCCTTGCTTTCATCCCAACGTCGATCTGCAGGGTGCCATTTGTTTAGATATACTCAAAGACAAGTGGTCAGCGTTGTACGACGTGCGCACCATACTGTTGTCCATACAATCTCTGTTGGGCGAACCAAACAATGAAAGTCCACTAAATGCGCAGGCCGCGATGATGTGGAACGATCAGAATGAGTACAAAAAATACCTAGATGCCTTCTATGAGAAGCACAAGGATACCTAAACACCAAAAAAGAAAGATACCCGACGGCGGCGACGACTCCCTCTCACTTTCATCTATGCTCATATTGTGGCGTATTTATTAACCATTTGCAAGTGTGGTGTACCTAAAAGCAAACCAACAAACACCACACTATCTACACACCACCCACCCACATCTCACCATTATATTAGTTCATGCTGTTTTGGTACATTCGCATTTACATCTCCCGATTTTGATTGATATATATAGGTACTATTGGATTTTTAATTTTTGAAGCAAATTAATTATATGTAATGTAATATGATATATGTATGTATTTTTCATAACGTCTGTTTCTTTAAACTTAAGCATAAAATTTAGTTAATTGTTTTTTTTTATATAAATGATTTTTTGAAGTATGTCAGCGGGCGACTGCCATCAATTTTGTACTGATCTAAAGCAATTCGTGCAGGTCCAGGCCCGACTATCATGTGAATGTTAGCTAATTATATAGTAATCCTCCCAGATACCCACTCGCTACATATATGTATTTACTTTTAATGCAACAACAGCATCAACAGTTTTTCGACTCGATAAATATACATATATATAAAAAACGAAAAAAGAAAGAACAAAAACGAAAACGAAAACAAATTTTAGTATTTCAAAAGATTGTACTTTTTAAATTGTAATAAGTTGTGTTAGCTTGAAGAGTTATTGAAATCACGTATATATATATAAATATTAAAATAAAATCGAATAACTGATTAGTTCTGTCAATGGATACGATGATATACATATATATACTATGGACTGTTAATTTGTCTAGCTGCTTAAAGATAAACAGGACTTTAAATGCTTGTTCAGGTGAGCAGACAACATGACTCGAGATCCAAAGATACGCGCACAGCGCTTACAGCGCCACAGTTGCTTCTTGTTGCCATGTCGCCGCTGGAAGTGATCCGTTAGATTTTGATTGGTGTAGAAGCGCTGCTCACACAAATTGCACGCAAAGGCGTATTCGCCCTTGCTCCTGTGCACCCACTGATGGCGTGTCAGCAGAGCCTTTCGCACATACGACTTGCCGCACTTATCACACATGTGCTGAGGACTCTCGGCTTCAATCTGCTTCGCATGCTGGCGTCGCACATGATAGTTGAGGCTGCGCAGCGCAGTGTACACCTTGTTGCAGTTGGGCTGGGTGCAGGCATATGTGGAACGCTCGTTTTGATGCACCTCCCGCAAGTGGGCAGCCAGCAAATTAGCTCGCGCATAGGTCCTGTTGCATTTGCCGACCGTACACCTGTAGGGCTGCTTGCCCTGATGCTTCTGCATGTGCGCCTCGTAGAGGGACATCTTATAAAACCCACAGCCACAAATATTGCATTCCACTTTGTGCCGCAGACCCAAAGGACGTTTCGTGAAGCCTGGTTGACTGGCCGCTACAATCCTTTCTTTGCCCAGAATCTCCTTTGTTGCATCATCTTCGATTATATAGACTTCTTCCTGCAGGTAAGCAAATATAGTTCAGTTTATTAAATAAACTTGTTTATATTTATATCTGAACATAATAGCATATATATACATATATACGTATGCATATAAATGATGATACCAAACAAGTTCTTTGATTGTTTATACATATTTGTTTTTGTGTATATAAAACTAATAAATAAACAAGATAATTCTGTGAAGTGTGCTTGACTAACAGGTATCTCGTATCAGGTGCTGCTTGTTGCTACGAACTGCTGCTTAAATAGCAATTAGGAAAGCTCAAGGCGGGGGTGCTCGACTAGGAGATTGAACCCCGTCCGTTCTTTTTTTTTTATTTTTGTATTATTTATTAAAGCAGTAAAAAGTGTAAGCTTATTAAAATTTTTGTCTAAAAAAACATGTTTCCAGCTTTACAATCAAATAGAAAATTTAAAAAACACACATTTTCACAAAACCAATATACCCTGATTTCCCATTGATGCAGGGTATAAAAATATAACAGAAACAATCATTTCCGTTATTGGCAAATATTAGTATTCTACAACACTGCTGCTGTAATTCATGGCTTTCGATCCTTCTAAACAGTGAGCTATAAAAGCTTTTGAAAGCTTCTAAACGTGTAAGCCGTTGCCATCCCAGCCGCTACCTTCTCAGATAACATATATTTAGATAAATATGTATTTACTTTTGTGTATGTGTGTGTATAGATGTCTATTCTGATTATGTTCGCACGTTCTCACGCTCATAAAATAAGCGTGCCATACATACATATGTATATGTGTGTGTGTGCTTAAGTGTATGCGCCTGTTGTCTTCCGTATCAAATATACCATACACTCACACACACACACATGCACTCTCATATTAACAGTTATTCATTCAAACTTGCTCGACACCATCAACACACATGTGATTAGATTGTGCAGACACACACAGATAAACGTTAGAACTTATCTGTGTATGTGTGTGCACTCTTGAATTTAACACTCACAATCTCTTCAATTGAGGCGGACGTTACGACGGACCCCACTGCAGGTTGAGCCTGAGCAATTGATTTCTCGCCCTGTGCATGCACATCAATTTCCGCAGGGCTTGGCAACGAGACTTTTATCGTCTTGCTTGGCAGCTCTTCCTGGTTGTTGTTGGACTTGGAATTGACTTGCGCCAAGAGTTTTTCGAAATTCGAAAAGGACTCCTCGCACATACGTTGAAAGCCATAAAATCGCTGCACCAATTGGTAGCAGCTATCGCAGATACATCTCAGCACAATTTGTGGGCTCACTTCCTGGTCGAGTGGAGCACCCAGGAATCGCAGTCCATCGCCGGCGCGCATGCAGCCAATGAATTTGGCGGCCAAATCCTTTTCCTGGTACAAGTCGTAAGTGGGTTCCTCTGTGCTAAGCAGGACCAAACACGCCCGACACAACGACATTTTACCAGCCGCTGCTGAGCTGGTAGCAAGTGCTCGGCGCGCGCTTTGTTTTCGTTCTGATTTAAACATCGTCCGGTTACATATACTCAACCGGCATGTCATAAATTAACATCAATTGCGACAATAACAATACTTTTATGTGTGTGTTATGTGTGCTTGGAGCACCCGAAATATGACGCCCGCGCCCTACGCCTCGCGGCCTTTTACTGCGCTGGATAACAAAAGCTCGGCACTCGTTCATTAGATGCTGTTGCCGCCTCTATCAGCCTATGCGAACTAAAATGGGGAAAAAAACTGTTATGCTTCACAGGGCGCGTTTGCACATCAAAAGCTTTCACAGGGTGTTCCAATAGCTGGCATTCAAACTTGGCGCTAAATGTATTCAAATGCTTTATTCTCGCTAGAACCGCAAATATAATAATATAATATAAAAAGTGATTTGTGACTTTTCTTTAAGTTTAAGTTTAGATAAATTTGTGTTAAATACTATATACATACGCATGTATGTATTTACAGGCAGAGATATTATTATTTATTAAGTACGCCTTAAAGACTATCCGTTGTCATCGCAGAGCCGAGCGTTATGGATGTTGCCACCGAGGATATTGTCTCCATGGATACGTTGAGTTTCTTTTTGAAGGCTCGCAATGCATCCAGGTGATATATCTGCTGATAACCAGCTTGCTTATCTATAGATAGAGTATACATGTTTCGCTCTCCACTAGAAGTCAACAGAGTCGGCATATAATGGGGCAAGTAAAAGCGTTGTATTTCGGTTGCGTCGCTACCTTCCGCATTGGCTAGTTCCTTGCTGTAGGAGCGATGCAGTCGCATTATCTGCACGTACTGATAGTGAGCCACGTAGAGGAATGGCTCCCGGTATACGAAACCAGTTGGCGCGTAAACCCAATTCAAATCATAGGGACGCGAGCGACAGCCAAATTCATCCACAAAGACGCCGCATTCGGCAAAGCAGAGCAGGAACTCCTGGCGAGAAATGCGCACAGCTACAAAGGGCTGACAATTGGATGTGTGCTGCAGCGTCTTATCCGCCAGATCCACAAACTCTTCAGCCGCATAGTTATCCAGATCGATTTCATAAAACTTATCCGAGCTGACAATGGCCGAGTGGCGAGTATAGAAAATAGATGTCACAGGAGTGGCTGTGTCCAAAGCACGCACAGGCTTAAATTTATGCAGTTTAAGATCGTATTTGAGTATGACAATGCGTGTGGAAGTTGCCGCAATGGCCACCGAGTCGAGAGCATTTTCAGTTTCGTTCGAGATCTGCACAAGTTTCCATTTCTCGCTCACTGAACGATTGGCAAAGGGCAACTCAATGACAGACGTCTCCAGCACAGGCTTATTGCAGGGAATCGCGCTTTGGCAGCGTGATTCCAGCTGGCGATAGTCGCACTGGTAGAGCTTCTCACCATTGGCGCCCACCATCATGGCCTTGGCCAGACGTGTCGATATGGACACGTAGCTAACCGACTCGATGCCAGCAATGTGCACCAAGCGCTGTGTCTCCACATTGTAGGTAAACAGGCCGCTATTGCAGCCAAATAGCAAGATTTTCTGCTCCACTATTTCGAATGCACAATTGATCTCAATGACCTCGCCGTTATGATTGTTCTGTGAGCCATTGTAAGCCAGCGTGCCCATGTACTCTTCAGTGCAGTTGCTCTCGCTGTCCAAGGTGTCCAAGCTGCTGCTACAACTGGACTCTGGTCGCGTCTCGCTGACCTCATCGCACGAGGACACAATTGAGCTGCCGCAGCTGTTAGTTACATTAGCTCGGCATTTGCGATGCGACGCATCCTTGCATTCCTTGCAGCGCCAATACGGCGAACCGGCTACAATTGGTTGCTCACAGGCCACACAGTTGGCAGCATCGACTTTCGACTCCTGCAAAGCCAACTCGAAGCGATGATGCATCACCTCGCCTGTGCTCTGCTGCTTCTGTGGCGATTTAAATTTTGCTTTGGTATCCGTTTGGCTTGCAGAACGTTTTATTGTCGTCGGCTGCTTACGTGGAGATCGTGGCACTGTAGCGATGCTAGCGGGTCTCAGTTTGGGCTCAGCTGCATCTCCATTGACAGCGCTGGACTTACGTGGTGAACGTAAAGCTGCCGTGCCTAAAAGAACAATTTTTTATAATTATATTTCTGCCCATATTAAATTTTCCACCTCCCATTACCATTTAATTGATCCAACTGCTCCTGCAGCATCTTGGAAAGCTTTTGTTCTCGGCGCAGTTCCTCTTTTAGGGCACGATATAGTATTGATGACTCCACATCATTAGGCGATATATTCTCCTTGGTGTTGCTGTTCGATCCAAAGATTTTATCTGCCAGCGTTTTCTTCTTCTTCGCTGACAAATCCTCCACCTTAAGCTACAATTGATGTGCATTAGTTATCAATAATCAAAATAGTTTTCACAATTAAGTTACCTGTAAATAGTCAATGAGTTTCTTGTGCTGAGCCAGCGTAGCCATTGCCTTGATGTCCCGCTGCACATAGAACTGTTCCTTCTCGGTCAACGCGTTCTGCAGCTCGTCGATCTCGGTGTGGAGGCCTGTTTGAGCTGCTTGCAGATTCTTGACTTCGTCATGCAAATGCAGCACCTCCTCCTTGCTGTGGAATAGCTCACTGAGTATGCGAGCATTCTCCTCCTTCAGGCAGAGCAGCTCTCGCTCGTAGTCTGCGTTCTGCGCCTGGCAACTGGTGCTCTGCACATCCAGCTGATCCGCCCGCTCCTGGGCGCCGAATAGCGCATTCGTTTGCTCGACCAGCTGGCCCTGTTGTGAGATTAACTTCATCTGCAGCTGCTTCAAGTTTTCCTTGAGCTCCTCCAATTCCACGCTAAGTATTTTGGCATGTTGCTCAGCTTGGCGCTTGCCAGACTCCTGTACATTCAAATCCTTGCGCAGCTGGGTAACCTGATCGTTGCGCTCGCGTAGTTTTACATGACAGGCATCCAGCTGGGTTTGCTGCGCCTTGTTGCGCTGCTGCTCCGCCTCCAGCATGGTCTCCACCTCCGTTAGTTGGTTGTCCGTAATGCTGCATGCGTATTTTAGACGCTGGAAATTATCAGTCAGTTGCTTCAGCTCCGCCTGCAAGGCTTGAGTGCTTTCGCCAGCTGCAGCATTGCGTTCCCGCTCCTCTTGTAGCTCTCGCTGTAGACGCTTCTGTTCCAGACCCAGACCATCGCAACGCTGCTGAGATTGATTCAGCTTCTGACGCACCTCTCTAAGCTGCTGCTCCAGGCGATGGACGTTTGCCAAGTGCTCGATTATTTCGGATTTGCATTTCATGCGCTCCTGCTCGGCTTTCTCCCACATGCGATGCTCCTTCAGCACATCTCGCTTACTGGCTGCCAGCTCAGCTTTTAGTTCATCAATGCGTGCATCACGCTGACGGAACTCATCCTGCGTGGATTTCTGCTTACGTTGTGCCTCTTCACGTTCATTCTGCGCTTTCTTGACGCGCTCTTCCGTCAACTCCATGCGTCGTGCCAGCAGCTTCTTCTCTGCGAGCGCCTCCTCCAGCTGTTTTTCCACCTTCCAGAGTGATAAATTGGCTGTGCGTGCTGCCTGACGCTCTACAATCATTTGCTCTCGCACTGCAGCCAATTTATCCTCTAGCTTCTCATTCTGACGCTCGAGCATGTCGCCCACGGCGCTGTTAGCAGCACCCGAATGTCCCTTCATGGGCGACAAACTTTGCTCATTGAAACGTTCGAGCATTCGCTCCAGTTTTGAAACCAGCTCCTGCAGCTGATCGGCGCGGGTCTTTTGTACAGATTCCGCATCCTTGGCAGCCACCAAATCGGCACGCAGTTGATCCTCAATAGCATGCAGCTCCGTCAACGAACCAGGCGCCGTTTCATACGGCGAGGTTTGAGATGCGAGCGATGATTCCGCAAGATTGCAACGACACTCCGCAAGCTGTATAAAGCAAGAAAATTATGATAAATTGTTTTAAAATATTTATTAATATCAAAGAATACCTGTAGCTCACGATCCAAGCGGTGACATTCTGCCTGTAGTTCAGCAAACTCCTTTTTAGTAAGACTCAGCTGCGTCTCTAGAGTAGTTTTGGCTGCACGCAGCTCGTTGTTCGCGCTTATCTCACAATTGAGACGCTGCAATATATCTTCGATGCTGCGCTCTGTGGCATTTTTAGCTTCTTGGTTTGATTTACCTGAACTAATTGACTCATCCAACTCTGTGCGTATATGTTGCAGTTCGAAGGTCATGCGACGGTGAGTGTCCTGCGATTCACGCAGCTTTTGGCGCAGCTCTAAAAGCCTTTCCTCATAGCTTTCTGTTAGCTGTTTTCTTTGCTTCTCATGATTGGCGTCGGCTTTCACGCTCTGTTCCTTTAATTGCTTTAGCATTTCCTTGTAGTTCTCTAGCTTGTCTCGCAGATGTTTACATTCGTCAGTCTTGGCATGAAATTCTAGCTCACGTGCATCCAACTTTTGCACCGTGCAGGCCAACTCTTGTTTCTTCTCTGCCAGCTGCTTCTCATATCGTTGCTCGGATGCAATTTTTGCCTCTTCGTACTTTTGGCGATTCAGACGCAATAGATCTGTGATTGTGGCTTCTTTTTTGGACCACATTTCTTCGTCAATTTTCGCAGAGCTCTGCAACGTTTTGATTTGAGTCTTACAGCTAGCCAGCTCCATAGTTTTCTCCTTAATTATATCTTGGAGTTTAGTGATTTCCACTTTGGCCTCAAGCACCACTTGGGATGAGCCGTCACTCTGCTTAACAGTTTGCTGTGCTTTAACCAGATCCTGCTTCAACTTTAGGATTTCCCCTTCACGTGATTTCAATTTTTGTTGCAGAGTTCGCAGTTTTTCCTGCAGCTTAATCGTGCGTGCTGAATCCGACACATCGGCCGTACTGTAATCATTTTCCAAATGAACGAAACTGTAGCCAATAAAAGGCAAATCCTTGCCGCTAAAGTCGTTCGACTTCATGTTCGAGGTCAGGGATTTTTTGGTCTGCTGCTCACGGCGCGCTTTATGCCGTATTCCATCCTCGAAGTTGGAGATATCGTCATCCGACTTGATGGTGGGTATAATGGGCGGTACCTGCGAACGAACTGTGCTCCACTGGATGCTCTCGAAGAATGGATGTTTTACAATCTGATCGTACGACAGGCGATTCGTTGGATTCGTAACCAACGAGCCGATCAAATGTTTTAAATTGCTTGAAATCTTCAGATCACTGGGAAAGCTAACTATTTTCTTCAAACGGCTATCCTCGCAGTGCGATAGTATTTTCGAATACGTCTCATGCACGTTATCCTCATGGAATGGCGTTATCTCACATATGAGCTCATAGCCAATTATGCCCATGGACCAATAATCGCAGCTTACCTGTTCAATTAATTAAAAAGTTATTACAATGTATAACAAAGGGATGTACTTAACATACTCGCAAATGAAATATGAGATAACTATTATAAATCGCAGATCTTAATCTAAGCAGAACTAAACAATTATTAGTTATCAAACCATATTTACAACCAAAAATGTTTTTCCTTCATATTTCATTTGTGAGTTGCATGAAATCATTTCAATCATACAGTCACACTCACGTCATGCATAGATTTTGATAGCTTATACGTTGATATGGTTTGTAGGAGCTCCGGTGCGATATAGTCTGGTGTGCCAACTGGCGAAAGACTTAATACATGACCATCTCGGTCCAAGGCAGCAGCATTGCCAAAGTCTGCCAATTTGATGTGACCAAAGCGATCGATCAAAATGTTTTCCGGTTTGATGTCTCGATGCACATAGCCCATGGTGTGGAGCGTATGAAGAGCCAGCGTTAACTCGGCTAAATAAAAACGCGCCATATCCTCGTCGAAAGGTCCGTGACGTGACATTAGGCTGAGAAGGTCGCCTCCTGGCAGATATTCCATGACCAAATACAGGTTGTCGTTGTCCTGCGAACATAATACAATTTAACCATGGCTAGCTCTATATATATTTAGCTGTTAACCAGAAATTTACCTGGAAGGCATACTGTAAATTGGTCAACCACTCAGAATTACGTTGGGACATTATGTCGCGCTCCACTTGCGATGTGGTCACCATCGATTTCTTGATCTTTTTCATGGCATAAACATCGGATGTTTGGCGCTCGAGCACCAAATGGACATTGCCGAAGTAGCCTTTGCCAATGAGGGCCTTGATAACAAAATCATCGGCGTTTACGCGCAGCTGCCGCGTCTCTTCAACAATAGAACGAACTGGAGCAGAAAAGCGCTATAAACGACATATCGAAGTTAGCCAAATGGAGAACTTACATTTATTTACAAATTCCGCTATGTTGCGGTCGCGCTTCTTAAGGGTCTCTTTGTCGCACTCATTGTACAGCAGGCAGAATGCGTCCAGCAGACCCTCCCGACAAATGGCCTCTGCGACAGCTGCACTTGCGGTATTTAGAGGCACAACGCTGCGTCTTGATGCGCTTGAAGATGGTTTTTGCACGGCGCCAACTCCTTTACCGAGTATTAGATTATTGAGTCGCGTTGTACGCACACTAATTGGCTCGCGTTGTGGCGGCATATTGATTTTTGTATAATTTAACAATATTTTAATAGCTACATGCAAAGTGTTTATTTAGCTGATGCCGTCGACAAAAATCAAGCGACGCGTTGTTAAGAATCGAACGTTTTGAATGTTAAACGCGGTGACAAACGCAGGGTTGCATGTTCATCTGCCAGTGTTGTCACTGGTAAAATAATTTTTTGTAGGTGATGCTGTTTTAATTACTTGACATTTATAAGTAGTTATGGAAAAACATTTGATAATCTGTTATGTTATTGAAAATGCTACCAATTTATGTTTAGCTAACAGAATAAGATCAATATGTAAAAAGTGTGTAATCATTTAAAATTATGCAGCCCCCGTTTTCGCCGTTTAACAGCACTGCATTTGGTGGCGAGTACTCTTGCTCGTACGAATATCTTCCACTTTCGACGGGTAGGTTTTTGCAGACGGAAGGTGAAAAAATTTTCCACATTACGAATTGCAAAAAATTAAAATTTTTTACTTATTTATCCATTTGATTTGATATAATTTTCAAATTGTGCTCCATATCTATTGTATTGAAAATCTGCCTATTGAAAGCTGAACATTTACTCTGGAAAAAGAAAGTTATTGCGTGCTTGTCGACGTCGAAAGGTTGAAACTGCAGCGCAGCAGGCAACACTCGCTCGCAAACGGGGCAACGTCGCGCTCGCTATAATTGTTTGCTTTACTTGATTATTCTATTCGTCGACAATTGTCGGCCATAAGCAGAAACATTTTTTGGTAAAAACTGGTGAATTAAATATATTTGGATTGATACGCGGGTCCATACAGTGATTACAGTCACAATTCAAAATGAGTGGGGGATTACCGGAGTTGGGCTCAAAGATCAGCCTAATTTCGAAAGCTGACATTAGATATGAAGGCCGCTTGTATACGGTGGATCCACAGGAGTGTACAATTGCCCTATCGAGTGGTAAGTAATATACCAAATATACATGTTTGTGTGTACGTATGTACATATGCATATTCATATGTATGCCCACACATTTGTGTTATTTTCCTTTTATAAATGTGGACTTGCATGTATGGACATATATGTATGTATATAAGTATGTAATCTGTGCTGTAAAACTAAAACGGTAAAATGCAAAGGCGGGTGCTAAAAAGAAAATGGTTTCTTTGAAATTTTTTGTTCACGTTTTTGGTTGCTTCAGTTAGTTTTTACAGTAATTTGCTGCTCATCGCGCAAAGAGCGGGCAGACACACACACTCGACAGTGTTCAACTCGCGCTCCCACTCTCTCGCTTTTTCTCCTCTCTCTCTCTCTATGCCTCTCTCTCTCTCTCTTGTGCTTTTTGTTTGTCATGTTTGCGAAGCTCAGATGCTGTCGGCACAGATAGAGCTTCGGGTTGTACAGTGTTGCTTTTGCATCCCCATGCACGCGCAAAATGACATACATATAAAGGTACATGTATATACACATGCATAAACTGCATGTACCTATATATGTGTGAATGTGTGTGTGTACTGATTTACATCAAAATAAATACATGCGTTAGTCAGATAGAAATTTGTACATGTGTTCGTAATTTCTCGGGCAAAACCAATTTTTGGCGCCAGGGCCAATTAACGGATTATGTGGCAGCGACTACCGTTACCATAGACAGTGATTAAAATGGACTAAGGAATCATTTGCACGCAGGCTAATGTTGACCTATCACATAATTATTTATGCATATTTTCTTTAATTTTACAAATTTTAATACTGTACTTGCGATATGTCCATGTCTTGCCGCGTTTTTTGCATTTTCTACATACGCATGCCTACATACATACATACATATGTATGTATGTGCGGATGTGTGCAGCACAGAACCTGCACACATACATACACATAGTACATACATATTTACATGTTTAAAGACATTGAGGTTATACATAAACTATAACTGTTTTGTTTTCTGTTATCGTTGCTGTTTGCTGCGAACAGTGCGCTCCTTTGGCACGGAGGATCGTGATACGCAGTTTCAAATCGCACCGCAGTCGCAGATCTATGATTATATCCTATTTCGCGGCTCCGATATCAAAGACATTCGCGTTGTGAACAACCATACGCTGCCGCACCACAATGATCCGGCTATCATGCAGGCTCAATTGCAGAATGGGCCACAGGTAATGCCACAGCATTTCCCAATGAATGCGCCACAACAACAGCAACAGCAGCAGCAGCAGCAACAACAGCAGCATACTGGTCCATCGATGGCTGGTGGTAGTGGTGGTGCACCCGGTGCACCTGGCGCTGCTTTTGGAAATGGCAATCCATTTGGTGCCTTGGGCGCACCCAGTCTAGGCCCCGGCTCTTTGGCACCAGGTGCCGGCGCACCTGGCAGTGGAGGACCGTTTATGAACCTAGGTGGTAATCAGCAGCAGCAGCAACAGAAGCCACAGCAGCAGCCAAAACAAAGTAAGTTTGAACCACACACACATACACATACACATCACACCCACACACACACACACATACACCCACACTCATACACATCATTAATGTATATACATATATGCACGTCTTCCTGTCTATATGTAAAGTTTCCGTTTTAGATATGCTAGCGAGCGCCTCGCGTTCGACAACGCCTATTAGCCTCATTATCAGTCCAACTGCCGACCTGACCCAGCAGCACTCCCAGCAACAGCAGCAGTTACATCAGCAGCAGCAAAACGCTGCACAAGCTCTCGGCGGCGGCGGCGGCGGTGGTGGTGGTAATGCGCGCGATGCCGGTCATAAGCGCCAAAACCATCAGCAGCAGCAGCAGCAACAACAGCAGCAGCAGCAGAGAGGAGGACCCAACATGCAGCAGAATCAGAGGAACAATCACAACCACAATAACGACTTTTACAATCATCCCCACCAGCAGCAGCATCAGCGTGATCGCCGTGATTCTGGTCGTCAAATGGACAACAACAATTACAACAACAACTATAATAATCAACGTAACCGTGGGGGAGTCGGCGGTGGTGGTGCTATGCAGCAACGCGGGGGTGGTGGAAACGGTGCATGGAATATGCATCGTGGCGGACCACAGAATCCGAATAATATGATGATGCGCGGCAATCGCGGCATGGGTACACGTGGGCCAATGCGACCAAATCAGGTAAATTTCAGCAATAGAATAAATGTAAATGCAAATTATTTTAAATTGCGCTCAGATTACATTCTTGCTATTCTTGCAATCGGCATTTATATTTATGTTGAAATTTGCTTGTTTATCAGCAGGGCTATCGTCCACAATCAGCTAATCAGAATAAGCCTCGCAACAAGATCAAATTTGAGGGTGACTTTGATTTCGAGCAGGCCAACAATAAGTTTGAGGAGCTGCGTTCCCAGCTGGCGAAACTCAAGGTGGGCGATGAACCCAACAACAAAACCACAGCTACAACAACAGCCACAACAACAGCCACCACAACAACAACAACTTCTACCACTACTGATCAGGTATAAGTTCGTTTGTTTATTTTCGCTTTCTGCCTCATTTGAAATCATCTGAACTCTGTAGTCCAGTTAACTTTATATTTGTTTTTAATTATTTTAAAAAATAAGAAAAGAAAAAAAAACAATTTACACTCAACTCATGCACTCATACGAATGTGTATTTAATTTCAAATTGTTAAATTGTTGTTCTGTTGAACTTTGCACAGTTAAATGGTGAGACCGATAAGAAAGACGACTCTGGCAACGAAACCGGCGCTGGCGATCATGAGCCTGAAGATGAGGACGTTCATGTTGGCTACGATAAGACCAAATCGTTCTTTGACAACATCTCTTGCGAGGCTGCTCAGGATCGCAGTAAGAACAAGAAGAATGACTGGCGTCAGGAGCGCAAATTAAATACTGAGACGTTCGGCGTCTCCTCCACCAGACGTGGCAGGTGAGTTAATGCATTGCTCACTCTTCCCTACAGAAAATTAATAATTAATAATTTATTGATTTATTTAATAGCTACCGGGGGCGCAACCATTATTATAATAATGGCAACACGATGGGCGGTGCTGGCAATGGTGGCATGAATGCTGGCTATGGCGGTGCACCTGGCTACAATCGCAACAACTATCGCATGGCCGGTGGCGGCGGAAACTATCGCAACCGCAGCAACAATCGTAACAATAACGGCGGCAATCGCCAGAGCAACATAACCAATGGAAATGGCAGCGCAGCCGCAGCTCTGAAAGCTGCCAACAATGCAGGAAGTGCTGCCGGTACAGGCAACACCACGGACACCACGGCATCCAATGCCGCAACAACGAAGACAGCCACGTCTACGCTCGCAGAGCAGACGCAACAGGTGGCGGCAGTTTGTACGTGTCTATACACCAACTTGTGTACTTATTATTTGACTTGGGATTTATATATAAATTTATATTGCAGCTCAATAATGTCGCACAAGTGGAGAATCCTTGCCTAACTTTACAAAACTGAAAAAGAAAGAAAGAAAAAAAAAGAAACAAAAGTCCTACTCATTGCAAAGCTAGTTACCCGAATGCAACTTAATCAAGCGACCGATCGACGACAAAAAAGGCTCTTATCATCATGAAGAATCGAGTTATGGAACTAATGGCATCAAACAAAATAATTGTAAAATTTTACTTAGTGTTGTAACGCTCATGACGTCCTGCGCGCACTCTCTGCCCGCCCACCGTGTTGCTTAGCTATTAATTATATATGATCCGAGAGCGTTCAGCAGCCATATGGATAGGTATTTTGTGTAAATGGCATGCGAAAACGTCAATAGCGAGGCAGCACTTGATTATAGTGAGAGAACATACACACCTCTACATATATTTAGTAATAAATGTGAAGAAAACAAACATTAAGCATAAGTCTATGAAAAGTTAAAAAGAAAAGAAACAAAGAAAAAAAACAAACTCTAGGAGTCGCAAATTATGAAATTAAAGGAAAGAAACAATTAAATCCATGGAATTCCCAACATTAATAAAAACAAAACGCAATTCACATGTTTATATTTTAAAAACCAAACAAAAACAAAAAAGGTCTACAACTATACTTAATGTGGGCAGACATCATAAATAAATTAATTCAAAGCGTTACTAGCATTTAAACTTTTTTAAGAACAATTTTAATGATGGAGAAAATGGAAATACATGCATATATATAAATATATAAATTTAACAATTAGCAGCAACACGTACATATATTGAACACAAAAACAAACCCCTAAAAAAGAAATCTAAAAATTGTAAAAAAAATAAATCACCTATCAGCAGTAGTGTGGGCAACAAATAAATTTACTTAAACTTATTGTTTATATAAAAAAAAAGGCGAAACAAAATTCGAGAACAACAATTATAGCGTGTCTTTCAGAGATTAGTTCAATTTTTCGATCATTTTTTCCGTGTCTATAGCCGAAAACGTTCTTTATATATATATATATATAAATACATATAGTGTGTAGTTGAATGCGTTTCATGTATTTGGGGGAGCTAAAATATATATATATTTTTAATTACGCTACTTAAATATGTCTACACCAACCAACCAACTATGTATTTAGCTTGCAGCCTTCAAAACAATTGCAAAAAAAAAGAAGAAACAAAACAAAAGAAAAAACAAAAACATATTCTGTCACCCAGGAATGCACAATATCTCATTATACTACAGTTTTATAGTTTAAGGAGTTAGCTGTACGCATTGTGCGTGGATGTTCGCGTAAGATTCCGATTATGATCTAATTTTTAAAAGAAATTTATTTTAAAGTTAACATTTTACTTTACATTTGTATTTGAGTAGCTGGAATTGAATGGAGATATTACAACAATACTCCACGGATTGTACATCAAAAATGTTTTTTTTGTAAATGTTTCATATAAATAAGCCATATAATTCATATTAAATTCAGAGCAAAATAACTGAACCCGAGTTATACTTTTCTCTCTCAGAGCACCATCATGGGTTCTATTTTCATTGATTTTCTTCCTTTTTTAAAAATATATTATAGAATGGATACACTACTTCTATGTTGAGCACAAACCATGTATGAAATTGTAATAAATATATATGTTTATGTATGTGTATGTCGCCTATAAGTAATGAAGCAAGAATTTTGCAATAGATGAACTGTTTATGCAAGGTTCTATCGAGCTCTCTTTAATTGCATTCTTGGATCAAAAATGGGTTTTTCTTTTAAATGAGAGAATTGGCATCGAAAAGTACTGAAATCGAGCTTAAACTAATTATAATAATGGAGTATTACTGTTATACATTGGATCATCAGCAATAGCATATATATTTATTTCAATTAGTCATTTTTCAGTTATTTGATTATAGTTTCAGTTTCAGTTTCAGTTTCAAAAATAAACAAGCGAATGAAAGTTTTCCTTTAAATATTTTATTCATAACTTGGGAGTAGAGTTGCAAAAGTTTAGTTTCGTAGAAACTGAAATATAAATAATGTCATATATTTGTTTATCGATATGATAGGAAGTAAATAATTTATTCAGTTCATGCTGTGGAAATGGGATCATCAGATCATTTATCCCACAATCCCAGCTCACGCATCTTGGTTTGAAAGTAACGCTCCAGAGAATTGGCGCAACGGTAATACTCGGTATCAGGAGAGTTATAGAAGCGACAATTGGAGAAAATACGCGCCATATCGGCCATGAACAGGCGACGTGTTTGATAATAACCCTTCTTCAAGCGTTCGCCCATTGTCTTCAGGTCCATGGGGTACTTGATGTGATCGTAATAGTCGGGCACCTCGGCTGCCGTAACTGGTCGAAGGAAGGGCCAAGCTGTGGTGTGCTGGCGCACAGATTGTAAGACTGATGCGAACTGGGTCGCCAGTTTCTCTGGATCTGTAGATTCTTCCAGGGGGCGAGATGTGCGTACTGGACGCATTTGCGGCTTCCAACCGATTTCCCTTAGGCCAGGTATGGACTCAACCGGTATCGATGGCAATCCCTCTTTAAAGCATGTTAAACCAGTTCTTACCTTTTGGACTTCATTATGTCGCTGTGCAATGAGCTCTTTAAGGATCTCACTTTGATTGCGAATAACTGGAAGATGAACATAAAATACGCATGTTAATTGGCAATCGATTAAGGATCGCATGAAGCCAACTGACCGGCAATGAATTGGGTATTCACAATGCTTGGATGTAGCTCACAGTGCATTAACGTAGCACTGTCGTACTCCTTGATGTAACCCGCATAGACGGGACGTGCTAATTTAATGTCCTTGGAGAAACCTTGTTTTTTGAAATATCCGATAGCATCGCAATCGGCAAAGGTCAGCAGATGTTTAATGCCACGTTGTATGCTGTAATCCTTTAGGTGATTCATCAGGTGAGTTCCATAACCCTTTACCTGCTCCGCCATTGTCACTGCACAGAAGACAATCTCTGTGAAGCCCTGGGTGGGAAATGGACGAAAGCATATGCCGCCTATTGGCTGATTCTCCTTGATCAATGCCAAGGTTTTGTGCTTGGTGTCGAACACCAACTGGCTAATGTATTCACGCGGCATCTCGGGCAGCTGATAGGCAAACACTAGCTGCAGGCCTAGCAGCCAAAGGATCGTTTGCTTATCCACAGGCTTGGTGAGCGAATTTCCTACCACGTGAAACTCAATTGCGCGCTTTTGCTCTTCGGCCTTGACGTTCTCGTCGCGTGACACATTGACGGGAAACAAGATTTCCGACTTATTTGATGTCTTCGACTCTGAAACGGATTTCATGGCACGCATAACTACATCAGTTGGCAGATCATCCAGGTTTTCACTATGCAACGAAATAAATGGGGAATCTTTAATACAAAGACAAACATCGGCTTGGAAGAAACTAACGTGGTTACTCGTTCCGCAACCTCCTTTTTGACCCTCTTGTGAGCAGGTTCTCCTACAGTTGAGCGTTTGCTACTACTGGCAGCAGCAGCTGCACCAGCAGTTGAAATTGTGGCTGGTGGTGCCACTTCCTGGTGTCGCTTCCGTTGTTGCATGACAAACGAATTCGGTGGCCTATATGTCGAATCCCATATGGGCGAATCATCCTTCAACAACTCAGCTCTCAATGCCTCCAAGAACTTAGGCATTTGCGTAATGATCGAGCGTTTATCTTCAGGAAAACGATCGCGTTCCGAAATGCATTTCTTCTTCAGCTGCTGAGACATATATTGGAAAACTGTGCGTAGAAGAGTGCGTCCAAATACCAGAGATGTCTCAAACTGCCTCAGGGAATTGCAAAAGGCGGGCACATGGCAAAAGACAAGCCAACGCGTGTAATTGATCTTATAGGTCGATGCATCCTCGTGGGTCAAAGTTGGATCGCCGCGTCGAGCGGAAGGCGACTCAAAGTTGTAATGATTGAGAAAATTTAAAAAGGTCTTCGCCACCTCTGTCATCGTCTGCAGCTCAGTCGGGTTCAAGTGGTTGTACTTGTAGAAGACCAGCGATAGAACAGCTTTTGTTATGCACGGCGACTCGAATGGAGGATCGCCCAAAGGACCTCGAATAACAGCCTGCTGCCGTGTTAGTACACACTGTCGCAGCAACCTGAATAGATACAAGTAAACCTTCTTTGTGTCCTCATCCTCAACGCGTTGCATGGACATGAATAGATTTTCCATGTCAATGATTGCGCCTAAGAGGTCATCCATACTTGTCCTGGAAATCTCGGTGAGATGGGAAATGTGAGAACGAAGCGGATGACGACAGCTGGCATTTCGACACTCTTCACTCGGTTCCGGGCAATACGAGGACTCGACATCTCGATGCCTGTTCTCCTGGGGAGTCTTCCAGCCAGTGCAACGGCAACCCTCGGATTGGCACGCCGAATACATGGATAGCTTGGCGAGTTTCTGCGCCTCTGGCAGATTGAACACCTTCTGCTTGCGCTGCTGTATACGCTGGAGACTACTCTGGCGCGTGCCCTCCTGAGCTGCGGGCACAGTGCCACTTGAAGCCTGGGATGAGGCGGATGAAGATGCTGCTGCTGATGCGGCTGCATTGTTTCCAGATTGTTGCTGCTGTGCAGCAGCATTTCCGCTGTTGCTATTGTTACCATCTATTGGTTGACTTTTGAGCGTTATTGCTGGTCCACCGGACATGCCTAGTTGAAGATTGTTAGAGTTTTTTTGCAAACTTATTATTTACACTTTAATTTCACAATCTGCGAAAATGCTGACGAGGGATGATGAAATAATGCAGTTTCAAGGGATGGCGAAATACATTTATATTTGAATCAATGTTCAATGTACATCGATTGCATTTGCTTTGTTTTAATGTTTATTTTTAGCTAGCAAAAAATGAGATTAAAAAAAATAAATTATATTAACCTTAAGTTTTGTTTCACAATACAAACGCACTCCTGTTTACATACACATGACTGTGGAACCTAAGGAATGAACCGCAACTAGTGCGAATGGCATAAGCAATATATCGATATCGATATCGGCATCGATTTATTGTCGATAACTGGGCACACAAATGTCAATTGAAACAAATATTTTCAAATAAACAAAAGATTAAAAAATACTCGTTTGTTTTATAAAATGTTTCGAGATGACAAGCTTACCAACAGACGACATTGAGGATCACCTGGATAATTTTATCATACGAAAAACCAACGATCAAACATCAACCTATGTTGCACCACAAAAAACAACTACAAATGGAGAAAAGATTCATGAGCACATTCCACTGCTTGTAAAGGATATATTACAATCCCGCCCAGATGCCGACAATAAAGGAGCCTTCTCTTTGTTCAATCCCACTGCACTGAAGTATCGCAACTGTCTGGTGTACGGCTTTGTCGCCGGTCGCGGCGTTCATAACAAATCGTTTTACAATTACATTTTAGACGATGGAACTGGGTCAATCACATTTAAAATCTATGCCAAGCCAAGGGAAGGAAAGATCATCAAGAGCCTTTATAATGAAGCCAAGTGCCTGACTGGCAGTGCGGACACTCAAAAGTACGAGAAGATCTCAGCCAGTATGACTCGAATCTTGGGCAAGGCAATGGAGTATATCGATGGCTCCATAATTTCACCTGGATGCAATGTCATGTTATATGGACGTCCATTCCATTTTAGGGATCAAGTTAATCTCGATGTATTCTCATTTACTGTGGACAACGACAAGTCGCGCAGTCTGGAGATCGCATTCAGTGAGAACTTAATAGATTACTATCAGAGCCATACTAAATAAATGGTTTATAATTTTGTATATATTTTGAAATTTTAATCAATAAAAAATCCAATGAAAATACACGTAATTTATGTGGTTTTTGCTCGAATGGCGGCACGCTTGCCTGTGACAGCTTGGAAACCAGACTTAATGCTAGCGACGGAGCACCGGGAACCGCAGGATTCGCACTGTAGAAAGAATAGACGCGTGTCCTTTTGCAATATTGTCTCAGGAGAGCGGCAGGTGTGGCAGGTGACATATTCCTTAATATAGCGACGCAGCACATTCTCAATTTGCTTTGGCTGGAAGCGACCCTTGATAATCAATTGCTGGTTGCCATCCATTGAGCCACTTGTGCCCAACTCGGCCAACAGAAAGTCTAGCAGATGTTTGGGCAAACGATGCAGAGTTTTCGCAATATCCATGAAGTTGGCAAACGACGTTTTCTTTGTGCCCACACGGAGCACCTGAGGTGGTCTCATCACGAACTTGGGCTTACGGCCAGCCGCCATGTCTGGGTTCTTGTCCAGAATGATTTCAAAGACGCGCTTCAGCAACTCGTCGTATGTATAGTCGCGATCCGAACCAGCCCAGGTGCTGCTGTTATCCTCAACTGCAAAGCAATAAATAAATTAATATAGATAAACATTGATAAATTTTGTTGACATCAAGGACTTACAGTTTTCTTTGTCCTCGCTTTTATCGTCGTCCATTTTGTCGGCAAACAGTTCATCCAAGTCTTTCTTTTTGCTCTTCTTCTTCTTTTTGGCCATTGTAAAGTCCATGTCCAAATTAATCTCCTCTTCCTCTGGGTCCTCAGCTAATGCGGCGGTGACGTCGTCGGCGCCATCAGGCAACGCCCCTTCCAGTTCGTCTAAATTGAAGGGCTTCTTCTTTTTCTTCTTCTTTTTACCGAAGCTTTCTAGATCCAAATTATCGTCCACTTCAGCTGCTGTTGCCACAGTGCTTGCCTCATCTTTAGGATCTTCTTTCTTTCCAGCATCGTCGAGTCCCAATGCGGCATCCAAGTCAAAGGTGGTCTTCTTCTTCTTCTTCTTTTTCAACAAAGTGGGATCAAAGCCCTAAAATATATTTCAAAATATGTAACTGTGTTAGCGAATTTGCGCACATGATATATTTGGACGAGTAGGTGAAATTCATGCAAATAATAATGGAGCTCCATATGCGCTACATAACCTCACACATGAGAAACACAATGTACGATCTCGTCGTTTGTATAGAAATGTTGATTGTTGATAGAAACACTTGCAATACACAAGACTTGTTGACACTTACGTCTTCACCTTCCATTTTAGATGATTTATGTTCAACGAATGAGAGTACAATTTAAAATTTCAGCTATTTTTTATAGTTGAAATTGCATCAGAAAATTTATATTTAAGTGACAGCAGGGCAGTTTGACGGCTATGCTAAAGGGATGTTGTTGATTCTCTTATCGATATAGCAAGATGACTAATCGATAATAGCTGGTGCAGCTCTTCAATCATCTGTTGTTTGGTATTAATTGGGTTTGCTGGTATATTTTGTAGTATTTTATCGAAAGTCAGCGCCAAATTTAAATATATTTTTATATACATTATCTATGTATATTATTCGTACAAAATAAATAATTATCTATTATTAAATTGAAAAAACAATTATTTAAAATATGTTGGTCATATATTTCACAATCGAAATTCAAAGTATATATAAAAACAAATACAAAACACATTCCAAATTAAGACAAAACAAATTTAAATTAATATACTTTCTATACAGGATAAAAGGGGACGTACGTCTAGCGATATGTAGGCGTATGTAAAATTTGACAAATATGAGTAAACCACGGCTTTAAATAGTTGTGACAGTCACAATATTGTGATAACAGTCTCCGTACTTTTCTATTCTGGCAAGAAAATAAAATCTCTTCAATTGTCTCCAAAACATACATTTGTAATAATACATATTGCAGTTAAAGAGGTTCACATGGGCATATGACTGAGTTTTAAAGTACTTTAGAATAGGAACAGGCATATAGTTAAGCACCCCGACCTTTCTATTAAAAATTACTTCGATGCAATTCTGACAATTTGTTAACAGTTGAAAATTATATAAAAACAAATCTAATTTGAGAACTTGTCGTTTGTTTTCTGTTTGAAAACATAACAAATAAATCACTTTTGCGATTACTACTACAATACATAATAAATGCATTTGCAAGTGATTGAAAGTGTGTATACTTTAAGGCGGTGTATAAATTTAACATACTAGAGTTACATATTCCCCAAAGCAGGATGTAAAGTAAAGACTACCAATTAAGCACGCCGGTTAAATGCGATTCTGTGAGATTATGCCTAAGCACGCAAGCCTTCTCTCTATAAATATTGACTACAAGTGAGCATTGTTGCTTGGATTAACTAATTCCGGGCCGACGCCGCCTGCAAGCTTCTGCACCAATCGTCCCACCTCGTACGCCAGCTGAAGAGTGTCCTGTAAGGAACAAGGAGACAAGGCAATTAGTTTCCTTAGCAAGAATTCAGTTCAGTGTATATGACACTTACTTCTTTTGTGGAAGCCTCGGCATATACGCGTATCACATCCTCTGTGCCGGATGGACGCACAAACGCACGTCCACGTTTATAATTTGCAACGACTTGGTTAATTCCATCCTGCAGTCCCTCCGGCTTTACACACACCCGCTCCGCGTCTGTGGTCTTGATAACGTTTCTATCCTGCACTTGGATCTTTAACTGTTGATTTGGCAGGTCGATGTAGCTCGAAATCCAGTCTTTAACGTCCCAGCCCTTCTGATTCAAGATCGTCTCCACCAGCAGCATATCGGAGATGGCATCACCGACAGTTTCATTGATCAGATCTATGAGGAGCAGCAGCGTCTGCGCCTTGGGCTTCGTCTTGGCTGCTTCGCTAATCTTCGCTTTGCCACTATCGCTGAACACAATGGTGCCATGGCCATTGGCCTCAAAGTAGACGCCAATATCATATTCCAGTGCCTTGTGGTGCAAGTGCTTAACGCCTGTTGGCACACAGGAAACGGGCACCTTCAGTTCGTTGACAATGTAGTCTGTGGACGCGCCATTGGCATAGGCCGTCTGCACTAGGCCCAGGCGCAGGTCCAGCTCGCAGCTCTGAATCAAGTCCATCAGATAGCCAGCTATAAGGGTGGCAATGCGGTCGCCGTCCAGCAGCTTAAATTGTCCCGTTTCGTCGCTGAAGAAGTAGACCACACGATCAGCATCGCCATCGACGCTGACACAACGCGTAAAGGGCTCCACAATGGGCATGCCCACTGGAGGCCGTTGCTGCACCTTGACATGATCAGCACCGCAGTCCTCGTTAATCTTGCCCGGTCCAATGCCCTGGTTGATGACCGTCACATCGAGGGACTTATTCATGCGCTTGATGAACTGCAGCATCTTTCTAGCACCAACTCCGTTTGCTCCATCGAAGATCAGGCGATTGCGATAGTTGCCATTCTCCGGCTGGCCATTGCGCAGCTTCTCAAAGGCGGAAATGAGCTTCTCGTAGTAGCTCTCCTCGTTAGGCTTGCCATACACCTCCTTTGTGTTGGCCGCCACCACGAAGAAGTGCATCATTGGCGTTGTGACTATGCCAAATTCTCGCACGTTGCCCTTCAGTGCGATGACGCCATCTGCCACAGCCTTGAGCAGGCGTGGACTATGATAGCGATTGTCCATGCCCACGTAGACATAGGAGCTTGAGGTAATATCGATTTGATTATCCTTAATTATTTTAGCCACATGCTGCTCCAGTTCCTGATCGCTAACGTTGACCAAATCTGTGGCAATTTTCTCCCAGCTGGACTCCAGCATTTCACCCTTCGGATCGATCAGTTTAACGCCATTGTCCGGCTCCGGATTGTGTGAGGCTGTGATCATGACGCCAATGACAGCGCCCTCCCTAAACCGGGAACGCAATGTGGCCAGCACGCCCATACGGAACATGACGCTGTCCAAGAACTCGGCTCTGTGCACGAAGAAGTTTAACACTTGGAATTACTCAGCAATCGAATATCATTGTGGAGTATAGTAAATAAATAATGAACAAAGATAACGTCTATATTTATATGATTCTTAGTCATGCGAGCTATATGTATTCTGTATATATGTGATCTTTCAACGTTAACGGTTCAATTTCTTTATTATCATTTCAAATGCAGTCGTGCAAGAAGACTCCAGCAAGCACGTAAATTGTTTATATGTATGTGTGATAGTACATATATATACACATACATATATAATATATATGTATGTATGAGTATGAGCAACTTTTTTCTGATTGGAGTTTTAGTTCTTTTCAGTTGTCTAATAAGCAAACATATATAACTGATTTTTAATATTTTTAATTGAACTGCTCAAAATTTGACATTCAAATAAACCGCCAACCTTTTCCGATTGGAGGTTAAGTATTTTCAGTTGTCTAATAAGAAAGGTGTATATAACTTTCATTTATATTTCTAATTGAACTGCTTAAAATTGGAGTACAATTTGCAAGATATTTACATATTTATACATTTAGTTTGTATGTATGTGTGTCTGGCCATAGTTGGCTACCTTTAAAAGGTGCATGCCCATTGATAAAACAAGAAATTCTATAAATATAACGGAATGCCAAAATAGTGCAACGCCTTACTCATCTTCACCACTCCCTAAAACACACACACACACATACATATGTACAATTATCTAGGCAAGCATATATATGTGTGTGTGTGTGTTTGCTCGCTTGGGTGTGGGCGTGTACATTCATATACATACTTGTATATATGTATGAGGCAATTTATGTATGTGTATGTGTATGTATGTATGTATGTAGTTAAGGGTAAGTAAACTCACTTGCCGCGAAAGCCAGCTGTTCCGTATTGAATGGTTTCCTTTGATACTTTTGGGTACATTTCTCTCGCAAAAGCGTAAACGGTGCGCAAATTGATAGACATGTTGATAACTGATAACTGAATTGCTGACTCGTTGTTTCTGTGGCACTGTCGATCCTTGTGAAAACTCGCAACCAGTCGCAAAACTACTTTCCGTTTTCACCTTGTTGTTGTACTAAAAGTAGCCCATGTATAAGAAACCGTCTAAAAAGCAACGCGTGTCAGTGCGAGCGCCAGCTGAATGAATGCGAAGAAGAAGAAAGTGTCAATACCGTTGAAGCGCTTGCAGACGCAATTTCACCACACCAGTGACGTCACCATTGACCATGTGTTGAATTTGCTGATTCAAAAATGATTTACAGTTGAATGAAGATCACTTAATTTTGATCAATTATTACATAAAAGGAAAGAAAACCATGTTCAATCTAAAAATGTTTATTTCATATATCTATGTCTGTGTATAATTCTGATAGTATATAAAAAACAATACAAATATAATTATAAATTATCTTGGACGGCTTGTAAAATACAATATAATTTAAATTTAGAGGACGGTATTGAATGCTGTAGACTACAAAATTGTACTCTGCTTTCTAATGTTGATCTTTTTAACTTAAAATTAAATTATTGTACATTTAGTGTATAGTATAAATTGTATCTGACCCTTGGAATGATAATTGAAAGTTGTGTAAACATTCGAGCTCATTAAAATAGATATTAAGGCACTTTAGTCAGAATTGGCCAGAGGGACTAATTATACAGTGAACTCTCTGTTTGGTGTACACATAGATATGTTTGTTTGTCATTTGTTGTGAGATTCGTAATGGATATTCGAATTGTTACGAGTCAATATGGGTAAAAAGCTACCCTATTTGGAGTATGATGTAGAAATTGAGAGATTATCCTCAGGCGATCAGAGTAAAATTCTTAGAGCAAGTCCACTCGCTAGGAGCAGGAATGTAGAGAAGGTGAACTGAGTGGCACTGGCATAGCAATCGGTAATGCGACGTGCTCTCATGTAGTTTCCACCCAAATAGGTATCGTAGCGTCGTTCATTTGGCTCAATGATCTGCAGTTGGCGTGTTGCGTCTTGGAAGATCAGATCGTAGTGTCCAATGGGCGATGAGAACATGCTGAAACTGAAGGCATCCACGTCCTTGCGTCCGTACAGCTGCTGAGCATAGGTCAGCAGGTTGATATATGCATGCAATTGCGTTTCATTATAGTTGACCCCGCCGCGGGTAACGACAGCGTTGGCCTTCACTTTGCCCAAATTGCAGCGCTTGTAGTCATGGAGCTCGGCGCGAGTGCCGTCGGTGCACAACAATTCAAAGTCGTCGTTAAGGGCGTTTCTGGCCCACCACTCCTTGCGCTTGCCTCCAGTGCTCTCCATTACAGTGGTGTGCTTCATGAAGGCCACATGGCCGCCGCCTTCGACGAGGCAACGGAACGCACCCGTGTGTCCATAGTAGTCCTCCGAGGCATCACGTCGACAATACCTATAGCTGGTTCCATGGCAAAGATCACACATGCTGTCATACGGCACGCCAGTATTATACTCGCTGCTTATAGCGCCGGGCACGCAGGATTTTGTAAAGTATTCAGCTGCGGCGCGTATCGAGTCACAGCCATAGGGTCTTATCCAACCGTTCGAGAGGAGGAACGCCATCGGATATGTCCAGCCGGCGGCTGTATTAATGCCCGTGTGACATGTGTACTTGCCCTTCAGATATGTGAGCTCTGTGTCGGGATCTTCTTCTTTGGCAACGGCCACCACATAGTATTCGGGCTCGCCCAAGTTGTATACCTCAGACATGAATGGAATCAAATCATAGTTTAGGCCACCCGTGTAGACATCGCCGGCATCGAACACAGATATATCTGCCTTTCCAGACTGTATCAACTGCATGCAGTTTATGTGCGAATGCATTTTTTTGCAGATCAGCTCAGGCTTTAGGATTTGTGCTTTTAGTGCGGTCTTGAAACAGAATAAAATTAATATTAGATATGGGGCTTAGGAGAGAGCTCATGTAACTCACTCTCATCTTAATGCATTTCTCCAGCTCTGGTTCGGAAGTCACACACAGCGTCATCGCAGGAACAGGACACTCACGAATGCCGTATATGTAATCAATAGATCTTTGCAAATATTTGGTAAAGGATTGATCATCCTCGGGTATGGAAACAAGTGTTCTGGCTGCATCCTATGAAGAGCAATCGGAGCGTGTGATTAATAAGTAAACTACAATATATATTTTCTGTATGTCACCTGGAAGAGCAAATTGGATTTGCCATATCGCCTCGATTCGAATATACGGAATTTCTCATAGGGCACTGAGGTGTTGCCCTCAAGTGCGTTGCGCTCTGTGGTAAAACTGCTGTCCAGACGCTCATTGCGATAATTCGTGCCATCAAATCGATCATATTGATTTTGATTTTGATTTTGGTTCTGATTTCTATTGTAGGGATTGTTGTTGTCGTATTGACTGTTGAAATTGTCATAGGGATTGTTGCGACTCTGATCGTTGTAGTTGTTGCGACTCTGATCGTTGTAGTTGTTGCGACTCTGATCGTTGTACGTGTTGAATCCTCCGCCAGTCTGCGGCTGATTGCCATTGGGTTCCTCGCGAACGCCATCTGAATACAGCTCAGCGACGCGCTTCATGAACTGCTGATATTGACTACGCTCTTTGAAGCTACGCGCTGAGGAAGTTACAATAGCATCTGAAGGAATTTGACCCCAGCTACATTGGCGATAGTCGCTGATGGGCACACGGCTGCCATCGCGGCATAGCAACTGAAAGGTATCCGGCGATAGTTTTTCTAAACAGCAACAATTGTTAAATAGTTGAAATACATAAACTTATACAATTTGGCAAGCTACTCACTAAATTCGGAAGTTTGCAGCATTTCGGAAACCGTTGAGTGACGCAAAAATGCAACCTCGCCCGCCTCCAGAAGACACCGGAATGCACCATCGTAGCCAAAATAGGGATCAGTTGACGAGCAGCGTCCAGGTATTTTGCCAGTACAAAGCGCACAAAGTCTTGAGAGTAAACATAATTATTATGAGATCAGTCTATATAGATCGCAAAGCACCTACTTATCAGAGTTATCTCCGATGGGATTGTATCGATCAATCAACGAGTGCACGGCGCAAGAGCTGTTGAAATAGTTGGCAGCGGTTTTCACCTGATTATTGCAATCTACAACCTCCATTCCGCCATTGTGTTGCAGCTGCAATATGGATAAATGAAAGCAAATTAATAATTATGGCTTGGACATAGTTAAGAGATGCTCGCACCGTATATATGGGCACTATCCAGCCAGCCAGACTGCCCACCCAGGGGAAGCAGGCTCTCTTTTGACGCAGCTGCCGCAGATCCGTAACATCGGGCAAGGTATTCTTCTTGATGACCGCCACGGAATGATAGTCCAGGAATCCGCCTTCCAATTTCTCCTGCATGATGGGAATCAGGGAGTTGTAGCGTCCAGCGGTGAAAACATCTCCAGCATCCAGTGTGGTGATATGTGCTTGCTCGCGATCCAAGAGATGAATGCATTCATCAGCACTGTAGGCCATGAGACAGGTGAGATTCAAGAAAACATCGTCGAAGAGCGCACGATCCCGCTCGATGGCCACGGTTAAATTCTGACATTTGTGCTGCTCCTCCAGGCCCTTTGTGCACCAAATAATATTGCTGATTTTATGCTCAGCATAATGATGTTGTGCTATAATTATTATTAATAAATTAATATGACTTTAAATTCTGGCTTTACATTAATTAGCTACGAATATACATATGGACATATATTTGAAAAGAAATAGCGCTTAGTTAATATAAAAGAATGGCATACTATTCTACACATTTATCTAAGCTACGTTTCAAGAGCGTATATATAGATATCTATTGTTAAAATCGGGCTTATTAAGTCAGACTTACATGCGTACACACACACACACGCACACACATACATACATATGTATATTTTACATGCAGCAACGCCCAATGTTTAGTCAGCGAGCTAGGCAAACGAAATTTGACTTACCATGAATTGCAGTTAGATAAACTGCGCTTAGTAAGCTTATTAGCAATAATAATCTAGCCATTTTACACATTTATAGCAGTACACATTTAGTTTAAATATATATTAAACAAAAAATAATTACAAACGAAATGAAGCTAACAACAACGACACGCCCGCAACTGCTCAGCAATCGATACTTGTTTGGGTTTTTAATTTTTCATCGATAGTCGATGCGATAGTGTGGCCTGCGATGTTCTTCTGGGCATTTTGTCATTTTTTAGTCCATTGTGCATCGAGCAGGTGTTATTTGTTTTATAATAGTAAATAATAAAATGAATTTAGAATTAAACCATTTCTGTTTTGCAGTCTAATGGCAGTCTTACGCGGTTGGAGATTTGTTGGCTTTGTGTCATGCATTGTCGGTGCAATTGGACTTACTCTCTATCCAGTTGTCGTGGATCCCATGATCAACTCAAAAAAATATAAATCTCTACAAGAACACAACATCAGCCGTGCCAAATAAATGTAGATAAATAATATTTCATACAATGTGTATTAAATTGCGTTATATCCTCAGGTGTAAATAAATATTATTATTGTTCCATAACAACTTATTGCGCAAATAAACGCGAACAGCTGTTTTGCGCACATTTTGCTTATGTATTTGTAATCGACCGGTTTACCAATTGTTAATAAATATACGTAAAAATAAATGTTCAAAATGAAAGTCTCCATTGCATTCGATAAGAAATGATCGTAGCGTGAACATCGCAACCGGCTTGTCTGAACTGATAAGAGTTCCATAAAAACAGCTGACTCAATCCAGTTTATTTACACTCATACGTGGTCAATTCTGAGCAACAATTGTTCGGTTTCATTTTTCGTCTGTCACAAAATGTCGAAGCGCGAGGATATTTTGCTGCTGTTCGATGTGGATGGCACCTTGACTATGCCCCGCTCGGTGGTGCAGCCCGAGTTCGAGGAGTTCCTTTATACCAGAGTGAAGCCAAGGGCAACAATTGGTATTGTTGGCGGCTCGGATCTGGAGAAAATGTTCGAGCAGCTGAATGGCCAGAAGATATTAAAGCAGTTTGACTTTATATTCCCCGAAAACGGTCTGGTGCAAATCGAAGCTGGCAAAGAAGTGGGCAAGCAAAATATTATTCAACATTTGGGCGAGAAAACTCTGCAGCGATTCATCAACTATGTGCTGCGCTATCTCTCGGAGCTGGAGCTGCCCATTAAGCGTGGAACGTTTATTGAGTTTCGCAACGGCATGATGAACGTCTGCCCGATTGGTCGACAGTGCAGCCGGGAAGAGCGCAACATGTTTGCAGCCTACGACGAGGAGCACAAAATCCGATCGACTATGATTGCCAAGCTGAAGGAGGAGTTTGCAGATATCGATCTGACGTACAGTATTGGTGGCCAGATAAGCTTCGATGTGTTCCCACATGGCTGGGATAAGACCTTCTGTCTGCGCCACATCGAGGCGTATCACAAATTTAAAGAGATTCATTTCTTCGGCGACAAGACCGAGCCGGGTGGTAATGACTACGAGATCTATACCGATCCTCGCCTTCAAGGCCATAAAGTTAACACTCCAAACGACACGAAGAGAATACTAACAGAGCTGCTGGACCTTTGATGACTTTTATTTATATAATTCCATATTGAAACTTTGCATTTTCTATATATGTTTTGTAAAATTTTATGAATATATATATAGTTGTTTCAGATATGTTCATTTTTGAGAGAGTCATTTATAAATATCTGCTTGATATCATATTACAAATTAAACCCCTTTCAGCTTTATTTTGTCTTATATTAGGTAATGCCTAGTGGAATTATTGGTAAGTTTCGTTCATATAAGGTATTCTGAAAATGTAAGTCTGTTAGATTCTAGGATCTTAGGACATTATTGTTAGCTGAATTGCGATCGTTGACAGACCAATTGGAGTCAAAGCCACAAGCTGAGTCCGAATCGGAGTCGGCTGTGATTCCAATGCTCTTCGGAGCACGTATTTGATTCGGAGTAGTTGGCATGCTGCTGTAGCCAGAGTTAAGATTCGAGCTGGAGTTTGAGGAACAAATGGAGTCACGGGGTGAGTCGGTGGCATTCGAGGCATACGATGAACGCTTTGAAGACTTGTAACGCTTCGAGACGTAGTCAACCGATTTCGGTGGCGGCATTAGCGTATCGGGACGCTGTGTTATATTATCTGCTGAGCCCCACGACTTGTGTACAGCGTCATATATATTCCGATTGATGGGCACACTGGAGCGGGAGCCCAGGACATTAGTCGAGCCGTATGGTGTGGTCGTCGATGCTCTCTGATTCGGATGCCGATCCCGTGTCGTACCATTGGCATGATGTGGATGACGCTGATGATGGTGACGGTGAGTTCGCTGGTGATGGCGACCGGCTTCGATTGGGGCTACTCCGGCGCCGCCAGGTCCATACGCCGTCAGGGCATTGCCATTGCCCACTCCCAAGAAGTTGCTGAAAGCTTCGGTTGTTTTCTTTACCCGGACATTCAACGAACCAATCCGCAGGAAGCCCAAATCTTTTTCGACTGCAAATATAATACGATTGTGATTCAATAAGAATTTTGAAACTATGAATTGCAATTTACACTCACTTGCATGCTTTTTTCGTGCCTTGATTTCTGCAAAGATAAATGAAAGATATTTATTAGAGATATTTTTTTTATGGAAGAGTTACACATGCACATGCTGTTAAAATTAAAAAATGATAAATATGTAAACCTTAATAAATTAAATAATTTTTTGTTTTTGGAAGGACAAATGATTTGGGCGATTTAGAGAATTGGTTAAAAGTAAAAAACTTACCAAATAGGGGAAACAAGTAAAACAGGCAGCAAATGCTTTTAAAAACTAAATCAAAATTAAGTGAACTACAAAAAGCCTTTTTAACAATTTGAAAAGAAATTATAAAATATATATATACATAATAATAACAAGCGAACGAACAGAAAACAAATTTCATTGAACATTAATTGTTGGCAAACATTCAAATTCTTTAGTTAAGTCAACCTGCCTCCAGGTTCCATTGAGTCCGTTTGAGTTGTGCCGCATCGCTTGAATTTCTACACGTTGCAATAATGAAAATAAATATAGAGTTGCCCAGAAAAGGTTTTTAGATATATTTGAGAACTTACAGAGCAGAAGAATTTGTTAGCAGCGATATTCCTGCTATCAATCTGAATCTGAGTGACATGCAACCAAGACTTGTCTGACTTAAGCAAAGTTAGTTTATATTATACGAATTAGGCTTAAGTTGTCAAGTCTTGATTCACTTGCTGCAGGAATACCACTGTTATTTCATACAAATTTAGTTAACGCATGCAGTTTGAATACCATTTTGTATGGAAAATGAAAGTATTGCAAAACATGAAGTACTCGAAGAGGTAAAGCTCTAAAAGTACTTTGCAAAAGTGTTAAATAAACTCTGGCAAAGCGTATTAGCCTTTGTTAAGTAACATGCAACACAACGAGTGAAACTAGAATCTAGACAATTTTTCAATCTTCTAGAAGTATAAAACCTATCAATGGGCAGGTGAATGTGATGAAATGTATTGAATACTTGAAGCGACAGTTGATTCGAACCATGATTCGAGTTATTGATTCTTGATTTCTAATGCCCTGACTAACTATATGATATACATTCTATATTACTTAACATAAGGTTACTTTAAATATAATCTTTGTGGTTTTTTTTTTAAATTTTAATTCAAGCTTCAGTTAATATTTGCATATTTATATAACTATAAATTATGATTTATGTGTATATAAAATCTTTTGGTAAACCAATTAGCATATTCTATATAAGCTGAATGTAATACGATTATTAGCTTTACATAATAGTTTCTTTGTTAATACATTTTCTGATGCTATATCAAGTTTAACTGGGCAAATTCATATATAAATATTTACTATACATAGTTATTTGTGACTACCCCGTAAGTTCTATAGTAAATACATAGGTTATTTAGGCACATGCTGGGATTAATTGGTAGTTGGGTTAGTAACAACATCTGGTGGGGTTCGGCTTGTACCGGCAGCGGACCGAAATGTTTTACGCAAGAAGCTCTCTTTGCGCCGAGCGTGAACACTGCGTACTCGGCCCGCTTGGCTCTTTGGCGGCTCCACACTATCTGCGCCCGGCTCATCGATTGCTAGCTTTGACTCTCGTTTGTCGCGTCGTTGCGTGGACTCTGAGTCACTGTCATCGTTGGATCCCTTGAAGAGCAAACTTTGCACCGATGGCTTCTTATAGCGGCGATATGTGGATGGCGATGCCATCAGAGATTGAGTACGAGTCACAGTGCCACCACCCGTGCCACTGCTAATCGTGGCATAGTTGCGCAGCTGAGATCGCTTCTTGCCACGTGTCAGTGCGCTGCCGAGTGTGCCGCCCATGATGCCATTGCCACCGCCATTGCCAGAGCTTGAGAGTGGTGTCTCAAGAACGTGCTGGTATCCCAGTTGGTAGTTGTTGTTTAGCTCCGTGCCAAGGAAATACTTTTGATACTCACTGCTGCACGTTGAGGCCGAAACACTGGGTCGCTGTCGACTATAGTCCAATGGCTTATTGCCACTCCAATCCATAATGTCACGATTGGCCTCTGCAAGAGTAGTGAGATTAATATGAATGATTCTAAAACTATATCAATTTGAAGATTTTATATATATTCAGTATTGATTTCTTTTATACATACTATAAACATTCCATAGCAGCTCGAATATATTGTGTCTTCCAAATTGTGTTGCCAAGTGTAGCGGTGTATAGCCCTATAAAAGAAAAGGTAATTAATTAAATTAATTCTGTTATCAAATTTATGCTAAAATCGAATTTTCAACTTAGATCTTCCAAAACCTGAAGCTTCTTCGCTTTCAAATTTTAATACAGTTTGCCAAAAACCTTTATTCCCTTGGCTTATATTAGCGAGCCTTCACTGTACTTGCACTCTAATGAATTTCACATATTTTTACATTCTCTAGAAATCTAGAATTTGTTTTTTATAATATCTGCTGGCATATTATAATACCTTCGCTTGAAACCCTTTTGGCAAGATGCGTAACAAATCAGTTGGAAATTCATATTAAATTGAATGTAACACATTCGTCGTGATTGACAATTCACTTTGTCTCAATTTTTGGAGACAGACATTTGGAAAACATTTGAGGGAACTTAATTTGTTTCGAACAACGGCAACGTTTCAATTTAAAATTGTGTAAACTCGCAGGCATAGACAAAGGCAGTGGCAGTGGCAGTGGCAGGAAGCAGTGGCAGGGGCACGTGTTGTGGCACAATTGGATTTGCTCGTCACGATTTGTCACAGCTCGGCTGGGCTCTGTTTTTTGCCTCATGGGAAGGGTTAAGGAAGTGTTTTGCCGTGCGACATGTGACGCAGATTTTCGCGTGATTGTGACAAGGCTCAATCACTCGATGCTCGATGCTCACTGCTCGCTGCTCGCTTTTCGATTCGTATATATTATTAAAAAGTATTTGACAAAAGTACACTTACCCCATGCTGCAGCCAATATATTTCGACAGTTGGATAGACAACATGCAAATTGAAATAAAAAAGAGTTTAAATATTTCAATATTATAGATATTTGATGCGCTCACCGTTCTGGCATTGACATCCGCTTTGTAGGTGCCGGCAATCAGCTTGACCACATCCTCGTTCCCATGCTTGGCAGCCCAGTGCAAAGCGGTCTGCAAAGAGCAGAGTTTAATTAGTAAACTGACTAATCGTTAGCCGATACAATGCCATATTATATATATATATATATTAATATAAGCAAAGAGTTGGAGAGAGAGAGAGAGAGAAAGAGAGAGAGGGAGAGAGACTTAACAAGCAGCAGGGCGTCGGTGTCCCAATATGCTGCACTTCTGGAACTATTTGTTCGGCCATCAATTGCTGTCGCTCCATCGAAATGGAGAACAAGGATTCCACTGCGCTCAAGATTATACGATATAAATAAATTGGCCAGCCACTGCCGAATGCCGAATGGCGAATGGCGAATACCTTTTGCCTCAATTATTTTCATGTTAACATAATAATTTAGTAAGGCGCAACGATTCGGGCCGCTCAGATAAGAGACTGAGCCAGGAGATCGCCGCGAGTGCACGATGATTTTCTATAGAATTGTTTGCCACGGCAATGCTACGTACCACGACGTACCACAAAACCATGTGTTGACAATGAAGACGGTCACTTTTTTCTGAACAGCAAAGACAAACAAGCCGAGCAGCAGCAGCAGCAGGCTGCAGCACCAACAGATTCAGAGACACTGGGACAACATTGAAATCGAACAGAGAGGAGGGAGAGAGAGAGAGAGACAGATAGAGAGTGAGAGCGAGAGCGAGAGAGAGGAGAGGTTGACAGTACAAATAGAGCTACAGCCAATTCCCGCTGCCGATCGGTATGTAATTCTTTTCAAGGGAAATTTGTATCGTGTCTCTCGCAGTTTGAAGCTGCAGCCAGCCCAGGGACTGCCCTGACATACATATGTATGTATGTATGTAGCCACTATTCGCGTTCGATGCATCTTAATCTGCACTGTTTGGCATTTAATCTCAGCCCATTGTCTTAGCATTTCGTGGAGAAATGTGCTCACAAAACAGAAGCTGCACACAAACAGCTACGACTATCTTATCAACATTGTCTGCCGATTTACGATATGTATTATTTCAACTGAAGTATGAAGTTGAAGTTGAAATACTTTATTTAAGCTCAGCGAAATTACAAAAATATTTTACTTTTTAAGTATTTTACTTAAAGCTTTTATAAGTATGGCAAAACTAAAATGATTTCTTGGCTCATTATGATTGATTCTATATATTCAATCATTTTTTTTCTACATAAAAATATCATGTACTTTCTCCTACTCATTTTCATTAACGTACTTTTCTTCGGGTTCTGAAATTTGAACTTTTGGTATGTCCCAAAATAGGAATAAAACAGAAAACATCTATATTCGTTCTGAGACTTTTCCAAATCTGGTCAATATTTAGTTCTAAAATTTGAGCTTGTCAAGTTTGATCTTTAGCCCTAATCCGTTTAATTTATATTTGCAACCTAATCCAAAATTTAATCTATTTTAAGGACTATTCCTTGGCCATCTAGTTTCTCTAACCATTTCAATTTTCATTTAGATTTACATTCTAACTTTTTTCCACTATCTATATAATAATACATTATATAAGCCCATTCTCTTATTGTTATGCCCAATGTCTCATACCCCATTGAAAATCTTGCTAACGAATCAATGCTTAATACGTTTCTGATAACAATTCAAATGAGGTGTGAAGTCATGAGGCTGTGATTATCGCTTTGTCATAAGACAGGATGCAAGAAGAACAGTCGCTCGGTTTGGATTTACAAATCGTCTCACGCGCAAAGTAAAGAGCTGCGATTTTGGCCATTTCGTGAATGTCGCCTCTAGAGCTGAGTCTTTGGGCTTTGGGCTTTAGGCTGGCTTAGGCTCTTTACATATGGCATGTTGTCCGTCTGCACGTTTAAATTTATTGTCCATTCCATTAATGGTGGCAAGGGACAGAAATTCTGCGTCTCTGACAGTGAAATGCCATAAATTCTTGCGTCTCGTTCAGTTTGTGGCAGCATTGTGTGTGTGTGTGTGTATGGCCAACGAGAAACAAACAGAGCGATTTGCTGTCCAGACCCGCCAGAGCCAGAGCCAGAGCTACCAAGTCGTGGAGGCATCCGACGGTGTTGGCGATCGATGCTGAAGGGAATCCAGCTGCTGCTGCTGCTGCAAACGCATTGTGCAGGAATTCCAGGAGTATGGTACACACAGAGTGTACGTATGTCCAGGTCGTGAGACAGCCAGCCATGGTCCTGGCTTACAGTGCCTCACGATCATAAAAGGATGGCCCAAATATTTGTCACTCGTTTGGTCCACAGAGTGCAAAGTAGTTGTGAAGGTGTCACAGCTGGAATCCGATATGGTAAAAATGCTGTGATGGTATTTGCTCATCTGGATCATGACAATGCCAATAGATGATTGAGAACCAAGATAGCAATTTGCGATGATAATCTTCAGCGCGCACAAAGAACACAGCACAGAAGCATTGTAAAACGAAATGTGAACAAATTTAAGCCAATACTTGAATGCAAAGCTCTGTGAAAGAGTTAGACCTGAAGTGAAGAGACTATATTGGCTTTGCTGAAAGTCTATCTAGAGTCTGTTTGTTGATCTGCTTTATAGGTTGAACTAAACAGTTTTGAAGCTAGGCAAAAGAGATTTGTGTTCATCTTCTCGCCGATCATCTTCCTCATTGATCTTCTCTGCCCCTCCAGAGTACTAAATCTAGAATGATCAACTTCTGTAGTTCGATCACTGCTCATCTCCTCATTGATCCTCTTCCTCTTCGATCTCTTCTCCTCTTTGCACACTTTTAAAACTAGGATTATCAAGTTTTCTAGATTTCCCAGATCACATATCAAAATGATACTTACATACTGTTAACCACAAGTTCATAGATAGTCATAGTCCAGCAGGAGAGGCACATGTAAAGAGAAAGAAATTAAATGAGTTTCTCAGAATGAAGATATCCTTATAAATAATTGCTGAATAAACAAGCTGACAAACGGAATGTAGTTAACGTAAAAACAAAGATTATGGAACTAGTTAGGCTTTAGCTTATTATTAACTGCTAAACATAGCTTTCAAGTGGAGCTGACATTGCGCCTTAACAATTTAATAACACATTTTGGCAGGTCTCAACGGCAATTACGAAGTCAGTGGCAGATGCACTCGGACGCCTATGGCTGATGCCAGTTGAGTGAGCGAGGAGTGAATGTCCTGGCCAGGACATGTTTGTAGCTTCCCCTAATGGTGCCAACTATGATAATGAGGGTCATGCGAACTGGAATGTGGGCTGGCAACAGTGCCTGCCATTCATATACAGCTACGTTCAGTTCGCTTCTGTGTTTTTTTTTTGCGCCAAAAACGAAGTCGCCTGCAAAGAAGTCGCTCGAAGGCGTTTTTGATCGAAATTCGATATTACGTTGATAAGACACGAGCTGCCACGCAGACTTCCAGACATCCAGACCTGTAGACCTGTAGACCTCTAGACAGGTAGACCTGTAGAGCTGTAGACAGTGAACAACCGGAATCTTTTGGCACATCCAGTAGCTGTCGTTTTGATCGATCGCCGGCACATGAAAAATGTCATGTTTAACATGTATTTTGCTGGTTGTAATTAAGGTCGCCTCACGTCCACAGCGCTGCCAGTGCCTCAATGTAATATGAACTTTAAAGGACATTTAAGTACGTGCCAATTGTTTCAAACAATTCATTTATCAAAACACTCAGCAAACATTTCATGGCCCAGTTCGCCTTACCAGCCAACTATCCATTACACTTTCCACACAGCTAATGACTATTTAATTGTGTTTGTTTTTTCAAATAGTTTTCAAATACTTACACCCTGATATTAGCAGTTGAGCAGTTCAGGTCGATGTCATACGCACAGTTGGGGCGGTTGGAAAAAAAGAGAAAGAAAATTACATGAAAAATTAGATCTTAATTGTGAGAGATGCTTATCGGTTAAAAAAAACATTACAAGAGAGAAAAACATTCTTTGCTTTATATTATTAACAATTTGGTTGATTATCTAAGAAATTTTTTTAATGCAGGCAAAAGAAAATAAGTAAAAGAGCTCTCATCGGAAGTGCCAGACTAGGAGATACCTGGAGGTTTGCTACTCATTGAAATTGGGTATAAAAATATGATAAGTATCAAGTGTTCATGTTGTAAAATGCACAAAATAATACTCTATTAAAAAACTAGTTTATTCATATTTATATAAAAACTAAAGAATATTATTATTAATATAAACAAATATTATAAATATAGTCAGTAGTTTCAGAGTATTAGCAAATATTCTAACAAGCTGCTGTTGTTCTATATCTAAAGAACCAGACTCTAAAATGGATTTTAATTGATTTTTTGAAATGATAAAACTCCTCGAAGATTTCATACTTTGAAACTTAAGCTGAGCAGGCTCTAGGGACCTCATCTGCCAATTGTCTCATTTCTATAGGTTTCGAGATTGAGGAATTAATAAAAATGAAGGTACGAAAGGACGGATGAATAGTTGAACGAACAAAATCTTCTGTTGATCGGGATCAAGAATAATATAAAGTACTTTATGAATTTGGCACTGCCTACTTCTGCCTGTTGACTGATCTAATTCGAGTTTTGAATGGGCTGAGGTATACAAATTATGTAAAGATAATAATAGTAATAATATATAATAGTAATAATAATATATATTAGTAAGAAGATTATTATATAATAGTAAATTAATAAGACTTAATAAAGTAGTCTCTTTTCTTCTCTTTTTTATCTGAAAAGAAAGACTAGAAATTCCTTTATAGTAGCAGAGAATCTTTCAGAAATGAGAAATTTCGGCAGATGTTATATTTATGTTGTATAATTGGCTAGTCGAAAAAGTCTTTTCGTATTTGATCTGTCTCTATTATATTATATTTATAATTTGGCTATTATTTGAAAACAAATGTTAATTGATAAATCTTTTCCTGTTGACAATCAACTTTGAATATATAAAAACACTGAACTATCAATTAGTATAGAAATCATTTAAATCAACGAACATTTTCAGGAATAAATAAAGCCAGGCATAATTATTATTAGAATGCACGCCATATCACTAGCATGTAAGGAGCAAAGAACAAAACAAGGTGAAAACCAATCGTAACTAGTAGCGAGTAACAAAAATGTGCGCTAGTTCTCAGGATAACGCGGAACACGCATGTGAAACAGATGCAATTATTTTCTCTTTATGGGCGAGCATTGTATCTAAAGTGCAGATTAACCAAATTGATTAGAAATTATACGAACTGCCTCGCCTTGACCCAATCACAATTAAGAAAAGCAAGAAACAGCGGCTAATTTCCAGCGGGCCATGTTAACTTGCCAATGCGTACGCACACCCCACGGAATCGGAACAACAATAATCGGATAAAAAACAAAAAACAAAAACAAATAAAAAAAAAAACAATAATAATGACAGCAAAAGTCCTCGCTGCGTGGCTATCTTTGGCAAACAATCTAAATGATATATTAAGCGCAAAGCAAATAACGCTCTCTGTTTCTCGCCCTCCCTCTCTGTCTCTCTCTCTCTCTCTCTTTCTCGCGCTCGCGTTCCATTTCCATTTCCCTCGCGAGTTAAGTTCTCCAATTATGCGGATTATTAATTTAACTGGGTCGCTGGTTAGAGTGGACCTTATTTCCCTGCGCTGCCCTTTCGCTGCTCTGGCTTATGTGTTTTTTGTTGTTGTTTTCACTCGCATGTCTTTCGTTGTTGTTGCTGTTGTTGTTGTTGCTGGCCACTGGCAGTGACCACTTGTCGTTTCACAAGTTGTCAAAACTTGTCATTTAACCGACAATGAGCCTTGTTTGCTTTAATCGTGGTTATTATGCGTTCGCCCGAACCGTCTCTGAATTATTAATGATACCAGAGCATACCTGGGCAGGTGCTCGAGCTCCATGCTGACTAAGTGTGTGTGTGTGTGTGTGAGTCTCTAATTAGTTGCCAGCGCAGTTTCTACTGAGGGCTTTATTTAGTTAATCCATGATTTATACTTTTATGGCTTCTATAACTTTCTTTTGATAATTAATCAGGCTTATTTCACGTTCTGGCCAACTTCAACTCGTTTCTAACTTGTGCTAAATGACATTTTCTGCTGCTGCTGCTGTTGTTGTTGTTGTTGCTGCTGATCAATTCTTTAATTGGTTTTCCAACGGCTCATTTGTCAATGGTGCAATCGATAAACTCGCGGACAGGTGGAATATCCTGCACTCAGTCGTCGCCTGCGCCTGTGCCTGCTCCTGCTGCCTGATCCTGTCTGCATTCTGATGTCCTGACGAGGGTTGTTTTTGTCTTTTGACATACTGGTGTCGCCTGCGGGCCTGACGCATGCGCATCCTCAGTTTAGCAACAGGTGATCGCCGCTCGCTGATCGAGTTGAGGTGTTTTTTGTTTTGTTATTAAGTTGTTAAGCTAAATTATTGTTTTTTCCTTTATATTTTATTTGTATTTTTGTTTTTTTTTTTTACGAGTGCTGCCGGCGACATTTAACAGTTCATGCATTTATATGAGCTGTTGCAAAACTTTTAATGGCCATTAAAATTGAATATATTTATATTTGGCATTTTGTTCTTCTTTTTTTTTGAAAAGGCCTTCAGATTGAACTTGAACATGTAATAAATATAATTGGTTTTATGCTTTTAGAATTTCTGGTTGAAATTATTAAAAAGTTTAATTGTTTTTATACTTGTTCTCCTTTCAGGACTCGAATTGAATTGTAAGGATATTTTATATGGGAAATTCGAAGGATTTTGGTTTGGAATAAATATATATCAGTTTAATAAATGATATATCAAACTTAATTTAATAATTGCCTTTTGCCAGGAGAAATATACTATCAATAAATGATTCAACTCCTTAGTCTTAGTTTTGTCTTTTATATAAGGTTGTCAAAAAAGTCTTGCGGTATTTTATATTTTATATTTTGGCATGCATTTTGAGTTTCCAAAAACCTTTATATAAGTCTAAGCATTATACAATATATCCCTAATACTGAGTAGCTAGTATGTTATTGATTAATTGTCAAATGTTTTGAACAGTCACGCTGAAAAACTTACCGTAGCTGGACACTGCAAGAAAAAAGAGGAAAAATTGCTTGTTAAAAAATTATAGATTCATAGATAGATTAACTTAATTATTAACCATTCACATATATAATCATATAATAATTAAGTTTTGATTGGACCTACAACTTATTTCAGGTGAATGTTATCAGCAAGATTTTATACAATTCATAAATGCAAGCTGCAACTCAAAATATACAATAAAAGAGAGCCTAGAAACTTAGGTATAACCTTAATAAATGGGATATTCAATTTATATTTAACACACAACAAAATGAAAAGACAGCTAAAATACGAGGTCTGGCTATTAAATAACGAGACTGCTTATGAAAAAGAGTTTTATTTTAAAAATTATTCTACAATCGAATACTCCCCTTCAATATACTCCCCTTCCCTCGCCACACACCGTTCCATTCGTTTTTTCCATTGGTCAAAGCAATGCTGGAAGTCTTCTTTTGTAAGAGCATTTAGGAGCGCGCAGTCTCGTTATTGAATAGCCAGACCTCGTAATTAAACAAAAACCTGCCAATAAATTCACTAGAAAAACGATATTCTAAGACAACAAAAAACAACATGAAATCTGTGTGCCTCACTTGAATAATGAAAATCGCCTAGAAAGGCGATAGGTATATAATAATACCCAATAGCTTAGTCAGGCAATTTCGCTCTCAAGCAGAACTTGCAGCTCTCACAAGAGGTCACCACTTAGCACAGCCTTAAACGTTTCCTTTTCATTTCCACAATTCATGCGAAGGCGGAGATATTGAAAGTATTTGACGTACGTTCGTATAAATGAATGAAATCGAATTCATTTGGCATCGATTGCTGATTTAATTGCCTGACTAATTGAGAGATTTTTTTTTTGCGCTGGCATCTGTGAACTCCCATGACGCACATTCGGCCTAGTTGCAGCGTTATTTGCTCCATTTGGCACTCCGGCAAGCTTAATGACTTGATTTGGGAGGCTGATGAGGCAGTTGCTGCACAGATTGCCCAACGTTGATTAGTGCCCGGGTCTGAGAGACAAATGCTGTACGTGCAGAAACGCCAGCATCGCTCTGGCTGACCGACGACAATGACTTTGCCATATATGCACTCTCTAGCTGGGCGGCTCTGCCCAACAGCAACAACAACAACAACAACAACAGCAGCAGCAGCAACAGCAACAACAGCAGCAGCAACAAAAAAACCCTTTAAATTTCATGCAGAATTAATTAACTGCTGTTGGTGGCGACTCCGACTGCGACCGATTCGTGTTGTCGCCGCCAAAGCCGCCCAAGTTGCGGGCGCCCTTCTGCCCAGCCCCGTATCGCTTTTTCAGACTCTTGATATTTTGATGGCCAAGCAGACAACGCCGGAACACACAGAAGCGCGCTCTGGATCGCTCTTCGCTCTGGAATTTCATTGAGAAACGTGCCCTGTACTTGCCGAGACAGCAAGCTCAGGTCGTGTCCCCAATGCTCTGTCATGAATTGCACAGATATATAGATGTATATATATATATATATATTGAGATGTGTGTGTGTGTGTGTGTGTGTGTGTGGGACACTCGTTGTTTGTCTTGGGGATCTATGTTGTGGCGCCATTAGCTGCCATTGGCTGGCCCGTGTCGCAATTTAATTACAAGCATCGCTATCTAGAGAAGGCGGCAGCAAGATTTATGCAAACAGTATACAACATGGATAGACTGGACCTGGACAGATGCACGGCTCCTTCAAATGATATGAACGGCCAAGCGATGGGCAATGGGCAATGGGCAATGGTTGTCATCAACGTTGTTCTTTTTGCTTTCTTCTCCATGCACAACTCAATTTGCTGCTGCAGTTAACCCACTCACTCATAAGTAAGTGAATGAACATACATACTATCTGTATATACTTATATGTGTATCTGAACAACAGATATGGTCTGTCTGTAGCTTCTTGAAAATCGAATCACGTTCGCCCAATTTTGAATGGACTGCAACGTTCCGTTCGGGGTAGCTTCGACAATTTTAGCTCCCTTGTAGGCGATTAACTTAAATGCCACTAAACTAATTTAAAAGCGATTGTAGGAGCTCTCTCTCTTTCTCTCTCTCTCGCAGTCTCAGTGAGTCTGTGCGTCTTTGCGGCGATAGAATTTCAGTGCCTGGGCTGTTAAACATCTTGTCCTGTCCGTTCAAACACTGTGCAACGCACCCATTGTCACGTACTGTAGAATGTGGCCATCAGTGTAGAGATCTGTGTAAAATAAATACATAAATACATCTGTGCGTGTGTGTGTGCGTGTGTGTGGGGCTCTTGGCAAGATTGCTTTTTCCATATGGAATTTAATTTGCGCTGCCCCTGAAACATGTAATAACGATGCAATTTCATTTGCAATTTAGAGCTGCGGCTACTAGCCCCGAAAACATTTGACCACTGTTCTGGCATGCCACAGATGCAACAACATGTTCCATTCTATATTAATGCCACGTTATGGGCTGCAGAGAGACAGAGACAGAGAGAGGGAGAGCGAAAGAGAGAGAGAGAGAGAGAGAGGGCGGTCGGGGCACAACCCAATGTTCAGCGATGACAAAGAATTTCTCGTTATGCAAAATACCTGCGAATATTACACAGTTAAGTTTATGATTTGATATATTGCTCTAAGGACTGTTGTTGTTCCTATTAATATACCCTGTAGGCATTTCAGTGAGCTTGATATGTGTAAGATCTTATTCATAGAGATACTATGAGAACTGCTGGCTTTATGTGAGTCAATATGTATTTCATTCCATTTCCAAGTTGCCGTCAAAATTTGGTTTACACTATTATTTTCATGAACACCGCTGTAAATATGAATGCAAAAGTTCATTGATATGAAGAATGTCAGAATTGACTTATTCATGTATCAAACTAACTGTATCGATAACTATTTGATTAAATTTTCAATATATTTACACTATAATCTTACATCATTGTATATAAAAGACCATAATAACTCTTGACTTTAGGTCCATGTGGTTTTTCGAATATAGGGAAAGTTTCTATGATCGATAACTTCCTTATTATATTTTTGATAAATTAACCTGTTTACTTAACTAGAAGGCTTGCTCTGCTATAGTCTAGTCATTCTGGGACTTCTCATTCCATTTCCGCCTGGCTTCATCTGCATTGTTCAAGCTTACTTTAGAGTCTGCTATATGGAGTTATCTTTGATTTTAAAGCAAATTCTAACTAGATAACTAACAGGACTTAATCTCTTTCACATTATCCAATTAAGAAGTTTACACTTACACTTTTGTCACAAAAACTGTTTTATTCTCTACAAAATATCCCTTATAGACACATCTATGCAGCATGCTTACAGGGCATCTGCTAGTCGTTCACAACTAGATCAATCCACTGGCTGCATTTTGTTATTGTTATTGCTAACTGGCCGTTGTCAGTGAGTGGCCTGGCGCTTAGAAAACAAAACCGCGACGGTGGCAACCTGTTGCGCCTATGGATGCCCCGCGGTCAGGGGCATCGTAAAACCTTACGAGCTGAATAACAAATACATGTATGGGATGATTAATTTAAGCACTTTTACGATGCCTCTTCATGGCGCAACTGATTTATGGCCGTGCGGCCGTGCGACGAATTTGCGTCAGGGAAAGCGCTACGAGAGGTCCATGGCGCGAGGGTTTATGATTGGCTTAAAGGGGCGATAAATGAATTTAGGGGCTTAGCAATAGAACAGAGTAGCCGGTAGGGTGCACTCCTCCCAGGCACTTGCATGCTTGTAGGCGTTGCAAGCCCAGACAGACAGCGAGCTACGAATATCATCTAAGTTTTGCCGGCCTCTTGCATTGCAAGTACAATTGGCGTGGCGAGACAAGGCGAGGAGAGGAGTGAGGAGAATTGGCGGCTGGCGCATGTTGCCATCAGACGCATTTACTATTTTGCATAAATCATAATGTAATCTGCATCTGGAAATGAAAACAAACCGAAGCGAAAATGTCCAAGCTTTTATAATTAACTGCGCGGGCACAAACCGAAGACATTGGCAGGCGACATGCCGGGCACAGCTGCAGGACCTCTGCATTGGCCACAGCCAACCAGCATCAGGCAACAGCCAACAGCCAAACAGGCAACAACCAACAACAGCGACAACCGCATAAGTTTCTCAATGAAGCATGGAGCCCAAACATCAAAAAAGCAACAAATACAAATACAAATATACAAATGCAACAGCAACAGCAACGGCAACGGCAGCAGCAGCAACAGGGAGAGCTCTGTGCCTGGTCAGAGCTCGCTCGCGCTGGAGAGGACGACGCCGGCACAAATGTGGATAAGCCCTCACTTGGTGCGCAATCGCAAAATCTACGCAGCGCGCGGTCAACGGGCGCCTGCCAAAACTACGGCTAAATAATTTATGCCCCCAGTCAGCGGCAGCATCAGCATCAGCAACAGCAGCAGCAACAGTCAGCGATGCGCAGCAACACATTGGCGCAACATGCTCCTTGGAGCGAAGCAGCGGGTTGGATGTTAGTCGCAGTAAAAATCAAACAAAATTATAAATTAATGAAATTTATGCACAATAAAATTGCAAAAGAAATTATTAATGCAGTCGTTCACGCTTTAAATGCACCCTAAATCAACGAACGTACGCTAAAATTATTAATACGGCCGCCAGACATGCAGCAGCCGCCGCCGCCAACGCCGCCACTGCCTCCTTCTGGCATCATTCCCAATCATCCCCAACCTCCTGCCCTCCAGTACGGGGCAATCAATGCAAGCAGTTGATAGGTTTAGGCGCCGGATATGTTAAGTTGCAAAGACATGCATCTTGCAACATTAAAGCACAACTTGCGTTCAGCTCAACTCCACTCAGATCCACCTTCAATTTTTATTGAAATCGTTCTCCTTGGCTGCGTTTGCAGATCGGCGAAACAAAAAGTGAATTTATGTGCTCATGATGTCTGTTTGTTTTCAATAATCTTTATTTCAAACATGAGAACATACTGAGCCACGGCTGGACGCAAGAATGAGAAGCTTTTTACTATTGATTTAAATAGATATCAAATATAAGAGTTGCGCTTCTACTCTAGCACAACTTGCTTAGCTAGACCCTTGCACTTGCTAGTTGAGACATTCGTAATGAGCTGTCTTCAAAGAGAAGCGTCTATTGGGAACTAGGACATGTTTTTAGGCAAGCAGACAGATTTGAGCAAGAAAATCTTTCCTACTCTAAAATGACTATCTGAACTAGTCATTACCTTCTTCATGATCTATCTTGCAATTCGTCTTGCGACTAGTTTTGTATTGTATACTAGAATCTAAGTTTGCTTAGGCGTTTTGACTTGGCTAAGATAATTTTACTTAGCCTAAGAATTTTAGTCTGGATATTTAGGAAAAGCCAAGTGCAAGCAGCGTTCATACTCCAAGGAAGTTGATTCGGCAATCACAGATAATCTTCTTTAGTCAACACGTCTCTTTCTCTCCTACTCTGCCTATATATTTCTCTCTCTTTCTCTATCTATATCTCCCTCTCTTTTTCCTTCTTTCTCCCTCTCTATAGTTTACCGGTCTCTCTCTCTCTCTCTTTCTCTATCTTTTCCTCTCTTTCTTTCCCTATCTCTGCTTAGATCTTTAAACAGTCTCTTTAGATTATTCTGCAAGACATATGTCTGAGCATGTCAACAGGAGCTGATGAGCATGCCCGACAAGTCTTTAGCTATAGACAATATCTTGAAGGACAACCCTAAGCCTATGTCCGTAATCTCACCTCATATTCTATAATTGTTATTTAAATTTCAATGAATAGTTCCCCCAACAAGCACAACTGATGTTTCTCTCAGTTTGCTACCATAATACTCGCAACATAAATTGTGAACATGGCCCAATTAGATGTGGACAGATAGCACTTATTACGTTTCGAATATTGCCCAATTCATTCTTTGACAAATGAGGCTTTAATAGGGCTCTAGTTTATGAACTAGTTTCGTGCAAGTGGCATATGAATAGTTAATTTCATTTCGTTGAAAGATCTGAGATCATCAAGTGGCAGCTAAATCAACTTGGGCCTAAGCAAAAAGGTATCACACACACACCCAAAAAAACCAAAAAACAACTAAACTAAAAAAACAAAAAACAAAACAAGGTCTTTGCAACAAAAAGACAAAAACAGAGTTATTTAAATTTTACAGCGAATTTTTGAGAAGCGTAGACAGCTTTATCTTATCGCCAGTTTAGTTTCGAGTTGGAGTTTGAGGTTTCCCTTTAACGAATACATTAAATACATATTATTCCCGGAATTATATGTAAATTCCACTTCTCACATGAGTCCCCAAGCTCAACAGCTCTCCATCTTCCATGATATTATCGTCGTCGTCGTCGTCGTCGTCGTCGTCGTCGTCTCTGCCGTCTTCGTCTTGGTCTTGGCTGGTTTTGTAACTTACGCAGAAATCTTATAAATGTTCGTGTTCAAGACAGGTAGCGCTCTATTGGGTCCATATCAGCAAGCTAAAAAATTAGTTCCTCAACGATGACAAATTAGACGTCATTAAGACTGACTGACTGAGCTCAGGGGCATCGCAGTGGCCACAGTTGCCACAGTTGCCGCAGTTGACCAGTTCCAGTTCAACTCAAGAGTGGCTAACTGTGTGACCTCATCCTTTCCTGGGAAGCACAACAAATGGGCATCCTAGGTCCGCGCTAAACGCGTGGAACTGTTACTCCATATTATTTATGATAATCTCGATTTTGTGTGGTAGCAGCAAACAGCCATCAGCCATTCAGCCATTCAGTGAGGCAGCGAGGCGGCGAGGCAGCCGCTGCGCATGCGAAGCTGGAGCCACACGATGCGGCACGTTGGCGCTGTGTGTGGCCTGTGGCATGGCTTCCTCGCCTACCTGTTGCCCGTTGCCAGTTAGCTTGGCTGCCTGCCTGCGGCCTGCGGCCTGCTGCCTGCTGCCCCGACTCCAGATTAATGTGAAGTGACATGTTTAAGTAAATGATCCAGAAGCTTATCCGATAATGGCCACCATATTTATTTAATGCTACACTCAATTCTTTGCCTTTCTTTTTTGGGCCAGGTCAGCGGCTGGGCCCACGCCCTCCCGAAAAGCTAATTGACCCGATCATAAGCCATAAATCTGTACAGGATATGCTGGCCGAGATCACGAAAAGCACTAGACCAACAAAGCACGAGATGCGCCACAGACGCGACACGATTAGCCCCTTAAATAGATCCCCCACCTTCCGCCCCGCCCTGCTCACCCTCCTTCACAATAATCATTTGTTTTTGGTAGTCCCCGCCAAACAATGCTGCCTCGCAGCAAGCCAACGTGGGCCACCGCCGTTGCCAACTGTCGTCGAGTTTGTTGCAGTTGCTGCTGCCGTTGCTGCTGCTGCTGCTGCTGTTTGCAACTGTTGCAAGTTTAGCGACAACACGAAGATTAGCATGCGTGACTAACAGAATTTTGTTATTCCTTTCGCTGGCCAGGCAAGTCGTGCGTTTACCTCGCGCTGGGATAATCGTTTCTTAATTTTCCTAATTAATTATTATGAAATGCTCGATAAGCAGCGAAGAGAGAGAGAGAGAGAGAAGCGAGCAGCTAAGTAATTGTTAAAATTCTTTTGAAAATGTTGGCCGTGAAAATCATTCAATATTCAAGCGCAACGTAGTTTCAGATCATTTGCCTTTTTGATTCAATTTTATACTCTGTCATTAAGTGAAAGGGAGTATATTGGTTTTGTGGACAAGCTGTTTAAGTGAAACTTGGACTATAAGCTCGTGTCTACTCTAATCTCTTGAGGAGAATCGATAGCTTCTACATCTTCCATAGTTTTACTCAACCAGAGCCTCTGGGGGCCGGACAAAACTATATCTGTCACAGTTTTAAATTAAGAATCAACAAGTTTTGCAGTTGCAGATCGATCTATAAGGTAAATGCTCTGCCTTTTGGAATATGACAGATCGAAAGGCATTAATTCATTTTTGAGGCTCTTCAAATTCATTCTGCTTTGAGCGTGTATCATCCAGTCAGTTAAGCTGCACTGCAATATTCTTACTTGTTTTTGAAGCTCTTTCTCTGTTTCGTTGACCGGAACCTTTTTTATTGACAAGCAAATGCACTCAGGCTGCATATGTACCGGCCATGCCTTGGCTCTACATACATTTTTAGACGAGGCATCCGAGGCTCGACCTGACTCGACTCGACTCGACTTGACTCGTTTCGAGTCGGTCTGGGGCAGAACACATTCGTCCCTTCTGCGCCAAAAGTTTATTTTCGTTATTTATGATGTCGCTGTAGCCGGGATGCGCTGCACAGATTTTAGGCAAAACGAGCCGAGCACAACGAAGTGCGTGGGATGCTGCTTGGATGCTGGCTCCATCTGGCAATCACACAAATCGCATGCGAAACTATTATCAGAAGTTTTATGTTAATTTTTAAGCATGTTGCTTGGTTGCCTGCTTGTTGCCTGTTTGCCTGTGCCTGTGCCTCTGTCTCTTGCCTAACAACCAGGGGTCGGTGGCAGCAGGAGCAGCCGCAAGTTGCAAAATGTAATCTTTTGTCATCGTGTTTGACAGAAACGGTTGTCGCCCCAAACACGCGCACCTGTTCAGATTCCCTCATTAATTATGCATAAATTCTCATCAAATTTGGAAGAGTTGCAAAACAATCTTTAATGCCGATGCCAATTAGAATTTGTGTGCGCCTCGATTTAAATAAGTTAGTAGTTTAACTAGTTCGTACACGTTTCGAACTTTGAGCGGAAGTATATAAAACTAAGTTAGCTGAACCTTAGGCAAGTGAGATGATTATTGATCGGTTTCAATTGTGAAACTTATTAGATTTTAGTTGTGAAATCTTTTATGGAAGTGCATATACGAGTATAGAATACAGTTATAGATCTAACTATATATGGAAACTGCACTACTATATGTAGCTACTTTTACTTTTGGAATGAAAACATTTGTGGAAAAGAAAGGATTTTAGGATAATTATAATTACATTAAACAACAGTACTGCTCGACTAGGAGATACCTTACACTCGGCTCAGAGCTGCTGCACTCAGTCACTTTAGGCTTCATGTTTGCATACATTTAGAAAAAAATGTTTCGATTCAAATAAGAATCTTTTCAAATTTTCTGAATACAAATCTAACATTCGAAGTTTAAGAATATATTATTTTAAATAAGATTTATCACACTTTTGGGAAATCTGAAACATTTGTAAGCCGTGTTATAGAGGAACCTATCTACAAGGTGCAATTCAAAAGTTCCAGGACTTATAGAAGCCGAGATATCGCGCTAAAAGTGACAGTACTTTTGTTGTGTCCGTCGAACAAAGAGCGAACATCAAGTTTTGTTTTAAACTTGGTAAAACATTTACCGAAACTCATCAAATGATGAAAAAAGTTTATGGCGACGATTGTCTATCCCGTAGCCGCATTCACGAGTGGTTTAAACGTTTTCGCGACTTCTACTTGTTCGGAAAACTTCATTTGGCAATGAAAGGAAAACGGTATGCTGACATTGATGCTATTCAAAAGGCTTCGACCGCCATACTCAACGCCATACCGAAGGATGACCTAAAAAAGTCATTTGATAATCTTCTTGATCGTGCAAATCGTTGTATTCAGTCCGAAGGGGACTATTTCGAAGGCGACCAATAAAATTTTTGCCAAAGAAAATCTATTTTTTATTTTTTTTATAAAGTCCTGGAACTTTTGAATTGCACCTTGTACATATATATTGTATTAAATTTGATGTTTCTAGCTGAAATTGTATTCTTTTTATTATACTTTGAAAAAATTGTTCTATGTATAGACTTACGTTATATAAAATATGTGAGATTTTGTATTAACTTTTTTGAGATATTGTAGAGAGAGAGTTGAGATCTTCATACGGACGTACAGACATACAGGACTAGGGAGAGCATTCAGCGGCAGCTCATTAGGAATATGGGATCGGAAACGCCTCTGAATGCTATATACATTTGCACAAAATAATCAAGAGAATTCTAGTAAAAAGTGGATTGTAGATTGCAATAACTAAATCAATTAGTAATAGAATAGAATAATGAAATCAATCTAGTAAGATTTATCGCACTATATAGAAGCAGATATATTATAAATTATCCATCTTCCAGAAGCAGTATTTAGTTGTTTAGGAGGTGGATAGCGCTAGGTGCTTAAACTTTATTAGGCAGTCGAAACTCATACTTTTTCAAATCTACTAATATCTCATCTTATTACTATGCCCAATACTCCAATATCTTATATAAAAATATCCACATTATAAATGATTAATTTACATTTGCGTACTTATATTCCCAGCGTTTAGTTCTTAAAGCTTATGTAAACACTAAATACTTGGCTTATTCTCTTCTTCTCAACAATATGTGCAGAACAAATATGGGCGTGTCGGTGGGCGTTGAAAAAGTATATGTTGCAGCTACGTATTGTGCGCGATCAGAGTTGAAGGCAATTTGAAAAATCGATTAAATACGAATAAATGTTGAGGGCTGGGGGTTAGGCAGATTTAAAAACTCATAACAAGCTGGCAACACCTCCTTTTGTATTGCTGTCCGCACGCCGAGGTGTCCAAAACCATGTGTGGGGTAGTCATCGGTATCGGCATCGGTGCCATTCGCCACTCGCCACTCGCCATTCCCGATGCTGGATGCCAAAAAGCCGCTGGCAATTGGCAATGGGATGAGAAATATTATTTATATTTGTATTGCAGAATTTATGACCCGAGAGAGGGAGAGAGTGCGCGCGGGTCGACTGGGTCCACATATATTCGCAATATATATATATATATATGACAAATTTCCTGCCGCTGGTGTGGCGTTCCTCTTTGGAGGACAATGTGTGTTTCAGTAGCTGGCGCTAGTACATGGAACGGTGGCAGTGCGGACGACAGGAACATGGATTCGCCAAAAGCGAAACCTAATCAATATACAACTCGAATTAAAGCCAAAGGCAAAGGCACGTTGAGTGGGGTCGATTGCGGTGTTGATTGCTTTGCATGCAACACACAGACACACACAGACACACACAGAACACACTCACACACACATTAATAACTACAATATCTGATTGAGGAGACAATTTGGGCAAGTGTATATCATTTGGATAGTGGAACACACACACACTGGCATATCCAAGCCGAATGCATTCCATTAAAAATGACAAGTTGCTTGTCCAAATAAAGGCAGATCAAGTCCATCTGTTTCCCAGTTCGAGTTCCAGTTCCAGTTCCACTTTTGTGGCTATCAAAAGGATCGTGTTCAATAAAATGCAAACGCCGTCACCGTTGCCGTCGCCGTCGCCGTCGCCATCTCAACTGATTGTAATCAGTTTTGTGCACTAACAATGGCTGGGGCCAGTCGGCAGTCAATCATGAATCCATCTTCGTCAATCGCTGATTGTGTGAATCTTGTGGATTGCGCTGGAGTTAGTCAGTGACTTCTTGGTGGTTAACATGGCGCCTGAGTTTGTCGTTTTGGGAATTGCGCGATCAGATCATCAGCCACAGATGATCATCAATGGGTAACGCTGATGCCATTGTCTCTTGTTATATAAATTTTTTTTCGTTTTTTTTGCTTTGTTGGCGGCGTCTGCAAATGCACGTCATTCCGAGGCTCATGAAATGTCACTCAAGTGAGCTCAACAGCCATCCATCGAAACATTCAGCCAGCCATCCATCCAGATCTCTTTGGTCGCCTGCAGACCGTCAAACAATTCAATTGGAGTAGCGAATAAATCACACAGAAAGACGACTTGCGGATCGTGAAGCATCGTCGTCGCCTTGGCTTAACCCTCTTTGTATTTCCCTTTTGATGCCCTGTACCTGAAGGTGTGATGCGGGTGTATTAGGCTAGGTCTTGATATTGTATGGATATATAGTAATCAACCAGGTCTTTTGCTAGTCTGGAGTCTGTAACTTTAACGTTTTTTCTGGCTACATTTTAAGCACTTGCCTATTGAATATTGGCTCCACAAGAAAACTTAGCTCTAAGTAGTGCCTAGCCAATACTCATTATACAGTACCCTATTGAGATCGTAAGTATGCGAATTACTTGGATTACTTCTCGAGTAGCTAAGCACTTAGCGTATTTGGGAAGTGTCTTCCTCAAAGTCCTGAACGCCTTGACAGATTCGCTTGGTAGCTGTAAAGCGCAGGAAATGACTTCGACTTTGGCGGGTTTGAGCATTTTATTTTGTTTACGATTTTCGTAGTTATCTGGGAAGTATTTCGAACGTCGCTAATTTGACGACTGCACGATTGCATCGAGTCGCCTTGGTGCACAGAAGTTGGAGGTGAACTGGTCCTTGGGCAGAGGCTCCTCGATCGATGCATTTAGCAGATAAGCTCAATTTCGTTTTTGCTGACACTTAAGCGGCGGTCGACAGACAAACAGACAGACGGACGGTCGGACGGACAGACGGATGGACAGCATCAACGGTTCGAAGGTTCGTAGCCGGGTGCAGAGCGGGGGAGTGTCTACTGTAGTTGCACGTTTTTCGCTCTGCGCAGCGAAATGAAAATTCCGAACTCCAAAGTCACGGACTTCAGTTTCGTTTCATTCGTATTTCTTGAGCTTTCAACTGATTCTTGTGCTGCTCTAACTATTTAGGCAGGCAGTAACAATCATTAATGGCTTTAGAGAATATTTATTTAATATATAAATTTTAATAAAATATTATTAAAATATATTTATAGAAATTTTTGATTTATAAAGTGAGAAATCTGTTTGGCATTAGCATGTCAAGCAAGATTTAAAACCTTTGCTTGTAGATAGAAACTCTTAAAGTCCTTTCAAGCATAGTTGATTAAAGGGTATTCAAGAATTCAGCGTGCCACACACGGAGCTCATACAGAAAGTCAGCTTTTCGTGTTGGGCTTAAAGCATGCGCCGGTAATTGTGAATGACAATAATTGTGAAGACATTCTGTGCTGGCCAGGCCAGGCCAAGGAGGAGTGATTCTGTGGACGTCCCACTGACCAAAGCAACGTTGGAACGTGCAAAACGTTGGCGCCAACAGCGCCACCCAATATATGCTACAAACAAACAAAAAAAAAAGGAAGAAGGCACAAAAAAAAAACACAGACGAATTTTTGTCAATTTGAGAAGAGCATTTGCCCAAGTCGAAGGCGATGGCAGCAGAAGCATTCCCAGAGTTGGGCCAAGACACTGCGCTTCTTGGGGCCATTGGGGCAGGCAGGTACTCTCTGCTGCCACGCCTCGTATTTAATAACTTTCGCCCTAATTCATGTTGGCTGTCAGTGCGTCGATTTTTCATAATTAAAAGTGAATTGAAAAACTGTGCAAAACTTGAAGGAGGCGCGCTCGCATCTCCGGCGTCTTTGAAATTGAATTTGTGGCCTCTGTCGATGCGATGGCAGCTACTGCCGACAACCACGTTTAAGGTGGTGCCATAATAAATGGTTAACGTTAACTTGCTTAGAACTCGCTTAGCTGCATGCGATGCTATTCGAATCGATGGGCACGTATCTAAGGTCTTGATCGTGCCAGCGATTCATTAATCAAATCGCCAAGTTCAACTGCATATTGACTGAGGGGCATCTAATGGCTCGATCAACATTTTGATTGCAGTTCAAGGCTTGGCTTGGCTTTGATCTGGTGGGTACTATATACAACTACTGCTGCTAAATTTTGTGCAGATTGTGACTGTAGAAACAGTATTTTCATGGAAATCATTCAAATATATTGTATAATATGTTATCGATCAAAATTATCGATTGGTAAAGTTGCATAAGAAAGAAAACTTATATTCTTTGTACTAAAAGTGATATACAATTGAGATATGAACTATATAGAATATAGTCAAGTGTTAATTTTTGATCGACAGCTTATCAATAACTTAATCTAACTAAACAGAAGAATGAAATAATATAGTACAATTTTAGGCTGATCAGCATTTAGATTAGAGTTCAAGACTTGGTGAATTAATATGGTATATTACTATTTCATATATATATATACATATAGTAAAGATTTAGTGATATGGATTGAAGGTAGATTGACATTCTAATCAATCGCAAACATATGATCAATGTAAGCTACAGACATAATCCTAAGTTTATCCAATACAATCCAATCTCAATACAATACAAACTAACATTTAATGAAATAAGTTCAAGCTATTGTAAATGCCATTAAAAATGGAATGAACTCTTTGCATATTTCCCATCGCAATTATGTCATTAGAAACTCCACATATAACACCTTTGATGACGCTGTCTAAACACTCCCAGCGGGCACATCCTTTCGCATGTCAACTGACAATATGCTCAGCAACAACTTTTGACGACGCGACGGCAATTGCAAGCGAGCCCTGATGAACTATATAAGTAAGTCACATATCCACAGGGAGCTAAATAAAGAGAGACACGCAGTCGTACTTCTTGAACACTGTGCGCAGCAGGCGGCATCATTTGATATATATATATACATACACACACATATATATATATACATATATATTGTATATATATATATCTGTATTTCAGGAGAATATTTTTGGTGACATTTATGTGCCGCTGACGGCCAATGGCGGTAGCGACAGCAGAGAGCTCTAATTAAATTTAATAGCTACGCAACGGCATAAAATTGTGCCAAGCCACCAACGAGGCAGGCCGAGCGACCGAGCGCGGCGATGCAGTCAGTCGGCAAAAGATGTCAAGATTGGGGTCGTAAACACATTTGATTTGATTTCTGGAAAGGATTCAGTCATTTCACGTCGGCTGCTTTGGCGGATGCGTTGATTGAATTGTCACCTCCAATTTAATGGCCACAGCCAGAGGGCAGACCAGAGCGGAACAGAACGGGCCAGATCGAGTCAGTATTTCAACAAGTTCTATTCGTTTTTGATGTTGTTCTTCTGTATTTCGATGTATACGGATTTAGAAGAGACTTGGTAAGAGGCGCCACTGTTGACGCGGCTGACATTTGCTTTGGGTTAAATTTTTATTATAATACTGGCTGACTGTGTCTTTGGCAAAAGGTGTCAGACGTTTTATTGCTGTTCTTTGACGACCTGCTGAAAAGTTCACGGTCATTTCTACAATTTCACCTTTGAGTTCTGAGCGCTCTGGCCCCCCAGAGCCATTGAGAGGGCAGGCGGCAGTTGGGGTATACGAGTATCATTCATCAAAAGACAGCCGACTTTCAATTACTTTCACCTATGGCTTGCTCCAAGCTACAAGCGGAAAAGTGGGTCTAAGTGAAACAGGTAGCCAGATCTTAACATCAAAGATTAAATGCCGGCATAAATACATAACTAACTATTTTCTTTTTCTTTTTGACAGGTATCTAAATACTCTGCAATACGACAGCATTTTATTGCAAGCTGAAGGAAAATTCTGAAAATTGGATTTTTATTCCAGTTTACTTAGAGAGATTTAGAGGCTAGGCAAGACAGCTCTTTAAACACGTCTTGCTGAGTAATAAAATTAATAATATTTATAACTATTATAGCTATACTTAATCAATTTGTCGCTCGAAAGAAAAGAATTATAGCTCTTGTCTAAGCTTCAGCTGTAAATTGCTATTGTAAATTGTATACAAATGTTGGGAGTTATAATTAACGCGAGGCAATGCCAACATGTTTCGTCTAAAGAAGAAAAAAAAACACACTTTGAAATGCCAAAACAGATACTTACAAATATGTATGCATATGCTAACACACATACATACATACTTACATACATGTATGTGCTATGTAAATAGTGGAAAGAGTTGAAGGTGAAACATCGGCAACATTTTTGTGCCCAGTCATTGTTCATATGCAGCAAAAATAACAAAAAACAAAAAAAAAAGGAAAAAATATTTTTTTAATTTGAATAAGTAATTCGAACAACACACAGCCAAAATCAAAAAGGAAAAACAAAGTAAAAACAAGTCAAAACAAATGTGAAACAAGGAAAATTCAATTTACTCGCATGTCAAGCCGAATTGCCGGCTAGGTCAAACACGTTGATGGATGGATGGTTGGATGGCTGCATGGCTGACTGAATGAAAGGGACGCACAACAACAACAGCAGCAACAAGAGTAACTACAATGGCTACAAGCTGAAATGGCAAAACGTTGCATGCTCGACTATTGGGCGGTTCGCTTGCCCCCACCCAGCTGACCGAGCTGTGCCCCCAAAAACCAATGCGACGGCAAACAACAGTCAGAAACTCGCGTTTCATTCCACATGCAGCATGTGGAGCATGTTTTCGACTATTCGTATTCGTATTCGCAATTCTATTCGTAATTGAGTGCAAGTGAGTGCTCATAGTTGTATTCACTATATTTAAATTGGAAAATAATAGAAAATGAATGCAGAGTGGATGAGTCTAGGACATGACTAGAAGTTAACCTGTATTCGACAGAAAACAATAAGTTTATTTACATTTTTTGGTTGGGTTGTTGAAAAAGGATTTGGTCGTATGCTGCATAGAGCTGTCGAGCATCGACATTCCAAATCTTATATCAATAGCTTCTATAATTCTCGAGATATGCTTAAAAAGTCTTGTTGTCTAATTGATATTGTATACTTCGCGCTGTTGACTATTGTCTTGCTCTCATAGACCCATTCTTGCCGACCTTCAATAGTTACAGGGTATACAAATATAAATTGCTAAAACTACAAGCACATGGACATTCGGAAGCTAAAGTTTTTAATTAATACAAAACTTGTTACACTTTATAAGCGCCTACTATTAGCATACCTAGACATAGCTGGGCATACATATGCATAAATGTAGATAGAGAGAGGATGACATGTGGCCACATGATGCCAGACGCATGTGTGCAGAGTGTGCAAAAAAAAAGGATTTGGCAGGCCTAGAGCGTAACTGAATTTGAAATGAGTCTGAGCTTTGTTTTTTGCCAGCTGTTGATTGTAGAAAATTTAATTAAACTTGAAATGCAAACAACTATTAACTGCAGAGCACAGACAAATCAGAGAGAATAGATAAAATACAATAAATATGAAAAGAGTTATAGATAAGACTTATTTGTAGCTATGCAGGACCAATTCCTTAACTAAACTGCAGCTCTTAATCATGAATAAACATATATAGAGTGCTATAAAATTGGCAGAGATCGTGCGTGCTGGCAACGAGTTGAGACATTAGGTTAAGTGACAATCGTGTCTCTGATTTATTGCTATTTCCGTCTCATTGCGATTTCAGTGATTCGGGGAATTGCAAGCGCCGCTAATGAGCTGCCTGCCATTCGTTCACACTTGCACTCGAGAGAGAAGGACAGAGAGAACGAGATGCGCTCTCATATTAATTGATTGCACTTATGGCATTCAAGATTTGCATATATATATATAAAGTGCGGAATCCATTATTTCCGGGAACATTGCATTTGTACGGCAATTAGTTCGCATAAGTTAAGGCTTGCTCATTCGACTCCAAGTTGGTATCGTTCGGGAGTGCGACCCATGTTTGCTTGCGGCTGGCATAAATCATCTTCATGGAAATATCGTGTAGGGCAGCGCAGGCAGAGGCATGCCACACATAAAAATATGTATGTATATTTGTGGGACCCAAAATGTGCTCTAATTGAGAGACACCGCAGCAGGCAGCAGTCCCCAAAGATTGCCTCCTTTTAGCAAATATTTTCAGTTGATTTTTTTTTCGGGGGAAAATATTTTCGTAGAGTTTCCCAGCCCACCCGCACGACCCTATCGACTATATATTTATATATTGTTTTTTTTTTGGGGTATTTCGAGTGCCGTCATATATATTAGAAATGAGCAAGAAAAAAAAGTAGTTTAATAAATTGTTGGGCAAGCTAATTTATGACCATTTAATATGACATTTATCTAGAACAATAAGTTAGCGCAAAATTGTTTCGTCTGCTCGACGTCAGAAATAATTCAGTTTCTTAACTCAGTTTTTAATCATTTGTGACATTTGTGTGGTTGTCTTTGATATCGCATCGACAACGACATCGACATCGACATAGACTACCAGCTATATAATTTGATTAAACATGTGTTTATAGCTGTTCTATTACCGGCGACAATTGCGGGGCTTGTAAAAAGCATTGCTTAAAATCGCTCTGATGAGAGCGAGTACAAATATAAACACGTGTTCTGTCAAACGCTTGTATACAATTGTCTGTCCAAAATGGAAATTACATGTACCAGAACATACACACTGTGTGTCTCTGTGTGTTTGTTGTGCACGTTTTGGTCCATCCTAGTGGGTCAAGTTTTGGCTGCATTTGCCGACTGCCAACTGCCAACTGCCAACTGCCGACTGCCTCGCCTAATGGCAATTGTCGCAGCTTGTTTCGAGGCCCACGCTCTCGCTCGGAAAAATTGTTTCCTCGGCTAACGCCCACTTTTTCTGTTTGTATTATTTTTTTTATAGAGAAAACATGCACTACAAGTGCTAAAAATTTTGAAAAACATATTTCACAATTAATTGTCAGAGCCAGCAACTGGGGCTGGCAATGCTTTATTTTGTCTTTCCTTTTTTTTTTTGTGCCACGTACCGCCGCCGCCGACTGTCATTATATATATATATATCTTTTTTTTTTTCTCTCGCATTTTTAAATGTTGTTCGACATGGCAAAAACAACGCGTTGCTGCTTAATTTGTCGTAATTAATGCTTATGAATAGTTTGTACTTGTCTTTATTTGTTCGAGCTGCTTAAGTCGAGCCAATGATTGCGCCTGCCTCATGCATTGTGTCTTTGCTTTGCTTTTCCTCTTCTTGGCTAATCGCAGCAGACAGATCATTGCAAATAAATGTTTGGCTAACAGTAAATGGCTATTGAAATAGTTTTAAAAGCTACAAAAATTCATTTAAAATAGTTGTACGAATAAGTGTGAAACAATCTTGATTTAAGTTAAAATTCTTTGCAAATTAATTGATTTTTTAATGGAAAATGTTGGGAGCAGAAGTAATAAGTGCATAATACTTTTTTACTATTTAAAAACATATACATTTATTTCAAAAGAAATCAAAATTTTCCATTGCTCAATAGCTTCAAGTTATTTTATAGGTCTAACTGTGGAGGAGCTGAACAGCGTGTTCCTTGCTCTAATAGAGCTAATATAGGTAATATATAGATTTTATAATTCAGATTTATCAAATTTATCATGCTTAACGCTGATTCAATATCTATAAATAAAATATAAAAATAATCTCAAAATATTCACTAACCTGCAGTTTGACAAGCTCTGGATAATCATTAGCCAGCTTAGCGAGCTCCTGATAATTGACTTTGGCCATTGAGACAATCCATTCCTTGGCTTTCGGATGCGACAATGTGACATCGGGTGAATCCTTTTCCTCAATTAACTGCTGAAAGACATAAAAACGGGTTACCAAAGCGCATAAATTAATTATGCATGTTTCTGTCACAACATTTTACAAAATTCAGAGTCTGCCTAGAGCAGCGGGGCGGGGGCGGCGCGTTAAAAACAAAAATTATATCTATATATATATATATGCGTATGTGAAACGGGCATAAAACATAGAAAGCCCATTGAAAGCATTAACGCCAACACATCTTAGAACACAACACACACACGCACACACACACACACACACACACATGTGTCAAGGCAATCGTTGTAGCATCCGCATGGTTTCTGGGCGGGATTGGGATTCTCTCCTTCCCTCTCTGTCTCTTTCTGTGCGAGTGTAAAAAGCTGGCATAATTATGCGCACACATTCGACGACGACGGCATGTTCTTGCCATAATTATGAAGGTAATAATTTTTATTTATTAGGCGCGTGCTTTAGGCATTTGGTGCGCCGGGTTTTCTTTAGCGCTGCGCTAAATGAAATAGAGCTCCAAAAAGTTCTTGTTCGCCTGCCGCCGCTCTCTCTATCTCCATTATTTTTTCCTCATGTTTTTTCTTCGTTTTTTTTGGGAATGGGTAGCTGTTTAACCACCACGCATTCCCATTGATAATGAGCTCTCTAATGAGCGAGGGGCGCAGGCACACATGTGCCACAACAACAACAATAGCTGGCAACATGTGTGCTTGCCTCTCATATTTACGAGCGCTGAAAACATTTTCGGCAACTAATTATCCATTCGCATAATGTTTCGCGTTTGCTAACAAGGCTGCAAAAGAGTCAGGCATTTGTTTACCTGTAACTCGCTGCGTGCCACACCCCCGCTAAACAGCAAAAAAAGAGAAGAAGAAGAGCAACAAACAAGCAGCACTCGCTTCGTTGCGTTATGTTACACATAGCTAATAAATGCGGCATACACATGGTTGGGGCATTCAGCCGCAGGATGCAGCAGCAGCAGCCGTAACTCCTTTCATTTATTTACACGCCACTTGACTTTAGGAGTGCTCACGTTTTTCCAATTACTCGCCGCCGTGCTTAAATCCCGTTAACCACCCGCTTCAGGTGGCGCCATTTGCAAATGCCGCATGCCGCATGCCGCATGCCGTTTGCCGAATAGCCGACAAGGTGAGCGAGAGAGCAAATGAAACTGAAACAGAAGCAGAGTACAGCTACAGCAACATAACAGGACAAACATTGCAAAGTAAGGCCCCGGGCAAAGTGGCCATGTCAATGCTAAACAAAAGAACCGTAACGCCCCCAAGTAGCCACCCACAAAAGAAAAAAAAAGAAGAGAAAACATGTACCCGACGACTGCTGCTACTCGTCGTTGGCTACTGCCACCCCCCAGTTCAAGTTGGGGGCACTTCTCCCCAATCGCTTGTTTGTTGGCTGGCTTTCTTATGTCCTGTGTGTGTCCCTTTATGCAAGATATTATATCACACTGCTGGCCGTTGTCCGGCTGCAGATCAGACCAAACGAAAACCAAACCACACCAGACCAGAGCAGACCAGCGCAGACTGTAGCATGTCCTCGTTCGCTGTGTTTGCGTTTGCCACCCGAAACTTACCTTTGACTCCCTTTTCAAAAAAAAAAAACACACACACACAAAAAAACGGAATGAAGCCACAAAATGGTCATGTTTGCCGTATTCCGTATTGCCGTATTCCGTATTGCCGTATGCCTTCCACCCGTAGTCACTCGCAGTCCGCTGTGCCATTGTCCGCTTCGATCGGGTCGACATTGTTGCTGTTTGTAAATTTAACCGCTTCGGGACATACGGCGTTGTTGTTTAACAGCAATAACAACTTTTGGTTTGTTTCCTTACATTTTTAATTGGGTCCTTTGTGGTCGGTCCGTCGTTCGGTCGCTCGGTCGCTCGTCGCCTGCCTGCCTGATGACTATAGCTTTGCCTAACTAATTTCTATTGCTGCTTATTGGCTATGTTAACATGTTTCACCAACTTGTTTCTATCCAAAAAAGGGTTTTCTCTATCTCCCGCCCTATCGCTCTCTCTCTCTCTCTCTCTCTCTCTCTGACAGGACCAACCTCACATTCGGGCTTAATATGCATATTGGGACACGGACTTTGGCCACCAAAGTACCTTGTGGGTTAATAAAAATATATGTGGTTTGTTTGATGCTGCAGTTGGAGCTTCATTTCAATGGGGAAGGGCTGGGGCTCTTTCAAAATTGTCATTTTAGTGTTGGGCAAACACTATTCAGTGTAAATATATAAAGTTGGGCGGGCTTAATGAAGTTGCCCAGATTTGTTTCGTATTCAAATTGAACTAAAGTTGACTTAAAGCTGCACAGAATTGTTTGCAGAGCTTCGGATATTATTGAAGACTCTAAAAAGGGAAGTTTAAGGGAAAAGCTTCTTTCCTGACTTCCCATTTTGAAATGAAAATCGATGCTTAGTTCTTGTTAACTGCTGTATAATGTTTCATAACTCTTATATATGATATATGAAATGTATAGGTACAGAGGTTTTTAACTCTATAAAGTAGGCAGATATAATCTGGAATTTGGCATTTAAGGATATAGATATAGATAGATATAGAACTTTATCTTTTATAAACAAGAACTTCTGCGTTATAAAACTCTTTAGAAAGTCTAGTTAAAAGCTTTAATTTTTGTGTAAAACATTTTTCTATCTCAAGATATCTCTTTGAAGATACTCTCAATATATAATTATATCATATATCATATGAGTAAACACACAAAAGTGTACGCTAGCTTCACTAGTAATATATGAATTTAAAGTTTATTAAATATTTGAAATTTCTAAAGTTAGATAATTGACATAAATCATATTCATATCAATATTATTAATATTATTCTAAGCAACAAGCTCTCTAGAGAAAAGATAGAAGACAGAAAGAAGTTTCCTTTGTGGAAAAAGATCTAAAAAAAAAATCGAAATATCTATATAAGTATTATGCTTAAAACCAAGATCTCTTAAAGGAGAAATGAAAGAGTTTTTAGAGACGTTTTCTTTTAAGTAAAAAAAGAATTATGATTATTATTCTTATAAAAGCACTCTCGGCGTTCTAGAGTGAAGCTAATACTTTTCTTAATACTTTAGGTTAATTTATGAAGTCAAGTTTAATAGCCACAATCGACAGTTAGAAACATCTCAAATTAACTCCAGTTCAACGATAGCTAAGCAATTTGAATAGTTGCGTGTGTCGAGGCTACAGTGGGTGCTGACTAAATGCGCAAAGTGCCAACTCATGAAGCTAATTAAAAACACTCGAAACGAATTTAATTGATCAGCTAGCAGGCAGTTTCAGCCCGCAGCGCTTACGGTTGCGGCGCCTAAATTTCACGGTCCATAATATTGATGGATCTATGCAAGAGGAAGAAGAAGAAGACGAAGCAGAAGGGGGCAGAATTCCATTTCGAAACTCTTTCATGAATGATTTGGCACTTTTTCCACAATTTCTGAGATGATTAATAATTTTTGTATTAAACATAATTCATCAAGGGTTTCACATACATTGGCTTTGTGATAGATAAAGATTGCTGGCGCCGTCTATCAAATATTTTTTTTTTATTTACTTTTTTCTTACGGTTTTTGTAGTTTTGAATGTTGATTTGGCTTGTTAGCGCACAGATTTGTTAACAATTTTTACAGGTTCAACAGCTTCGACAATGATGATCACGAACAGTTTATGAAACTGTTTGAATATCAGATTATTGATCCTAGATAACTTTCGAATGATTTGTAATTAGATAGCTAACTATGCTTGGCAAAAGAAATGAATGGGAATATCTGCTGGACTGTAAATACCCTAGCGAAAGATGAGTAGAAAATTGATTCTATTTTACGTTCTTATAAATTGTTAAAGGCTAAAGTCATGATTCTAAAGAATCCTATGTGTATACATATGACATCGTGTGCTTGATGGTCGTCATGCAGCTAGCAGAGGAATATCCGACTGCAAATACCGTATCCTTTGTGTTAGTTACCAGAGGAATACCAGTTTTAACTGATTTGTAATAAAGTTCTAAGTGCGGCAAATAAATTGCGAATATGAAAGTCTGCTCGACTCAAAATACCCGGTTTGAAAACAAATGTTTGTACTAGCTAGCAGAGGAAAACCAGAAAATTGATTTTATTTATGTTCAAATAATTTTGTTACAGGAGGAGAATCCACTGCTGGACGGCTCGATTGCAAATGCGCGTTGTAAAAACATAATACTCGTATGGCTAGACATGCAGCTGGAAGATGATTAACATATTATTCATCCTATTTAGCTCTAGAATACTTTGTAATTAGATATAGCTATATAGCCATATTTATTACAGAATACATAAATATCTACTCGACTGCAAATACCCTGCTTGAAATCATATTTTGTATAACAGCTAAAAGAGGAAATATTTTTGTCTGCATTGTAATTTGGGCCACATTAATCCGGAAACATGAAAAACGTGAGAAACCTAACATAAATGCTGTGATTCTTAGACGCTCAAAGACGTTTCGATATATGTAAACATTAATTTAACACACATAAGTGGATGCGAGTGTGTGTATGTGTGGATGTGTGTGTGTGCACAAATAAACACTTAAGTCTTTTTCGTTGGTGTTTTAGTCGAGTGTTGAGTTGAGTTTTTATAGCGCTTGACATGCAGTTGACAATTTCCAGTTCGCATTTGACATACATCTACTGCTGCGCCTGTCGCCTGCCGCCTGCCGGCTGCCGCCAGACTCGCTCTGGAATATTTGTGCGGGGTATAGACATACGACATATTCATCTTGGCCGGACGTACTGGAATGATTTATGCAGTTGCCTATGCCTAAACCCTAAACACTTTTGATTGACAGCCCTGAGTGGATGACAGTTGTTTGTCAATGCTCAGGCCGAAATGGTAATTGCCTTCGTCTTTAGCTCGCAACATTTGCTACGAAACGATTCTCTCGCAACGCTTGACAAATTTTAACATGTTGTCGCCTTTTATTGTCAGCTATATGTAATGGCCGATATATATATATAATATATATATATAACGTTTACTCAATGAATGTTCAAAGGGAACGCGCTAGATTGTTGTAGAAGTTGAGTTGCTGCACAGCTAATTATAAATAGCGTAATTTATATAATAATATCATGTAACTTAGCCAGGTGTGCTTGATTTTGATTATATTACGAAAGGAGCATAGAGAAGTCATATACAATATTATGAAGAATATATATAAACAGAGTAATCAGTATGCCTCTTAGAGCTTCAGTTCCATGCTTTAGCTAGATTTAATTAATCTGTGATAGTAAACTAATTAATTAACTAATTGACTAAATCATATCACCACTATCTGCTATAGAAATAATAAAAAATAAAGTAAGAATATTCTAGTCGGTGGTTCCCGACTAGGAGATCCCCTGAGCACCGTCCGATCTAGGTTTTAAAATATACCCAATCATGTGTTTATTAAAGCAGAAAAAATGTAAACTTGTAAAACTAAATTACGAAAATACCAAATTTTTTTTAGCCGGTGTCTAAAATATAACAAAAATCAAAATTTTATAAAATATAAAGGACTGCAAATCTAAAATTTGAAGACTCTAGCTCCAAAGATGTACGAGATATAATTTAATAACTGCACTTCGATAATGTTTTTAATCGATATCATTAAAACGGAAATAGCTGTCGATTTTTTGAAACCAACTTGACCTGTGCGTGCTTTACAGGGACCTACAAAAAGTCTCTTTAAGTCTCTAGCTCTTACAGGTTCTGAGATCGACGCGTTCACACATACGGACGGACGGACAGACAGACATGGCTATATCGACTCAGCTCGTCTCCCTGATCAAGAATATATAGCTTAGTCCATTAACATTACAAAAGTTTTTAAGTTACGTTAACATTTCTGTTAACCAATCAATGTTGCCTTGGCCAGTGGCAAGCGCAAATGACAAAAACAATATATTGTATGTATGTTAACAAAAGTACATGCGTCGCTGAATGCATGTACGCATGTCAAACCATATATATATACATATATTGTATATCAGAGAAGAATGACTGAGGAAGAGACATTGTAGCGGGCGCTTGTAATGTTTATGAATCGTACATTTTATTGTCCGAATGTGCTGGTAGTGCTCGTTCGTGACCAGCAGTTCCACTCGAGCTATATTTAAGAAAGAGACAGACAGAGAGAGTGAGAGTGGGATCTAAGTGCCCGCGTGTCAGGTAAAAACACCCTCATCTCTATTCTGTTATGCGAAGTAGCTCAAAGAATCTGTGTAGGCCAAGTCAAATATGTCTTGGAATTCTGTTAGTTGCCAATAAGAAAAGACAAATTTGTAATATGCAAAAAGACGAAAAAAACTAAATACTTCCCACAGGAAGTGAGGCAAAGTCTAGTTGGAGCTGCAGCAGCAGCGATGTGGAACTGTTTAGTTGGCTATGGAAAGCAGTTGCACCCGCACCCACACCCGCATCCTCATCCGCATTCATTGTTAACCGGTTTTTGTTAAACATAAAGCCAACATACCTTCTCTGGCTTTTTCTTGGGCGGCGGCGATATTATTTTTGCCTCCTCTTCGGATGCCATCCGGTTGAATTTGCGTGTCGCTTCCTTGACGCTCATGGGATTCTCCGCTGCGTCCACCTTGTCTGCGGAGGAGCTATCAGTTGAGGCGCCCGACGAGAAGGAGAAACGCGGTATGTTTTCCTTATTGCTGTTCTCATCCACGGAATTGACACGGGATATAGATTTGGCATTGCCATTAGTATCGGCCTCGGCATTGCCATTGGCATTGGTTTCGGCGTCTTGTTCGTTCTTCTTGTCAATGTCTGATTGGCGCACGAGGCGTGCTGGGTCAATGCGTTGCATGGCAGCTGTGAATTCGTTAACGCACTCCCGATAGCTCTCCACCTGACCCTGATGTACAGCCAAGCCGGTGCTGGCTGGAGCACTTGGTTCCGGCTCCGGTGCTGGCGCTGGCTGCACTTCAGGCGGCGCTATATAGGGCGGCGGCTGCCTCAGCGGCGAGATGCCGCTATCGGTTACGGACACAATGGAATTAGCGCCCGGACTGGAGGGCGTAGAGGCATTGCCCGCAGCTTCAACGGCGCGCTCCACAACCTCAGCGCTGGGACACTCATTGAGATACTTTTTGCGCAGTATTAAATACTTCTGATTGTTTTCATTCTTGATTGTGGAGAGCAGGGTTACGTAGGTTTTGAAACGCTTGCGTGCCTCGGCCTCATCTGAAATGGAGATTTCAGCAGCGCTTAGTTAAAGTTTACCTTTTCGATTGCATTGCTGCTATATGATGTCAACAGGTTGTTGTCACATAATCAGATACACATAAATTTGTCTCTGACTCACTTTGTGTGTGCGTTAGATATTTCTTGAAGTGCTTGACGAGCGCATGATTTGTCACCTTGCCGTCGTTTTGCAGCATATAATTACGTATGTCCACAATCGACAGTTGCTTTGCTGTGTCGTTTGCACTCATCTTTAACACAATTCAGTGCTTATTGCACACCAATTATTGGGATAGAAAAACAAAATATTTCGCACAAAAACTAAACAAAACACACAGTTACCAGGGATGCACACTAACAGACGCCAGCTGGCTGGGCTGGATTGAGTGTCAGCCCTGTTGCTTCGCGGAAATAAGCTGATTGCTATGAGTCAAGCAAGTTAAATGGGAATTAAAATTATTAATTTCAAAATTAAATGAAAAATATATAATTAAATTATATAAAGAAAGAAATTATTTGTTAAAAAATATTATATTATGCAAGCATTAGCTCAAATTTATTGTTTGCTTAGAATAATACTACAGAAATAACTGTAAATTGAGTTTGGGCAAAGGTTAAAACGAGTTTTAAGACTTTTGCAAAGTTTTTAGTTTTTTCTTAAATAAGCAAAATAAAATAAAATAAATATATTTTAATATTTTAACTCTATTGTTTGTAAGAATTATATTTAAATTAAATTCAAGTCCTAAAGCTTAAGTTTAAATTTAAATATTATTAAAACTTCTCATTTATTTCATAAAATATAAAGTAAAATTAAAATTCCTTCCTTATTCAGCAATAAAATATATTATATTATTACATTTAATCTGATAAAGGCATACAAATTGTTGACAGATTTTAAATTTGACCGCAACTGTCACTGTCATGTCGTCTTGGAGACTGTCAGAGAAAGGAGATTTAGCATCCGAGCAGTTGGTTTTGTGGGCGGGTTTTGCCAAATCTGTGAATCGTAATTGTAATTTTACAATGGGGCTCCATCTCGATGTGTGGGGAGAAGTGTTAATTTCATTTTCGATTTGGCAAATGCGATTGCCAAGGCAATTGTCGAAAGACCGTCATTTATCATGTGCATATGCGAGAGTAGCAATCTCCTTCTCTCTCTCTCTCTCTGTCTCTGTCTCTGTCTCTGTCTCTGTCTCTTTCTGTTCTTAAGTTGTCTGTGCACAATGTCTGTGGCTTCGATGTCGATGAGAGCGACGGCTACACAGATTGGGATTGTATCTTTCACTTACATTTCAAGTTTCAAATGTCAAGCTGACTTGGCTGCTGTTGTTGTTGTTGTTGTTGCTGCTGCTGTTGTTGTCGTCTGACTGCGCCCACCCAGTGGCCCAATGTATGTATGTACATGTGTACGTATGTGCCTGGAGTCGACAAGCGCATATTCATTTGCATATTGCAATTACAAACTGTATAATTTCGTTGGAAACCACAAAACTCGTACGTCTCCCACAAGACATTTGAAGACATCAAGTTAATTTGGCTTTTTGCGAATGGCTAAAAGTATATAACTTTAAGGCAAAGAAATGCCGGGCGGTAGAAGCAGAAGTATACTCTATGTGGACATAATATATTATATATGAGAAATTATATGAATTCATGTAATAAGAATCAAAGATTGCAGAGTTCACAAACTTTGAGTTATGAGAATCGCAGCGAGCGGCATAAAATGTGTGATATAGTAAAGAAAAGAGAGAGAGAGAGAGAGAGAGATAGACATAGAGAGAGAGAGAGAGAGAGAGAGAGAGAGAGAGAGAGAGAAAGAGAGAGAGAGAGAAAGAGAGAGAGAGATAAAGAGAGAGAGAGAGACAGAGAAAGAGAGAGAGAGAGAGATAGAGTTAGAGAGAGAGTTAGAGAAAAAGAGAGACAGAAGGAGGGGGAGAGTTAGAGAAAAAGAGAGAGAGAGAGAGAGAGACATATAGAGACAGATAGAGATATTGAGAGAGAGAAATAGCCAGAGAGAGAGGGAGAGAGAGAGAGAGAGAGAGAGAGAGGGATAGAGAGAGAGAGAAAGAGATAGAGAGAGAGGGACAGAAAAATATATACTTACAAACTATTAGAAATAAGAAGAGTGCGACAAGTAGAAAAAGGGGAAGATGGAGAGCGATAGAGACCGACACAGATAGTGAGAGAGAAAGAGGAATAGATAAAGAGAGAGTTAGAGACAGAGAGTGAGAGAGAGAGAGAGAGAGAGAGTAAAGGCAGAGCGGAAAATGAGATAGGAAGATTTAATGAGATATAGACAGAAAGACAGAGAGATAAGGAGGAAACTAGAGAACGAGAGACTTGGCAAGGAAGTGGAAGAGAGTTACGTAAAGGGAAAAATAATTAGGGATCGAAAGACATGTAGAGTTACATAGAGAGAGAGAGAGAGAGAAAGAGATGCATGCTGAGAAGCACAGATTAATACTGAGAAAAAATGAGTAGACATAGCAAAAGAGATGGAGGGCAAGAGTAGAGCTCGAAGAGCAAAACTAAATAAATAAGAGAGCTAAAGAGCCATCGAGCATTTATCTAAAAATATTTGTGAAAATACATATTTCCCTTGTTAGTATTTTCGATTAATTGGCTAACATAACATTTAAAGCAAAGTTGCATTCTAAATCTGCATAAACCCAAAATCGAGTCTGAAATCTAAATATTTTTGACACTGCCATGTTAACACTCCAAGGTGTGTGCCTGTGTCTGTGTGAGTGTGTGTGTGTGTGTTAGCCATGGCACGATAGTTGGCATTCATTTGTAGTGCGATTGAGCCATTGTCACCGATTGTCTTTGGGCCTGGCGCCTGATAAGCGCCGCAAATTAAATGAAATATATTATATAAGAAAAGAGAGAGAGAGAGAGGGAGAGATACAAAATAGGTTCGAGGCGTTTTGCGCCACGATTCGCTGGAGAATTTGAACGTCTGGCTGCAGCTCGAGGGAAAACTGTTTTTTTTTTTGGGGGCCTCGAAGACAGGCGCGCAATGGAATCCGTCGTGAAGCTCCAAGTTCCAAGCTACTGCTGCTGCCACCCCTCACAGGCAGTCTCTGAGCGGCCTATGCCGAATGGCTGACAACGGCAACGATCGTCGATAGCTGGCAACGTTTGTCTTGTCATGGCGGGGTCCGCTTGCAGTATAATTGGCAATTGGGAATGGGGCTTATTCACTTTTATGACTCTTTTTTCTCTCTGCTGGCGACTTAGACTGACTGCGTCTGTCTGCGGGTCTGTCTACAGACGGTGTCTATCTATTTCAGTCACATCGAAGTCGTGGCTGGCTAGTTGTTCGCCTGTTTCCTCTTTCCCACTTGAACTTCTTTTCTCTTTTGCCATCGGCTGCCTGCCTGTTGACCCCCGGCGAGTGGCGCCTAAAGCTACATGCAAGCTGATCGACGTGGTTCCCGCTGCATCTCGCCAGATCGCCAGATCGGCGGAGCTGTCACAAAAGTTTCCTCTAACACAAGTGTTTGAGATTTATTGTCGCATTGGAAACTCTCCACATATTCGCTTGCCCACATTTTGTATTATCAAACAGATGTCCAGTTTTCCACGCACTGCTTGGTTGTCCTTTTAAGTACCCTCTCTCTGTCTCTCTCTCTCTCTCACTCTCTCTCTGTTTCAGCTTGTGTCATTATCGAACCATTACCAAATGAGCAGCACGCATTATAAATGAGCACATAAAACATAAACGTTGTTCGCTGCTTTCGCTGAGCTCAAGAGCCGATTATTGCAATTTAACAACCCCACCCACCTCGGCACTTCGCTTGCTCTGTCGCACTTGCAGCGGCTGTCAGGCTTGTCTCTCTGCTCTGCTCTGCTCACACGTCAATGTCATCGTCATCGTCGTCATCTGTTGCTATTTCCGTTGCATTCCCTCCCTCTGCTGTGTATGACGGCTGCGGTCAAACGCTTTAACTCGCACCGGGATTTCGGCTCGTTTCGTTTGGCTTAGTTCAGCTCTCAGCTCTCAGCTCTCAGCTCTCAGCTCCCAAGTGGGATTATGTCACTTTCCCTCTGACATTTGCATTTTGATTGACAAACTCATTTGGGCAATCCTCAACTGAGCAGCCGCTCAACATTATCCTCTCTGCCAGCGGAAAGGCACTCATTGTGTTTGCCTTGGCGCTTAAGTGTCCTTTCACAATTACAGCGAAACACGCGTCTGCCAACTGCAAATACATTAAATGTTTTGCACTTGCTTCTGCACTGCATTAACATTTCGTGTTGTCAATTGGAATCGAAAATGTCCCGATGATATGCTTATTAAGCTGTCAATAGTAATGAGCGCATTTCGAGTCTGTTCAGTTAAAGAAGAGCTATTCCAGCTAACGACACAATATGCAGGCATAATTAAGTTTGTTTTTATAGATTTGTAATCTCTATAAACATGTTTTTATGTGCAAATAGTTCTTATAGATTTATTTTATTTTTAATTTATTTATTAAAAATGTAAAATGTATTTCAATTTCTATAACTTAATATTTATAGCTAAACATGATAAATTTCCATGTTTTATTTAATAGCTGAAAATATTCTCTCAAATTTTTATTTCTTTGTTTTTATTTTATAATGGAAATCAATTATGTAACAGCGCGATATTTCCCTTTGACAATTTTTATGTATTCTGACATCCATTAAAGTCGGCAATGCTGACAATGACAACAACAACAACAACAACAACAACAACAACAACAACAACTGCAACAATGCCAAAAAACAATGCTCGCATAGTGCGTGGCTCATCCTCTTTGTCAAGCTGCTGTTGCTGCCACATTGAGTGTTGCTGCCACAGTTACTGCCGCAGCCACTGGCGGACTGGCGGCACTGCCATTGCCACACAGCCCTCGTCTTCAGCTGGGCTGTCGTGTCAGAAGCGAATGTTGTGACAGTTTTGTCGCATGAGTTTGCGCGGCGAAAATAATAAAAATAAAAATAATTCATTTTTCATGGTGGTACTTTCTATGGGTTCGAATTTGGGTTTGGGTTTGGGATTGGGCTTGGGCTCGAATCATTGCCGTTGCCATTTGGCAGCTATTTTGAAATTGATATATGCATAAACCGCAGTGACAGATGTTGCAATTAAAACAGCATAAAATGCGCGTTCCAGCTAATGGTCGAGAGAGAGGAAGGCAGAGAGGGATGCAAGGCTGTAGGATAGGGGATGCATTTGGCTGACATTTATATGCGTGAAAAGTGAACGCTGTCAGACAGCTCAATTGTCAAAATAGATTTAAGTGGCGGCAACTGATTTGATACTTGTGCAAGGACCAAAAAACTCGATTGCATAAGATATGCTTAAGCCCAGAGTATTGAGTATTGGTAGAAAGAGGGGGCGAGAGAGAGAGAGAGAGAGAGAGAGTGAGTGAGTGAGAGGGAGAGCAAGAGTTTCGTACTGTTTCGGGGGCATGCCACTGAGCGCCGAGGGTGGTCAATGTGTGGCGGTTGCAAATGGAAACGCCCCATGTGGTTGCCACTTCAATCGTCCAGCCATCCAATCCATCCGTCCGTCCACAGCTGGACGGTTGCGTCCGACCCATTGATTGATTGCAGTTGACTCGCAAAAAGTGCGCGCAACAGAGCAAATATTGTACTTAACACCCCAGAGGGACACTTTGAAGTGGCTTTGGCTGCTCCTGCTCCTGCGCCAGCTCCAGCTCATGTACAATATATGTTGTTACTGCTCGCCTTTGTTCTTGTTCCTGCACTTTCTCCTACTCCTGCTCCAGCTGTAGCTGTTACTCTTACCTCTGCTACTGCAGCTCCTCCTGCTCCTCCTGCTGCTTTGTTAGCTTTGTTCCGGCTCCTGCTCCTGCTCCTGTTGCTCTTTGATCCTCCTCTTGGTTCTGCTGGTGTTTACTTCTGTTATGTTGCTCTGCTACTGCTTCTGATGTTCTCATCTTCTTCATCCTCCTTCTGATCCTGCACATGCACATTCATATCCTGCTTCATTGCTCCTGCTTTTGATGATTTTCCCTGCTCCTGCTTCTGCAACGCCTCCTGCCTTCATCTTCTCTGCCTCCTGCGTCTGCTGCTAACAATCGCGATTTTCGCTGACATCCCTTTAAATTTGTTAACCTGAAATTGTTTTGGTCAGCTGCTGCTTTAAGCCCACACACAGCATCTCTCTCTCTCTCTCCCTCTCCACTGTCATCCATATATCTTCCGCCTTGGCAAGGACACGCCCAGACCTTATGTCGCAATTCCATCATGTAAGTCGCACACTTTTTCGGTTTTATAGGTTAATTCGCTTTTATGACATTATCATAAAAAGTAAACAGAGAAACAAGTTTGCCAAGCATAAGCTTTAGCACCTCGACGCGACCACAAAAAAAAGAAAACAGAAAATTACAGTGAATACGCACTTGATGCGCCCGCTGTGACGTTTTTCTATTAGTTCTCTCTGGGTGTTGCCACTATAAAAAAATCAAGCTCGTTAAATTATACATGTATATATAAATATATATACGTTTATATATATTTGGTATATGCTTTTGGGGCAAGTTCGTTTAAGTGCAACATTTTTCATATTTTATGAAAATTTGAGATGCATTTGATTTGGTATAAAAAGTTTCGGAAGCTCCTTAAAGAGCTGCAACTGAATATTATTTTATGTGAAAAGTGATCAAACTGCTTTTTGTTACTTAGAAGGCTCTAAAAATACCTTGACTAGATTTTAAAACCAAAGCTGCTCTGGTTTTATGACATTTTTTATTGAATTATATAATGGAAAAATTTGAAGGTAAAACAATTTGTGGACTCTAATTTGACACATGGGATGATGTACTTGAATAGATACAAAATTTTCTTTTGCTTGAGCTTAAACTAATGTAAATTTGCTAATAAATTGATGTATTTTCAATATTTCTATAATTTGTATTAATATTATTCATTCCTTTTTATACCCTGAACCCATTGAAAATGGGAAATCAGGGTATAATCGTTTTATTAAGCTGTGAAATGTATGCAACAGGCAGAAGGAGGCGTGGCAGACCCCATAAAGTATATATATTCTTAATCAGCTCGACAAACTGAGTCGATATAGCCATCTCCGTCTGTCCGTCCTTCCGTCCGTCCGTCCGTGTGAACGCAGCGATCTCGTAAACCACAAAAGCTAGAGATCTGAAATTTGAATTGTATACTCGTGTATACCCTTCGTAGTACGAGTTTATCAATTTTTTTTCGATAACTCATCCCATTTCCTTATTATCGATGAAAATCGAAAATTTTACTTTGTTTTTCAAGCGTAACTTGAATACCGTTTTGAGCTATAGATTTAAGATTTTCCGCGTATATCCGTGTTATAAATACAAACATTTTTTAATTTTTGAATTTTCGATGCCACGCCCCTTTCCACCAAAATTGGAAAAAAGCGTATGTATGTGTTGTTTGTATATATGTATATATAAAAGAAGCGTAAAATGATTCGAATATCGCATCTTTGCAGGGTTCAGGGTACCTCTTAGTCGAGCAGTCTCGACTAGAGCACTCTTACTTGTTATTTATTCTTCAGTGAAATTCTGTGTCTAAGTTATATGTAGATTAAAATAAAAAAAAATTGTTATATATATTTTTGTATTTGATTTATTTTATTTTTACATTTTATTTATCTCCTCCTTTATTTAATTTTGTAACTTTTCTATTCATTTTCCATTATTTTCTTTGAATATTGTGTGTCCAATTTTGTAATAATAATTCTGTAAATTAGTATTAAAAGTAAATTTCAAATTGTTTCTATGGGTTAAAATTGGCTTAAAATATTGTTAAAGTTTTATGCCAAATACTCCAAAATCTTCTAAAGTTTGTGTAGTTTCTAGTTCTATGATTTAAGCTTACTCAGCTCGATCACAACTGAACTTTTAATGATAGTCAGCTTTGTGTTTATGTCTGATTGATTCATTTCTCATATTTATTTTATTCATCATTTTAAAGTTATACGATTCAACTATTTAATATAATAATTTATTAATAACTATGAATTAATATATCATGAATTTAATATCTAAAAATCTTCAAAAAGTTCTGCTAGAAAATATTATACTATAAATAGTTTTAAAAAAAATTTGTTTTCCTTAAGCAACAGTAAAACGATTCGAATATTTAATATAATAATATTTTAATAAATATGAATTCATATACATATATTATGCATTTTAATTCTGACAATCATCCAAAATACTATAAATAGTTTAAAAGTTTGTTTCTACTTAAAGCAACAGTTAAGAGATACGAATATTTTTTGCTGCTTATCTCCTTTGAACAGCACTTATCTGAGCAAAAATATAGGCCAACCTAGTTTTTGTATTTATATTTGTAGCTGTTGTTGCTGCTGCGTCACGATCGTTGTTCATATTGAATGAGAGTCGGCATAGAGTCGCTCGGCAGAAAGGTAAACAAACAAGCGACTAGCCAAACAAAACAAATGGGCGTGCCCAAAGTGAAACACTACCCCTGCCATGGGAAGCGTGAAAATAAGAAGTAATTAATGGTCGTATTTCCATTTCGTTTTTGCTTTCTTTTGTTTGGCTCAAATGGCATGGTGCTAATAAAAGTCGCACCTGTCAATGGAGGGCCACAGGAAGCGCTAAAGAACAGAAGCGACTACGTCACACACGAATCGAATGGCTCGCTCTGATTGGCTGGTGAGGCGCCGCACTTCCAGCTGCTATAACTGTATGCGTGTGTGTGTGGTTGTTTGTTTACTCTCCTTGCTTAGGCGGAGAAGCGAAAGGCGAGAGCATGCAAGCGAGTGTTTGTGTATGTGTGTGTGTGTGTATGTGCTGGAACGATATAGTCGACACCACCACCACCGCCAGTAGCAAAGCACAGAGGGCGTCGCCGCACATTTCCAGCGTCGGCCTAAACAGCATTTCCATTCTAGTTGGAGTGCGCCAGTGAGAGAGTGTAGCGTCGTCTCGCTCTAGCCCTGCACAACGAGATTGCAACGGAATGCGAACTGAGTGGCAGAGCAACGGCATTCGTATTAGCTCTCGTGCCGGTTGTGAGTAACCATCCGCAACCAGTTCGTGTTCGAACGTACATAGGTGAACATCTGGAGCGCGCAACCGTCGCTGTCGCCGTCGCCGTCGCTGTCGCTGACTCCGTTTCGTTTTTTGCGTATAGAGTTTGCGTGCAGCTAAAATTTGTATTTGTATCTGTGCCAGTGGCTGTTCATCTGTAGCTGTAGCTGTAGCTGTAGCGGTGTTGCCGTGCGTCTGTGTCTGTGTGCGGATAAGCGTTGCAATTGTTATGGTTATGTTTATGTCGGTATTGTTGTCGTCGTCGTCGTCGTCGCCAGTCGCTGCTACGCTCAATAATCCCAATGTTGATTCTGGTCTGTCGCTCGGTCGCTCGCCCGCCCGCACCTTCATTGTGTTCCACTGAGTCTCGTGTTTAGAATTTTGTTTATGCGTGTGTTAACCAACGGTAAAAATTGTCACATTGAACAGCAACTCGAAGAGGTGAACTGAATCACGAATTGATGCCAAGACATTAACAATTAAATTTAATACCAATAATTAAAAAAAAAAAAAAAACAACTCAATAAACGAATCAAACTCTTAACTAAGCTGAAACTTGAGCTGCTCTTTGGCAATGGCCGCCTATACACAATTTGGATACGGCGGTTTTCCGTCGGCCTCACAGGTGGGTTATCAACTTTGATCAATTATAATATAAACTAGATATCAACTATGTTTTGATATGGATGATGTGCATTATAGTGATAGGTGGGATGAAATTTAAGGTATATATGCTTTGAGCTTATGCAGTTCTTGAAGCAATTTTCTTAAGTCCAGCAGAAACAGTATTTAGACAAGTCTTAAGAGGGACATATAGCATGTTCTTAAAGGTGATTGATAACTTTTTATTATCTTATAAGTTATTCCTTAAGAAATGTCCTTAACTACAGCTTAGATTGTCTACAAACTAGTTATAGGTCGTAGGTGCAAGAGTTTAATAGATACTCTTAATGCTCTTTGAAAAGAATTTACTAAAATATTTTTAGTTTTTACTTTTAAATTATTATATCAAAATTGTTATATATTCAATCTAGATTTTTTCAAAAACATCTCGTTTTAATATATTGATTACCATAATCAATGCATATAAGGAAAGTTCTGTACATACCGAGCTAATATACCCATAATAAAATCAGAAAGAATCATGCGAAAAAGTTTATTTAAAGGGATATATAAACTTTCATTGATAGATTTCTCCAACAACCAAATACTATATCAAAAGAATGTATATAAGAACAACTATTGGGTGGAACAGATTTCAGATAAAGCCTTTTCCAAGTTTCTCTAAGAGATCAGCTGAAGAAATTGCTATTACCAGATATTATTATCCATTCAGTTCACAACTTCTGTTCTAAAACTTAGGATTCTTTCTTATATAAAACTTGCTTCTACGCCAAGTCAAGTGCAAGAAGTGGTTAGGGACTTCATCAACAGGGGACAGATGAGAGTGGGAGGTGGCAAGCCGACGCACACTCACACACACACACACTCACACACACACTCTCTCTCAAACACACTCTCTCACACGCACAAGCTCCTGTGGCCAGTGTTGAGCATGTGAAACTGTTGAAAAGTCAATAAAATTCAATTGCAACGATCGTAAATCATAAAATTTATAACCGTAAAGTGACAGCTCAGAGCAGGCTCTGGGAATGCGCCTGCGCATGCGCTCACGAGTACGTGAGCAGGCAGTCAATGAGAGCGAAGATGCTGCAGTGGCTGCAGGCCCACAGTACAGATGGAGCCACACCGATAGTGGCATCAGTGGCGGCTACCGGAGGTCCGACATCAGACGGGCGGGCGAACATCGATCGAGAGGCCAGGCTCAACGATCGACAGACAGATCGCCCGACCGACTCGGCGACAAGCGGGCCACGACGATGTGATCTACTTTACATTGCGCTGCATTCCCATTGCTCGTAGCTGCTACCGACTGGAGCCGGGCTTTCGCATCATGTGGCGCTTGCAGTTCCACTATCAGCTTGGTTATCTGCGGAAGTGCAGGAGTTGGAGGAGGAGGAGGTGGAGGAGCAGGCAGGCAGGTAGGCAGGCAGTCCAACCAGCCAGCCAGCCAGACCACTGGCCTCGCACTGGAGACGCAGCAGATGCAACAGTCGAGATTAGATCATTGAGCTCTGTGCGCATTTTGCGATTCACAGAAATTGGTAGTGCACACACATGGGCCGCGCAGCAAGGCCGCGCAGAGATCTTATCAGATAGGCAGAGCGACAGAGAGAGAGAGAGAGAGGGAGAGAGAAAGAGGGAACGAGCTGTGGATCTGCGAGACGATGTTGTCCATGTCCATGACAACGGAGTGGGTCTCAGCTGGCGCTTCCTTCGAGCTACAGCTACGGCTACGGCTGCAGCTTCCTTTTTACGCAGTCAACTTGCTGCCCATTGGATGCGCTGCACTCATGAATAATGCATGCGGAATCTGCCCATTCGCATAGAAGTCCCTATATGGTGTCGCCTATCAGATCAGTTGTCATAATTCTCATATATTCTGTGTGTGAGAGAGCGCCCGCTGTCTGCCTGGGAACTGGCCTGGCCAGGCCTGGCCAGTGGATTGGCTGAATGTCCTTTCCTCCGTGTCATCATCATCTTTACATTTTTTGTTTCGCTCTTTCTGCTTTATTCACATTTTTTGTATGCGTATTTTTATTTTTCACTAATTAAAAAGCGCGACATAAAAAAATAACATTGAATCAATCATTTGTTGAAATTTGATTAATGGTTGTTCTTTGATATATGCGGACGGACGGACAGACAGACGTCGACCTCGCTGCTGCGGCGGGCTGAGTCATAATTTCATCTTGCTCAATGGAAACAACAATATTTTCTATTAATTTATGAAATCAGGATGAAATCTATTTCATGTAGTTCACCTTCAGCTTGAGTCTATATTTATAAAATTAGGCTGTGCCGGTGCCGGTGCCTGTGCCGATGCCTGTGCCGTTGCCTCGGCCTGGTCAGGTATCTCGAGACAATCGACAGATTATGTTAATGATTTCAGGATAATTATGACTTTGGCTACAACGACGGGAGCTGTAAGCCAAGCCAGCAAAAGCCAATATGACCTTTGGGCTAGTCTGATAGTCGCTGGACGGCATTCGATCAATTTGTAGCTGTCCATCAGCAAAGTATTTCAACTTAATTATAGGTTTACCGATATATTGCGAAAACACTCTGCGAAATATTGAAGCGGGCCTCGTTTCGCAGATTGTCCCGCGGCAATTTTCAGAAGCATTGCGACGTGTACAGCTGCCTCATCTTCTTCATCTTCGGTGTTTTGGCCTGCAAGCGTTGCCTGCCACACCCTCATTGATTTCTGGCATCTTGGACAGAGCTGTCTGGTCTGTTGGGTCTGTGTCTGGGGTTTGGGTTCCTGGGCTTGGCTCGCATTTTGCATATTAATTGCCATGGCCAAGCGACTGGCGCATGCCATTGGCGTAACGCTCCAAGATGGTGAACATCATCAAGCTCCAAGTGCTTCGGCTGCTGCTGCTGCACTTTAAATCGATTTCGTTGGGGTAATTGATGTAGCCGACGTTACAGCAATCCGTCAATGGGCGGCCATCGATGTGGCAAATATGGCGGACAGATTAATCGGCTGCAGGATTATAAGATCACAGCATCAGCCACAATTGCAGCTTCTGTACTGTAGCCCAGCGCCCCTGGCGCTGATTGTGTGTTAACACCATATTCGCTTACAATACGAGTATGTTATCGTGCGATCGTGTAATGGGGCCTTCTGTCGATTTTTCAAATTAAACTTACGACCGGCCTTCCTTCCTTCCATGCCTCCGCCCAGTCTACACGTTCCAGCACGTTCATTATACCTCCATCCATATTTATGAACTCTGCTGATCGTTCGCCGAACTGGAACCTAGCGCCAAGTGCAAATACTCGTCCAAGCACTCCACTGAGGTGGACCACATCATGTCTATTCATCAAGTGCTCTGGGAACATATGTAAATAGCCGATCTGGTATTGCCTCCTTAGCAGTTTGTCGAAGAAAAGAAGTATATAAGGAAGAGTTTATTGGAGTAAGACTATCCTAACTTGTTCTGAATAGAAATTTCATTGAATAATTCTTGGCATAACCATGTAGTTTAGTATATATACTAGGACTAGTAACTGGTTTTTGAGCTAAGCCGGATGTGAATCTGATTCCATTATTGGCTTGGAATGTCCTATAGAAAGAGAAATGTCGATTCTGGATCTGAGTAGAATATAGAATATAGAACTTAGAATATGGAATATAGAATATAGAACATAGAATATAGAATATAGAATATAGAATATAGAATATAGAATATAAAACATAGAATATAGAATATAGAATATAGAATATAGAATATAGAATATAGAATATAGAATATAGAATATAGAATATAGAATATAGAATATAGAATATGGAATATTGTATATCTCTAACATTTCTCACATAATTCAAACTTGTTCAACATATTATTTAGTTCAATAACAAATATATGTTCTGTTGATAGTAATCCATGAAAGTATCACAAAATTAATATTTTTAATTATAATAATTGAACTGAAAATGATATCGAGATAGCGCTCAAGTGGCTAAAGTTGACAAAAACCACTCAGGTCTGCGCTGAGCTGCTTAGAGTAAGCAGTTCAGTCAGTCAGTCGAGTCGAGTGCCTTTGGCGACTTGGCTGCTTATCTGAATGCGTTTTCTATTTGTGTTTGGAATTGAAAATGAAGTTCGAATCGCTTTGATAAACATTCATTAATTATGTAAACCAGTGGCCAGCGGAAGATAGCTGGACTTCAGCGCGACACGCATAAGTAGTTGATAAGCAGCTGAATTGAGTCTGTTGTTTATATTAAAGTTATCTAAGCTGGCAGTTGAGAGATCTGTAAATGGATCTCAATCAGAATCAGAATTGGAATCTAAAGAGGGTGACAATTTTTCCACTTTGAATGAAGTCTTTAGCCGCTCGCTCGCTCGCTTGACAGTAAGTGGTGCAAAGATAATGGGGACACATGTCTCCACACATGCTCTTCAATGCTCTCAGTCAATCGTCTCAATGTTTGCAATCTTTTTGTTTTTTGGTATTTTGCAGCTCCTGCCGCCGAATGTGACGCAGACACCTGAAGATGTCTCGGCGAACGTGAATGCATCTTCATTGGTGATGACAAACGCGCCGGCTCTGAGCCCCACGGGTGGTGTCGACTGCCAGGCGAGCCAGCAGCAGCCAGGCGGTGGAGGTGGTGGTGCCGGATCTGGCACTGGAGCTGGAGGAGGAGGAGGCGATGCCTCAACGGGCGCTCTAAGTCCCGATGCGCTTTCGCAGAACTCAAATGCGGCCACGGGATCAGCTGTGGCTGGCGCTGTCGCTGGCCCCGATGCGATTACCGGTGGCTCCCTGGACAGCAGCGCTGTGGGCACAACGCCTACAACGGGCAGCTCCTGCTGCGAGAACGGCCGTCCCATTATGACCGATCCGGTCTCTGGCCAGACGGTTTGCTCCTGTCAATACGACTCAGCACGGCTGGCGCTATCCAGCTATTCGCGCCTGCCGGCTGCCAGCGTCGGGGTCTATGGCTCGCCATATCCATCGACGGATCAGAACCCCTACCAGAGCATCGGCGTAGACAGCTCCGCCTTCTACTCGCCGCTGGTAAGTGAAAGCCAAGACGGCTAAATGGATTATCTCCACATATGACTTTAATTGTGTAGTCAGCGGGCAGACGTTGCCAGAGACCTCAAACAAAGCAGTCGAGGCATGGATGAGTATGAGTACGACTACAGCTACGAGTTCAAGGGAAAGGGTATACAACAACGGCTTGTCAATGTAGTCGAGTAAATCGAATTATCATTATGGCTGACTGAAGCTCAGTCAAACCTCATTTAGTCGCTGCTACAGCTACAGCTTGTATCGGAGTTTATTCCTCTCTCCCTCTCCCTCTCTCTCTCTCTATCTCTATCTCTATCTGGCTGTCTCTTTCTCTGGTGCTGACTACCATTGTGATATTCGATACTTTGCGCAACGAAAGGCAAAATCATTGGAAACAAAACATATTGCCCCATGGCCTCAATTACACTCCCAGATGAAGCTTGCCATGCATTTGTATGTGTGGGCTAATCGAGCTTATGCTTTTGTATGCATCTCATTCAAACACACACACACACATGTGAGAGAGTGTATGTGTGTGTGTGTGTGTGCCCTTTGTATTTTCTAAGTGACCACAGAAATGTACACGGCCAACATGCACACAGTTTTAAATGACATACTAGATGACATACTCGAGCTTCGAGAGGGCAGCGGGTTTTGAAGAGATGGAGCTGGAGACGTAGCTGTAGCCAGAGCTGGAGCTGTAGACAGGCATACACATTTAGCTGTGGACAGCACAAACAAACAACATAAATATTTGGCCTTTGTAGCGACCTACAAGCTACCAATTAATAGGCCAATCAGTTAGCGCTGCTTCTTCTCTAAATAAAGCCTAGAACTATATATATTTTAATATTGTTGAGTTTATTGAAATTCATTTATGAACATGGAAAAAAGCTTTACATTTTGAAAAAAGCTTTTCATTTTGTTAAGTGAATAAAAGTGTTGATTGAAGTAACTCTTGAAAGCTTTTGGCATTCAAGATTCTGTTATGATTGGGCAGGTCTTTAGATGAAGGATTTCCTTTAAGACAATTTTTTCGATAGAATTTTGAGTTTGTTCGTTTATAAAAATCTTCAAAAATTCTCTTTAATCTTCAGAAATTTTCAATATATTTTTTAATATTTACAAAAGATATCTTAAATATGTATATAAAATATATATACAATATTTATATCCATATTATAAATGCAAATTATATATATAATTATAATAAACCCCTTCAAGTTTATCTCTCCTGCAAGTTCCACAAAATTTCTTATTACTTCATAAAATAAAATTCTTTGAAATTTCACTCTCCACACATACACAATGTCTTGGCCCAATTCTTAACTTAATAATACCCAAAAGCAGACTTTTATGTAATTCCAGCAACAAAAAAGTTAAGTAAAAAGTGAGAAACTGAGTGCGCAAGGGAGACGAGTCTTCTGCGTGATACCAAATAAGCAGCTACCAATGTGTCATGTTAAATTGTTATTTACAAGAACAGGAAATTCAAAGTGAATCGTAGCCGTTCTCGTTCCCGTTCCCCTTTCTTCTCGCTGCCTTGCTGGCACCTGGCATATGCACCTGAGCGCTGGGCTCGCTCTTATCCAAGTTCTCTTTTAATTAAGAAAATATCATTGGCTGCGCGTTCGCACATTCAGCGTGCGATAAGAAGTCGAGGGAGGCTACCGCCCCCAGGGGCGTAGAGGGGGGCAGTTAGAAATTGGTTCTACTCATAGATAGTATAGTGTAGATAGTGTGAAAGATCTGCTGACATTTAACTGTTGTTCATATGGGAGTGAGGCAGGCAGCAGCGGCAGCAGCTGGCAGACAATCTCGTAAATCAGAGTTCATGTATTTGGTCGGCCTTCGTTTGATATGAAATGCGCAGGCCATGTAGATAGAGAGTCAACGATATCATATCCGATACCTGTTTCCCCGTTTTTCCAACTCATATATGTTTATATAAATATATATATTTCGATTGAATGACATTTCGATAAATATATTTGTCACTCCGTCGCCAGCATCGTCATCGTCAGCGGCGGCAGCGGCGGCGGCGTCGGCAAAAGGTGAGTTAAAAAATTAATAAACAATGGCATACATGATGTTAAGCAATTAAAAATGTTAATGCCATTTCATAAATCAAGACTCCAAACAACAGTCAAGTCGGCTCGGCCAACCAGATTCGCCGCTAGACTCTACCCAACTAGCCCAACTGCTCATCTGGCCCCCGATCTGTGACCAATAGTTGTCGCTCATAAATCGCCAAAGAAACAAAAACATCTATAAGGTCATACGGCGGCCATACGCTTCCAATATTAAAATTAAGAGTGTTCGAACCCATAACGACAATAATCGCAGTTCCAGCTTATTTTTTTTTGTCGATTTCTGTTTAGTTTTTCGGTTTCTGTTTCTGTTTCTGTTTGAGTTTGAGTTTGAGTTGTTGGTCTAAATTATGTTTTTGGATACACATCATTCTGTCTGGCTATAAAATATGGTCAACGTCAGCGAACGCTTGTTTCATGGCAAAATATGTTGCCAAATTATAAATTCCATGTTAACAAAATCGTCAACTTTTTTTCGTGGATACTGTGGGAAAATCATTTTGTCTGTCGCTCCTATGCCTTATGCATCACATTAGTCTAAGGTCGCACAGACAACGAAAATATATTATAAATTTATAAAATAAATAATTAGAATTAAATTTTGTGAATTTGTTGTTTTCACTGTATTTAGAAGACGTTGTATATGTGTTTGCAATCAGTCAAAAAATTGATTGAAGCAATGATGTAGAGGCTAAGGTTAGAGGTTGTGACTAGGCAGCTGAAATTTGAGCATCAGATCTTTTATGGCTTATAACTTAGCTATATGATGGGGCTTTTAGGAATTTTGTACAATTATTGTGTATTTAACTACAAGAAAGTGCTTATGCCGTTTAAGTAAGCTAAATCAATCAAAAATTGATTGAAGCAGTGATGTACCGCCTTAAAGGGTAATGCAAATTATCTGAAGTTTCGATAGAAGTTTCCTGTAGGATGAGTTTTTAAAAAACTCATGTACATTTATGTAAGTAATTGAGTTTATTTCAATGAAATGACTTCAATCAATCAAATACATGATTAGCTGACTATCATACAGCCCAAGACGCTTAGAGCTAGGCAGCTGAAATGTGTATAGAAGCAACATAGTGAGTTGATAGTTGGCTTTAAAAGTGTTTTGCAGAACTCGAACAGTAAAGTACTTTGACTTGAGGTTACAGACTGTTTGAAAAGCAAAGGATTTCATATAAATTCAGGATATATATTTATATAAACTCTCAAAAAAATAAAAAAAAACTCTATAAAAAATTAGAAATAAACTCAAAAGAAATTATTATATAATATACAAACTCTATTCAATTAAATCATCATTATTTATCTTTCGCTTCAATCATTTCAGAGCAATCCTTACGGCTTAAAGGACTCAGCAGCTGGCACTGAAATGGGCGCTTGGACCTCAGCTGGGCTGCAGCCAACAACGGGCTATTACTCCTACGATCCAATGTCTGCATATGGGTAAGTTATGGAAAATTTTACCATATATATATATGCCATATAAATGGTTGTGGCTGGGTCGGGAGCTGGGGCTGGTGCAAATCAAAAGCAATTGTGCGCCCATAATTAATTGTTAAATATATTTGCGAGTACTTCAAATTGATTTGAATTTAATTGCGCGTCGCTGGGGACAGACAGCGAAAGGGACTGGGACTGGGACAGAGTCTGACCAACCAGCCAGCCAGCCAGCCAGACAGAGGCGATAATAAAATTTGAATTGTGAAAATTGCTAGAGCGCGCGAAATTATTTATTTATGATTGCGGCGAAAATAATCGCAGTTAATTGCACGCCACAGTGAGCTGTGTGTGTGTGCGTGTGTGTGTGTGTGTGTGTGTGTGTATATAATGTTCTCTTATACATATATACACACATATGTGCTTGTGTGTGAGGCACACGCACCAGCAGCAGCAAAATATTGACACGGATACGTTGCAGCGGACAGTCAACGGACATGCAACTGCAACTGCAACTGCAACTGCCGTCGCGCTTGCCCCATGAACGTTGCGTGCGTAAAGCTCATGAAAGCTGAGCTGCAACAGGGAATGAGACTGCGACTGCAACTGCGACTGAGACTGAGACTGGGGACCGGGTCTGGGCTGTGACTATGGCTCTGGCTTTGGCTCTGGCTCTGGCTCTGAGTGAAGCCAGCGATAGGTGTGAGTAAATGAACGCCATGTTGGCCGCCATATTGAGCGAGAGTACACACGTTTGACAGACATTTAAAAGAAGAACGAGCCGTTGCCAGAGTGAGAGAGAGAGAGAGAGTGAGATAGGGAGAGTGAGTGCGTGTGTGTGGGTGGGTAGTTGGGCATAAAGTGCTCTGCCGCGCGTCCATTTGGAGCCAATGTCACTTGTCGTGCTTGGCATTATTTGTTTAAAATGTGTGTTCATTGCTGTAAATTGCTACTCACAGATAATAACAACAACAACAACATGTAATTATAATTGCCAACTAAAATTAAATTGCATGTGCACACACACACACAGACACACATATATATAATAATATTTTAGATATATGTTTCTATAAAAACTTTAGCGACGTGGCTTTTATTGTTTTTTTTTTGGTTTTTGTTTGTGTGTGAACAAGAATTCGATTTGTTAACAAGATTATGGGCAGCGGTCGAGCTCGCAGACTCAGGCTTAAAAGCCAGGCACACACACACACATACACACACACACACACTCATTCACTGCAAAAATAGAATGCGTGGCAATTAGCAACAAATGAACGCTTGTGCTCGTCAAATTGTAAAACATTAGAGAACAAAAGCGCACTAAACATACACAAACACATACAAAACACACACACAGGTACACACACACACACACCTATACACACCTGCATGTGGCTGCATCCGCCGGTTACGGTCAGCCTACGCGATAATAATACGGCGGGAACTAATCGCCAACTGCGATGTTCGCTCAGCTTTCGTGCACCAAATTACAGAAATCGTAACATTTGTTTTTAACGTTCATAAGATGCTTAAGCAAATTGCAAATGCAATAAAAACAACATGAATACAACAAATAACAACAAAAGAAATTAAAAAAGGAAAAACGAAAAAAGTTTACAACGACTATTAAATACCTTGCACAGGTGCGCAGGCTATATTTAGCATGCTTGTTCGTTTTGTTGTCGAAAGCTGATTAAATTATTCCAGATTTGTTAGAAGTCTTTATGGATCGTATATATCGTGTATATTTGCATGGTATTATATATGTTATAGTATATATATATATGTTATATATACAACGGAAATCATTCTGATAGCGCCACAAGCCTTTTCACTCATTTGTTTTGGCTAATCTCTTTGTTTTTATTGCAAATAAATCCCGAATTTTACAATTCTCATTTGTGATTTGTGTGCTAAGAATATAAAGTTCGTTACGAAAACTGTTTTATATATAGTTTTATTTTAAGTAGAATTGATCAGAGTTGGGTAGATACAAATTGTGTTTTTTATAGCTCAAATGATCTATATTATATGGAAAAAAGAAGAAGGAAAGAAAGTTGGATATCTGAATCTGATGATGTATGAATCAGTATACTAGAGATCATATATGTATATGTATATATAGTATATATATACATATACAGTCGAGTCTCGATAATTTGTACCCCGCTAAATCAATAATCGCGATAAATCGAAACAAATTCTATCCCCTTGAAAAAAATTCGTTACAGTCGAGTCTCGATAATTTGAATTTCTGTGTAAATCGAAAAAAAACTGATCCCCTTGCCATTTCGAATTATCGGGACTCGACTGTATATATTTCTATCAGGCATTTATAACAATCTTTCTATATGTTTATTTATGATATGTTCTATAGAAGGTGCAGAAGAAGATAACAAAAATATGATTCATTGAAGTACTTAAAAATTTTGCAAAAAAACCCTGCACAACTGATGAGGATTTCTTTGAAGAGGACAAAATACATATTCATGAATGAATATTATAAATATACATTCATACATCATATAGAATATTTAGTTTTTATATTAGTATGCAGCATATATAACTTTCTACTTTGAGACTCTAAAGTATGCTATTATTATAGTATTATTATTATATATAGTATAGTATATATATTTGAAGCCTTTTGGTTTTCCGTCAACTTATTTGTTATAATATTTTTTTTAGCTTTTTAATCTTTACTTCTGATTATTTTTATAAATTATTGAACTATCTTAATACAATATATATAAATATAATATATATAAATATAGCTGTTGCTGACCCTCTACATCATGAAATTGCCATAAAACGTTTGTTGTATATCTGTTTTAGCAGATAAACAGAGAAGCTGTCTCAAGAGAACTTCTAACATATGAGCTTCAGTATGCAGGAAGCATATGGAACTTACATACCTTCAGACCGCAAAGTATCCGGAAATTCTCATTTAAAAAAGCCCGCGCTAGATATTTTTGAAAATTTCTTTATTTTGTTATGTTGTTAGCACTGTCCTCAGTTACTGTGCCAAAAATAAGCGCTATCTGTCAACCCGAGTATTTACAGCAGCTGTCCAAATCAGTCGACTTCAGAAATTTTTTTTATTCAAATGAGAATTTCCATTTTAAATGAGAATTTCCGGGTACTTTCCGGTCACAAGGTATGCTTACACATTATCCTTGATACTTACATTTTATCTTCTTATCTTATCCACTTGGATGTATGCCTAAACAAAACCTGCCCAACATCATTTTATTAGAAGATTGAATAATAATGAAGCACATCAATTATTTTCAGGATTATTCTTTGATAGTTAAGATAAGATGATGTTGAGAAGGTTTTGCCTCTTCTAGCCCAAAAATAATGCTTATTCCGAGTGCTTGAAGAAGAAGAAAACTGAGACATAAACTTTAAAAGATATATAAAACTCACAATATATAATATACAATATATACACCAACAACCATTAACAAAAAAGATTTACCCGCCTTCAAAATGCATTTTCCGTTTTTTACATAGTTGCAAAAGTTTTAGAAAAGTTTTTTCTTTTAACAAAATTTAATAGGATTGAATTTGTCTCTTCGGTTAAGTTTGGCAAATCGATAGCTTTAAGCGCCAGCATTTACATCCTTTTTGCAGACTTTAGACTGGGGCTATTCCGTCAGGCAGGCAGGCAGGCGGCAGGCAACTTACTTGCGAGCAGCGTGAGCAGTGAGTGAACAAATTTGTGAGTGCCCAACGTCCTTGTGCCAGACAATAATAGCAAAAACTCAAACATCAACTTCGACGCTGCATAAAAATCGTGCACATTTCTTCTTCTTTTGCGCCGTTTTTTCTAGATTCAGCTTACCGCAAAAAACGAAAATAAAAATGTGAAAAAGAGCAAAGGATGCGCCGAGCAATGGGGGCAGGACAACGACACCAACGAGTCCACAGCAGCTTCCGAGGCTGGCAGGCAGCACAGTTTCCTTCTTTATCTTGTTGTAAAATTCACCGCACAAACTGTTGATTCTGCGGCACCATAAAAATCCCATGAAAAATTAACAAAAAAAAAAAAAAAAGAGTAGAGAGTAAAGGGAGAAAAGGAGAAAAAAAGAAAATGCTGTCGGCTCTCTGGGGAGCTGTTGCACAGATGAGTTGCAGCTGGATATACGCATGGCTGGGGGGTGGCTTAATTTAGCTAGCAGAGCTTTACAGCATGGCAGATGTGGGTGAAGGCGAGCTGGATAAAAATGCAAACGCAATAACTGGGCTCCGGCTCGGACTAGTAACTCCAGCTCCAGCTCCAGCTCCGGCTCCTGCTATTGCATCCGACTCTGTTTCCCAGTTGCATACTCAAACCCAAAAAGTTGACCATACGCTTATGGCGTTGTCGTCCTCGTTATTGTTGAGTGTTGTTCTCGTTGTTGTTGTTGTTGTTGCTGTTGTTGTTGTGCGCTGTTTCACAACTATGTTTTACAATATTTTGACGTTGTACTACACTGGAGGTGTGGCATCTGTGGGTGGTGCACAGCTCTAGCTCTGCATATGAAAGCATCAATTTAAATTGTTCGCATTTTTAATGAATTTTCATGTTTGTTCGTTGTAGCGCAGTGTAATAGAAAAAAACGACATGCCTTGACCATTACACTAACCAGTTTGTCTCTCTCTCCCTCTCTCTCTTCCTCTCTCTGTCTTTCAGCTATGGAGCCAGCTATGACTTGGCTGCACGTCGGAAGAATGCCACACGTGAGTCGACAGCCACGTTGAAGGCGTGGTTGAACGAGCACAAGAAGAATCCATATCCCACCAAGGGTGAGAAGATCATGCTGGCCATTATCACAAAGATGACGCTGACTCAGGTCTCGACTTGGTTTGCGAATGCACGTCGTCGTCTGAAGAAGGAGAACAAGATGACCTGGGAGCCAAAGAATCGCACGGACGATGATGACGATGCTCTGGTGTCGGATGATGAGAAGGACAAGGATGATGTGGAGTCCAGCAAGGATTCACATGGCGGCAGCTTGGCCAAAGGTAGTCAGTCCATTGCACAGGTATTCCAGGCAATTGTAGCTGAGCTTTGCTATTCTTTCTCTCCCTCTCTTTTGTAGATGTGGCCAAGGATGAGGAGGACCTCATCGACGAGGACCAAAAGAGTCTTGGTCAAGCGAATATTTTGCGCGCTGGCTTTGGCTATCCTTCGGGTGGCTATCATGGTGGCAGCGGAAGCAGTCATCCGGCTGCGTATAATCCGTATCATCATCACCATCAACATCCCGCCTATTATCAGCCGCAACAGACGGTGCTGCCAGCTGCCTTCCATGCGGGTGAGAGCGGCCTGGCCATGGCCAGCAAGCATAGCGAACATAGCGATCCAAAAAACCAGCTAGGCCGGGACTGTGGAGTGCCGATTCCAGCTACGAAGCCCAAAATCTGGAGCTTGGCCGACACAGTTGCCTGCAAGACCCCACCACCGGCATGCATGGGCCCAGGGCAATTGATGCCACAACAGCAGCAGCAGCAGCAGCAGCAGCTGCAGCAGCAGTCTATGCAGCAGCAACAGCAGCAGCAGCGTCATCTGCATCCGCAGTCCCAACAGGAGAGTCTGGGCATGGCTACCTCCCAGGTGCACCAGCATCAGCATCAGCAGCAGCAGCAGCAGCAGCAACAGCTGCAGATGGAGCAACAGCCGCTGGCGATGGGCAGCCACCTGTTCAACGGAACGCCGTATGTCAGGGCGCATACTACGGCCTACGGGGGTTTTCTAGGGGCTACGACGCAGCAGCTTCATACTACGAGCACGAACAGTGCAGTCCCATACAGTCCCAGTGGAATGCACAGCAGCAGCAGCTCCAACGGCACGCATACGCCTACCATCCCTACTACGGCAAACCCAAATCCGAGCGAGGCCATGAGATTGGGCCTGGGCCTGGGTCTGGGCCTGGCCGAGTCGCCGGCATCGGTGCCATACCCAGCGGTGCGTCAGTCGCAGCCATCTCAATCCACAGCGAGTCAGCGGGCGATGGCGATGGGGTTTCCCGAAGCCCAACCCGATACTCCACCCCAAACTCCGCCGAATATGAAGGTGCTGAGCGGAGCTTTGAGTCTGCTGCCTACCGCTTCGCAAATCCCTATGACCGCTACCTGTCGCAGCAGTAATGCCGCCTACAACAATCCCGGCTGCAACTATCCCATGAACTTCTCCACGCGCCTCAACGACTACGAATACCCAGCGAGCCACAACAGGGACGACTACAGCAGCGGCAACAGCAGCGCCAGCAGCAGCTCCTCCTCGCCCCATCTGCAGCGCACAGCGGACAACATGTTCAAGCCGCTCTTCAAGAGGTACACTCACTCAAAATAGTCCATGCACAGTAAATGACTAACAAATTTCCCTTTAGCCTGACGTCCGTCTAGACGGTGGGACAAAAGACCTTATGTATTTGCAATATCGTATATACACACACACCCCTCACATCCACATGTATATAACATAATTTAGGTAAGATCTGAAATTGAGAGAGATATATTTATGCTTTACAGTTATTTCTAACATTATCTCTGCAGATTTCTGGGCTCGTGCAACAACGTAATTTGATTGTGTAATATTTAACACTTAATATATATAAACACACGCATATACCACATTGGTACAGATGTACCAAAACCACTAACACTTAATATTAATATTAATAATAATAATAATGAAAAGCCGTGCATTGTCTTAAACTATATCTGATGTAAGCATTATAATAGGAACAGCTTCTTTTATAGACCGCATTGTAATTGTATACAGGCACCTTTAAACACTTAGCATTAAGATTATAAACTGTGATAAATTTTACATTGTTTAACAGACTTCAAATTAAAAGAAAAAACATACAACAAAAAACAAAATAAACAATAGTTCAATAGTTCTCTATAAATTCATAATATTACAAAAAATAATTTAAAATTCGTTCAATACAAAATAAATCTTTGTAATCCTAACAAATATTGTGTTTTTATTGTTGGCTGGGTATATGTTATATGAAAGGTACCTGAAATATAAGCTTATAATGTACCTAAATTGCTAAGAGTGTAGTCAAGGCTCTTGTGATGAAATCTTAGTGAAATAACTGAAATTATTTAAGAAAAAGTAATAAATTGGATTAATCTGTTAGTCAAGGCTCTTGTGATGAAACCTGAGTGAAACAACTCAAATAATTTCAGAAAAAGTAATAAATTGGATTAATCTGTTCAGAGAATCTGGTACAGGTAATGCTTGGTACTTTCTGTTACAGAACTCACAAAAGTAAAAAGTTATTGATGAAGGATGATAAGACTCATTGTAAACAAAATTCACACTTATTTCAGAGATAATTTGGATGCATAAGGTATAATGTACTCTTGGTACTTTTGGATTAATCAAACTACAAATTTATTTGATAAAGACAGAGAGTCAAGGGAAATCCAAACTCATTTCAGCTATTACTTGAATGCACATGGAATCAAGAAAAGAATCAACAGCTGTAGCTAATGTACCTAATGTACCTACCTAGGTACAACTCAAGCCCATTGAACTGGCTGCCTTTAAATGTGCTTCAGTCTAGCTGAAAAGTTTTCATTTAAATCAGAGCTAATTACCTTTACAACATTTCAGTTTTTTCTTTTGCCCAGTGAAATTAACATAAATTACATATTATAATTCATTACATCGAGCCATGTACCCAAATGTCATTTGTAGCTGAGCTGAAAGCAGAGACATGTACATTAAAAACCAAAAAAAAAGAAATGGCATTAATGCAAACGAACAGCAAAAAGTGGAAGAGTGGAAAGCGAACTACTTAAATGCAATTTAATGTGCATTGTGTACTACATTTGGGGACTTACAAATGAGCTCTATGAGAGTGGAGGTATTCCATAAAATGCAATGATGAAGAAACTAAAGTTGCTCTTAAATGGATATCAAGTCTTTAAAATACTTCATTTTATTTAAGGCCAAGCTTAGCTATTGCCCAACAGCTGTTGAGTGTGAAAACATATTCTGAAGGCTTAAAGAACGGAATACCCCTACTATATATGTATATATGTATATACCATGAGCCACAAGCCCTATTGTAGTGCGAAGCGAGGTTTTAGCACACAGCCACGATAAATTACGCGACACAGAAAACGTTTGCTGTCAAAGTCTACAACTTGGAGTCTCTCTCTCTCTCTGTGGAGTGTGTGTTTGTGTGCGGGGAGGCTGGTGTTTTCAAGGGGGAGCCGAACAATTTGTAACGACTATCGGCATTTGATAAATTAACATTCAGCAGTTTCTCGATTATGCAACAAATTGTCATTTGAATTGAAATTGACAGCCGCTGAAGGCAATAAGTTGCGATAAATTTCGACGTATTTGCCCGATGACGATGACGACGATGACGATGACGATGACGATGTAAGTTGAGGTGATTAATTTGGTTTTAGTTTGACACACTTGACATAGATAGGCAAGTATTTAACTGGTATGTAAAGCCGCGTGCAGTCCATAATACAAATTTCTTAAACGGTTTCTATACGTAATCCTCTTTAACTCTCTCGCTCTGTCTCTCTCTCTGCCCCTCTCTCTGTCTATGTGTGTCTTAAGCTATCAGCGGGATATTAGTTCCGTTCCCATAGTTCCCATAATGCAGTCTTATGCGCTTTACGAGTTGTTTTACAATACTAAACGAGCTGCAGTGGGCATAAAATTTCCCATTACAAATGCGGCCAATCAGTAAGCCGGCTAAATTAATCGCATCACATGCCATCGCCACAGTCAGCCAGTCGGCCAGCCAGCCAGCCAGCCAGGCAAGTCCAGATCCTGCGCTTCGTATAGCGATCTCATTTATGGCCCATAAACCATAGTAGCTGCAACGTCTTGAGGCAGACCTCGTTGCTGTTGCTGTTGCTGTTGCTGCAACCGCAGTTGGCAGTTAGCAGTCGGCAGTCGGCAGTCGGCAGTCGTCGGTCGGCAATCGGATTGAGCATTGTTTCTGGATCGGTCACCAGCGGTGAGGATATACGACAGTTAACTTATCTTGCATCCACTTAACGTCTCGTGGCAATAAATCAATCCAATGCTCAAAATCACGTTGGCAGCCAGAAGGCGAATTAATCACTTTGAAAATTGTTACCCATTTGGAAACTTGTCGCATTAACTTCCCAGCTGCATGCAACCCGTTTCGTATAAAAAAACACACATAGATATATACGTATATATTATATATATATATATATATTTATATACATATATATATAGAGAGAGAGAGAGACCAGTTGGTCGATCGAAACGTGTGTGGGCAATCCTTCAACATCATGTGAAAATCGTGGTTATTTATGATTGACAGTTTTAGGCACTATTAGATATTAGAGAGCTATTATTTAAAAGGTTCAAAGTGGATGTCTTTCCAGAGATGCTTAGTATAAGAGTTAGGCGAAGTTTTGTCGGTCAATATCAAAAATATGACAGATTTCTGAAAGTAGATATAGAGAGCTTTAAGTATTTCGAATTTCATTGAATTGTTACTTTTCTCTGCAAACTATTAATATAAATTGAAACTGTTGAAGATGAGAAATCTACAAAGCTGTAAGAGTAAGTAGGGCTCGTGGGCGAAGCTATAAACTATATATATTCTTGATCAATATGAATAGTTTAGTTTGTTTGCTTTTCCGACTGATCAGTCAGTCTAGCATGATCTATAGCGCAGTTGACCAAACTGAACTCTTACAATAAATTATAGTAATATAACTAATCTAAGATTCATTTAAGTAACAAGCATAACTGATCCTAACAAGAAGCTGAGTACTACAGTCTAGGTCTATTTGCCATCCTAGACATGCTTAAAAATCAGCATGAACTCTAAACCCTTTTCATATTTATAATAATAATAAGAAACCTTTCAACTGCGCATGCAAACAAATTGCGTCTGCCTTGATTATGCTCAAAAATGTCTTCCATTCATATCGTATCGTATATTTGGATATTTGGCTAGCAAATTGCTTAAATACTTGTGCCTATTAAAACAATTAGTCACTGGTGCTTCGGCTAAGACCACATGAAGAAGTTTTATTAAATTTTCACAAATTTTCATATTCATCGAGACTATTCACACTCAATTATAAACATACCAAAGAACACAAATTTGCCGAAAATAATTAAAGTGAAATTCCAGTAGATGAGTTTTGTCTCTGTTAGCAGGAGTTGCCAACGAAGCGGAGCACGTCTAAGGGCTGTGTCAGACCCAAATAAGGGAGGCTAACCCACTGGCGAGGCCTGCCCAAGATTCAAGATGCTACAAGAATGCAAAGTGTCATTTAAGTGAAACAAGACGAGAACAAATATACAGACACTGCCAGTCAGTCCGACTTGGCTTGGCTTGGGTTTGGGTTTGGGTACCAAAAGGAGGTCTGGTCTGTCAGGCCTCTAGCTCTGCGCTTGTGTATGTGTGTGTGTGTGTGTGTGTGTGGTGTGTGTGCTCATGTCGTTTGGCTGGCAGTGCGTTGCATCCTTAGCATCCATGCAGCTTGCTTACGCAGCCTCTATAAATTATTGCTGCTGCTTGTCATGTACGGAAATCCTTGTGTCAGTGTAGCCGAAATGCCAGGCTCTCTGCCATTGACAGAGCACGGGCATGGCACGGCACGGCACGGCATGGCATGGCATGGCATGGCAAGAGATACGTTTTCAACAAGATTAGAATTTCGTTGCAACGCACAAAGCCTCAGAAACAATTCAAGCAGACACACATCTCGCAACTATAACAATTAATATCCTGGCAACTGCTGCCGCCGAGGAATGGGCATGCATTGCGTCTGCGCACATTGGGGCGTATGCTTGATGCCGTATGCTAATTTAACCCATTCCCCGACTCTGCATTCGACACACGACTGTGTTTGAGTTATTAGCTTACTACTGCGTACATGCCAAGCGAACTATATTACCAAACTTGTTTCAATACAACTGAATGAGCCACTAATTAAATTGATAATATACTTAAGCTTAAGTAGCAAAATAAAGCTTATAGAGCGCAGGAAAACTTTACGTACTTAACATTGGATTACTTATTATAACTGAGCAGGTTCAGTTGTAACTCTAACTTTGGAGAATGAGAATTGCATACATAGAAGGCCGATAATAAGATAGATAAGAGATCATTATAACTGAATAAAAGTTCAGTTTCAACTCTTATTTGAATGCATGAGAATTGCATAGAAGGGCGATCATCTACATAAGGAAGGAGTCTTACATTCTGAAGTGTACCTATCAGGCAGCTATAATTAGATAACAAATTATTAAAACTGAATAAAAGTTCAGTTTCAACTCTTACTTAAATGCATGAGAATTGCATAGAAAGGCGATCACATACATAAGGAAGGAGTCTTACATTCTGATGTACCTATCAGGCAGTTATAATTAGATAACAAATTATTATAACTGAAGTTTTCTTCAGTTACTCTTATTCAGTTCAGTTCAGTTTTTATTCTTATTTGAATTAATGAGAATTGCATAGAAGGGCGATTGCTAACATAAAAAATCACAATAATACAAAAGCTCTTCTCTTCAGTTATAGACACTAATCAGCTGAATATCTATAAATATATACAGAAAATAAATTTTATATTAAGATACTTTTTGTCACTTTCAATTGATCATCTAACCGTACTTAGCATCTGCTTGCCCAACCTGTGCCGCGCTGTTGCTGAGGCGATTCATTAATTAAATTTGAACATGAAGATTTCTACTTGACCGTATTTGCTTATGGACGCCTCGGCCTAAAGCCTTCTCTAATGGACGTACATTGTTGGCCATAAATCATGACCACACGTGCAACTGCTCACTGTCTACCTTAGAGTAGAAATTGAAGAAATACGGAATTAAACGCCAAGCGAACGACTAAAAATACTCATTTACAACGATGTCAGACGCCTACAAAATGTGGGACCCATGGCCACCTTTGCGGAACCGGGTGGTGCGCTTTTTGACATCGACATGGACACACACACACCAAACACACTCACACGGAGTGAGAGAAATGTGAATTCAGACAACTTCGGTTTGATAAGATGAGTAAAAATAATTATGGCCATTAGGCGACCAGGCACTGGAGGTTGTCTTGGCTGTCTGCCTTCGCCGTGATCGTTTGGCTAGCTATTACAGTGAAGCATCATTAACATCGATTGGTTGCCCAATTTTGAAAAGTATATACTGAGCATACACATGGGCAGTCCATAAAGATTTGAATATAGCTATGTTATAGCTCTTCTATGCAATTCTCATAAAATCAAATTAAGCTGCTGGGCTGCAATAAAAGGTAGGAATTTGTGTAAGTTTTTGATATAAAAGATATCTTCTAGTTATATATATATGATTCTAAGGAACCATAGTATTAGTATATCAATTATTTTAAGCAACTTTTTATATGAATGGAAAATTGCTTAAAGAATTTATATAGAGTCAAGCCTTGTTGGAGTCTCTCAGATTTTCTTTGGAATTTTCATTGTTAAAGAACGCTAGTTAGAGGCCATTTGAAAGCAGTGTTAATGCTTATTTTTGTTTTTGAATTTTGATGTCTTTTGTATTATGCAAATCAGCGCAGGGCTAATAAATATTAATGAGTGAAATAAACTCATGCTCATGTTGTCGTCGCCACGAAGTCTACGAATATAGTGGTATTGAAAGATAGTTTTTCGTCGAAGTTTTTCATCGGAAATGACCCTTTGGGCTGGCCAGCATTTTATGTGAAGGCGAGTGTGAGTGACTGAGTGAGTGAGTGAGTGTTTCTCAGATCTGAGAGGAGCAGGTATCTTAGATGCCCTATCAAATTTCGTTATCCACTTGGCGGTCTAATTAACATGACAAAGAAATGTCACTTTGTTGAATTTATGGCATGGCACTTGGATGCTTTGGCTGTTTGGCTGCAAAGGCTGGCTGGCTGCCTGGCTGCCTGGCTGCAAAGTTGCAGATGGCTAAGATAGTATTTACGATGCCGTTTGATTGGTCTTCGAATCGATCGCCTTGTGAAGGCGGTTCAAGAAGAACAACCAGAAAATGATGAGGAGCACAGGCATAGAGAGGCAGCAAGGGCGAGAGGCAGACTATGCTAGGACAATTTCATTGTCGTTAAAACAGCTAATTTTATTATTCCGCTGACATTTAGCATCCCCACACACACAGAGAGAGAGACACAGGTTTGTCGACGAGGCCAGACGTCTTGGACCCGCAGTCCAAGGCAGTTGTCTTATCTTGTTAAAGTCCGTTAGGCTATCCCATCATTTGTTGCTCTCCCTGGCTCTCTGTATGTTTGAAATAAATTTAAATTGTGTTACCGATTTTTAATTCAACTGTAGATTATGCGTTTTGTTAGACGATTTCTCTTATCTTAATGCGCTCGCTTGTGCATACTAGTTTGTGGAGACACAGCGTCTGGCCTTACCAGGGCGTGGACTCACACAATATATATATATATATACTTTAAATATATATATACATGTATATCTTTATATATTTGTATTTGAGCCGTGCAGTGCATTGTTTAATGGAATTTTCTTGTAATGCGTGCTGAAATTGGATTTTAAAGTGCGGGTCCAACATATAATTTGTTTGTTAATAGTTTCGAAATGCACGCGGCTGCACTGGCACATGCACCGACGGCAGTATCGACCAGATTGTATCCCATAGCCCGGTATTCCGTGTGTCTGGCCGGGACTGTTTACATGGCTGGCCAGTGCATATCTGCCCATAAAATGGCCTGTTGTTGCTTAAATCGGGCGTAAGCGAATCAATTCTCATTTTAATTTATTGACACAAACACAGTCGCCCCTTGGCCCCTCCTCGCGTGGCCATGGCCATTGCTGCGCCAGCTCTGGCTCGGGCTCTGGCTCGATGAACATTGCACCAATTATACAATAACTCGACTACAATACAATTTGCATTCAGCTGCAAATTGGAACTGTCCGCCGTGCTGCCGTGCCGCCGTGGCAGTGGCCAGGCCAGGCCAGGCCAAGAAGGCAATGCCATCGACCGATTTTCATTTAATAAATGCGCATACGCCCGGTGGGCTTTTGACTTTGGCTTGCAATGCTGCATTACGGCAAATAGGAACATTAACTGCAGGCCCAAGCATGCGGGGCATACACCCACTCACACACCCACACACACACTTTGCGGCTGGCCAGAGTCAGATGCGGTAACGGTACATGCACCCACTTACAGATACCATCGACGTGCACTGCTATGCTGTCCTGTCCTGTCCTGTCCTGACCCACGTCCTGTGCCCAGGCAATAATTATTTATTGAATTTATGAATGTTCGCTTCATTTTATATCGCGGACTTAAGCGTTGTCCAACACCAGCTACAGTAATGGATCCATGTTCATTCCAGCTCTGAGTTATGGCTGCAGCTGCAACTGCAACTGGATGCTGCTTGTAATTGTTTTTCGTTTGTTTCTCTGGCATTTCAAATTTGCCAAAAATGTGTGACTTTATAATGTTAACATATTAACGATTTTTGTATATTTTAAATTTGGTTTTATTTCAATTAAAAATAAACTAAAACTTGTTAAGAAACTAGAATTTCTTGTACTTAAAACTTTTAACTATTTTATAGTTTTAGATTTGTTAACAAAACTTTTAACTATAACAAAAACTAAGACTGAGAGTTCTTTCATATAGGTATTTATACACACATGTAGTAAGTAATTATGTAAGTAATTATGTTAGTCTGTGTGTGTAAGTGTGTGTGTGTGTGTGTGTGTGTGTGTGTGTGTGCGCGTACACACTTATGTGCATGTGTATGGAACAAATGATTTGAGTGCCTTGTGTCAATGTCGCAGCAGCAGAGCAGAGCAGAGGAGTGAGTCGAGTCGCCAGTTGGCAGTTGCCAGTTGCCAGTTGCCAGTTGCCTAAAATGCAGGTCTACATAATTAATGATTGCTTTTAAATTGAGCCAACTGAGAGAGGACTTGTTGTCAGCGGAGAAAAATGATTTTTTACTGCATAAACATTTGCACTTGCTCGTAATTAGTTAACGATGTCAGCCGAGCTGAGTGTGGCATCAATTTGTTTTAATCGATTTGAATTAATTTTAACATTTTTATATGTTTACAGTTAATTCACTTTATATTTTTTTGCAATGCTCAAAGTAGTTGTGTAATCTAGGATGCTAGATGTGGAGCTATAAGACTATTTCTGGTGATTGACTGATTGATTAGTTAGCAATGTAACATTTCTGATTGGCTGAGCGAGTGATTGATTAGTGATTGATATGTGACTGATGGTGTGACTGATGGTGATCAATATTAATAGCTGACTACTTGACTGATTAATTGATTGATTGACTCAATGACTGACTGACAATGCCTGACTGACTAATTTATAATAGTAAGAGAGCTGAATGAATGATTGTTAAGTGATCGAAGCAGAAATGCTGGCTGACTGGCTGAACGATTGACAGACAGATTGAAGGTGACAAACATTACAGCTGATTGACTGACAAACTGACTGACTGATTGGTAAGGAATTGATGTATATATGCTAAGTGATTGATGTATGGCTTGATTGATTGAACATGCTTGCGATTGCAACAGTGGTGACTGACTGATTGATTGATGATCCCACAACAACGATAACTGTTTGATTGACTAATTGACAGATTGACTGAATAGTTACTGATCCAACAATTGATTGACTAAATGATTGATAAGTGAATAATGATCAATTGAGTTGTGAAGTTAACTTAATACTGTTAGCCACTTCCCATTTGCGATACCTCCGTCTACTATAGTTTACCAATCGCCTTACTATGCAATTCTCATATATTCATTTATGCTTTCAATGTGCAAGCTGATACAAACTTTAATTTAAGCAAATTCTATTAAAATATTGCTTTTATATAGATGACTCAAATTTGAGCTGAATATTCAGTTAAAGTATTAAAGAAATAAATTGGAATAGATACATTTCCCTGAGACAGCTTCGTGGAAGAGTGAAGACTAATTACCTGGACGACATCCGGGGAGTTTGTGCTATATAAAGACAGAGATTCAAATGGAAGGCATAGACTTATTTGCATCCACGAGTATATTTCATATATATATTTCTATATATTCTATTTGGTTTATTTTTGCTCATGCTCGACTCAGGAGCGCGCATTACATCAACTTAATCACTAATTACTGTGTTACGCATAAATAAATGTGCCCACTCTTAAGGGGTGCTCGACATGGAAATTTTTTGTGGTGTCGCACTTCTCTCGACTCTGAAATTTGCAAACTAATCTGCCATTTATCACGGCCCTGGCGACAGGTATCTACTTGATAGGTCGGGCCGAGGGCTGTGGGCGAGGGCGGAGGCGGGGCGGGGGCGGCGACTGGTGCTACGGACTTGGACTCGAGGCATTTGAATACGCAAAGTGCGAACTTGCATTGCGGAGGGAACTCTTTAAAATGATTTATTTTTGATAAATTGCCAGGGTCTACGCCGTGCGCTTGTGCTTAATTTTGCAAATGATTTACACGGAATGACATGGAATTTCATTTCGAAATACGCAATTGCCAAACTAGCTGGGTGGCAAACACATGCATCTCTCGCAGAACACGGACTGCTCCATGTGACAATGTCTACAATTTATTTAGCCAACATTGCTGGAGGCTGTTCCTGTAATTAGATCATCAGAGTCCATTCGCAGCTGTGGGCATGCTAGATGACTCGTTCAGGCAGTGAAAGGAGTATATTAGTTTTGCTGTTTGTTTGTCTATTGATGGAAGCTAAAGACTAGAAATTTGGCATGGGTAGACTCTGATGGGTGGGTAACCTCGGCTTATAAAGTAGTAAGGTTATATCTATTGTGGGCATGGAAAATTGTGAAATTGTAGCTATAAGATCATAAAGTTGTATAATTAGATTACTATATTCATCTACAGACATTTGAAAATATCAATTTGATAATGAGTTTGACTGCTTGAGTTTGTGAGCGAGTATTATTTAGTTAGTAAAGCTCAACAGCAATGTTTTTGCTTGCTTTTATAATTTTTGATGATTCTCAACTTGATGATGAGCCTAGTTATATATACATATACCTACAACATGTTGACTAAATCAGTTAACTAACAGGGCTAACACAGAGAGAGAGAGGCTAGAACATCTAACATTTATCATTTACACACAAAATTCAATTAATTCAAATGCTAATTAATTATTTATGCAAACATTAATTCATTTTTCAGACTTTGTCTAGCTTTAATTCGCAGAATTTCCTCCAACCAACATTAGATCATGAGCTCATTAAGCTGAGCCATTGCTGCTGCGTCAATTTCCAAAATTTCATCTGTTTTTTTTATGGTTTATTGTTTCATTGATTTATATTAAAACGATTCAGAATTATTGCTTGAATGAGAAACTTGTTTCGTTTCGTTTCGTTTGTCAGAGATTGTCTTGGCAATTTGTCATGCTTTCGCACTTTTGTTGAGCAGTGTAACACGTGAAGTAAGCGACTGAACAATGCAATTTATTTGATATGTTCGAGCTATTCCCTGGAGAAGCTGGCTGAACTTTGTTCGACTTTAAAATATCAAATGCAGAATGGTCAGGTTGTGTGTGTGTGTGAAGGCAAACACACCTTAATATACATATATATATACAATGTTTGATGCGTACTTACTCCCAATTAAACCCAATCAAGTAGAGCATAGCTGCTCTCCAGAGAGACTCAACTTTGACTTTGCTCAAATATTTAAATAAATTAAATGTATAAAATTTATGCAGCTATGAATCATAGAGGAATTTCAGAGCTAGAAGTTGTCATATGACGCCTAAATTTAAAGAGCAGGCCAAGTCGAGGAAGTTCGAATCTATTTCCAGCACGTGATCAAAATCCAGATAGATTTGATGTTCCATTTAAAAAGCAATGATTTATAGAAAATACCGAAATCGTGGTGTGAAATTGAACTGATTTGGAGTGATGTGAGTACATGCAGTAGCCACTGTGTCGTGCCTGTCCACTGGCAGCTGTCCATGCCAAGCAACTACAGCTACTTAGTCATATAATTGCCTTACGCCAGCTCCGAAACGTGGGCCACTTATCACGCGCGATAATAGGTGTGTGTGTGTGCGCGTGTGAGTGTGTGTGTGTGTTTGAAAAACCAATTGGAAATTAGAAATCAGCGTCAATCGGTGCGGCAATCAATCGTGACTGTTGTTGTCGAAATGCCGACAAAGGAGCAACGCACGCGCGGGGCAAAGGCCCACAATTCAGGGTAAGGGCTACGATTCTGACTTTGACACCAGCCACGACGATGCCATCCTAGACAGCCAGAGAGCTATAGCCACAGTCAGAGCCAGGTCCGGGCACTTGAACCACAAAGAGCACCGATTTGTTGATTTGTTTTGAAAAGTGAGTAAATATGTTTCCATTTATGAATGTTTGGAAAATGTGTTCAGTGTGTGCGCTGCGTTTTTTTTTTTTTCTACTTTTTGTTTGAGCAGCAATCCCATTTTGAAGTGCTCGATAAGATGCCAGGTGCTGATACGTTATCAGCTCAACTGATAGCAGCTCGCACCGTTGATTGGCGGTGGTGGTGCCAGTGGTGTCAGCACTCACTCACTCATATACATATATGTGGCACCCACCACTCTATGATGACTCCAACTTGTCTGCCATCATGCACAAACAATTAAAATGGTTGCAATTTGCTAACCAAATCTTTGCTGGGACTTTGTCCAGGGCTCAAGCCGACACAACAAATTTATTGAAAGCAATTTGCATGGAATTGTTCTCTGCTGTGTGACTTTCATCATTTGTTCTCGGATACGATTTTATTTTATTACTTTTATGTATGCATGCATTGATGCACAAATTTAAGAAGATTCTGTATAGCAAACAGACACACACACAAACACACACACACGTGTGTCTCTTCCTCTCTGTGTGTCTGTGTGTGTGTGTGCCACATACTGAAAAGCGACAATTTCATGTCCAATTGCTTTCCAGGTGACATGAAACAACACTTAAGTAAGAGGAAGCAAAGCAGCGTGTGGAGTGGGGCTCAAGGATGGGCTGAGAGCTTGCAACTCCCATTCGTGCAGCTGGTGCTGTTTCTCGTGCCCAACCCACACACACACAGACACACACATACATACAGACACATATCTGTGTGTGCGTGTGTGTGCGTGTGGTCCTACCTGATGCCAAGGAGCACTATTATCTGGTAACGCTACAATCTACATTTAAATTGTTTTCAATATAATCTGCATGTTTGTTCACTGGCACAAAAATGAACGAGTTATTGTTTCTCTCTCTTTTTGGACAAAATGAAAATAGAATTTCCATGCCCTGATGTGTGTGTGTGTGAGATGTATGTGTGTGTGTGTGTTTGTTTCTTAAATGAATTGCAGCATCTGCAAAAGTTCACATAGAGCAAAGTGAAAACTGCTCTTAAAGTCGCAGTTGAGTCTCTGTGTATTTTTGGTCTTGGCGCCATCAAGTGCAGTTCGTGTCCAGCCGCTGCTATTATTACCCTGATCTGCCACTTGGATCTCAAGGGTCACTCAGCTAGCTCTTCGAGATCCTCGCCAAAAACATGTGCGCTTAGACTGACTCCATATGCATTTCTTGGCTCTCTGTCTCACTGTGGCATACATTATAAATGACAGCGCGTTAACACCCCCAAAAAAACAAAAGAGGAAAAACAGTGAAGCCTCGTCTTACAAGAATTCCAACAAAATGGGCTGATCTTTCATAAATTAGAATGCGGCCAAGTGCGAGTGGAATTTCAAGTGACTTGCGGCATTCGATTTCATTCCATTTCGAATTGAATTGTTTGTTTTTTGTAACACTCCAAACACACATTTGGTTTCGTATGTCGAGCCCTTCTTTCGGGATAGTTCTGCGAAAGAGCTGTGGAATTTCAAGAAAGTAATTCTCTAATTCGTAAATCAAAATTAATTTGTTTATTGAATATAAGAGAATATTAAAGAAATCAGTTTTAGAATATATGTATATCAGCTTAATCACGCCACTTAATTACTTGATATTTATTTGGGCAATAATATAATTTGGATTATATATAGTTAATTTTCGAAACATATTAATTGGGGTTTGCCCAGCTTGATTTATATTTTTCAAATATTTTAGAGTTCACATGAAAAGGTACAAAAACAAATACCTGATGTCAGTTTGCTGAAATATTACTAATAAATATAAATAAAAAGCGCCATTTGTTTTAATGCATTTGTTAACATGCAGAATACAGTTTAAATTAATTTTATTCCAAACTGGTTTTTATATATTTTTAAATATTTGCTATATTATATAATGCTAATCTTAACTTTCATCCGATTTGGCATAAAATTTCAATTGTTCAATTATTTATAAACCAAAATATCATAAAAACATATATATATTTAAAATAATTTATTACAAAATTTTAATTTATTATTTATTAATTTTACCTCATTATAAAATATTCAAATCTATTTTGATGCTTAATTAATAAGGAAATTTGACTGAGCAATAAGCAGCTACACACACACATACAAATTCTATATATATGTACATATATATATGTATGTGTGCATGTATGTAAAAACAACAACAAGAGCGGCCAGGAGTTACGGAAGAAACTCAAAAATGTGCGAAGCCTTTCGATCGCAGTCCGCCATAAAAATATTTCCAACGTTACACACAAAACAAAACCAAAACAGAACAGAAAAGAAGCAAAAAAAAAAACCGAAAAGGGGAAGCGCAAACACTGGAATATGCTTGCCTAGCGATGACTGCAGCTGCCTTTCATTCCAGTCGGAGGTGGGCGTTGTCGATAGCAGCACTCATACAGAGCACAACGAGCACACACAGCGCTGTCTCGCTTGCACACAGGCACACTGCGGGCGTGCCGACAGAGATGGCAAATGCATTGCGCTCTCTGGTTGGAACGACAGCTAACCAGAACATTAATGTGCTCGCTCCCCCAACTACAGTCGCCATCTAGCGCTCTCGCTCTCGCGCTCACGCCGTCGACAGCGCGTCGGCCTTGTGTGCCCCTTGGCCGGGCAGTCTCTGACATCGGGCAGACCAGTTTGTGTTTAAACGCGAATAGGCATAGGCGCACATCCCAGCGGTGCCTTGTCGACGGACTTCAAGCCCGTACGTTCACAGAGAGAGAGAGGCCACTGACAGGTTGTGGAACTCGTTTCAGCCGTCGATCGTTGCTTGCAATTGCCGTAAATAACAAATTCTCCATGTGTTTGTGCAATAGACGTAAAACGTTAGGCCTCGACGTGTCCATAAATATACAATATTAATCAAACAAATATATACTAACTAAGCAAATACAAATTAAGAGCAACCAATAATATTGCCGCCGATCGATGCTCTATGCACAGCCAAAGCAACAAGCAACATCAACTAAACAGCAACACATGTTAAAGTGACTAACTAGCGCGACCTTTGGGGTCCGATGTGTGCAGTCCGTGTCAAAGTGAGCTTCGGGGCCGCGTGACAAATACGTGAATAAATACGTGAAGTGTCCAGCATCAGAGGACGATTTGTTGGCTGTCCGCAACAGCTGCAAAGAGCCAAAGTCAATAAAAAAACAACAATAACAACAACAACAACAACAAACATACAAAAGTAAAAGAATAAAACGCAAAGTCACAACAAAACAAACAAAACATTTTCCGGCTCCGGCGACATTAACAGAACTGCTCGACATCGACAATTTGTTTTATCAATTTTCAACAAGGCCAACAACACAGCAACAACAGCAACAACAACAACAGCAACAACAACAATAGCCAACAAACCAACAAACAACAAAAGCGCCCAGAGTGCTTAGCCGCGCTCGCGCCAAGCACGCACGCCACCACCACCACGAACACCACCAACAACATCGAACCATCTCCATATCCACATCCACATCCGCGTCCGCATCCATCTTCAGCTCCACCCAACAACACCCAATACCCAAACCCCTTGGCAAGTGCTCGCACAGCATCCGCCTGCTCCAGCTTCCACAGAGTATCCTTGCAGCGCGCCGGCAGCCCCCCCCACAGTGAGCACTCATACCCGCGACCTGCCGTAGCTCTAGCCGTTGCCATAGCCGTTGCCGTAGCCAGTTCCCGTTAGCAGTTCAGCGACAAAGACGAACGCGACAATGGCTGCATATGCGCAGTTTGGATATGGTTACCCGTCGGCAAATCAGGTAAGCAAAACACAAACGAGAATAAAGATAGGGCAAGAGAGTGAGAGGGAGAGAGAGAGAGTTGGGTATTTGCTTATGATGATTACACGACATTTGAATATGTTGGCTATATATCAATGTGATAAGACGAGACAATAAGATTTACTTTTCTGTTATAGTATTTGGTTTAGTTTAGTGTTTAGGGCAAAAGAAATGCGCGTTGTAATAATTTATTAAATATTATTCGATTTTTTATTTAATTTTAAAAATATTAAAAAATTTATTGTTTTTAATATATTTTAAAAATAAATGTAAATATTTATCTATTTACTATTTCATTAATCGTTTAGTTGCTTTGGCTTCTTTGACTATATAACACTTTATATCTAGCAAACTAAAGTGACAAAGTTAAATGACAGATTTAGTTATTTTTTTAAATATATTTTTATTATGTATATAATTATTTATATGCTCCAAATTTAATCATTTAATATTTCATATAAGAAATGGCGCCATCTACATGTGAAAGTTAGACTAGCAAGAGCAATCGATCAGAGCTCGAATTGAAGACTTTTATGAATGGATGAATGAATACATTAGAAAATTTCAATTTATTAATTATAAATTTCAATAATAATCAACAAATTAAAATTATATTGTATGTTAATTCACATAGATAGTATGACGAAAATCAAAATATTCTTATATGATAAGATAATGAAGAATTTTGATTAGACTTGCCACATCTAGAAGCTCTTTAAGACAATTACGCAACAATTTTGACAACATTTAGCTATTTTTTTATATTAATCAATTTCTTTTATTTGATCATTTTTAAAAGCTGCATCCATAATGAATGTGAAATCTAATAATTTCCATTTGGGCAAATGAACTGAATATAGAGTTGGGAAAAAATTAATAGCACCACTATCAAACTTTTTCTAACTTATCAAAACATAAACTATTTTGATGAGATTTTATTAAAATACTGCTTTTTATTGCCTAGTATTGCATCTATATCTATATCTATATCAATAATATAGTACGCTTAAGTTTTGTTCTTTTTTAAGCAACCCATAAAGCCAACAACTGGCACCAACTTAGTTGCTTAACTTAGCCAAATATTGAGCTTCAGTTTGGGAATATGCAGCAAAAATGCTTTCAGAATCATATTATTAAACTCTAGTGGAAAACTCTTTGTTAAACAGTATTATAAATACTATAAAATAAAATAATATTGCAGAATTTATTGATAGTTTAAAAAGTTTTCAGTTAGCTAAACTGGCCAAAAGCTAAGATGATATGTACATATATACAAGTATATATCTTGCACATATGCCTTAGATACATTCAGTCACATATACTTATACAATATATATATATATATATATAATATATATACATATATACATTCCTAAACGCCTTTGACGTCGTCGGCTGTGTTTCAAATAAACATAAATTTAAATTTTTGCGCCCTGGCCACAGGCACCGGCACTGGCACTGGCAGTGGCTGGCATGAATATTCAAGGAATACGAGTATGTCCAGCTTCTGGACTTTGCTGCACCGTTAATAGACGGCCGCAAGCAAATGTTGCACAATTTAGGACATTGTGCAGCCGTTGCAGCCCTGCCTCCAGACCATAATTACTGCTCCGGGTAGCTGGGGTGCTGGGCAGGCAGTTGGAGGTAATGTGAAGTTCAGTAATTCAAATTAGTTAGCTGAGGTTTCGGTGCGAGAGCCCAAGACCGAAGGCAGGACATGATATTGGCTTTACACTGAGTGTCGTAAATATGCTACACTCATATAGCTTAAAGTATATACTTACATATATATATTGTATATATATGTATATACTTCTTGCCCTTGCTGCAGTGCTTAATTTATGGTATGTGTATGAGAATCGCATAGAGCGCCGTTTATTATAATATGCAAAACTTGGCAAATGGGCTTTAATTAAAATAATGTATGCTCAGATTATCGACTGTAATTATGTCTGCGGATGTGTGCAAAGTGCGGTCTACTAATGTGAGCCAACGTCACTCTGCTGCGTCTCTCTCTCTCTCGCTCTGGGCAAGCTTATGCTAGTCGAGACGAGGTTCTGCTTAAGTTTAAGCGAGGCTTCTTGATGGGCTTCATGAGTGGTGTTTATTGTGAAACTTGCTTAACTTGTTAACAATTGTAATATACGAGACTCTTAACTTTATATGTTTTAATCAGTTTCAGTATGAAAGTTAAGCTGTTAGCATTTTATTTAGGTAAATCTATAAACATAGATATAAACAGGCTGTGTTCATGAAAATAGTAGTGCATATATATAGCAATTCCAATTTGATTATGATATTCAAATATTATGTTAGTCTGTTTCATGACAGATTATGTTTAAGTTTATATTATGTAAGCTGTCATAAGACAGACTAACAAAACATTATTTGCATATCAGAATCAAAGTGTTATTGCTAAATCATATACTACTATTTTCATGAACACATTTATAATATATTATATAATTTGTAATTTGCTTATATTATAATCTGTATTCTGTTTATATTATATAATTTTATTATATAATAAGAGTATCCATTGCTATATGTATATGTACATACTACTATTTTCATGAACACATTTAACTTAAATTATATAATATATATTCTGTTTATATTATATTATATAATCTTCTTTCATATAATAAGAATATCCATAAGAGCAAGAAATATTAAAATAGTAATGAGTTGATGAATTAAAGCCAATTCTCGCAGACTTCTGCTAATATACGAGTTATTTATAAAATATTTAAAAGTTCAGCTAGAAAATATATTGAAATAAATAATAATGACGTGGAAAAGTAGAACATGCTGAGGCAATCAAAGTGTTACTAATTAAAATTGACATATTTAAAATTGATATATTTAATAAAATATGTATAAAGAAGCTCTCTATAAACTATATTTATACATACGAGTATATATGTATATAGATCTTCTTTACTACGTCTAGACCATTATGGCACACATAACAGAGCTGGAATTCGCAACCTATATCTCATGCCAAGCACAGCTGCACACACATATATATACACATACACACATTTATATATATATATAATATATTTATATATATATACATTCACATGTGCCAAAGGAAAAAAAATTCGTATTCATTAAATTAATTTAATTTTAATTTCAACGCCAATTCGGCATCCCAAATATGACATGAAAATCGCTGACGAATTCAATATATGATATAAACACACGCACACATACACACTCATACACACATACATATACATATACACACGTATGTGTGTGTGTGTGTGAATTTAATCAAGAGTCTGTGTGCATGAACAGAATTGTCAACTTCCTTCATGCGAAGGAGCCGCAGTTCACGCATTTCATGGCAGAATAACTGAAATTCCCAGGCTGCATAGCCATAGTTAGGTCCTGAAACGGACTCACGGACCGATGCGAGATGCGAGAAAAAACTAATATTTTGCAGTGTGCATTCCATAATTGATTTATGAATTTTTAATGCAAACATTGAAAGCCACTGGCACGCTGAAAACAAAGAGTTGGCTCCAATGGCAGGAGCTGCGACGACGACGTGAAGCAACAACTACTGCAAACTGAAGTTAATTCAATAAAAGGAGCGCAACAACAACAACAGTAACAACAACAACAACAACAGCAACAGCAACAACAACTTATTCGCATTAGCAAAAACACGCATCAGAGCTATGGGCATTCGGATTGGTATTGGCATTGGCAAGGAATGGGAACGGACTTGGGCTTGGGCATGGGCATGAGCATGGGCTGGCTGGCTGGCTGCAGTGCTGCTGGATGAATGTGAGAATATGCCAAATGCCACGACGCACTGCCGTTGCCAGTGCCTCGAGTCTGTGCCTGCAGCGCCCAGAACCGAAAACCCAAAACCAAAAACCGAAACTCAATGCTCGCAGAGCCTCAGAGCTGCTCAGAGCTCCTGCGCCAGCTTCTGCTCCTTTTAATTTCGCTTATTGTTTGTCATTGCTGTTGCTGTTGCTGTTGTTGCTGTTGTTGTTGTCGGCGCCGTTGCCGAGTTGCACTGGCAAGTCGACTGGCGTCAGGCGCAACCTATTGCGGAGCAGCTATCACTTTTTGCTGCAGACTCTTTGTTTAGAGTCGAAGCTTCTGTTGTTGTTGTTGTTGTGGTTGTTGTAGTTGTTTGGTAGTGCAAAAACAAAAATCCATAAACGCATCTTCAGCGGTAGCAGCAACAAGAGCGAAACGGCAGCAGCCACAACAATTCACAACACACGCATAAAGCTGCTGCTGCTGCTGCTGTTGCTGCCTCCTTTGTTGCACGCACTGAGCAATTGGCAATTGGAATTGAAATTGGCAAAAAAAAGTTGGGTCTGGACCGACTGGCGGGCTGGCCCAGGCGTTTTCGTGAGCTTTAACATAAATCATAAAATTAATAACCATAAAGTGACGGCAGCAGTTTCCCCAGTGCAGGGTGGTCGGGGTATGTGTGCCACAAGGTGGGGCTCTCATCGTTGTTGTTAGTTCTGTCTGCACTTCAAAGGCAACTCAATAAGTAGAACCCGCTCGCTCAAGCAATTACAATTGATGCTTTTCACTTTTCGTTTTGCTGCTGTTGTTGTTGTTGTTGCTGTTGGTTTGTCGATTTGCCTACTTAAAAAGTTTTTGCAATTTGGCTGTTGCAAGCTACGCTGGCTGCGTGGCATTCGATTCTTTGAACTTGCTTCATGCAACCATTCAGCTATTACGCCGCCCACGCCACGCTGCCATTGAGCGGCTCACATTGAGCTATTCCAAATTGCAGTTCTAATGAAGGAAGGCTATTAGAACTATTAGACACATGTCTTTGGGGCATTTAAGAAGTTATAGTTCGGCATCATATGAATTGCCTAACACTAATTCTTATTATAGTATAATACTTCTTGTTATTATATAATACTGTCATTATTATAGTATTTATATATTATATTGTATTACTATTAATATTATTACTATTACTTTCATGATTGCTAGAATAGTTAAAGAATAATAATGAATTAATATAATTGATTTCTGCATTATTATTCTATCATTATTATCTATTTGAATACTATTATCATTGTCATTATCATATTCTTTATCCTTATCATAATCATTGGCATTGTCATTAGCATTAATATTATCATGGCCATTGTCATTGTCATTGTCAGTGTCATTGTCATTGTCATATTTATTGTCATTGTTATTGTCATTGTTCTTGTCATTGTCATTATCATTGTCATTATCATTGTCATTGTCATTGTCATATTTGTTGTCATTGTCATTTTCTCTGTCATTGTGATTCTCATTGCCCTTAACATTATCACCAGCATTATCATTATCATTATAATTTCTATCATTTTCATTATTATTTCAATCTATGATTTTTCTATATGCCAACTATACATAAAGAGTATTCCAACTAAGCATTCAAAAAAACCTCCACAGACTTAATCAATATATTTTTTATTGTTCCACTTAATTAGCTTAATCAAAGCTTTGATTAACTTTACAAAGTGTGTGTTTAGCACTTCTATGAAGCAGCGTAGTAATTTATTTGAAATGCTTCTTGTATTAATGTCATATCTCTCTGTGTGTGTGTGTTTGTGTGTGAATATCCTTCCCTCGACATGGCAGACTTCAGACTTCAAAAGCGGACATGCAGTTCACACCGTTTATCGTAATATTCAAGTCATAAAACAGCGCACTATAAAGCAATATTTAATAGTTGCCAACACTTGGCAACATTTGCAACATTTCCGCATTGTGGTAACTAAAGCCGTCTTTAAGCCAATCCAGTCCCCGCGGGACCATCCAATTCTGTGTGTGTGTGTGTGTTTGTGTCTGACTGTTCGTTCAGCTCACGATAAAGTCGGCTCCCCGAGCTTGCTGCGCCTCCGCGTCCAGTCCTCCACAATGCATCCCAGAGTGGGTGAGTGAGAATCATTAAAAATAAACTGACTTGCGTGCCGATAATAAGCGCTGGCCGGTGGCTGCCTCGCCGGACCGCGCTCAGCCGGACGGACGGGCAGACAGACAGACAGGCAGACAGACAGGCAGACGGACGGACGGACGGACGGCGGGCCTGTTAGCCATTCTCAGGTTCGGAGTCCCGGGTCCTGGTCCTCAGTGTCGTTGTCGTCGCTGATATGTGTTTTTTATGGACGACCACAAAAACTGAAATTGATGTTCGAATCGCATATAAAAATAAAGAATAATAAGAAATGAGCGCGCGCAGCGTTTTGTACATTAGCTGTTGACTGAGCGAAAGAGAGGGCCACACTCCGATAGAGTGAGAGGGAGGAGCAGGAGGATGAGGAGAAGGAGGAGGGCAGTCCAGCCACTTGTTGTGGTTTTTTGGATTCGTTGCCTGCTGCTGTCGTCGTCGTTACAGTTGGCCATCGGCCATCGGCCCAACTGGCCAGTGGTCATTCATTCAGAATTCATTAGATTTCATTCATGAAAACGCCTTCATTATGCAATAATTTCAAGTCCGGGACAGCAGTTGGAGCTGGGCCCGATCCGGTGTGTCCGCACGAAATTGCCTTGCGATTAGATAGCCTGGCAGGAGGTGTTGGAAATCAGCTTGTTTAAACCGTGAATTACCATTATTATTATTTAAAGCATAAATTTGACTACAGTAGCTCAACGACGCAGTGGACGCCCCAATTGGGCAACGGTAGCAACAAGTGGCAACAGTAATAACTGTTCTTTAACTTTTTTGGTAATAGGTTAATCAAAAATTCACTTCTGAGAGACAGAGACAGAGAGAGAGAGAGAGAGAGAGAGTTTGGTTAAGCCATTCATAACGTAATTAGAATATTGACAGCTGTGAGGAGGGAATTCGGATGAACTGGATTATCTTATATGGTTAGGCCAGGCAGGCGTCAAGCGCCCGAAGAAATAAATTATTTGACGCTCATTGATCTTTACAGGCCAGACTCTCCCAGCATAGGTACAGAGCAGCCTAGCACTTGCCCTGATGCCTTGCCTTGTTGTTGCTGTTGCTGTTTGTTTTGAGTGGTAGAGGGTCTTACAGACAGTCTTTCAAATCGAAGTCGGCGATTCGTTGCGGTTATCGTGCAAGCGCATACCTGAGTGCCTCATTCAATTTCTTTGCCTTTTTGGCTGCGCAATGCCCACACTCAATCGAGCGGGTCGATCGGTCCGCTGATACTTCGGATGTACCCTCTTCAAAGAGTTGCCCGTGCCGAGGCTTTGAGCATCTGAGCATCCGAGTCCATCTGAGTACGAGAGCACAGACAGCCCCAAAACAGTATCTGAAATCTGACTGTGATAAGTTGAAAATTAATGAAGTGAAAATAGATGGAACGGATCGCAAAATGCGCCAAGCCAATAAAATATTTTGACATTTGGAGTTATCGTCTTAATCTGTTTTCTTGATTTCGACCTGAGCTCGAGCTCGAGCTCGGGCTTGGGCTTGGGCTCGGGCTCGGGCTCGGGTTCGGCACTCTGCGTAACATACCCTGCCCTGGCTCCTGCTCCTGCCTCTGGCCCTATCCCTTGTTCGAATGTCGTCCTTGATCGCATCACCTGTTTTAAGAATCGTACCATTGCAAAACCTTTTTTGCCTTTAGTTTTTTTCGATGAAATAAATTCAGCCCGTTTTCTTTTTTGCTTTTAGTTACTCGGTGGTGCGGCGGCAACCACTGGCGACAGCCAGAGCGGACATGGTGGGGGCTCGGTGCCCTCGCCGCTGTCCGGCACAAACGAGGCCTCCCTCAGTCCCTCGGGCGGCTCGACTACAACAGGCATCACCGGCCCGGTCAGTCCAGGTGCAATTTCTCAGTCGTCTAACAATGCGGGCCCGACTGCAGCAACAGCCACGTCGCCGACGGATGCAGATGCAGTCGGCAGCGATGTAACCGGCGCTACAGAAACAGATCCAGCTGTCAGCGGCGGCGGCGGTGTCGGCGGCGGCAGTGCTCTAGATGCCCATGTCCGCGCAGCGAACAGCATGTCCTGCTGCGAAAACGGACGACCGATCATCACGGATCCCGTCTCGGGCCAGACAGTCTGCTCGTGCCAGTATGATTCGGCGCGCTTGACGCTCGGCGGCTACTCTCGCATGGCATTGCCCTCGGCTGGCGTAGGAGTTTATGGCGGCCCGTATCCCTCTAACGAGCAGAACCCCTACCCCAGCATCGGTGTGGACAACTCGGCCTTCTATTCGCCTCTGGTAAGTGCGCTGATGTCTCTCTCTCTCTGTCTCCGTCTGTCTCTCTGATCTTGATGCCGTTGATTATATTATGTGGCTAATTGGATTTGTGCAGCGGGCATAAGTCCACGCAGAAAGTAAGCCGACAGGTTACGAGCGCCTCGCAACGATTTGCCATCCGGTTTTCAACTGTGCTTGACCATCAACAGTTGTGCTGGAGGCCATCACGATCTGTTGATCTGTCCATCTGACCAACTGTCCGACTGTCCGTCTGTCTGTCTGTCCGACTGTTCATCTGTCGCTCTGGCTACTCCAGTAGGCAATTGCTGGAGGCTTACAAGCATTTTATCGGCTTAGCCGACTCAATGAGGCTCTTCAACGACTGATTAACTATTTGAATGTGTGTAAACTGCTTCACTTTCAGAGTAATCCCTACGGCATGAAGGATACCAGCTCCGGCACCGATATGAACGCTTGGACCTCAGCTGGCCTGCAATCAACTAGTGGCTATTACTCCTACGATCCCACTCTGGCCGCTTACGGGTGAGTCTCTAATCTGCGATTCACCGATACACAAAAAAAAAACAAATACAAAAATACAAACAGCCAAGAAAGTTAAGCGAGTTTAAAATGTTTTCATGGCCTGGCGACCAAAAGTTTTCGTGCGCCGTCTGCTGAGTTTTTATCACCACCAAAAGGTTTGAGCAGCTGGCAAGTGGCAAGCGGCAAGTGGCAAGGGCCAAGGGGCACAAGGCGTGTGGCAAGTGGCAAGTGGCCCAGGTCCGGGCTTAAACTGTGTGCCAACGCGCGTAGACAATCTGCCGGGATATCGTGCTTGTAGCTATGCGACCCTGCCCTAGCCCAAAGCCAAAGCCGCGATGCTTTTAAAAAATATATAGTAAACTCAATAAGTTTATGGCTGGAAGGGACGCTCTGTTGATTGTACGGCGAGCTGGGCGGAAGGAAGTTACAAATGCACAGATTAAAATTCCCACAGCGTTTCCCCTCTCGCGGTTTTCCCATTTTTTTCTGCTTATTGTGCACAGTTTTGTGAATCGAAAGTGCAACACGTACACGGACCGAAAACAAAATTTGAGCAAAGTGTGAAAAAAAATTGAATTTTAAAGACATCTTGGCCACAGAGTTATGCATGCGACTATTAAAGAGTTTTAAGGAAGTAGTTGGGATATTGCAAATTTAAGAATTATTATAAATTTAACTTAAATTTATAGAATGAACATTCAATGGAATTAAGAGACTTAAGAGAAGGATTTAGTTAGTATACAAACTACGGCTGATGGGTCTAGTGGGCTTTAGAGAGAGAGAGTTAGAGCAACTTCATGCCCAAGATAAACTTTTGGTTTTCTACACTCTCCACACTTTGTGAGCAAGGCATATTCAAATCATATTCCTCATTATCCATCTATCACTCCATAAAGACAAAACTGTTTATCTTTACTTAATAAAATATCTGCCACAGTCTTAATGCTTCTGATGTGTCTAGTGGGCTTAAGACACAGAGAGTTAGAGCAACTTCATGCCTAAGGTATGGTTTTCTATACTCTCAAAACTTGGGTAAATCATATTCCTCATTATCCATCTATCACTCCATAAAGACAAAACTGTTTATCTTTACGTAATAAAATATCTGCCACTGTCTGAATGCTTCCGAAACTTCTCCAAAAATAAGCTCATAAAATAATAATTTAAATTCTGTTTTTTTCTTGACTTACTTTTTTTTTGTGAATTCCAAAATAACTTCCGAATAAGGTATCAGAGTTAAAGATCATATTATACGGTTTTTAAACACCTTTTAATTGCTTTGTCCCATTGTGCGCCGCGTGGACTTTGTATTTGCATTTGACTTTTGCTTTAAAGGCTTGATGGGATCGAATGTGATTGTTTGACTGGTGAAGGGTGTGGCCAAGCCAACACTGTTAATTGCCTTGGGCGCTGATAAGAGTAAGGTCTGAACTCGGTCTGATTGACCGGAAGAGCGAGGCACTCGAATGTTTGTTTCATATCGGGGCGTTGTTTAGCTGTTTGTTTGTTTAGTGTTTGTAATATCGGCGCACTATATAGCTCTAATCTATATAATGAGAATTATTTACTTTGCAGCTATGGGCCAAACTATGATCTCGCCTCGCGCCGCAAGAATGCCACGCGTGAATCGACGGCGACGCTGAAGGCGTGGCTGAGCGAACATAAGAAGAATCCATATCCGACTAAGGGCGAGAAAATTATGCTGGCCATCATCACGAAGATGACGCTTACCCAGGTCTCAACATGGTTTGCGAATGCGCGACGCCGTCTGAAAAAGGAGAATAAAATGACGTGGGAACCAAAAAACAAGACGGAAGACGATGACGACGGACTGCTCTCGGATGAGGAGAAGGAGAAGGAGCCCGGCGAGGGCACCAAGCTGCAAGCCAGCGACACATTTGGTAAGCTGTCACTTAATTTGTGCCCGCCCCTTATTCTCGCCCCTTCTCCAGATGTCAATGACCCAGGCAAGTGGCTAAATCCAAATGTTTTTTATCCATAGAATGCGCGGGGCTTATATCATTTTAAGGTCGTATTTGTATTGTTTTTCAAAAGCCCTCCGCCTCCCAGCTCTTTCTATCGATTTGAATGGCTGTCGCTTTCTGACCCTTCATGCCATTTGGCCCCGCAGCCCCACAGCCCCCAGTCCTCAGCCCCAAACTACAGATTTGTGGCAGCGGCCTTTTAAGTACAATTTATGTGGCGAAACGAATGTTATGCAATCTTTGTCTTCTTCCTCCGACCGTCTGTTTGTCCGTCCGTTTATTTGTCTGACTGCTTAGGCGACATCCTCCCCGGAAGTTGACAGCACATTGTTGGCAAAGTGGCCTTGCGCCCGCACTTGGCTCTCCATATGCATGGAAAGTGGCCTTGCTCGACTTGGCGACTGACTTGGCTTGCCTCCTCAGTGGCGGACGGAACATCGAGTTGGAGTTGGAGTTGGAGTTGGCGGAAGCCGGAGCATTTTGTTGCTGAAAGCTTTCTGTGACTCTACTGCGCGCGAGGGTTGCACGCATCAACGCCCACCAACAATTTCAAGGGTTTTTGCCCGCGCCTGCCAAGGACTGCCAAACGCCCAGTTGCCAGAGCCAGAGCCAGAGCCAGTTGCCAGTTGCCAGTTGCCAGCTGTTAGCATGGCAAGTGGCAAATGCCAAGTGGCAAGTTTGTAGTCTCCTTAGAACTTGTCTACTTCCGCTCTTGACTTGGAAATTAATTTAATTTAATTTTTGTCTCCGTTGTGCCAACTCAACTTTAATCGCCAGATCCCGGCAATCAGCGTATCAAGTCCGAGCTGGCCAAGACGGACAAGGATCTGGACATCGAGGAGAAGCTGGAGCGTGAGCCGCAAAACTTGCTAGCCATCCGTGGCCTGCCACCGTATGGTGCACCCAATTTCAATACCCATCCGGCGCACTCCTACAATCCCTACGCACATGCCCACGCCCACGCCCATGCCCATGCACACCAGCAGCATCAACAGCAGCAGCAGCAGCAGCAGCAGCAACAGCAGCAGGAGCAACAACAACAACAACAGCATCAGCAGCAGCAGCAGACGGCAGCCGTTTATTACAATCCTGGATACGTGCAGGGCCATGGCCAGGAGGGAGTTGGTGCTGGCAGTGAATACGCCCTTCAAAAAAACCAGCTGAGCAGAGACTGTGGCATACCGGTGCCGGCGAGCAAGCCCAAAATCTGGAGTGTGGCCGACACAGTCGCCTGCAAGACACCACCGCCTACGGCATATCTCGGCCAGAACTTCTATCCACATCAGCAACAGCAGCAGCAGCAGCAGCAGCAGCCACAATCGGGCCTGGTGCCAGATTCGCCGACGACCCAGCTGCATCCGGAGCAATCGCTGACGCTGATGGGGCCGCAAGTCGAGCTCGGTTCGCCGCTGAGTATGATGAGCAGCTACGCCGCCGCATCGCCATATTCGCGGATACCTACGGTGTACACCGAGGCCATGGGCATGCATACCAAGACGCCTATCAATATGCATCGCGACCTATCCCAGCTCCAGGTGCATTCCAGCTCGAGCCAGGCGCCCTACCTGCCCCATTCCCAGCAGCAGAGGGTGGGGTTTTCCGAGATACAGCCCGATACACCGCCGCAGACGCCGCCAAATATGAAGCTGATCAGTCACAGCAACAGCAACAACAACAACAACAACAGCACCAGCAGCAACAACAACAACACCAGCAACAGCAGCAGCAGCAGCAACAGCAACAGCAGCTCTACGCTGCATTCCGGACCCGGCCCGGTACCAATAGCATCCATGGGTTCAATGCTTTACAATAACAACATCTACAACAGTAGCACGAGCTATCTGACGAGCAGTCGATCCAACTCCTAAGTGGATAAGGCGATGGATGAGACAGAGGGGGATGGCCTTAATAGATGCCGATACCAAATATTTTAGTAACCAGGCCCAAGTGGACAAGTGCAAATATCGCCGGCAATTGTTAAGCGTTAGCGATAACGATGGCGATAGCGATAGCGATAACGATAACGATACCACACTAATTATTTTGCAATAAATGTAGCTTAAGCATGGCAATAAAAAGTTTATTTCCTACCATATCGTAAATTATTTCACTTTATAACTTTAATTAGCATATTCACACTCATCAATTTAAGCAGACAGACTACCCAGACGACACACAACAGTTTGTCATGCAGTGGGATTTGTTTGAGTCATTCATTCAGTCCCCTCTACACACTCACACACCTCCCCTCTTCGCCCCTTCTCCACATTTTGGGTTTAATGACTCGAACATGATGACAGTACACGGCTCTCCAAGACGACTTGGAACATTTCTCAGCTCATTCAGACATAACTTTTGAGCTCTCCCTCTCGCTCGCTCTCTCTGTCACTGACTCTGGCTCTGTGTAGAGAGTTGTTTATACAGTTATTTAATTACTACCTTTACGCATAAGTGCGCATTCATATGCGATAATATCTTGAAAACTATTTAAGTTAGAAATGCGCAAAAATATCGGAAACACTATAAAACTAAGTAAGTTGTAATATGGATAGAAGAGTGCTTAAGTTGACTTAGTTGCACGAAATGTAATTTTTGATAGCTGCGAATAAATAACAAAAAGTTGATAGCCAGTGTTTTCTGTGATATATCCATAAAAACAACTTGATTAATCGATAACTACTTGAGCGTGGGAAAAGGATGAAACTATGTATTTTGAATCATTTGCAGTTACTATGTAAATATGCGCATGTGTATTCACAATTGATGTAAGAACATACATATGTATGACTGATATATGATGTATGGCTTCATAAATGCAAACATACTTGTATAATCACTTCTTCACTTCTTGCTAGCTAATTTCCCCAGTTAACCATAAGCTTAAGCATGTAAATACATATACATATACATATACATATATAAATTATATATTAAAATATAACTATGTAGGTCTGAAAATGTAATACAATTTTTAAAAAACTAATACTAATAATTAAAATACAAAATAAGTTTGTAAACTTGCACTATATTTAATTAATATTAAATAAAATAAAATAAAGATTATCATTGATTCAAGTTTTTAATGGGCAAGATTGTATGTTTAGGTAAGTCAGATGCCAGAGAAACTAATTTGTATTAGGATATTTATACATATATTTGGGGTTTGTATACAATTCTTATCGCTATGATGAGGTTGATGAGTGTGTTTAAAATTATGAAGGCTTTAAGACCTCGTAGTAGAAGGAATTTTTGATATATGATTGAATATGTACATGTATGTATTGGGTTGTTCACTAACTAATTTCGTTATTTGTATTGCAATTCTAACACGATTTTTTTATTTAATAAAACATTTTATGAAATTATGTATTCTCCATTTTGATATGGTGTATGTATATATATGTACATGCATGCATCTACATATACATATATGTATGTACATAAGTATATTTGTATTAGGGATTTATGTACATTTGCGTACATAAATACCACACATATGTAAGGATTTATGTAAGGTGCAATTCAAAAGTTCCAGGACTTTTTAAATTTCGCGCTTTCTAGTGGCGCCATCTTGTATATATGTCTTTTTAGATGTACGTATGCATGAATAAAGTATTGTATATATGTGTGCAAATATGTATCTAATTATATACATATATTTCTCTCTGTGTATGCATGCACACATGTATGCATATATGTATGTGAATGTGTATACCTACACAGCATGTTTGGATGTATTTAGATATGATTATACGTATGTATAATTAGATGTACGTAACGATGAATAAAGCCATGCATGTATGCATGTATATACATATATATATTTAAGTAAATATATATGATGAATTAATACAACATTTTCGATCAAGAAACAAAAGTCGCAATACTTTTTGAACAGACCTCGTATATGTATGTATGTACATGTTCATATGCATGTGTTTATGTATGATAATGAATGAATGAATGATGATCATGTATGAATGTATGCATATGCATATGCACATGTAAAGTTGTCTATATGAATATATGCATGCATGTATGTAATTTAAGCTGCATGTTGATAAGCATGTCAAAATTTACGTATGCTGTCTAATATCAAGCGAGGATATTAGGGCAAGGGTTGCCCGTTGCTTTGTGAACTAAACATTCTACTCATCTATGCGATTCTCAAGAATTTAAATGACGCTTAGTCTGCTTACCTAAACTTGATTACTTATTAGAATGATGGATATCCTCCAGATAACTACATATTTAAAAATATTTCTAAATAATTTAAAATGTAACTGAATTCAATACAAACTTCAGCATGACTCATAAAGAGTTAAAGTGAACTGGAATATGAGATGCAGACATCGATTTCAAGTACATGTGAAATATCCATGGATAATTGGAGCATTAAGAAGTAACCCAGACCTGTTAGAGATTATTATCTGCTTTGTATTGAAAGAACCTATAAGTGATATTTGGCTACTCTTTTCGAAACGCTCGCGCGGTTCTCTGTACAGGTATCAGGTATGTCAAAGCGGATTATACAGGTATTGTTATGATTGTGGTATGTAACTACGAATATGTTTCTTTTTATTTGTATTTATTTATTTATTTTTGATTTTTGTGGAACGCCGATAATTCCATTTTGTCAGCGACGATTTATGGGTTTTCTCTGCGTTTGTGACACGCGTCACATGTGTATCGCATTCTGGTAATGACTGAGTGTTTTTTCTCTTTCTCTCTCTACTTCGGCTTCTTCCTCGTTCCTCAATAGGATAGGATTGAGCAATGTGGCTAATGCGACCACACCCAAATGCACGGCAATCAATTTAAGCCCTATAACCCCACACAGTCTATCGACAATGATAGAAATTGTGATTTCATTTCTAAAAGAACTCAGAAACGTATTCAATTCACTTGAAATACTTACCAAGAACGTGAATAATGCTTCCAGCCTAGTCGAGCTAGGAGAGCGAAAAGGCTAGATACGGTTAGGGAGAGTCAGAGATAGGCTAGGCTCAAGGTTAATTAATATGAAATATATTTGAAATATATTAAATATTTAATTAAGCAAATTTATTCTTCCCTTTAGGGTTCTGTTAAAGCCCATTTGGATTGTGACTGCGTGAATCGTAAGATAAATTTCAAAATTTTCAAATTAGCTGTCTGAATTATGGTAGCATCTGCATTCAATTGCACTCTTTGGCAGAGTGCAGCAGCCGCTATCTGTGCGTGTGTGTGTGTGTGTGTGTGCACTGACCATGCCCTAATCAACCCTACATAAACATATATAAGCTCCACTGTTGCATTGGCTTTTGTCTGTTTTGGCTTTTACAATTTCATCCACACAGAGTGGAAAATGTCAACATTAATTTTGTCTTTTATTTGTGCGAATCGGGCCTGGCCACATTTTAAATTAACCCGAAACATGTTTAGGGGTTTTCCGCACAATTGCCTCAACCGTTGAGGCAGCCGTAACCATGTGGCATAATGGGCAATGCGAATGTTGCAGCACCTGACGCCCCTTGCCATGCTCGCTCATAGCGTAAACGGGGCGTATTCATTTTGTGTAAGAGACTTGAAAATTGTTAAGCATATAGTCGTGTATACCCTGAGCGTTAATAATGGAGCGTGGTAGACAGAGAATTACTATATACTAACAGATATAAATGTCTAGGTTTTTGTAGGTTCTACTATTGAGGGAGTGGCAAGTGAGCTTTGGTTTGGATGGTGTTGCAAATTGGCATAAATTATATTTTGTATAATTTTAGAGTTAGTATCAAAAAGTTTAAAGTAATACATTTAGCTCTGTGTGGATCATGAACGTGTATTCTGCAGTCAGTTGTGCTTGACTGCAGCATTCTAGCTTATTTATGCTATGCAGCGAACCTTAATGTCGCCAAAAGTCTGTCGCAGACAGTGGAGTATAACCAATGCGCTGTAAATTATATTGTATATAAAAATATATATATTTTTATATATTTATATTATATTTTATATATTTTTTCCATTTTTTGTAATATATATATATACTTGCATACTGTTTACATTAAAATTATAAACAATTACTTTTCATATTGTAGTAAAATCTTATTGGAATTAGAAGGAAAAGGGGTCTAGCTGGAGGCTGCAACTGGGACATGATAAAGTCTATAGATGTATTCTATATTTTATTTTAAAAAAAGGATGAGATAGAGCAATTTATGTAATATCTTATAATTATTTAATATTCTGTAAAATGTATTATAATTTAGTTAATATAGAAACAGATTTAAACGAAGTCCACAGCTTGAAGGAAATTTGATTATAGATTTTGCAATCGTAAACTGAGTAGCAGAGAGAGAGAGAGAGAGAGAGAGAGAGAGAGAGAGAGAGAGAGAGAGAGAGAGAGAGTAGTAATTTTAAAAATATATATGACATTTGTTATTTACTTAACATAAAAGATATAATTATAATAAATTTCTTAAGCATTTAGTCACAGTCTTCAGCAGTTCCTAAAACTAAACTCTTAATTACAATCTTAAAGTTTGAGGTTGAAAACCTGACAGAATAGCATTACATGTATAGAATAGAATTACATATGTATATATACATATTATGTACTTGTAAATTGTTCTCTAAAAATGTAAAGTAATTTTTTATAAAAAAAACACACAAAAAAAATACAAAGTTTTGAACACAACCGCAGTTGGGCAAGCGGATAGCGGATAGCGAATAGTGGTCTTTTGGGCTGGCAATCCGTATCCGAAACAGGTCCACAGGGTCCGGACGCACACGTGGTACATTATTTGGCTACAAAATGGCCAAAACAACAAACCGCTATAATTTACCATATTTTATGGCTGCGCTGTGGCAATAAAATCGCCAACAAGCGCTATAACTCATTCGAGAGCGGGCCGCAGCAGAAGCTGCCCCTGGCGCACGTTACACCATGGAGGACGTTGCTCGGGCATGGTTATGTTTTGCGTACATTCGCGGTTGTATATATATATATGTGTGTGTGTGTGTGTGTGTGTGTGTGTGCGGGTGTGTGTGCGTGTGTGTGTGTGTGATGGGCGTATGAATGGTTGCGCTGATAGCCGGCGCACTATTGGCCACGCGGTTCTAATTTGTATCTCAAATGTAGGCTGTAGGCGCAAGCGTTCTCTAATTTATCTATGCTCAAATGTATATTGATAGCGTACAAGTTTATGGCTCTGTTGTCGTTGTTATCCTTGCGGTGGGAATTCCAACTGTTGTAGCAGAAGCAAAAAAGCAAAAAAAACAGAAGCAAATGAAGGGCCAATTGTACAATGGTCGAAATGTTCGTTCGACAGTTTTCAATTTGCGTGGCCGACTCCAATTCCCATCGAAAAACAAATTTAATTAATTTTATTTAAATTCATTGTCCTGGCGCAAGGACACGTTGCCCGTTAAATTATTGTCCCCGCTGCTGCTGCTGTGTGTGGAAATAAAATAAAATTGTTTTGTGGTTTTTTGCCCAAAGGACGCGTGTCGCCATTTTTCATTTCGCGCTGCTCGAACATCAAATGCAAAAAAACTTAAAAACAACAGCAAAAATAAATAAAAAATACAAACGCAGATCGAACAAGGCAGAGCGCACTCTGACTCCGACTCCGACTCCGACTCTGACTGCGACTCTGACATGGCGGGGGCTTAAACCAATGTAGCTGTGGCTGCAGCTGCTGTTGTTGTTGTTGTTGTTGTTGTTGCTGCCACAAATAGTCTAGACGCACTGGAAGCAGCAGCAGCAGCAGCAGCACCGGAGCAAGTCGAGCCTTATATACTTTATATTCACCAATTGGCGATCCTCCATTAATGATGGAAATAATTTAAATATTTAATTAACACATTCCGCCGGCTAGTTGGGTAGCACGTACCGCCCTTTATGAAGCGCAAAAATCTCAAGCAAGCCGGACCAGCCAGTTGGAGGAGCAGCGGAAGCGGACGCAGCAGCTGGACACAGAGGCTGCCACAGACGCCATGCAAATCGTGCGCCCAATCGCGCGTGTGTGTACAATTAATGCAGGAATAGGCGCAATTAAGTTTGTCAACGAGCCCCAAATGGCATTTGGGGAATTGCCAGTGGCAAGAGGGGAGGGGAGAGAGATCGAGGGGAGGAGGCGGGGCACTGGGACGAGTGGCGACTGGAAGCGCTGGCTTATCGCATGATTCCGATCGAGCTTTAACTCTCAGACTGATGTCCTCGTGCGCATGCAAACGCACTCGCACTTGTCTTGCCAGAGCTTTCAGCTTGTTTTGCTTTCTGTTGGCGGCAGCCCAAAGATTTATCTGCATCCGGTGTCCAGTTACCAAATGCCAGTTGCCAGTTGCCAGTTGCCAGTTCCAAGTTACCAGTTGCCCGTTGCCAGTTGAGAGTCGAGCAGTCCAACTTGAATGATGCGCTCCTTGGCCATTTTGGGAGTAAATTTGTGTGCAAATGGGTTTTTTATTTGGCTCATGTTTCCTTCAGTTTGGCTTTTGTTTTGTTGCTTCTCTTAGGGCTCATTCGCTTGATCGTTGCACGGAACGAATGCTGATTATGTAACTGACTGGCCTATGATAGGTAATTTTATGTGCTTAACATATACAAGCAAACAAGACTTGACTGTGAGATATGCAATTGTCTTTGGGTTGTTATGACAGCATTGCGAGAGTATTGCAATAAGATGAGTCATAAGACTATGTATTCATACTAACAATACTTAGAGATCGATTATTCATATACGTTACGTCTAAGAGAGACGAAAAGTGTTATAGATTGAAGTTGATCAACTTAGCATGAAAGGAGTCTAACATGCATTGAAGATATTTGAAATACATCCTCTCATGTTAGTATAAGTATAATATGTAGTGTTAAGTATAGTATATACATACCTATATAGCATATAAATTGGGGTAAGAAACTTGACTCTTGGTAGACTTTAAAACAAATTCTATATTATGCTTTTATTAATAATATCTACAGACCAGAACTGCCATGCACTCTTGCGCTCGCATCCCATTGCTTTCGTTGTTGACTCAATAATATTCTTAATTATTAAATACTACTTTATAAATCTTATCTAATATAGTAACTAGTAGTAACTAACTAGACTTTCATACTTACTAAGTCCCATACTACTAATATGTAACTATACTACTTACTATTCTCCCTTAAGTACCTGCGTGGGCTCAAGAGTTGTTTCAGAGAAACTTATGAAATATAATATATATAATTTAAATAATATATTTAAGATTTTATAGTCATGAGCTGGATAATATTAGCTAAAGACCCAATTTTGATGTCTTCTCCTCTGCTAAGTTTCACGAAATATTATTTTAAAACCAAAACTAATTTGCATTAAAATGGATTTCGACTCGAAAGTCGTGCTCTTTTAACACGTTAAAGCAAAGTATTTTTTCATTTGGTAAAACAACATTTGTGCATCGTGGAACATTTTTGAAATACTTTAAGGGATAGGATGCTGTGTAAACATGCATATAGAAGGATTTGTGAAGTTGTGTGCGGACGGCAGAGTCTGCCCGTAACAACACCGAAAAAAGTGGACAAAAAAAAGCAGGAAGACGGGCATGCAAAAAAGGAGCAGCTGAATGTTGAAACCAGCAAAGCCATTTGTTTCCTAGTCGGACAAGATGTTTGCTCGTTCGGCAAAATAAAGTACAGAATGCCCAACTCCCAGTGCCTAGTGGCCAGTGGGCAGTGGCCAATGGCCCAGCTTCCAGCTCTCTCGGCTGGCTAATGTGCAGCGGGTGCATTTGGGCACTCCGAACATTTGGGATAACATGCGAACACGGCATATTTGCAGGGATCCAAAACGCCAAACGCTGTTGTCCGGCCACTCAGCTACTAGTGGGTAATGAATGGATGCGAATGCATGACATGGACGCAATTTTCGACAGCCCAGGCAGCACGGCGAGGTGGCTGCCCAGCACTGGTGGCCGTGCCGGGCCGGGGGACGCTGTTTGAGTTCTGCTGATTAGCTCATGTTCAGAGTCTATAGACGTAGACAGACATAGGCTCATGTGCAGACCTTTGGCTAGCTATAGATGCTTCACACACACACAAACACACATTCTCATAGTACATATGTACATACATGCACACATGATTTCGAGTGTGTGTTTTGCGCACATTGGAGCGATAATGTACAAAACGAGAGTCCTTCACTACCTGCCTTAAAACTATGTTGATCTGATAATATTTCAAACTGACTCTGCTTATGTTTGATCTTCATAATTTGTGTTTATATTCAAAGGCATTTTCAAAAGACATGTGAAGAGTTCTGTTTGCAGTGTAAGCCACATCTCTGGCGGGGTTAGTTGGGTTAGTTATCCTATTTCGTTCAAAGTTGCTTAAACTGCTGTACTTTGTAGTCAAAAGTCAATAGAAATTCCTGCTTAAAGCTCCCTCAAACCCAATCCAAATTCCAGTCTTGATCATAAGTTATAATAAATTCAACTGATCCCAAGTTAATTTCATGTATTTCACACCACACACAGAACCTCAAGTTAGACTTAAATTAGATCTAAAATACACTTGGCCATAGCCATAAATATAAATCAAGTGATCTTAGTGTATTTTTATTGCTTACCTGTTACTGTGAGTGTTTCAGCTAGTTATAAGGCGAACTACATACCTACTTTCGTATTTCGGATGGTGTGTAGGTTCATTCCTTTCATTCGCGTTATTTGAATGTACTAATTAAAACCCTACAACTACATGGCAAAGTTGAAAACTTAAAAATACGCCGGTTGATACGAAAATTGGCAGCTTTTCAATGGGCGGAGCACGCCTGCAATTCCAATTGGGGGCTCCAATCCCACACGTCACACGTCACACACTTGCAGCAGCAGCAACATCAACAGCCACAGAGGCAGTGGCAGCTGGAAAGAGCAGTGCTGCCATCATTTTATCGCATGCGCCTGTCCCGCTCGCACTCGGAGAGCAAACCAGTTTCGACTGCGAGTGCCCGGCGCCGGCAATGCGCATGCGCCGAATGCACAACCCCTCGGCCCGACTCGGAGCGGCCGCCGGCGTCAAGCACAACTTGGAACGCAACTAGTATGCGCTCGAGCACGGCATTGCGCACATCATGGGCGAGAGTGGGCGCGCGCAAATCGATGCAAATCGTGTGCGATGTACAAAGCACGAATGAATCGTGACACGATGTACGGTACGGAGGCACCTTCATACACAACTCGGCGCGACGGAGCTGTGAGCTGTAAGCTGTGAACTGTGCGGCTATCGGTGCTACTAACACTGGCTGGGTGGTGCCATCTGACGCTGGGTGAACTTCAACGACGGCTGCCTCAAGTGATCCACGGGTAAGTAAATCAAAAAGCGCCGCTGAGGCATGTGCAGGAACAGCGTTTGACTTTCAAACTTTGTCCTTGACGGAGTGTTGGTGTTGGCCGAAAGTGCGCCACAAACTTCCAACTGCTCAGTGTCCCATGGCAAACAACATAATTATAATAATTATTATAAAAATGGGCTAATCGGAAGTTGGTTTTTGAATGTGTGAAAAGCTTTTATTAGTTTTTTGATTTTTGATTTTTGGCTTTTGTTCAAAAATCAATTGTAAAACTTGAGCTGTGAGTAGTCGACTAAGTGATACCCTGTTGCTGAGAAACTATCTGTCATTATATTACTTAACTTTTATGGACTTAGTAATTGATAGATATGAGTGTAGTAACTGCTGTCCGTTGCTACCTATTTCATTGACATATAATAGATTTATATAGAAATGTATAGGGTATACTTATATATGTATGTGACGGATGAATGAAATGTTCATATAAGAAAAATATTTCATTATAACTAATTGACTTATATATAAGTATTTTCAATGTAATTGTGTGACTAAATAGTATGTATATCTTGTGTAGAATAGATTTTAATTGCTCTCTGATTCATATATATAAAATGTGAACTTGAACCCTGGAACATCATATTAAAACATCAAAAAATTACCATAGAAAATTCACAAAAAATTATCTCATTAACTTTCTCGTATTTGCTTTCAAATTCAATTTAACATTTCATTCAAAGTGATTCTCACAAAACTCATTTTAGTCTATATATTTATATACAAGTTCTTTAATCAGTATATAGTTCAGATGTTAGTTGACAAAAGCTTTTGAGCTGGCCCCAAGTGAGTTTTAAGAACGGGTGTAAATGCAATATTTTGAGCTCGATGAAAGAGTGCACGCAGCTAGTGCGAGTGAGTACTTAATATCGCGTGACTCGGGCCATAAACAGAAAATACTTCACAAAACGGCTTCGTCGCTTTGGCAGGCATTAACAGCATGGTAAGAAGCGATTGCAAGGAGCGCAAAACCGAAACAGAAAATTATCATGCAGCAAATAATATTATTCATAAATGCAGCAGCTTTTTTTTTTTCTTTTGCATAGGTAAGCTGGCTCTGCCTCCCCCTTCCCTCTCTCTCTCTCTCTCTCTCTCTGTTCCGTTGAGCATGCGGTCAAATGTTGCAACACCCGCCCCTCGCTGAGGCAGCTATCCATCAGCGCATCATGTTTAGGCGTTTCGTGGCGCCGATAATAAAGGAAAGATAAGAAACCAATTTTGCAATTGCCCCATAGGAATTTTTAATTAGGCCAACTTAGCCGAGTAGACGAGCGCGACTCCACTCAGCGGAAATATATGTTGCATCTTGATATACTTTGTAGCTGAGCCCGCTCTCCGCTCTCTTCTCTACCCACTCCTAGAACCAGTTGCCGCTAAAGCGCACACATGTCCAGCATACCCCTATTTGCATGCTATTTATATGTATAGCAATATCTATATTCAAGTTGGTAATAAAACTTATGGCTAAATATGTGTTAAGCGCATGCCGAACGCCAATTCTCTATTTTCACATATTCCCATTAAAATGAAGAAGAATAATGGGTTGAAGCTTGGAAAGGAGTGTTAAAAGATGTGGGGTATCTGTTGGTCAGGTGTTCAATTCAAGCATCGTAAACATAAGATATAGATTTGTAGTCAAGATTGTTATAAAACATGGGAATTCATATAGAGATAGAATATAAATAGATGAATCTGAAGTAGCTCTATAGAGTACCTCATGCAGGGTAGACCCTAATCAGTTGGTTTCATATGAAACAACTCTGCAGATATGACTTTATCTTTTATTATACTATTTATACTTTGGAATCTTGAATTATATTCAACTAATTTCAAGTCAAGTTCATAATATTAGTACTAATTATAGGGTATCTTATAGTCAGGTTTTGATTTATGAAGATACATTTTGTAATATTCTTGATTTCTTATATACATACACTATATATATAATCAACTAATGCAATCTGAAGTATCTTTAAATAATATAAAAGTTATAACAGCCAACTACAGGGTATCTCACAGTCAGAAGTTATACTTTTGATTAAAATAACAAGTTCATATAGTTTATGAAGTGTAATTTTGCTTGCAGAAACAATTTTGTTATATTTACACTTTGGATTCGTTATACTCGTATACAGCCCATATATAGATACATACATTCAACTAATCCCATTTTATCTCTCTAGTTGTTTGAGGTTACTCAGAGTTGAGCAAGTGTGGAATAGTTGAAACAATTCAATTCGCAATTTGCACCATTACAAAATTTAATTATTCATTTATGCATAATTTAACCGCTAAATTCGTATGGCTTACACGGACGGCTGTGGGGAAACCATCGAAACGTAACGCTGGCCCTAGTTATATAGTCAATTTATATATATTCTGCCGGCTAAAGGGTGTTTAAGGAATAATTGTTTTAACATCTGAGTGGTTATAATAAAATTTGAAGAGCAAAATGTGGTTTTAAGTGCATTTAAATAGTTTTATGGCCAGAGTTTCGGCTATGCGAGGTGTGTTCAAGCAGTTCAAGTTTGACAGCGAAATTTGATAAGTCGACTTACTATTTGAACACACTTTTGTTGGTGTCTTGCGAAGTTTTCTTGTGAATTCCATACATCTATATATATTCTTTAAGCCTAAACCTATTGACGATGGAAATTCGAAAGATTGAAACACCTTAGGAGTCAGAGTATTTGTTTGTGGAGCATTTCTTACTCCTTCTCCTCCTATAGAAAGTTCTCTATCTCTCACTCTCTCTATTTTTCTATCTCTTTCTCTCGCTTAAAGTATAGTTTATTGTTCTCTGTCCATAGCTCTGCTTAGCTTTATAATAAATTGTTTACCTTTGTTTTAATAGGCATACGCAGACCACCAGAGTCTCTCGAGTCTTGTAATGAATTTTTAAATATGCTTTATTTATATTAGTTTATATTAACAGTTTGCAGATCTTACATCTATTTGGGCTACGCCTCGTCGGTGAGCTTATTAATATATATATCTTTACATATATATATAAGTATATGAGATGTATTCGCATTTTACTTTCTGCACTCATTCAATCCATCACAGCGCATTTGAAAATGATTTTGAGTTTTTCGCTCTCTCGCAAAAACGCACTCATTGAATATTCATGTGCATATCTGAATATGTTAGTGGCGAAACATGCAACTCCGTTCCGTGATTAGCTGACATTGTGTGTGCTGTATTTTTATATACATATATTTTTTTTTCTGCCTACAGGGTAGCGTTATGTGCTGTGAAATTCTTCAATTAATTTTTGCAGCGAACTAGACTACACGCACATTTCTACGTCTATGAACTTATTAACTGTGTAAATAATTGTGAAGAAATATATATGAATATATATCTCTTCAATCTGAGCTATTGTTAATGGAAGGCGAAATACATTGTATTTCCTACCATTTCAGCACTCTTGTTACAGTTTGCTAACATGGATATCCATAATTTCTTTCATTTGTTAACTGCACTTGACTAATTTACATAAAAAAACTTAAGCTTCAGACTTTGTATATGCAAAAAAATAGTATATATATATTGCTTAAGCATTTGCATTCGAATGTTTATTGACCAAGATTATTATTCAAATTGAGAAAGCGTGCAAAATCAAGGATATTTACTCTGCTCTATGAAGTGAAAAGTGTATATTGGCTTGGTTCTCGCAGTTTATGCAACTGTTCCTCTGTCTGCTTCTTGTGTTTTGCAAGTAGAAACTTGGAATATCAAGCTTGTAAAGCTACACATATGGAAGTTATAGTAAATCGAGAAGAGGTATGTTATATCTCTGACTATTTAAAAGATAAAACTTCAAAATTTAAATAGGTTTCTAATGAGCTAATCTGTAGACTGAGCAAAGATGTTATATACAAATAGATACATTCTTTTGGGGTATGCTGAATCTGAGTGTATGATATGCATCACAATTTTAGAGCTAAGGTAACAATTGACCTAACAAATATATGATCCGCTTCATTAATCTATATATTTCTACATTTATCATGAAACCAATTCTTATTTATGGCTAATTACTCAACTAGGCCTGTTCATCCGACACTTTCTCACTGTTGCCTTCATTAAATATCACACGATGACATCTAGTTATATATATATTTATGTTTATATACATCGACAATGGCAGCTGCCTCAGTTGAATTACTAGAATTACATTTTCTTCTGCTGCTTCTTACTGTTACATATATATGTATGTATAATACCTAGGCCGGCCTGGCCAGGCTTTCGTGTTGACCGTCCCATTAAGTTGGTCAGCCACTTGGCACGTCCGTTCAGTTGGCTTTTGGATTATTATAAAATACCGCAAGTATGCAGCAACATTGTTTATATTAAATTCCTTTATAATGTCTTCATTTCGTCTGCTCCCATTTGTTTGAGGGAATATAAACAATTATTTCAAGTTTAATTGTTGCACATAAATTAGCGTCAATTTATGCACTTACAAAGAGAGTGCTAAAGAGAGCATAGAAATTGCTGGCAAGGATATATACAGACATATATGTTGATAACTGAACTAATTAGACTTTAGATGATAGATATACAGCTGTGTTCATAATAATAGTAGTGCGACTGAAATGTTTGTTTATATACAAATTTTGAAAACAATTTGAAAATTTTGCTGTTCAACATTTTAATCGCACTACTATTTTAATGAACACAGTTGTATATATAGAGTAGCATATACTCCTCATCTGTTATGGAACAGAGTCTTCAAATATATAGGGACTATTTAGTCTAGCATATGCTTAATGAATAGTTTGTAATTATTTTGTAAAAGCCGCAGAACAAGACTCGAGTTTTCTGCTCAGCAAAAGGCCAGGCGCAATTGCAATAGATTTTACAGCAACCGCTTTGCTGTAACCCTTTGTCTAGCAGCCATTTTAAGTGCCATAAAAACTCGGGGAAAAGTTGTAGGAACAATGTAGACAGCGTGTTTTCATTTTATGCGAATTAAGCTGCCACTTGAACAACTTATTTTGCCTGCACTGCCGCCTGGACTGGACCGTCGAGACCCAACGACAGTAACTCACCAACGTATATCTTCAGTGTACGTATGTGTGTGTGTGAGTCTAGGCATGTGTGTGTGTGTGTGTGCATACGGACCGACTAGCAGCCAACAAAAAAGCTCACATGCAAAACAACCCTGTTGACAGAGCGTCACAGTGGCAAATCTTGAAATTTAAAATTCTATTATTAAATATTTATAAATACGAATTTAAATTTGAACTAAGCAAAAAGTACTCGCTATAGTGTTAAATATTGCCCATTTCAATTCAATTAAAAACTTGCATATATTGTAGTCTACTTTTAGGCTGACTTCAGGAGTCAACGCGCATTTCCTACGGGGCATCAACAATGTCGTCGACTTCGAAAGGGATACAGTTATAGCCGTGTATAGCTGGCAGCGTTGCGGACGAAAACGGGAACATGGCAGCTGAGTGTCGTGAACGCGACAGACAGAGACGGCCAGAGAGGGAGAGAGAGTGTGTGTGTGTGTGTGTGAGTGGGAGGTGAGAGGTGAGAGCGTCCTCCATTTTATGTACAATAAAGGAATTTGCACACACAGAGACAGACAGCGCAACAGAGAGACAGACAGACGTGCGCATGAAGTGAACTTGTTAATGCTGTCTATAAGCAGCATTTACATACGAGTTGACCCCACATGTACACATAAATATGTTTATACACTGTGTGTGTGTGTGTGTGTGAGTAAGTACGATGTCCTGGTTGCTTTTAAGAGAATGCCCAGCCGCAAGCCTTCAAATGGACACACTTGACTAAATGTGATTACTATGTATGTGCATCAGCAGCTATGTACATTCACATACACATACTTATGCATGCAAGCATGTATCTCTATGCCCACTCCCATCAGCACACATAGACGTACAATGAAGCACCCTGTAAATCTATTGTTTAACATTCTGAAGGTTGCCGCCGACTAACAATTTCCACTCCATTTAAAATGTTCGGTGAGTATCTTCAAATCTAAATTAAAAGTAAGCTAGCCATAAGGGATGTAGTTGGATAGCTTATAGTCCGGCTTTATGCATATTCTCTTTGTGAAATCTTAGCAGAGTAATACTATGAAGATAGTCTGTGACTGTTTGCTATCTGAACCCAACTACAAATCATTATGCATATTCCATATGTATATCTAATGGGCATAGTTGTATATGAAGTATTCCCTAATCATGATTTCTCAACTATGTCATACTAAATTTTCTTTTTTATTGTCTTTTCGATTCCACTTTGAAGCAAATGTCAAGCTTGAATGTTCAGAAAAATAGTAGTGCGACTGAAAGGTTGGCCAGTATAATTTTGTGATAAACATAATAATTTAAAAACAATTTGAAACGAGTATTAAAATTAACATATTTGTTGTATATTCAAATTGTTTTCAAAATTTTATGTTTGTTGTTCAACATTATAGTCGCACTACTATTTTTCTGACCACAGCTATACATATGTTCTATATATCTATATATTTGATTCATATACATTCATATTGCTCTCAGCAACCAATTGACTTGCAGTTGAGCACACAGACAGACAGTCAAATAGTTGAAGCTATATAGCTCGCATACATAATGGAGTTGGAAATCAAAGAGTTGAATATATACTACGTATACTTAATAAACTTAGAAATCTTCTTTCGCTGCTCTAAACATTTCTATTAGGGTATGCATAGCATCATCAAAGAGCAGCTTCCTGCTCCTCGATGCTCTGAAACATAGTTTGACAAGCGCATCTCAAAGCTTATCTTGAATGCATGTAAATATAGTAGATTATATAATAGTTAAAGGGCTATATCATAGGTAAATATTAAAGCATCAACTGTAAACACTTGGCTATGTACACACACACACACATACGCACACACACACACACAGACGCACACCTATTTACACATTTATGTATAAGCACATATGTAAATGTGCTGGATATACGATTTTGGGCGTAGGAGCACATGTGTATTTCCGATTGTAACGCTCCTGGGTAGACTGGCTCATTTACCATCGAAAGTCGTTGATTGTCGGTGGCTGTGTGAGGCGAGGCGAGCCGATATTCTCGCAGCCTCGAACCGACCCTAGGCGCACAACGTGCGCACATTCGTCAGAATTTGCATTTCAATTCGAATGTCAGGATGACGGAGCGTCGAATTCGGGTGGCTGTGGATTTCCAAATAAAAATAAATCACGTTGCGTACTGCCATGCTCTCATCCTCTGGCATTCCGGCGTAATGGCAACTGCTGACTGCTGGCTGGCTGGCTGGCTGCCTTGGCTGCCTTGGCTGGTGAAACGCACCGCTCTGGCTCGAAACATAGCCACCATTAAGCCAAAAAAGCGCCTGGGGCTGCTGGGCGTGGTGGGTGGAGCGTGGGGCGTGCTCCATAGCGTAGTCCCATTTTGAACTCATTTATTTTTGTTTTTTTTTTTCTTTGCGAAAACGAATGTGAAAAGTTTTCTGCCATCATTTTGAGTGATGTCAATTAGATTGATTTGATCAGCGAAAATATGTGATTTATCAGACGGTAACAGCGAGTGGGCGGCCCCGAGGCATGCCCCAGCCACCCGAACCACCCAAACCACCCTGCGATGGCACATGCAATGTGGATGCTCAATATAGATTCGCATGAATATCTAATGTGCCACACACTCGCACGCATTTGCCTCATCACACCTTTAGCATTTATTCACGTCATCAATCAGTCATCCAATTGGGAACTTTACGCCCACTCCCAATCAGAGTCTGCAACATTTATAGCCACATGCATATAAGAGCATGTACATAAGTGTATGTACATGGAGAGATATATGTGAATTGAACTTACATTAACATGAAATAATAAACACAAATGTATTAAAAATGCCAATTGGCAGTCCAAAAAGAAATGGGGCTTAAGTGTTTCAAATGGAGTTTCAGTCATGGAGAAGCTCTCTAAATGTCTATAGTCCGATTAGATAAAACTTAAATATAACTGCTTAAGTAGCAGTCCAATAAGAATTAAAACACTTGTTAAGATAAGCATAGAGACATAACTTGGCTATCAATATATTATATGCTGCTAATAGCACTCATTAAATCAAATCCTTGAGTCAACTAAGATAATGGCCACTTGTGTTGGCCAACACACACACACTAACACACACACGCAGACATAAAGAAAAGGAAAGCGTAAAGGAAAAGCGCAGTAATTTTCCCACTGTTATATGTTATTACGTCTATTTGATTAACCACACCCCGTTGTCCGTGATGTGGGAATATAAATATTATGTCTCAAGTTAACATTTCTATATATACATATACGAGTGTGTGGAAGTAGTTAAACGCTTCTAGCTGCCAGCTACGCCTACAAAATCAAAATTAATATACCGCTGGGGCAGCAGCACTTGCGGGTGTCATACAAAACAAATAAAATAAATCAAATCGGAGAAGCGAATGAAAGGAAATCGCAATTCGAATGAACGCATGTGTGGCGGGGAGGGGATGGGGGTTCGATGCGAACAAAAGGGGAGCAGCACTTGGCACCCAAAATTTATGCGCACAGGCGCGCCCACGCCCACGCGCCCTCAGTTCCTGCTCTCTGGTCTGCGTGTTTGTCTGAGGCGCACATATATAGTGTAGAGGGTAGAGGGTAGAGGGTAAGGGGTGCTGATTTTAGGGGTTGTTACCAGCGCCAATAACTCATTTTCAAATGGAAATAACATCAAATAAAATTCGCGCTACTGTGTCGCCCAACATTTTCCGGCCTTGACGGCCATATGTGTCTGTGTCTGTGTGTGTGTCAGTATATTTGTGCCCGCTGCTGTTGACGCTGGTCGTGGTCTACGGATCGTGTGGTCGTTTGACTGATGAAATATCGTGACAGGCAGTATAAAAGCTATTAAAGCCGAGCGTAGATGGCGCTACTTGAATTTGTCAAAATGTCTTTTTACGCGCTTTCCAACGCAGGCGGCGCAACAACAATAACAAAAGGGCCCAAGCCCAGCTCACATATGCCTAACAACACACACACACACACACACACAGTAAACGGGTGAAACTTTGATTGATGCCAATGTGTCACGCAGGCGCGCATGTGGCTAATGGGCGGTTACGTAGCTGCCCCACCACCCCGCTTTACCCCTCGCCTTGCCGTACCCCCAATCGTAGTTCGAAACTCATGCATTGTCACATCGAAATGCCACAAGCTTTTCAGCCTTTGACAAGCGTTTGACAAATGTTTCGGTTTTCGGTTTTCGGTTTTTGTTTAGCTACATGTGACTGTGTGTCTGTGTGTGTGTGTGTTTGTGAGCTAATAGGTAATCGAAACTCAATTATTTGTTTGGCTTGTAGCTCGATATGACAGCGTCTTAGATGTGTAAACAGCGCTTGGCTTAGATTTATTTATGAACTGGTTGTTGGTATGTCCGAAATGTGCGGATCGGATCACACATCAAATGGTGTCCCGCTGCTGCAACAGACGCGTCCACAAATAAACGCGCGCGCCACAAAGCATCTCGAATACATCAAAGTAACAAGCTCCAGCTGTGCACCACAGCAAACCACAGCCACAACCACTGACCATACACACCACGAGAGAGAAGCAGAGAGTGAGAGAGAGAGGCAGAGTTAGCCAGCCAGGACACCGGCGCCCACTGTCGCAAAAATATGACATTGACTTAATAAAGAAATGAAATATCGCAACCAAGTGGAACCCACTCGCCGTCGCCGTCGCCGTTGCCGTTGCAGTTGCAGACGCAGCAGCGCAGGCTTGAAGGCAAAGCTGGCGCTAGTTGCCATGCTGCGATTTCGCAAATTGTGGCACTTTCAGCTGCAATGCCCCCCGCCTGAGGTGGCTCTCGCTCGCCCCACTCCACAGCCTGGTGTGACTGCGAGAGCAGTTGTACGGCCTGACCCATTGATCTTGTCGTGGCATTTCATTATTTACATTTTCTAACTATGCCAGAGCAGTTAGTGAGCAGCAAAAGAATCTTAATTGGATTAGCTTTAGGTAGTATAAGTTGACTTAGTGAGATATTTATAGAAAGGTCTGATATGCTTGACAAGTGCATGGCATATGCAGATTAGAAGTTCTAGTAGATGAAAGATTTTCTGTGCTGCTGAAAGAGCTTTAATAACATCCTGTTTACTTTTTGTTTACTGCAACTTTTCATACATCATTTCATTCATTTTAAGAATCAACTAACAATTGACAAATTGCAAAAGTTGAAGAATTGAAATGCCTCTTAAACCCCAATTGGAATAGTCAAACCAATTGGAAGAATTGAAACAATTGATGAAGTCTTGCTGAAAAGCTTGCGATAGGTAGTACATTTTTCTTGAGGTAAAACTCAGCTTTTTATATTTTTAAATAAAATTAAAAAAATTTTTTTCTTTCTTCACTTTGCAAACCTTTATATAGTTCATCCATTTCATATATATTTAAAGTAAGACTCGCATTCCTTCAGTGTCAATAAGTTATAAATATGCTAGATAATTTTCACACATTTATTGTCTTCCTTGAGCAGCTCTTTATAAATCAATTTTCTTTACAAATTTTATCTTAATTTCATATAAAGCTCATCAAGAATATCTGAATGTCAACAACATATCTAGAGAAATATTAAGACCTTCCACATATTTTTCTCTCTTCATTCTCCCGGACTTAATGAAACCCAATAATTTGTTCCTTAAGAGCTTCCGCGCCTGCCACCTTACCAGCCAGCCTCACTCTAACTAGCAGCAGACTCCAACTAACAGTTAATTAACGTACGTATGCTAATTTCAGCTTAAGCACATATATTTACATGTATATTCACGCTTTATCTCCTCATTGCTACATAAAATCTGAGCAAGCGTAATTTTCTAAACTCGAACTAAATGATACTAAATTACCTACTTATTAGATCTTATGCATTAGCAATTAGAGTAATTTGTATAAGAATACAGTTTTCAATAGGTTTAGCTGCACTTAACTGGCTTAAAGAGTTGCTCTATGAATTACTATTACTTGGCCTAACTACACTCGATTAAGATAATTTATAATAAGTCTACACTATTCGCGATAGACAAAAGCTTTTGGTTAATGCTCAATGATTTAACTGTGTTGCAGGTCAGCTGCTCGATTTAAAGCTTAAATCTAGATGTCAACGTGCCTAGACTCCCTCCTCCCTTCGCCTTCAGTTGACTCAGCCATTGTTCGCTTCGCAGCTATTGTCTGATGTAAATGAAGCGAATTTTCGTATGAGTACCTGGCATAGTTGCGCTCTCTGCAAATCAATTGAACTTCAAGTCTGTCTCTGTGTGTGTGTGTGTGAGTGTGGTTGGGTTAAGTAGAGGATTTAAATTTCAGCCTAGCTCGTACGGTATTAACTTTTCACTCTAAGCCAGCCGAGCAGACAGCGTGCAATAAATTACGTTAAAGACGCCAAACTCAGGCAAATTTGCATTTCCCCTTTTGCTAGCCAGAGAGAGAGAGAGAGAGAGGGTGAGTGAGAGTGCGGCACACGCATCATCATAATTAATAAGAGACAATTTGACAATGGCCCTGTTAGCGATATCATTTTCAACTGCACAAACTCTGCAGCCAAATGAACAGCAGCAGCGGCAGCAGCAGTGGCAGCCCGGTCCAAACCAGGTCCAGGTCCACCCTCTTTTGCCATTTTGCGCCAAATTAAATTCAACCTCAATTGAGGGGTTAATTTCTATCACCACGCAAACAAAAACAAAAACAGCAGCAGCCAGAGCAACCTCGAGGGGTGGCTGCGGATGCGGCAAATGGGCGTGGGTGTGAGTGGTGCGGTGTGGATGTCCGGGCAGTCGGGCGGCCGGGGTATCGCACCATTATCTGCATCGAGTTTCACATAGAGAAAATCATTACGCCATTCGCACCATGAGACGTATTCAATTTGAGTGTCGTTGAGCTCTTTATTACGTTAGTGTGAAAGTCGCGTGCGCCCGAAAAAACCCCGGCAACAATGCCGACCAGACCCGGGGCGGCCCTCAGGCATAGCTTCTGGGCTCTGGCTTGGGCCCGGGTCTGGGCTGCGTCGGTCTATGCCGGCTCTTGCATTCATTCACGGTGCGTAAGTCACAGCAGCAACAACAGCAAAGGGCGTTTGCTGTAGGAAGTGGAAGTAAATTGAAAGCATGCTGCCGGGCGGGCAAACCGAAAGCGTTCGCAACCCTTCAACTAACAGAGGCTGCCCCAGTGGCAGCAGTAGCAGCAGCAGCAGCAGTGGCAGCAGTAGCTGTGGCATCGGTAACTCTGAAATCCATTAGCAGGCAGCGTGCGGCGATGGCCAGCGGCATGAGGCTTTTATGCGCAACGCGTACTGCTTTCGTTTTCGGTTAACCATGAGGCATGCCCCCGCTGTCTCTATGCTGAGTACTCAATCTCGACGAGACTCATAAACATATGCGCCTCACGTCGTTTGGCGTAAATCTAATGCCAGCCAGCCAGTCAGCCAGCTAGACGACACCCCCCCTGCGGGGGCAGACGGCCAGCGCCTTTGGTTCTTTGATGAGGTTACTGACTTTACCGAATTAACTCCCACTCGCCGTACGCCGGAGTGGCCCGCCCACTACGCCCCATTTCGCCGGGGCGTTGCCGAACCGGAAACCAATGCATTTTGTTGGTCCAAAACAAGGGGTGCCACGCTTTAACGCCTCAAAAGATCTCTGGGGACACTTTAGAAACACAATGCGGCATTTAAATGAACACATGAAACCTTAGAGGTACGCCATAGCGAGACCCCACTTTAGGGTTTGGAGTGCGTCCTCACATGAGCCGAGTAGCTAATTATGTTTATTTGGGCTGCGAAGCAGTCACAAAAGGCAAACAGGAATTTAGCATAATATTAAAAATTTGTTAATTGAGCTTTTTACTTATCTAAAATTATTCGAGCTTGCGATAAGGCTTGAATATGTTATAGACTGAATGTCAACTGAAATTAAAGCATGAAAAATGTAAAGAAAAACATTTGCAGAATATTCTGAAATTATTTTATTTTTGAAAAATAGTTTTCCAACTTCAAAGGAATGCAGCTCGGGTAAATAAAGTTTAATCTTTAAATATCTTACCTTTTCGAATATGTATGTTTGACTACTATCGATTGGCATTAAAACAAAAATAATATATAATTAAATTTGTATCCATTGTGATGAAAATGTCAAGGTCAAAACTTGAATTGGGTTGGGAAACTTTCAATGAGCGTAGTTTGATCAAATGATATGCAAACTTTAAAAACTATAGTTTTTTGACAACCTACGTAACTCTACTAAGAACATTTAATATATGTAAAAAGTGTTGCCTAACAATTTTGTTGAAATTAACTTTTAATACTCAAATAGCTTGTGAGCATAAAATGATTATAATTGCATTAAATTAAATTATACTTATATTTAAAAACCTACTTTTTGAACTCCGATTCCTATCCAGAATTTCATAACAATTCTCCAAAAAAAACTTTAGAATTTAAATGAAATTTTATTAAATATCTTAATTTTATTAGAGTATCGAGCAATCCAATATAGCCCCAATATATGCTTAATTGATTGATATGCTTGCTCACAGAATAAACTAAATATAAGCTGGCTTATGTCATGCTTATGTTTATCTGGCATTTGAAATCCGCAATCTGAAATCCGGAATCCGAAATACGAGATCCGCAATCCGCAATCCGCAATCCGAAGTCCGAAAACCGAAATCCCAGTAGTGCAGCTTGTACAATCGAAAAGTTGTTGACATATCGAATCTATGCGCCATAAATTTTATTTATTTATGTGTGGAACATGGCTTGTGCTCCCGTTTGGGTTGTGCCACGCGAAAATCGGCCATGAATATCAATGGGGGGATTGTTTCACGATGCGACGACGGCGGCACGCGCCCAACGTCCAACCTCGATGATGCGACTAAGTGCTCCAGGCCCTCAGCTGGGCATGGCCATGGCACAAGGCAAAAGACCAAGTCTGCTTTCAGCTCTGTATCGGTGTCTGTGTGTGTGTGTGTGTCTGCATTTGTATGTATTGCTGCTATTGATATTGTTTTTATCAGCATCAACGTGTGCAAAGCTCCGGCTGCGGCTCTGGGACGGCTCCGGGACGGGGTCCGGGTCCACTTGTGCCCCTGATGAGATTTTAATTTTATTTTATTTGGGATTTTGTTTTGCTGTTGCCGAGACTCAAACTGAATCTGAGGGAAGTAAATCAGCGCACACTTTCAATATTGGCCGTATCGAACAAGGAGCAAGACGCTGCCGGACTTTGTTTTGGGGTTGTTTCAACTACTTTTATATCGAGTCACTTTAGATTGCCCCGGGCTGATCCTGATGGACTTATGCCCGAGGCTTACACACACACGGATTCCACTGCGCTTACACATATGTATGTACGTGTTTCTGGCGGCTTACACTTGTCCTGTTCAGGCAGGAGCCAAGAGAGAGAGAAAGCAAAAAAAAAAAGATGATTGCTCTTCCTGTTCCTGTTGAGTGCTGATTGTTTTGGCATATGAGATAAATGAGAGCATCTGTGCGCCGGCAGAGCTGAAGTGCCTGGCATCTTTTCGTATTAAATTCATGAAAGTTAAGTGCTTTGTAATTGATGTTATAAAATATTTATGACAGCCCCAGCTACAGCTACAGCATCAGGTATCTCGGTGTTACCTGCGGGTCATGAGAATGCCAACAGACGGACTGATGGCCAAAAAATTAACTTTGTCTCTAATTGACATTAATTATTTAAAAGGATTTCATGCGCTTTATTTCAAGTAAAGTGTTTGCCCAGCCACAACGAACAACGAATTGTCACCAGCATAATTGACAGAGTTAGGAAAAGTTTTGAGCCTGTTGGGCCATTAAATAAAAGACTATGCACTGACACCTCTACCAGGTGTTAACCAATCGTATTCTCAATGATAAATCACAGCCTCGACTAGGGGCAGCATGTAGTCAGAGACAACAGACAACAGACAACAGAGAGCACTTGCACTCGTACTCGATGTTGTCTGATAATGATGCTGTAGTCCACTTATTGTTTGCCAATGCCAGCGGCTCGATTGGCCTTGGCCTTGGAAGCAGCAGCAGCAGCAGCAGCAGCAGCACCACTGTCAGTTCTTTGATGATGCTCTATAGATGATGAATTATATTTGACATCTATGTGCTGTCGCTCACACTTTAACCTTTGCCTTTGCCTTTGCCCAACCAACTATGACCGGGCACACTCATTTGGCTAGAGTCGTACTTGGATATGTTTATTTTACTGTCAAAACATTAAAGCAAACTCAGTGAAGCACCGGGCACCACCAGAGGGTTGTTTGCCAGCAAAAAAGGGGGCGACAGCGGCTTACTTTGATAGGTTTCCACTTACGTGAGGGTGGAAGCGTCGGCGTCACGTGGCGCTCGTCTGCCACGTACCACATACACGTACAGACGCGTATGTGCTATGCAGCCTCTTCGGCTTTGGCTTTGGCTTTGGCTTGTGTAGACAAACATATTTGCATATGTTGGCGGCATATTTTAACAAATCCTGCTGGATTTCCTGCTCAACAGACACTAGATACACACACTCATAGCTAGAGTCACATGCCTTTTTGACAACTCATAACAATCACTCATCATAAACAAAGCGTCCGTCCAATCGTCCGCCCGTTCGTCTGACCATCAAGTTGGCAGCTCGACACACTGAAGGCACAATAGCAAAACTTGAGCAGTGATACATGTCTATAGAGACATATAGAGAGATAGATAGTCTGTAATAATGATTGGAGAAACCTCAAGTAGCAAAAGTGTTTAGTATAATTGGTAGCTCTTACAGATTGGCATCCTTTTGGCCAGTGAGAATCCCTCGCTTAATGATTTAATCTACTGCAAATTAGTTATCGGCGTTGCCTTTAGCCATTCATTTGTCCGCTCTGCACATTCTCTGGTTGCCTGGGCATCTTGAGGTCAATTAAAACAATCCGCAAAATAATTGCCAAGAAATTTATTCGCTTCATTAACTTGTTAAAGGACGTGGGACATGAAAGTTAAGCGCAAAGTCAGCCGCATGAAGTCAGCTAGAAAATTAAGTGAAATAATTAAATCTCAATCGGAATCTATTAGATTGGCATTCGGGATGCACAACCCTTGTCAGTGTGAGAGCCAGATAAACTGTGAGGGGGGGTTGGAAGACAAATAAATTTCGAAGGCCATCAGCTAATCTCACAGCGACGTCTCAGCAAGGGGTTAACGACGCTGCCATTTGCGCTGGGGTTGAAAATTTTAACATTTTGCCAGTGTTTGGCAAATGCAACAATCGCTAGGGGCGAAGGAGTGGGACACACACACCCTTTCGCCACATACAGTCTGGCATGGTCATTTATCACCCACGCAGCATCTTTCATAATCAGGCCAACAGCAGTAGGCAAAATGCAAATGACTCAGCCTGCAGACTGCAGTCAGCAGTCAGCAGCCAGCAGGCTGCAGCCACGGCACAAAGGACCAGCCGCGGCTTTTAATTTACAACATCCTACGATGCCAGTTGGGCAACAACAACACAAGCCGAATCTGAGGCTGAAACTGAATTTGAATATAGCGCCCAGCCCAGAGACAAAGACAGCGAGATAGAGAGGAGAGAGAGAGAGATGGGCGGACAGCCGGGCTGCCTTTACTTATAGTGCCACAGTGCCAGACAAAAGGTCGGCACGGCACGGCATGGCTCGGCACATACACGTCCACATTCCGACCGACTTAATTAATTTATGCACTCATGGTTGGTCCCAATGAAATGCATCGGAGTCGGGGCTGGGCTGTTTTATTCGGACTTTAGCTGGACATCATTTCTTTGCTCTTCTTGAAAACCCGCCTAATTTCAAAATTAATGAGCGGAATCTTGATGGGCCGATGGAAGCGATAAGCCTCATGATTTTGACTGTCACACACACACACACACAGAGAGAGAGAGAGAGAGAGAGAGAGAGAGAGACACTCACACACAGACAGACTGTTGGCTAAGTGCGGCGTTCTCGTACCGCTGAGCTCTTTGAGCATGGCCAGAGCCGAAGTAAATCACGTGTTTATTGGCACTTCACTTACGACACCGTCACCAAAGTAACCAAAAAACAAAAACAAAACAAAAATGGCACCGCTCTGTGGCGGCTGTAGAGGCTGTGAGCCGCTAGCCCTGGACAGCCAACGATCGGGACCCGGGAACGAAACAGGGAAACGTCATTAATTAGCCGGTTTTTTGAAGTGTGGGGAACGGATGGCAGTCGACGTGTTTATTTGGTTCTCTACTCCGTCCCGTCCAACTGCCATCGCATATGTATTTGGGGGAGCTTCATTTACGAGCTCTTTTTAGTGTGTGCCTTTGCCATTGCCTTTGCCATTGCCTTTGTTGCCGCGCCATCCACAGCCGCGTCCCACATATAGTTGACAGCAGTATAAATATCAATGACAAGCGAACAAACATATAACAGCGTGTTCACTTACTCTCTTAAGTACTGTCAAAATATATTTACAAATTGTCGGACAGAACAATTTGTTTGTATGAAATGTATACTCAATACACAAAAAAGATGTAAATATATATCAAAATATTTTTCACAATTTTAAATGTTAATAATAATGAAGTCAACTCAAGCTTTTCCAACTTTTATCAACTCTCAGCTTAGCCTGCACAGCATGTCTAATATTTCGTGCCAGCAGTGTAGCCAAGCTATTCTTTCATTTATTTTGGTTTGACCGGAAACTTCTTATCTTCTGGCTAATCTTATTGATGTCTCTCAGATCTGTTGAGGCCCAAATGACGATGTGGGTTTCAACGCTGACCTCAAGACAAACGTAAATTTGTATATCGCATCCATTTGATTCATTCATTGGCATTCCATTTGGGCCCAGAATTTTGTGTTCGTAAAAGCAAAGCAGCAGACAAACAGTCTGCCTCTACAGCCTGTTGCACACTTGGCCGTGATTTGGAAGCGGAGCTTTCAGTTTTATTTTGTTTATTTTATTATATTAATATTAAATTATATTTATAAATTAAATGTTATTTAAGCTTCGTTAACTGAAGATCATCGTTTACTGTTTATGCTCTAATAAAAATCAAGCATTTTTATTATTATCTTTTTAGTTACTCGAACTATCTTTGAGGCGGATTTGGACCCTGCTTAACTGGTTTGCATATAATATTTAACGATTCTCTTATTGCACAATTTTTCTAACATTTTTTATTAGTTTCAGATTTCTGTTCTGGCTACGACGTGGAAAACAACTACCTAACTCGGGAGTGAAGCTTTAATGTCTACTTACTGTATATTAAAACTATTTTAATAGAATTAGCTGCAGCTATAAATGTTCTTATTAAACACTTAAATGTACTGCATAAAAATTGTTAAAGTACAGAAATGTTATTGAGGTTTCTTAACTATTGTATATAACTAAAAAAGAGACTGTTAATACAAAGATATATAACTAGAATAAGTTAATTATTGTCAATTATTCTTAGTTGAAACTTAAAAATTCATGAATACGAAGAAGTTCAAGTCTAACATTAAAAACAGTTGTTCGATGACTTCTGAGCACTTCAACTTAAACGCTGTTGGTCTGTTTATAAAATCATATTATTAAAAACAACAATCAGTGTATTTTAAGCAAATTCAAATTAACATTAACATAAGCAAACAAAATAAATAAAAATAACAAATGTTCAATCATAAAACATGAACTGAAATGGGATTGATCCTTGTACTAAATATTGTTAAAAAAATATTCTTTCAAGCTGAATTAAAGTCTAGAAAATAAACATAGCACAATTTATTGAAACTCAGTTTTGCATAAGTTACACGATTATCATTGACAATTGGTATGATATTTTATATAAAGAAATTTTAAGCTTCATGTACCAAAAGTGAATAAAAGGCGAATATTATAGGCATAATCAAAAATTAGCTAAAGTTTCGAACTTTGCTGCTAAATTGCGATATATTTTAAATCCAAAATAATCCATAGATTTGTTCGTCTGTCCCTCGTCTTGAATATTTTAATTTGCAACTTATGTCGTTATGTCTTCAATAGAAAATTATGATTATCAAATTGTGTTTAGTAATGCTGCAGACTTACCGTAAACTGCCTCTATTATATTATATATATAGATTCTTTAATAATATATCAGCTGAAATAAAAGTCAGCATCGATTTGGCAAAAGGAAATAAAACTTTATATATATGATACACATGGGAAATGAAATATTGATTTTACTGACATTACTATTAGCCATAGTACAAAGCCGAGAAAAGCATCAGAATCATTAATTCACTATGTATCCACACTTTGACCGGAATAAATAAATATATTAAAAACCGATTTCAAGCTTAAATCACAAAAGAAAAGTTAATTGCAAAGTAAAAAGATCATTTAAAGTTCATTAAATAACACACAACCCGCAAATACTTCAATCAGCCTAAAAGTATGCAACGCTTTTTTCAATAAGCAAAATGTAGCATACTTTTATTAATGTCCAATTGGCTTGCCTGAAGATCGAAATCCACTTGGAGCAATTGAGAACTCCTACCTCTGCAAGTAGAATTGATAAAGAAATGTTTTATGTAAACATATAAACAAGTTAAGTTAGGAGCTACAGAAACTAAACAGATTTCTCATAGGAACAACTCTTTGCTCCTATTTAAAATAACTTAAGCAAGCTCAGCAACGGCAAACTTATCTAAAATGTTTGTTATATGGAAAGTATTCAAATATTTGAACAAGAATGGAAATTATTCAAAATAAGTTTGAAGGAATTTTAAAAAAAAATGTAGTTTGCCTGAGAAAAATATTTTAAGAATTATTTGAAAGCATAGATTTATACAAACACCAAGAAGCTAGAGTAGACAAACAAATTAATTGAATATATAAATATTTGTAATATATAAAAGGAAGATCTGAAGAATGCTTGTAACTATTTGAAAATACTTATATAGAAACAAAGAATTCCTGCCAAAAGAATGTTCGCATACAAACTAGAGCTAGAGCCATTGCCAGAATGTGTCAATGCCACCCCAAATGGCTGAAGCGTTAATTGTCGAAGGGAATTAATAAACTATTGTTATCTGTTTACGGCCTGGATGTGGGTAATATCGGTCACATCCTCATCTGCCAGACCAAATAGATAGATCTCTTTATACATCAGAATATATGTATATATACATTGTGGCAGTTGGCAAATCGGGCATCATAAATCATGCCAAACAGTTTTGCTTTTTGGGCATAGAAAGTCAAACAAAATACGATCACTTAAATGTATTCAGGCATTTATTTATGTCAAAACATGGTACATTAAGCCGCTGGCAACCCTCCAGCAACCAGGATCAGGTATAGCCGAAGGGTCAGTCGTATAACTCAATTAAAGACGACTCTGCCCTCACGCACACCGTCGCAGCGGGGTGTCGGCGCATTAGCCACTTCTTCTACAACTTCGTCTGCGTCTGCGTTTGCGTCTTTAGTTCTCTGATTTGAGCAGTTGCTCAATGGACAGTCTAGATAGTCTCGAAAAACAAAACAATACTGTTGATGCGGCTGTTGCTGCTGCGGCTGTTGCTGCTGCTGCTGATGCTGCTGCTGCGAGGATCACAAGGGGGTCGTTGTGGTTTAGGATGCTGGCGACGCAGTCGAGACGCCACAAATATCAAATGAAACTTGAACTGGCCATTCTGAATGAATGCCTCCTAACAGCCAGGTCTCTCTCATTGTTGGCCCCGTTGCTGGCTGGGGTACAGCTGCTGCCGCTGTGTGGCCCGCCTGCGCAATTGATGGCAAATGCTGGCCACGACCGACCTCCAAGGGCAAGCGCAGAAAACATGATTTTTGTGTAACGAGAACATTGTTCTCGCAATCCCTCTACCCTGGCCACACTGCAATTGGCGTCGTTGGCGATCGTCGCAGCTCCTGGGCTGCCGGGCAGTCGGGTAGCTGCGCAGAGGCAGCGAGGAGACCGCAGCGGGCACTTTTAGCAACTACACGATTGTTACAGCCGGATCGTGCAAGAATACAGCGACGGTCTGACAGGTGGCGCCGGCGCCAATTTAAATATGAGAACAACGAATGATTATCCAACGATCAGGCCTAAAAAAGTCAAGAGCAAAATAATGCCCAAAAGACCATTTCAAACTTGAAAAGTAAATGGCATGGAAATTGAATGAATAATGAAAACTTTGCTCTAATAAATCGAAATAGTTTTAATAATGTAAATAATAATGCATGGATACTTTGAAGAGTTTGTTTGGTTGAAGACATAGCTAAAGCTTATAGTGGAGTATTACTATATAAAAACTATTATTAGCCCATAAATCATTATCTTTTATTATTATACAATCTAGATAGACAGTTTAGGTAATTGTGATGGGCATATTAAAACTTTTGTTTCTTGTCTATTTTATTTTTCTTTCTATTTGTTCACAGAGCCTTTGCATATGTGTATGTATATCAGTTTTTTTAAAGATTTATTTAACATATAGTTTCTCTGATATAATAAGATTTGATATAATATACATATTTTGTATAGCAAAACGTATTTTTAGAACTAAATTCTAACAAGTGTTGGTTGTATCACAATAATTGAATTTAAAATTTCAATCGATTCCCAATTAAGAAGATATTCCCAATTCAACAAATACAATATATTCCATATACAATAAATTCCATTTCCATTTGCCGAATCACTCTATAATTGAGAGTTAAAAAACAAATGTAGTTTCTTAATCTATTTTATGTACTCTAACGAATCGATAAGCTCGCTTAGATAAGCGCACATAGTCATAAACGTGGCTATATTAAATAGCTTCGTTACGGATCAAGTAGGCATATATTCATATATATATTTATATATACAGATATGTATATATATTTATATATATTCTTGTGAGTACAACAATATAAATATGTAATCTGAAACACGTGATGTAATTTATGTGCCCCAAGCGCTTAGCCCACGTTGCAACCCCTCTAAAAATCAATGCCAAAAGCCAAATATGTTGCACGAAATTCAATTAAGGGTAGAGAAATGTTAAGATTAAGCCTTCCAGAAATATAGAAACGTGGCGCCCATTGTGCCAAAGACTTGAAGAGCTTAAATACAAACACTTGAGCTTTGAATTTATATTTATACGAGTATAAAAATGTAGCTGATAATTATCAAGTAATTAAGAAGACTTTAATATACTCTATAGAAATATGTGAGCACAAAACGAAAGCTATTATATATACATACATATATGTAACAGATAGAAGGGGTCGTGGCTGATCTCGTGAGATTTATATATATTGTATATTCTTGATCGGAGTCAGTAGCCGACTTAGCTTTGTCTACCTATCTGACCACTCGAGTGAATGAAATAATGAATTAATGTGTGCGTTGATTTCAATACCTATTAAAGCACATTCTGTTCAAATTTGCCTCAAAAAATCCATACATCTTTGTGTTTTCATGCAATTTCTTAACATTAAAATAAAGCTTCAGTCATCTGCGTATATTTCGGAAAATCTTAAGAGCTAAATCTTTTATATTACTAGATGCTTCTCAAGTATACAAATGTAAAGAGTTACCCCTTCTGGATACCCTCTCCCAATCATCCCTTTGTCTAAACTCATGTAGAGTTTCTTGTGGCATATTCATGACTCTAAAGATTCATTAATGAATAATGAAGAATATTAAAAATGCATGTGCAACAGCAAAGTCGATTTATATTATTTGTGACTTCAACTCGAGTTTATGGCAATAGATTTTCATATTAAAGGACAGAGAATATATATGAATATATACAAATAGAGCATACCCATGCAGCACTTCAGATCGTTTATTGTATATATAAATAATTATGAAAGTAGAAGTACTTAACAGTCTTCTAAATCTGTTAAATGTTGATATACTTACAACTGAACAGCCCGAATACCCTGTAGCTATTGTAAGATAACATCGGGTGCTATGAATTTATGTAGATGCATGTGACAGCATCACTGATTTTGATTGTGAATAACTGAACTATGAATGCTCGATGCATTTTTGTTTCTCTGCCTATTTACCAAGCATAAATCCATAAGCATGTGCCTGCTATAACAAATAATATATAATAAATACTTAGCAATATAGTTAGTAAATGTGGTGTATAAACATTTATACATTATGAATCAAGCTTAACTTACTCCAGGATATCTTCTAGTTCTCATGCACCTCTTACAATAATGAATGAAGGACTCCCCTGTAGGATATAGGGTATCTCTTAGTTCTCAAGCGCCGTTACATGTGCTGTGCCACTTTTTTATCTATTTTATGAGCAAGCAGGGCAGGCATTAAAAATTCAAGTTGAGCTCGACTGTGGCCCGAAATTTGACTGCCTGATGAATGAAGAAGGTCGCTCGCTCTCACTGGGAAAAGTGTCCCCTCGAAGGAAGGCAATTCGATCTAGGCGACGCTGGCGCCAGCCGCTGGTCCAGCCGCAGTCTTATCAATGATGCAGCGAGTCCTTTTTATTTTTATCTGCGTCTCACTATGTCACAGACGCGACGACACTTGTGAATGGACAACGGGCAGGACAATAGCGCCGCTGTGGGTCACTCGCCGCGCTCGGCCTGGCTGGCACCAGTTGCCAACTGGGCAGATCTCATTTTAATTGCACGGCCTGATCGATCACACGCAGTGTGTCAGGTCAGTCAAGGTGTATCTGTGTGTGTGTGCATATCTGTTACAACAGAGCAATGAACATAATGTTGTACAAGTATCTTTAAGATGCATGCGATATACATATGCATTGAAGTCAACTACCTGTGTCTGCCTGCCAGCCAGCCTGCCTACCTGTCCGCCGTCTGTCTGAGCCTAGTTAATCTGTCCCGCTTTCGATAACGTTTTAGTGCTCAATTTTTAACTCTACGCCCCTTTTGTGGTTTTGCTCTTTACAACTGTTTATGCCTTTTATGATATGTCTTGACCAGGCCAAGTCAGTTAAGTCAGCCAGTCGTCGTCATGGACCTGGCCATCGACTTTGTCCTGCCGACAATCAGCACGAGTGCCGCGATGCAGCGATGCAGCGTTGTCCACTTGTCAATCGGAAAGTCGTTCGGATTGTAATTTAATATGCTGGCCGTGTATTCATATTGGTTCTGTGCGTTGTTTCTCTTATTTAATCTGGGCAGCTGAATAGCTATTGGCGTTCGGCTCCTTCACACTTTTGGTGCCCCTTGACCATGTTGGCCATGTCCATGTCCAGATAGATGCTTACATAGGCCCATTAGGGCCGCTGCGGACGCTTCGTTTTCGGTTCTCGGTTTTCGGTTTCCTGCAAATGTGCCTCGCTCATTTAAATATTTTATCATTGATGCGCCGAGTAGACACTAAAGAGAATTTTATATCTTTTCAGTTCGCTACGTTTTTATCACTCGAATGAACAAAAACATTTGTTACCAATCAGAGTTCTTAATTTTACGGCCTGTCTTGCGGCTCACAAAAGTGCCGCTGCGACAAAAGTGGACCCAACTTCCCAATCCACCTCCAGTCCAGCCTCTCTCTCTCACTCTGCCTCTCTCTCTCTTTCTCTCTCTCGATCTTTTGTCGGCTTTGTCGCAGAAATTAGTCGTGTATTCCTTTAAAGCTTGTATGTATTCAATGGCAGTATCTTAATTGGCTTTGATGCTGCGATGGCCTTTCATAAATTTCAATCCATTCACATGGGGACTCTCTGCATCTCTCTCTGTGTGTGTGTGTTGTTTACATTAGCTGGTAAAAGCATTAATGAGTATTCCTCTCTGAAAATAAATGACATGAAGTGTATGAAAATGAATTGTTGAAATGAAATGTTAATATGTACATATACATCACTTTATGATCGCGATGACAGCATGCGATAGCCAGCGCGCAGACATCATTTATAAAGGCCAACATCCAATTTGCCTTAAGTATGAATGGCCGTATGAATCACTAATCAAACATTTGCCTTTCTTTCTGATTAGTTAACTAGCAATAAAACATGATGAAGAAGCGCTAAGCGAATATCAAACTACTTAATGATGGCTCAACTTTGACTAATTGATTGCAAGAGCTGGCCTTTGGTAGAGTCTGTTCTCTAAGCCTAACCTATCTTTCTAGTAGCTGAACTTCTATCATATACTTTGACAAACATACAACTGTGGTCAGAAATATAGTAGTGAGAATAAAATGTTGAACACATTATTTTGTAAAAAGCTGATTATTTCGAAAACAATTTTAAGCGAGTCTTAAAATTAACATATATATTTATATATATATTCAATTCATTTTTAAAATATTATGTTTATCACAACGTTTTGCTTTCTAACATTTCAGGCGCACTACTATTTTTATGAACAGCGCTGTATACATACATATGTACATACATGCATCCATACACACATACATACATACATACCTACATCAAAAACAATATGTATTGAATATTATATCCTTTCTATGCGATTCTCACAAGTTCAAGTGAGACTTTAGATAATTCCAGGGGTTGCTAAAGATGCCCTATGCTGTCTGTTGACTAAATTTGCATATAATCCACTTGCCATTCGACCACAGCATACAATATGTATATTATGTTTGCCTTTCTATGCGATTCTCATGATTACAAGTGCGCATCGCAGACTCTTATGTATGCACATATAAATATGTGTTGATAAAATTCACTTGAAAGATAACATCAGAGCTTAAGCAAGCATTCAGGTACTATAACTTACTTAAGTAACGTCTAACTACCCTCGCGTATTCAATTGACATATTGGAAGATAAGTCAGCCAAGACAAAGGACATTGCAAATAAATGACAAATTATGGACTATAAATTCTCAAGAGTTAAACTGGACAGACATCAGGCCAAATGTTATGAGCGAGAAACTGGAGCAGTTGCTTCTTTCAAAATTATGTTAAACTAGCGGAAGAAGCGAAGCACAAATTTATGCACTCGTCCAAGCGGGGTGCAAAGGCATAATTTATGAGTGCGTTCCACAGTTCCGATCTCTATATATATATATATATATAAGTGCTGGCGGATATACAAACAAATGGACATGGTCGTAATGCTAAATGAGTGATAGGAGGGGGAAACACTGGAGATGAGGGCAGCCAGAGGAGAGGGCGAAAGTAAGAGTGAGAGTGAGAGGGAGATAGCGTGTACCGCAATAATGAAACAAGGCATATTGGAAAAATTTCACGGCCATTTGGCCGCTGGCTAAAGCGAGTCGAAGTCCATGTCACCGGCCACTGGTCAGGGTCTAATTTATAGAGCGATTCGGTGGGTGTTTTGTTTATTTATTCACGAGTCTCTACTGTGAGATTCAATTTATGCAGGCTGCGAGGCAAGAGGGCGAGGGCGAGACACGGTCAGGTAAATTGAAAAATGGACATTTGTTGTTACAGATCCATTGACTCATTTACCAGAGCAAGAGCAACAACATTTGTGTCCCAGCTCTTAAAACAGGAATAGGAACAGAAACAGAAACAGGAACAGGAGCTGTGGCAGGGGCAGGGGCAGTGGCTCGACTTTGGCTTTTCAGCTTAGATAAGCCGGCTGCTGCTGCTGCTGTTGCTGCTATCGTATCTCTACTGTAGCAGACGGGCACAGTTGGGCTCGAGGGTTGTTTGGCTGCTGGTTTGACATGCAGATGTGACGAGCGCGGATTTGTTTCGTGTAGTAAATGTTTTTTTTCTCGCTTTGACAAGGACAACTTGATTTTTTTCTAGATTCGTTTTTTTTTCGTGTTGAGCGATGCGCTTTTTGGGGCGTAATGGAAATCCTTTTTAAGCTTGAGCGACGACAACAACAAGAACAGCGAGGAGAAAAAGTGTTCGCGAGTGCATTTGACACTTTGTACTTGATGGATTATGCTTAATTATTGATTAAATGGGCTTGTACTTGTCAGCCCAAATGCAAAATCCATTACCAATTTTGAATATGCCCAGCTAGAAATTAGATTTACATTTTTTTTTGTTATAGACGAACAGGAGAAGCAGTAGAATTTATAATTTGACATCGGCTGGGCGCGCACTTTTGATGGATGCAAAGGCTGAGGCCAAGTCCAAAGTCCAAAAGGCTGAGAATTTACGTCAATGTCAATCGCTGCTATCGATGCGAAGCGCCTCTCTTTCTCTCCCTCTTTGATACATGCATATCAATGGCTGCATGTGTGTGTGTGTGTGTTCAGAATCTGGTGCCTGGTCACGCAGAAGAAGAAGAAGCGGACGAAGAGTCAGAGGAAGACTGAGAGCCGGCGTTGTCGATTGAAGCGATAACGCGAAGCCTTTCAGTAGATGCCGCGTCGTTATTTTTCGGTTGTCGCTTCATCTGCTCTGATTAATTCTCTGTGATGAATGCCGCAGCCACTTGCTACGCTGCCTCCGGACTGGACTGGACCAACCAACAGAAGAGCCAACGCGCCAACGAGTCAAGAGCCAAGAGCCAAGAGCCACAGAGCCATTGCAAGAGGAAGCGAAGCTTTGATTTATCGACATTCCGATGAATGTGCCGCCATTTTAGAGGCGAGGCTCACGTAGGTGCAGGCTATGGCTGCAGCATGCGTAGCTTTTCCGAGTTGGAAAAGCTTTTGCGGACTGCTGAGCTTTCGCAAAGTGCAGGCCAACGATAGCTGAGCAAATAGTTCCCAAGCGAAAGCTGAACTCGAACTCGACGTCGAGTGTGAAGGTTGCATACTGTGTGGTACATTTTCCACACAGTTTTCCCGCTTTTAAAATCCAGTTGGGCATTTGGGAGAAAAGCCTTGTCGCAAATTTCCCACTATTTCCCCAGTGTTCGGCTCAGCGCTCGTGCAGCCACAAGCACCGCCCGTTAAAAAATGGCTGCGCATTTATCTGCAGGCCTCACGCTGTTGGTGTGAAGCGCACAGCTATACTAATGTAACCCTCATGCGCTCTTGCTGCCTCACTCTCACACTTCCCCTCAACATGGGCCACGCCAGCCGCGTTTCTCGCCACTCTTTTTTCCTTTTCTTTTCGATTTTCCTTCTCTCGTGCCACAATAATAAGCAATACAAAACTTTAATCGACGCTTTACAATTCTAATGTGCCCGTGCATAATCCCAGCCCCCAAAAGAGTATTTAAATCAATGTACAACAAAGAAGTACAAACAAATCTCATTGTTGAGTCGCGCACAAATTAGATGAAATGCGTGAAAAACTCACTGAATATGCAATATTTACGTATATGTAGAAAGCAATGGGAATAACTAAGAGTTCGGTTCATATAAGGATAAACTGGGAATATGCAATAAATAGATAGGTAAAAATTTATATTGCTGAATGGCAGCAATAGGTAGATTTATATAGTGAAATTAGTAATATACTCTTAAATTATATTTAGTATGTAAGATATAAAAAATATATGATAGCAAAGGCAAAGATACTAATACATATATGAAACGAATGGGGTAGGTATGTATAGAGCCAACTCTTAACAATTGATAATACTTGGGAAAAAATAATAAGATATATGAAAATATGTACAAAATATGAATCGAATGGGCTGATAATACTTGGGGAAAAAATGGAAATATGCAACGACTATGAAGAAAAAACTTACTATATGAACTGAAGTTAGATATGGATTAGAAAAATATAGCTATATATGTATCTATAATGGCATAAAATATATTTATATATAGAATATGAATATGATAAATAAGATATATATAACGAAACCGTATGCATAGAAAAGACTCGGCATATACATTGAAGACGAGAGAAATATATGTAGATACAAGATACTACAATAGATATACAAGATATTTGGAAATATATATAACTGATAATATATTGTATATATACAGTATGCTAGACAGACTAGTTACTATATTGTTTACTACCGTAGACATGGAGTAAAGCAAACGAATATTCATGGAAGAGTTAATTATACATAAGTACATGCATACATAAAGGGAAAGCTTAGTTAACATCACCAAGCACATCTTAAAGTCAAGTTACATATTGTATTTAATATTAATATAAATATATTTGACTTTTACAAAAACAGAATCTTTATAAAAGATACGACATTCTAAGACTGCAAACACTTTTACTAATCTATATCCATCTTTAAATGTGCCATAATAAATTGTTTTATCAAGTCTTAACTGGAATACAAATAAAATCATATCCATCTTTATATACAATAGCTGCCACTATTATTTATTCAAAGTGCATTCAATATACACGACTATAAATACATATAAATGAAATTTATAATAAATGCTTTTTTATAGTATTTTTATGATTTGATGCACGTTTGCGGAATTTAAAAGATGTTTGTAATTTATGGTTTTTTCTTTTGTATTTTTAGCACTGAAAAAAGTTTCAAAAAAAGGCAATAAAATAGATTAAATATGTTTGATATCTTTTGCTTAAAGTTAATAAAAAATAATTATAATAAATAACAAAAATATAAATTAAATAAATAAATAAGCAAATAATTCAAATGTAGCCAAAAGCCTAGCTGAATTTTCTATGAGTTCCTCAACATTCTATATATGTAATTTCATAAAATTTCTCTATATTTATCCAAAAATTTATTCAAATTTTTAAATTTCCTTCAATAATTCGCACTTTTTGATTGACAGGCGCAATTATCTGATTTGTCACGGCGCTCAGAGTCTCCTTTGTAGCTTGGTGACAGATGCCAATGAAGGCTGGGCGTTTTCATGAAAACCTAATCTTCAGATTACAAAGAGCGCATTAGCTTATCAACCCTGGAGAATGTTCTAAATGCTTAATCAATAAATTTGGATTTTAGCGAGATTTCTATTAATGTATTATATTAAAAATATTCTGTATATATTATATATTATGTTGTTAACTTTATTCTCTATCTTAATTTAAACCTCAGAGTAAATTTCTTCAAAATTTATATATATAAAATATTTGATATATTTATATAGATATACATATATCAATTTATCTGCAACACTTCTATGAATAACACTTCTATAAATAAAGTTCAGTAAATTTTCGCTTCATTCCTTCAACACTTCCAATCTTGACCAATACCTTTTTGTTTAGTACATATCTCTGTTTACATTTAGACACATATTTGGTGCATTCAGTACACAGATAATTATTTGTACCACAATCCACAACATAACAACCGAAACCGAAACAGACAATGAAACCGTAACCAAAACCTTAAAACGTGTCGCCAAATTTCATGTTTGTGTTGCAGAAAACAATGTCAGATCTTAACTATTTGGCAAAGCTCCGCCCAACCGCTGCGCCAGCCCAACTATGTGCCGAGTCACATAGTGTTCGGTCCGGTCAACACCCAGAAGTAAACCCAAAAATACCATTTTTAGAGGCGACGTAACTAAAGTTTTAAATTTCGGACATTTGTTCGTCACGGCCTGGTTAAGCGAGTTGTTGAGGCAGGGGTTGAAGCTAAATGCCTCGACCTGAACACGGACATGCCCAAAGGTGTGTGTGTGTGAGTGTGTGTAGAGCCTGAGGGATTGAATGTGTATGCAGGCCTAAGACAACTGCGGCAGGAGCAGCAGCAGCAGCATTAGCAGCGAGGACATCAGCCAACATCAGGGCGAGGACGAGGACGAGTACGAGGATGAGGACAAGTCGTGTGAGTCCTTGTATTTAGTGGAATGTGAGCGAGTGAGCGAGCGGGCGAGCCAGTCCTTGTAGTTAGCTGAATGTAGTTTGTTTGACATCTATTTAAAAGTTTAATCGGATGAGTGTAGTCTGCGTGGTTAGGCTGACCAAAACACTGTGTTTTACATTGTCATTGAGTTCGGCATCAGCGCAGCAGCACCAAAGCAGCACAGGTGTGACCAGGTGACCAACCAGCCGGGTCACCTGTCAACGGACAGCGTGTTTAAGTCTTTTTCGTCTGCCAACCACCCAGCACCACCGAAAAACCACCCAAAAGCAGCTAAAGCTGGGTCAGCCTGTCGCCAGCACCACTTGAGCCAATCAGATCGGCGTTCATATATCTATTGAATCGCATTATTAACTCGAATAGACGGAATAATGTAAATACGAAATCAATATGCTTATAGACTAGTTTCATACAGATATCGACTTAAGTGGAGCAGAGACCAGGGCTTATCTGCCGCGCCAGCTGGTAAGTAATTGTCGGCAAATGTTTGTGTTTGTGTTTGCTATCTGAAGGCGGAAACTTGAAATGCATGAGTTCGACACTTTGTCCGAGTATCGGACAAGAACAAGAATGGTTATTCAAATGTTATCAATGACAACAATAGTCGCCCGCCACGCCACGCCACGCCACGCCACGCCACGCCACCTCCCTCTGCCCCTCCCCTGTATCTGTTGACTCGTGCAAGTGCGAAACTTTTAATTAAATGCCTAATAGATGTTTGTCACTCTTGTGGGTCGATTAAAAGCTTCGCTTCGGTTCGCTTTGATGCCGTCTCGTGATCTTTCGTGTCATGTCTATATGGTCAGCAATTAATTTTCACCTGCCTAGCCAGCTAGATAGTTTGTATCAGTAGGCAGCAGTAGTCGCAGTAGTTCACAATTGTTCACATTTGGTAACAGTCGCTGGCTGACTGCAACTTTGTGCACTTTGAACCACCGCCACAACGTTTGATTTGCCGACTCCTGATTAGTTGGCGCCTGTCCCCACCTATACATATATCTGTGTATATATATTGGCTTATTTATATGTTTAGCATTGTCCAGATATATTTCATTTCCTTTTGCCCAATTGATATGTGCTTTTAATTTAATTAATTAAATTGAAAAACCAATGCATAGACAACATCTACCAATTAGAGCTCTAAAATATCCAAAGAAATATATTTAAGCATATCTAGCTTAGAGCTTGCTCACCTTTTTTATGAAATGTATTCATTCTATGCAAAGTTTTCTAATAGAATTCAATTAATTAATATGATTGATTGGCTCGATATGGATATTGAGATAAAAACATTATTCAATATAAATAACTGAGTTTGCTTTTGCGTGTGAACAGGAAATTCCAAAGTCAAAAGTCATCCAATTTTAAAGTTAATTTATTTAACTAAAAATAAAACGAATTCAATGACTAAATAAGTTTGTTGTTTATCGTCTTAGTCAGGTAAATGCAGAATTTAAATGATGATTCGAATCCAATGGAAAGGTGAAGGTTTACTATAATTTACACTAATAATGATTAAGATGATGATACTGATAATGATGCTAGTATTGATGATGTCAATTCAATTGACAATTATAAAAGAGTATTGATTATAATAATAGTGACAAAGGTAATGATAATAACAATGCTAATGGTAATAACAATTATGATGATCATCATATTGATTAAACTAATGCTAATACTAAGGCTTATGCCATTGCTAATGCCAATGCCAATGCTAATGATAATTGCAATCAATAGCATTACGATAAAACTAATGCCAATGCTAATGCTAATGCTAGTGCTTATGCAAATACTCATGCTTATGCGTTTGCTAATGCTAATGCTAAAGATCAGTGAAATTAGAATCATATTAATAATGGTATCAGCAATGGATAATGATGATAATATGGTATTAATGATAAAAACCATGCCAACAATAATGATAGTGGCAATGTGAAAGATGAAAGCATTGTATAAAAATTACAAAAATAAGTTTTTTTTACTGTATTTTAGTTTACTCAATGTACAAAATGAAAGAATCGTATTAAATTTACAAAATATGCATATATATATATTTTTTTTACCTTATATGTTTTTTCTTTTTACCACCAAGGAAATTGTAATTCACAATGTGCACTTGCACCACATACACGCGTAGAAAGGGGCCAATACATAAATACATATACCTGGTAGACCCTCGTATATATCATAATTGCTGAGTCTTGGAAATGTGTAATGTGTACTATGTGCATATTCTTGTGGCTGGCCATTGTAAGTTTCGCTTGGTGTTTATCACCTTTGCGTGGCTTTGGCAAGCCAAAGCGCCGCAGCTGAACGCAGCAACTTTGCTGTAAATAAGTATTTTGTACTTGTGTACACAGACGCACACACACACACACACACACACACACATATGTATATATACATGAAGTACATGAACTTGCACATATACACATACATACATACATACATACATACGTCTGCATTCGTTTAGCACTCAATTGCTGGTTGGCTTTGGTCAATTAACTGTGCTGACAATGACTATCCGTCCCACTCTCTCTCCCGCCGCCGCCTCTAGCGATGCGATCCCAGAGAGGCAGAGCGGGAGGGGTATATATAGTATGTATGTATATTAAAAGCGCAAAGCTGCGATTTCATTCAGTAAAAAAATTAAGCTGTGCAGTTTTTCGGCTTTTATTTTATATATTTATTTGAATGGCAAGTGCAACTATTGAGCTGGCCAGCATAGTACAACTAGTGCTAGGTAATTAGCGTAGAGTAGGAGATTGGCAGTTATTTAGATGCCGGCGCAGTTTGTTTACAAATCAAATGCAAATACATTGAGCCTCGCAATTAAATGAAAATGATGTGATTTGCACGAGCTGGGCGGTCGGACCCCACAGCTAGTTAGCTAGCTGGAGTGAAGAGGCTTGCCTGCCTTGCAGACTGCCTTCTCCCCTTTGGAGCGCTGCCCCTGACTGAAATATGATCGGCGATCGCATTTACAAACACAAATGTAATCGCGGCCCATTCGCGTTCTGCAGCGCTTGCAGTTCTTATGAGCTGTTTTTTTTCTTCTTTCCATTTCATTTCTTGTTGTTGCTGCTTTGGTGGTCTCAATAGCCCATCCGGTCCAAAAGCAGCGGACGGACAGCGCGGCGGACGGACGGACGGACGGACGGACAAACTGTTGTCGACGCCCCAGTCACAACTGCTGCCTACATTCAGATTCCGGTGTGGTGTAAGAATGTCGCGATGGCTTTGCGCCCCCACACCCCACACACACACCACACACACCACCCCTGCCTGCCGCCGCCTCTGGCTTTTGCTTACGCGAATCGCGAATTGCGAATTGCGAATGCGAGTTTTGCATGAATAAAAATTATGATTTTGCTTACAACGGATCATGCTTAATTGGCAAAAATGTGATTCATGGCGTTTTGCACTTTCGCTGCGAGCGAGTTGTTGCAGCAATTGCGCTTTTTTTCTTCTCTTCTCTTCTTTTCTTTACTTGTTGTTGTTGTTGTTGTTGTTTGGTTTTCTTTACTTTTGTGAACAATCGCCTAATGGACTTTTGTAACCGATTCCGCAGTTCCGCCGTATCGCGTGTGCTGCCAAAGCTCTTTTTTTTCATGTTCGGCTATATCTACATATTGATATGGCACAACAAACACACACACACACTCACACACACACACACTTGTGCACACGTTAATTAGTAGATATGTAAAACAATTTCCAGAAGATTTTCACGCCATTAACAGCTAAAATAGGCTCGCGCTTATTGTCCACATCGTCGTTGTTGTTGTCAAGCTCATAAATACGTCATGTTTAATTATTGGAATTTTAATTGAGAGTAATGAACGAACGCATTACGCAGCGCAGCGCAGCGATGCAGCCGCCGCCAATTGCAGTTGCCTCAATTGCCCGAGATATTCGATTAAGTCCAGTCAATGGATTGTTTTAAGTGCTTTGCCATAAATGATTTGTATTTCATATTCATTTTCATTTCATTTGAATTTCTGTCATTTTCACAATTAGCCAAAAATGTTGTAAACATGTTTTCGATGAGCACTTCAGCAGCTTAGTTTTATGTCCAGATTGGAATGACGAGAGACAGAAAGAAAACAAATAAACACACATATGAAAAAACATGTTTGATCCATTAGCAACATAAATAGTTTTTTTTTTCTTTGGGTATTTTATGTCTTTTATTTACTATATACAAAAATATTATGTTTATTCAGAATTTTCTACCTGATGATACTTCAAATATCATTTCAGATATGATAGACTATCAATTCAGCTCCAACATTGTTTAGCTCTTTGAGTTCTTCCTTGTTAGAAATACCCCTAATATGCCAAGCCTTAGCAAATGAGCTCTTTTATATGCATATCTATTTCAACTATTCGCTTAGCACTATCATTTTAGCTAATCGCCCAAATATTTTGAATAAAAACGGGCCAAAAGTTTCGTTCCATTTGAAGTCTGTAAATATGTATGAGTTTTGAATAGGTCTACGGACTGGCTAGCAGGCTAGCATTGTGGAAAAGTTTTTGCGTCTGGATTCTTAATTCAACAGAACACGCAAAGTTAATAAATTTCAAAGTGAATATGTTTTCACCAACATGCACTTAGTCCACAGTGAACGGCAGCTCGTTTGGACGTTGGACGTTGCCAAAGAAATGGCCAAAAGAAGAAGAAGAGGAGTAGGAGAAGGAGAAGGAGTGAATGGAAATGTTGCTTGCGGCGTGGCTACATTGTTTGCAACTACAAGTAATTAATTTTACCACTACAAGGTTTTAATGACTTCTAAAAACTTTTTAGCACTGCTGGATAATCCGGCCTGCTACGCTCTAAGCTGCGGGCAGGGGTAGCAGCGCAGACGGGGGCTGGGGGCGGGGGGCGCGTTGGCGTGGGCGTGCCGACAAAAGCCTACTACGACTATTGTTGCTACAAGCTTGTAAAAATAAATGCAGACCTCAGGCTGTAGCTGGTGCCAGTCTCTGACTCTCTGACTCTGTCTGGCCGAACAGCTTCAGCTTCAGCTGAAGGACGGGGCCAGCCACAAGGCCAAGATACAGCAACGGCAACAGCAACGGCAACGGCACCGGCAACGGCAACATCTAGAGAGATTGAGTCATGCAGTTGGTCGACAACGTGCGGTTTTGGTTTGTTCATATAATTTGAATTTTAGGGTGTAATTAAGGCCATAAATGTATTTGCCATTTAATGGACTTTGGCCAGTGAGACGCACACACAGACGCAGCCTCCACAAAGGCCACCCAGGCAGAGGTCTTTGCTTGACTTGACTTGACTCTCTCTCCCCCTCTCTCTTGCACTCTCTCTCTTTGTGTGTGTTTGTTTGTTGATTTCCATATTACAACATTTGAACTACAAAGTGTTAAAAACTGACGAATGTGAGGGAATGCCAGTGAAATCGAGAAACCAAGAGCAGCAGCAGTGCCCGGGGGCGCCGCGAATGCATTTTAATTTGCATTTATTGGCTGGCATAAATCCCTCTGGTATATGTGCCATAAGCTATAAGCTATAAGCTATAAGCGATAAGCAATGGCTAAGCAGAGCCCAGAACAGTGTACACTACACTATGCTACACAAATCGGGCCACATTTGCACTCATTGTGGGGTTTTTGGAGCTGTTTTTCTGTGTGCTTTTGCTGGTTTTTGTTTTCGTGTGGCCAAAGTGACGACAGTTTGCTGTCGCCGTTGCGGGTAGCACAAAACAAATACAAAAAATAAAAAATAAAAAAAATAAAACAGAAAAAAGAGAACACTCTGAATTATAAACATTTTAAATTGAAATAACGTGTCGCAATTTTTTTTTGCTTGCCACCAAAAAAACAGAAGAAGAATCGAATCGAATCGAATCGAGGAGCGCGCAGCGAGCAGCGAAGAGAAACTTCAAAAACGTCGTTAACGCTTACCTACCGCGCATTCTGCAATCGAATGCGATTGATCTCACACTATATATATACAAGTGGAGTGGGCTGGTGGGGGTTAGGAGGGGCAGCCAACCCCAAAGAACCAGGCAACAGAATGACAATAGCAACAGCAGCCAGAGCCGGAGGCAGAGCCAGAGCCAGAGCCAGAGCCACAGGACAGAGTTTTGGGACTGAGCGGACAGCCAAACAGTCGCAGGAAGTGAGTTGAGGCGACTGTCCTCGCGTGTGTCGGCAGTGGTGTTGGCTGGCTGCCTGGCGGTGGTGGTGGTGGTGTTGGTGGTGCGATGGCATAGGTGACATAGGTGGCAATGACAATCGCGACCGGATGCTTCAAATCAGATATTGTTTTACTTTTGCGCCTTCATTCAGCATTTTGGATTGTCGATTGTCAGCGTGTCTGTGTCGCTGTTTTTGCTTTTTGTGTGCTTTTGTCTCGAGCAGCAGCAGCAGCACCACCAGCACCACCAACAACAGGCAGCAAGCAGCTCGCTTGCAATTTGAGGCAAGTTGCGGATTAAATAAATGTGTCGCGACTGCATTAAAGCTGTTTCGTGGTGCCTCTCTTGTGGCAGTGATGCTGCTGCTGCTGCTGCTGATGGTGCCACGACTGACTGTGGCCTGAATGAAGCCTGAGTCGTAGATCTAATCGAATTTAACACCATCAACGTGGCCTGCGCTTGGAATATGTTTATGTTCAGCCGTTGACAAATTCAGTTCTCAGTTCTCAGTTCTCAGTTGGGTGCGCAGCGCTTAATTAAAATACATTGGTTCCACTCCCAGGAGCTTACAACGGTGTCCGAGATGGTCAATACCTAATCTATTAGTTGACAAAGTCCGTGCTGCAATAAGCCCGAGCAACGGCCTTAAGCCAATGGGATACGCCGGCAGATGGCCCGGTTATTGTCTCAATTGAAGCAATGGCCAGCAGCAATGGTTCAATCCATCCCAGTTCAGTCTGAGCCAAAAGCAAAGTCAACTTCCGCTTGTCAAGTCGGTCGTCGATGCGTCGTGGAATGTCCCGCCTGGGCTTTGGCTTTCATTCATCAGAGAGCTCCAAATCCCACCGGGAAAATAAGTAAGAAAGAAATGCGGTGTGTGCGATCTGAACCTTTTTTTATTTTTACGTTTTTTTTTTTTTTTTTTTTGCTGTTGCCTGTTAACAACGCTGCCGGTGCTGCAGCAGACGCCGAAGTGTCAACAAGCCAAATTGACAGCCATTGGCAATGGCAAAACAGAAACGATTTTGGAGATTTGTCATTGATAAGTCGGCCACAGTGCCAAAACTGAAGAAGCCCAAAGTCAAAGCCCCAGTCTGAGCCTCAAAGGGAGGCTAAATGCAGGCAACTTTTCGTAGAATTCCGTCCAGAATTCCGTCCCCGGATGGATGGAAGGGATGGAACGGGGTTGGCAAGGAACTGCTCTGTTGTGCGGCTCTCGACAGGATTGCTGTGCTGCTGTGTGTGGCTTTTCTACTCAACATTTGACTCTTGGCGTGCGGAGCAAATTAATTCACACCTTGCCAATCCATTGTTGGAACAACAACAGCAACAACAACAACAACAACGGGGCTCTACATACATATGCAAATTGTTTCTTACGAATTAAGTGAACCTGCCTCCCGTAGCCCCGTTCCCAACTCCCAACTCTCTGCATCCATTGATGGCACATTTTGGCAAGCTGGTACAAATAACTTCTCGTGTTCCACGACCAAATAACCACATCCGAGACGGAGACGCAGACGCAGATGGAGACGAAGACGGACACGGCAAAGCATGAGTCCAAAACCAAATTTTGTAGGCAGCTCAGCGACTGCGTATCATAAATTAGAAACAAAATATGCTCATGTCTTCGTGAGTAGACAAAAAGTGGCACACGGATTGGTTTGGAACGAAGAGCGTCTCATAGGAACATTACAATAATATTATGTCAGTAATTCGGCCCGGCTCGCACTGATGTACAAGCACACGTACAGCTCCCACTCCTCCTCCTTCGCCGCCAACTCCCACTCCCTTACCTAACCGGTTCGCATGAAAAGACACAAGAAACTATCGATTCGGTTGTGTATGCAAAGTGTCGGACGACGCGACGGCTGCTTTGTAGACTTTTGTGGCCGTGCTCCCGGTCCAACATTGTGTGGGGTCAAAAAAATAATTAATTTAAAATTCCCGCGGCGCACACCGAAACGACACATTGAAAGCTCTTAAAGGCCCAAATTACGACGATTGTACCAGAAACAAATGAAAGAGGCACACAATAACAATATTTCTGACACATTTGCTGTTTGTAATGCGATTGTCAACGGCAACTCCGACGACAACCGAATTCGGCACTTCGATCGATCTATGGAATATGCCAGGCATGAACCCCATGAAAGACCTACACATGTATTCACTCTACGAAATAAATTAAATAATATATATACAATATATGCAGAAATACATATACCTATCCACATAGACATGACCGAACAGAAGCGCTTTAGCCATTGTCTGAGACATGCGTAGCCATAAATATAAATCGAGTTTGACTCTTCATAAGATTTCATTATGTTCATTCATTATTGGCATATTATACATTATCAGAGCTGCAGAGACTTCAGAATTAATGATGGTTCGATTTATGGCTCGAATCCAAATATCTGACTGCCGCTCCGGTTTGTGAACCACATCTCTTATATAAGATAAAAAAGGCAATTGGTTAGGTCTGCTATAGAGTTCAGGCTCAAATGCTAAGGGAAGTTCAAGGTTGAAACCTAGATGGAGACTTTATGAACTCTGTAAGGATATATATATGTGCTCATTTGTAGGGATAGATCTAAAAAATCATTAATAATATTTCGAGACCCCATTACTTTGAAGACTTACTAGAATTCTCGAATGTGTATTCGAGATATAGATATAATATATTTACTTTTACCTTTGTATATTCTACTGTTATACTACTATCCTACTTCTGGTATACAACTGTTATACTTATGTTATAGTGCTGTTATACTACTGTGATACAACTGTCATATAGCTGTTATAATCTGTTATACAACTGTTACACTTATGTTATACTACTGTTATACTACTGTCTTACTACTTGTGCTCTACTGTTATAATATTGTTATACTACTTTTATATTGCCATTATCCTATTATTATTATAGTAATATTATACTGCTAAAAGGCTACTATTATACTAATAATATACTACTATTTTACTACTATTATACTTCTGTTATACTATTGTTATACTTCTATTATAATATTATTATACTGCTGTTATACTCCTCTCTTATGCTACTACATATTAGACTACACACTACACTCTTGAATTCACCTATATAAACAGAGACCTATTGTGTTTTAATTTGAAATAAAAAAAAAGTTCGCAAAGTCTACTTCCTAAATTACCTTCAGTTTATATGGTGAAATAAAAGCTAACTGTGACAAGTCTTTTAGGGCATTTTAAATAAAAATACATAGATTCAACACTTTAGACGAACGAGCGGTATGTTTTGATGTGGCCAGTTAACTACGGGCATTTACGCTGTCCGGTCTCCGAGTGCGGACCACTGCAAATGGAAATGAACCTTAAGTACTTTCCCCAAATGCTCTGCTGGGCATCCTTCCAGTCGTACGCCTAACTATGTGATAGCCCCAACTGACGACGTGTATTCAATTAAGTCGGGAGTCGCACGTTGCAAGTCAGAGTCAGAGTCGAAGTCGAAGTCGAAATGGCAACAGTGTTAGCTCGTTTGATAAACGCAACTCGTAAATCATCGGCGAGGGCTGAGAGATCCCCCTTGAAGTACCGCTTTGGCTGATGTTGGCCACGTTTTCGTAGGCAGGTGCGGAAAATTACTTTTTATATGCTCCCTTTTAGTGGTTTATTATGACAAAAACAAACGCGAGGCCAAATTTGAGCGCACATGCGAACGGGCGAACGGGAGAACGTACAGAGGGACGGACGGCACATGCGCGACGTCCAAGCGAAGCAGCGTTCGCTCTCTCACTCTCACTCACAGTTTTCGGGTTTGCCCGATAAAGACACAAACAGAAAGCGCTATAAGCGCTATAAACATCATAAAACAGCTATAAAGAAGCCAAAACGAAAAGAAAGAGAAGCAAACAAACAACCGCTAGCTGCACAACATAAATCATCAAATTGTTAGGAAGATCCATTATAGCCCATTACCAACACCGGCCAACAGACAACAGCAAACAGCCAACAGCCTACACCTGAGCTATCGTCATTATCATCAGCATTGTCATCATCATTCGCCATCAGCATTATTAAAATGCCGTTTTGCTTAATTTTATTTTATTGTTTTTAAGAAAAATTCAACCACAAATACCAAAGGTGCCCAGCCAAACAGTCTCAACTACGACACTCCACTAATCGGGTGGTCGGTCGGACGTACAGAAGCAGAAGCAACAACAGCAGCAGCAGCAGCAGCAGAGCCCAAAGCGACATCAAATACTCTAACAAGACGCTAACGAACACAATGAGTAGCAGGCGAATTCAAATTTATGAATGTGAATGAGATACGCCAAAGATACGAGATACCAAGTTCGACTTCCACTTTGACTGCGACTGCCGAGTCCACTCAGGTCGCACTCCAAGCCGTAGCTGACCGGGTGTGCACGTCCGTTTGTCGAGCGGCTCGCTTAGCGTTTCCTTGGAAGTGGAAATGAGTAATATTATTATTTCTTTTTTGTTACTTATTCAATTTTATTTTAATTAGATTTGGAGGCGTTGATAATGGAGGTGGATGATAAAGCTAATGCGTGTCATGCCCCGGCTACTGTTCAGCGGGCAAACACACACTTTTTTTTATGAACAATGAAAATATTAATAAGCCTATTAATGATCTGATCGAAACACGGAAATACATACCGCCAAATAAGGCGTTGCTGCATGCACATATATGACTGCATATTATACCAAAAATAATTTAATGAATGAACATTTTTTTTCTTCATATATTGGTATGCCTTCTGCTTTCTGCCTTCTGCCTTCTGCCTTCTCTATATAGCTATATGTATAGGTATATAGCCGTAAATATCGCTTATAAAGTCAGCTGAGTTGCATTTTCGGTCAGTTGATTCATTTTTAGCATAGCTGGCAAAAAATTGTGAATTGAAAGCCAAACCGATATTAATTCATATATTTGCTGACCTCTTTACATAGAGTTGAAGTCCTCTTCTTCTTACCTGAGTATAGCTGATCGGGGCTTATACTATTATATTATTGTATGACTCGCATCCATCTGAATGTGCTAGGGTAGAGCACAGCTGCCGATGCGCCAAAAATAGAAAATGGACTTGGGTGCGGCTGGCGGGTTCTTTGATAATGATTTGGGTACCCAATGAAACCCCAAAGAACGCTTATCTAGATCACATCTACTAACGGCCGCGCAGCCGCCGTCAAAGTGTCTGCCGGAACGGCTTCTGTCCCGCCAGCACGCTGGCGTGACGGACTGCCGCACTGCCGGAGGTCTTCTCAGTCAGCGAGCGAGTGAGTCGACTCTCTCTCTCTCTCTCTCTCTCTGTCGTCTCATAGATTGGGGAGCGTTCGTGCGAGTGCAAGTGCTGGTGCGTAGATGTTCAAAGATTGTTAAATGATACTCAAACAGCAATTTGGAATTTATTTGATGCGATATTAATCGCCCCGGACAAGGGTTACGCATTGTTGTAAAAACACACCTTGCCTTCATTTATTCACTTAGCTCGACTTCGAAATGAAATTCTCGCCGTTTCCCTGTTTCGATCTCTCGCTCTCTCTTTCTTTCTCTTGATACTTACTTATCTCTGTCTCTCTCTGCTTGTCGATCTGTCTTTCTTTGTATCTCATTTGTTTTCTTCTTCTGTATTTAGCTTTACCTAAAGTTCTGCATTCCATAAGCTTTTTCTTTAACTAGTCTAAAAATCAGTTGTTTATGAGTCTTAATTACTCTTTTTTATTATTTTTAATTGGTTTAAATTTTTCAATATATTTTTTAGATATATTAACTATTTTGAAACTATTTCTAGATGATACAAAATTAATTTGGGGTTCAGTGTAAAGAAAATTTGTCCTTTAGGGTTTCATTGAGATAGTGGTTATGACATGAATAGATCAACAATTTTCGACTATACAAAAGATTTTCTAATTGGTCATTTTGTATGATTTGATTTGTTGTTAAAAGAAGAATAATTTAACTTTAGCTTAATATACATAGAAAATCAAAGCTTAATGCCCCTAGAAGATTGAGCTTGGAATATCTGCAGCAGATTGCCTTATCAGCCCTCTCAGACTCGCTGACTGCTGCCTCGCTGCAAAAGGCATTTGACTCATAACTTTTAACAATAGCAAAAGTATATTATTCAAGTCTCAAAATACTTTGGTCTACTACTTTTATGACTATACTCAATATTCAGAGTATGTATTAGCGATTCCCTTTGATTCTTGTATAACACATATAATTTCTGTAGAAACACTCAAAGTTGTCAGATATACAAATGTGTAAATGTTAAATAGCTGTGTTATTACGTCGTGCTTTTGCATATGCATTACAATTTAGTTATAGATTCGCTGTCGAGTTATATGCAAAGCGAACTACATTTGACCCTTTTGGCAACCCGCTTGACTCGTAATCGGAACTTTTAATGCGTCCAAATGGTTAACAAATTGTGAGCGATGTGACAAGACAGGAATGAAAGGTTTAATGAGCTGCGCTAGTGTTTCGCATTTCCACTTATTACTATTCACTCCATCTATATATATATATATATATAAAGTAGATATATGTATATATATTTAAAATTAACACATGTTCGGTTTCCATTGTCTGCGGACAGTTTTGCATACATTTTGTGGCGCCCAATTGGCAATTCAGATGGATGCGGCTAACTATGTACATATATATATTGTCTATATAGTGTGTGTGTGTGTGTGTGTGTGGGTATATATATATGCGCATACATATGCATATTTGGGGAACACATGTCAACATTCCATGAACACATGTACCAAGTTTTACACATACACACAGCAGCTACATGCATGGATACATGTATATATCCACATGCAGATTTCAGTGGTTGAGCGTAGAGAGTGTGCCTGTGTGTGTGTGTGTGTGTGTGGTGGGTGGTCTCTCAATTAATTAATTGCCTTTGCCAATCTATGTGTGTGTCTCTGTCTGTGTGTGTGTGTGTCTGGCATTTGGGCAAACTGCAATTAAAACACTTACTAGCAAATGTGTCTGCATTGTGCGTGTGCGTGTTGAAATAATGGTGTGCGAACACAATCATTGCGCCAGCGGCAAAGAGGTCGCCACTCTACACAAATAGTTTGTGACCTTTTGGTTGTTTTACAAACAAGCCCCCAAACAGTTTGGCTGCCCGTTTCGCGCCTCAATGTCACACGCCGCTGTTGCTGCTGCTGCTGCTGTTGTTGCTGTCATTATTGCTGCTGTTGCTGATGCTGCCACTGCCGCTGCTGCTGCTGCAGAACAAGAATGAAAACCAAAAAGACGCCGGTGTTTGGAATTGCAAATTGCCAACGGCCGCGGCCGTCGCGTCGCGTCGCATCGCATCGTTGAGTCCAGGCCCATTTTAATTGTTTACATTTTATTTAGCTTTCAGCGCTTATAATTATTAATTTCACTGACACTCACCCCCCTCTCTCTCTCGCTCTCCGTCATTGTCGTCTCTTTCAGTCTTGGAGCCCCAGTTGTGGGTGTTGTGTTATTGGCTTTTGCGAATGCGGCAGAAATGTATGCAAGACGCAGCAGCAGCACCGCCAGCACAGTGGGAGTTGCAAGCGCAGCCATTTGCAGCACTGCAGCCAGAGCTGAAAGCTGAAAGCTAAAGCAATAAACAAGTTTGTTTATGAAAATAAAGCCGAGCATTTTATACACTTTAATATGCATACACAGACTGATTGCAAGCAAGGTTTTTCCACTTGTTCGTTGGCTCAAATCCGATTTCCGCCTGCAATGAATGCACTTCATTTGTGTGACTAGATTGAGATTTGACAATGATTGTGTATAAGCTTATTTGAGAGTTGGATTCTAATTCATTAACTAGATTTGTACGCTGGGCCTTGGTTTATACAAGTTGCAATGGATCAAAGTTTGTTTTAAACCTACACAATTTCATTCAAAGAGTAAGAAATCACGGTTCGAACACATTTATGGGGTGAGGTTTGCTTGTGAACCAAATTTGGCACTTGATCCAGTTCTTTAAGGGAATTGCAGCGGATAAAGCTTGCTTATATGAAGACTCTACCTAGTCCAATTGGGATTCGAACTCCGATTAACATAGCTCAACTATCACTAAGACATTCATGGGATATAAGTAAAACAGATCTACCTACAGCCACAATACAGTTACAATAATTAGTTCAATCTATACTTTGTAGATTATTCGAGCTCCGATCTAAAGCAAATAATGATCAAATTCGATGGAATATAGTTAATATGCAAACAACTCAACCTAATCCTTATGACTCTTATAATATATGTAATGCATAGACTACCTCTGACTTAGCCCCGATCTACATTTGCTCAGATAACTATACTAACAATATATTTGCACTAAGATAAGCTTATATTGAGCTGCATATTAGAAATTTAATTTATATAAAAAGTTCACTTACATATCATTAAACTTTCTAGGGTATCTTAGGCTTAGCACACCCCACATATATAACTTATATCCAACTCTAGTCTGCGCATGAGTGCTGGAAGACTACACAGTTGGAGGTAACGTCGTCTGTTTCGTTCTTTATTCATAGTAGACAGCGATGCACGCGACTTGTGAATCAGACTCCATTCAGGGCCGAAGTCTAGATAGAACTGGAAGAATCTGAGTCGGAGTCGGAGTCGTAGTCGTAGTCTAAGATTGTCTACACGAAACGTGCTATCACTAACCACTTTTGAGATTGTCCACCGTTAGCAAGAGCACGAGTAAGTATATCTACTGTATGCTATGCATATACTCGTAGCCTGTGCCAGATAGATATAGTTAAACAACGAGTCAACTGTGTGAGAGTCGCAGAGGAAGGCTCAAGTGCTCAACTGGAACCGGAGCTTACATCGTGTTCGAGCAGCAACTTAGGTGATAATTGTGCATCCACTATCAGCTCTTGGCGTGAGACCAAATAAGACACGACTGCTTAATGTACTTATTAAAATTTCAGATGCTTCAGCAAACGTATTACCCATATACACTTATGTCTATGTTAATGTAGGATTAAAATAGTTATCGTGTCTGCCGCATGAATTAAGCGAAGAAAAACAAAATCTAAACACAATGGAAGTGTTTTAAGCTGTTATTGCGTGTAATTATTGTGGATTTTAAATAATTTTAATGATCTGCAAAGTTTAGTAGAGGTACGAAAAATGGGATATAATATATTATATTATTATATTTTATTATATTATATTTATTACTATATATTTTCATATGCCCAAACAGCTGGAACTAAATCATTTTTGTTAAAGAATTGGGCTTTCAAAGTCCAATTCAGTTTTATGGATATTTTCGGTAATATCATAATGGAGTTGTAGTGGTAGACAATTGTCTATATGGTCACAAAAGTCTGCCGGATCAAAGGGAATATACTTTGTTGTCGCTGATGACTTGACTGTGACACACTGCGTTGGCTGTTGGCTGCTCACTGTTCACTGTTCGCTGCTGGCTGTTGGCTGTTCGCTGTACGTGATTACAGCGTGTTTGCTCAGATTTGGGCGGAAAACATGTGTAGCTCGATTGCTAATGTTAATGTCGATTGTAGAGCCGGGTGTGTTGCTGCCGTCCTGCATGCGAATTAGAAATTAATTCGCCCTTGAATGAATATTAAGTACAAGCGTTGAATGTCAGCTTGCGTTTGCCGCGTGTGCAACTGCATTTGAGTTCCAGCAAGTGGCAGTGCCCATGATTTATAGAGCTCTAAGAACTCCCAGAACTCTCAATAGGGACATTCCATTGATATTCTGTGTCCCTAGTGAAAGAGAAAGAGAGAGAGAGAGATAGAGGGAGAAACCGTAACGCTTTGCTGTCAAGCGCGTTATACTTACTGTGCGTTCCCACGACATTTTACATAAGAAGTGGGTTGGGGTTAGAGAGAGAGAGAGAGAGAGGGAGTGAAAGAGAGAGGTGCTAGGTGCTGGCACCTGGGCAACGGACTAAGCGAGTACCTAATTTAACCGGGAAACGCAACTCAACCATTTGGCAATTAACAGTTTTATTTCTATGAGCCACAAACAATGTTACCGCTGGCAGTAGAAGTGGCAGTAGCTGTAGCTGTAGCAGTGGCAGTGGCAGTGGCAGCTACTCAGGCGGCTGCGGCTGCGGCTGTGGCAGTAGCAGACTGGCGCGCGTTACGCCTCCATTACACCTTGTTGCAGTTGTTACGCAGTAATTTTATGTCTTTTCTCGGAACAAAGTCATACAAAACGGCGCGGAACTGCCTTCCATCCAAAAGAGACTCTTGACTTTGACGTTGTCGAGGCGATAATTGCGTGTTTAACTTGATAAGAGGTCTGATCTTTGCCTCCAGCCATTCGCTTGAGCGACATACTAAAGAAAATTCATCTTGCCAACTGCAGTTAGTAATTTCTCAACTTTTTTCCTTTCATATTAAATATACATTCACTCGAGATCCTTATCCACTTGGACTGATGCTTAAGCAAAAATTTTAATCTCCATGGGCAATTTTATGACCTCATTATAACATTTCTTCAATGCTATATAATTTGAAAATGTTTGCTATAAGTACTTAGATAGTTGAAGTTGAACTAAGTGTAAGTGAAACTAGCAATAGTAGTAGAAGAAGTAAAAAGAGTAGTTAAAATAGTGGGAATATCCTTAAGAGTAGCTATGTTATTAAAGAAGTATATAAAAGTAGTTGTAATAATAGTAGTAGTAGAAGTAGTAGAAGTAGTAGTAGTAGTAATAGTTATAGCAGAAGTAGTAGTAGTAGTAGAAGAAGCAGTAGTAGAAGTAGTAGAAGTAGTAGTAGTAGTAATAGTTATTGCAGAAGTAGTAGTAGTAGTAGAAGTAGCAGTAGTAGAAGTAGTAGAAGTAGTAGTAGTAGTAGTAGTAGTAGTAGTAGTAGTAGTAGGAATAGTAGCAGAAGAAGTAGGAATAGTAACAAAAGAAGTAGGAATAGTAGCAGAAGAAGTAGGAATAGTAGCACAAGAAGTAGGAATAGTAGCAGAAGACGAATAGTGGTAATAAGTAGTAAGTAAAAAGAAGTACAACAAGTTAATACTATTATCAGAAGTAGTTGTAGCTGAATCAATCAGACTAACAGAAATACTGAAAGAACTACTAGAAACAGTAGTACCAGAAGAGGCAAGCATTTGTAGTATCAACTAATAGTACGATTTACTTACTACTACGCAAGAGATTAGTAGTGGTAATTAACAAGGTATTAGTGGCATAAGTTGTTTAAGTAATCATGTATTACTAGCAGAGTCAGTAGTATCACAATAGTAGTAGCTTTACACCATGCCTTGGTTCCCTCTGCCACTTTAGGGCTTTACACAGTGGACGACAAATCAGTGACAAACCTTTTGGAGTGGCACAAAAGAAAGAAGAAACGGTTACACTCGCCTTGTAGATATGCCACCCAATCTGTGCGTCCATCCGGGCAGAACTGAAATAGTAGTACGACACATTCCTGGGTGCACAGTTCAACAATTGATCTTTGGTCAGCAGGCGTTTAGTACAATAGTTTGATTGTTTGTGCCACTAAATTTGCATAGCCCATTGTGCGCGCTAAGTCGTACGCATTCCGAAAGGAGGCGAAGGCGAAGGCGGACGGTGCGGGCGGGTGGGCGTCGAGGGCGGCTGGGCGCCGTGTTTGTCGGCGTCGGTCGTGCGTCATGGAATCGCGGCTCGCGGCTTGCATACATATGCCGCACCTGCGACTCCATGCCAAATCCAGAAGTCCAACCAAAGAAGGCGTTTTTTTAATTGCGTCGACATGCCCGAACTACCAATGAGACTTGTCGTCAGTTGAGCGACTGCCCGATCCGCGGATAGCGATAGCTAAGCCATCGTCGACGTCGTCGTCGTCGTCGTCGTCGTCGTCATTGTGGCCCCTCTGCAGCCCACCTGCTTGTTGTGCCCGCTAAAAAGTGGCAGTCACATGTGCGATAATCCACTTACAGTGCAAATACATACACGGAGCACACGGAGCATACAGGCATGCATCTGAGCAGCTCTTGAACAGGCGTCGCAACACAGTTTCGTCTAAATATTTGTCCTGTTTGTTCGCCAAACTGACAATTGCAAGAGTAAAGAAGGAGCAGAAGTAGTACAACTGCTGTGGGTCCATTGTCCGGTCCAGTTGATGTTCGGCCATTTATGGATTGCAATTGTAGTTATAGCTATAGCAGAATGTGGCCTAAACAACCAATCAGCGCATTAACTTTGGCCATAATATAATATATATATACAATGTGTGTGTCTAACGACAGCGCAGTGCCTAGGCCTAAGTGTGTGTCGCTTTTAGCTGGCATTTCAAATATTTGAACAGCCGCCAGGGACAACGAATCGATACGATCCGTTGAATCGTTTTTAAGATTCCATTATGACATCCGACACTGTTTACCTATTTGCTCACATTTAACGGATTACTGCGCTTCGGCGCGGAAACCAGCTAAAGATCGCACTCCACACACAGTCGGCAAATATAGTTAAACAGCAGCGAAAATGTCTGCCTAGCATCCCATGACGATCTCTCTCCCTCTCTCGCTCTCTGTGTGTGCTCATCCCATCTGTGTTTAGCAAATAGAAATCAATGGCCGCTTTAGTCTATAGGCTGAAATCAATGGGAATGTGATAATCATTCCGATTCCAATTCCCATTCCGCTGTTCCGAGTCATTGGCTGGCAAATACGCATTCAACAACTCGTGTTGTTGTTGCTGTTGTTGTTGTTGCTGTTGAAACAGTCAGCGATGTTTTGCCTTAGCTGCCTTTTATCATTTGTCTTATTTACCCACTCGTTGTCGTTGGCTCTGGGTGTTGTCTTTCGCCTGGGCCTCCAGGCGTGCATCTACGATTTGCATGGACTGTGCGCTCTCGCCTGTATTTGCCTTGTTAATACGAGTACTGTTGCTCGCGCGGCACATTAGTTGGCGACACAAGAGTCGCCTATTCCCCCTCCTCTCTCTCGCTCTCTCTCTCTCTCTCTCTCTCTCTGTCTCCTCGACGTTTTTAGCTGTTGCAAAACAGATGCCGCTTGGTTTATTTAGTGCGCGTGCGCATGCGCCTGGCTCATCAGCCGGAGTCGCTGCAGCGCGCTGCTGCCACAAACGCCGGCGACAGGGTACTAGACGGGCGGCTTGGTTAAAGGAATGCCTGAAATGTTTAGGCCAAGTTGGGATTACTGGCGTCCAAACAGTTCGGTGTAGTTCAAAGCGTTGCCAACATTTGATGGTAATTGCCGCTAAACGATTTTCAATGTTAACTTGTAAAAACGTTAACATTTTTAATTTGTGTTATATACTCACGGACAGTTGTTTATATCTGCTTGCGGGCCGTGCCGATGCTGTTTGCAGTAGCCTTTTGCATACCCATTTCGTGCTTTATCAAGAACATTGACCAACGCAAACGCAGACACGCCATTAATATACCTCTACCTGCTCAAATATCTGATTGAAAAGTGCAGTAAAATCTTGTTTTTTATCTGATTATCTTACTCAGATATTCACACTCATCAATTCAATGCGAGCTCTTTCTTAAGTCCTTCCGTTTCGTGATCGAGTTGAGCTTGAATATATATAAAAATATATATATAGAAAAAAAGAGAGAGAAAGAGAGAGCGAGAGAGAAACGTATATATATTCTTGAAGGTTCCACGTGCATATTCTATAATGAAAGATAAGGGCATTCAAGTCCATCTGCATGATTTCTGATCAATCTGAATGCAGATCAGCTAACTATAACAAGAAATTCAATGCCACATCAAAGAAGATCTGCTGCTGTTCATAGTCCATCCATATCTCTCTCTCTCTCTATGTGTGTGTGTGTAGCAAGTGATGACTGTGCCAGTCTAGGCATGATCATAATGATCATAACGACATAGAGTGCATAAAGTGGAATTCTCGAATCAAAATCAGCTCATTACGGAGGCTAATGTAAGCACAACAAAGCCATTCTGCAAGATTTATTCAACAGCTTTAAGTGCCTGCCCGAAGGAGGAGCGAGGAGGAGTAGGATGATGCAGCGCTAATGACATTATGCACGATCGCTTGAAGGGAGTCGAATTCAGATTTTTGTTAACGAATCAATGCAGTGAAAAGAAGTATTAATAAGAAACCTAGTAACATTTTTCTTTCATTTATTTTTTTGGTCGAATCTGAGACCGAGGTCGAATCTGAAGCGGTGTGAAAAGGCTTTCATTTCAAACGCAAACAATCGCTGAGAGTAGGAATTGAAATTAATTTCATGTATCATCATTAATCAAAACACTCGCATGGTGCATATACATATGTAAGTGGATGTACGTATGTGTGTGTGTGTGTACATTCATCTGTAAGTAGAAAGATGTTGACTGCATTGGAGTAAGTAGTCATGGTCTGGTTTAGCCTCTTCACACACATACAAACACACGTAGTCTTCTGTATATATAACGATATTCATTCTGCAATCGGGGCCCGCGTCTGACAATTTCAATAGCCAGCGGGGGTGTCGGGGACAGCGGATCGGGCAGGGACATTCCCCGAGCTCAACTAATCAGCATGCAAAGAAAACAACATTAAGAGTCAACAACAACGACTGGCACTCAACACAATTATGAGAACTGACGCTGCAAGAGTTTCATGTTTAATGACAAGTCACTTTCTGCGCCCCAGTTCAGGCAACGTCATTCAGCTGGGCAGAAGAGAGATGGCCCCCGGTTGCCCCTGTTTGCCCGTCACTTGGCCCTATTGCCCCTGGCTCTAACGATGTTTTCTTTGAAAAGTTAGAAGCCGTTTCCAGTAGTTCAATTACAACTTCACCTCACTTCAAGCGTTTTGTCTCGACGGCTTTAACCTCACGCCCTCAACGATAATACTCACAGTCGAAGCGAATGCCATGCGATGAAATAAAGATGAATCTATATTTAAAGAATACAAATCTTCCATCTATTGAAAATTAAGTGTACTCAAAAAGTAGATTGATCATGCTGTGTCAATCTAGACAAACTTTGATTGATGCTAAAAGTGCTCAAGTCGAACTCGAAGCAGATGTTGCTCAAAATCAAAACTGATCTGAGTTTCCAAATTGATGTATTGAATGTCAATTGAAAGCTGTGATCCGTAGTAATTCAAAAAGATATATTTTACGCAGATCGAATTGCATTTGACCAGCTTACATATATTTGAAGTTCGAATACTTTTGATTTCTGTTGCAGGTTTCACTCAGTTAAAGTTGATTTTCGAAACTCCAATTCAATTTTTGAGTCAAAATACTTCTGATATTACTGTAGAATTCATCAGGTAAATGAACATTGTAGTGCAACCCTTAATAATTTATTCCACTTCATCGTAAACTAGTTTATTAAAAGACTAAAACCAAAAGCCATAATGAATTCAATAGACTGCAAACAGCACTTGATCTAAATAGCCATTAGTTTTATTTTCGGGTAGGTAGTACACAGAATTGAATTCAAAATCAGTTGCCTGCTGACGGGGTTTGAACTATGGCAGTTCGGCAGCTTGATTTTCGGATGGAGCGGGCTACACAAAACACATTAACAAATCGTGTCTCAAATTAGAGCTCCAACAACAGCAGCTCCGACACAGAGTTCGACACCGACAACAGATACAAATGTTGTCGCTTTTCAGTGCGTCTCTGTGTGTATGTGTGTGTGTGTGTGTGTGTGTGTGTGTGTGTGTGTGTGTGGGTTGACAATTTTGGGGAACGGTTTTGGCCGTTAACAAAACATGGCATTTAATAATACGTCTACAATACCCATACATAAGTGTTATCGCTGACTAAAAAGCTTTTTGTTGCTACTCGCTCGGTTGTTGTGGTTGTTGTTGTTGCTATTATTGTTGTTGTTGTTGTGGGTCGATGTGTGCCTCTGGTCGTTATATCGTATGCATCCGTATCGGAGTCGGCTCTTTGTTGCGACTCGTAGCCGTATCTGCTGCTGCTGCCGCTGCTGCTGCTGTTGATGTTGCTGTTGTTGTTGATTGGCCAGCGAAAGGTTGATACAAATGAGGTCGAACGTATTTCGAGTCGGGTTTTATCAGCGTTATTAATATTGTAGATCCAATACAAAACACATGCACACACGTGATGCCATTAAATGCCATGTTAAATGTGTTTAGTACCAATTCCGATTTATGTCCATCCGATAAATATATTCAAATTATATAATCACAAGCACAAACTTGCGGTGCCTCAAAAGGAAAAAACAAACAAAAACACTTCTGAATGCCATTCAATTATAAATATTATGAAACAATTTTATACGCTTTGTTCGTTAACCACGCTAATTGACAGTTAATCTGTCTGGATTAAATGGATTATGTTCAGATGAAGAGGCAAATTATTTGGACTATAGCTATAACTATAGAATTGGAATTTGAACTAGTTTAAGATTCATAAAGATTTCCAATTCATAAAAAATCATAAGATATATCAAAATCTATAAAAATCTATTTGTCCCAAAATGTCAACTAAATATTTTCTTATAATTTTACATATTTAATATATCATTTATATGAATAATAAATAAATGTTTTCAATTATCCTTCAGCTACAATAAATTTCAATACTTTTCCCAACTATACGCTCAGATATGTTCCAATATTCCCCCATAACTTTTATCTGAATGCACGCAGTGCCATCGGACAAAGCTGGCATCTGTGTCCATGGCCATGGCCAAAAACGTTTGATTAAGCAGTTTCATAAACAATTTCCGCTTTAGCCAACTCGAATGCTGGCAAATAAATAAAAATAAGAGTAGAACAATATGCTTTTCCCGTCAATAAATTGTTTGGCAGTTACAAGCGAGAGTCCGGCGGCTCCAACCACCCCAAACGAGTATGTCATATGTCCTTGCGCGCAGTCCGGCTGGGACTCTGCGTTTGCCAACTGGCATAACTACACGGCATAAAGCGAAAATCAACTGAATTCCAGCACCGCGTCATTCGCATCCTGTCATTTATTTATCTCTCGCCCTCTGTCTGTATGTGTGTGGCTCGTTCCCCCCACCTCCAGGCAAGGACCTCATCCTCTGCCTCATCGAAGCAGTATTAGTCGCGTCATCGCTGCTCACAATGAGGATTCAATAGCTCTCCGGCTACCTCCCAGCTGGATGTGTAGATATGCGTTTGTGCACACACACACAGACATATATATGTATATGAACACACATATGTGGCCGTTATGTCAATAGAGACAACAATGCGGTTCAGATGCGACAGTCGTCATCCTGTCAAAACAAAGTGTGATTATTGATAATTTATGATGTCACGGATTTTTCCGCACGCCAAATTATTTTTCTTTTACCCAAACAATGCAATATTTTTTCACGATTTTCCGTTTCCATCGAACGCTCAAATTACTTAAAATTTTAAATATATTTCATTTACTTCTTATAGAGAGAAATAGGTACATATATAGATGTGTGATATATGATAATATATATATGGTATATATATATATATATATGGTATACGAAGAGAAATGTATAATATAATATAATTATATAATTTAAATATGGTTTAAGGAATAAGACATAGAACTAAATTTGGAATATAGAAAATGATATATGGAATTTGGAATTTCAAATATGGAATGTGAACATAAAACATAATATATGGAGTATGAAATCAGGAATATGAAAAGTGAAATGCGAAATATGTATAATGGACATAGAATAAAGAATATGGAGTGTAGAATATGGAACATAGACATATAACATATAAGTGAAAGTCCAGGTTGTATTAAAATAAAATTCAAAATTAGAATTAGGTATGCCGACTGTATATCTAATACTTCAACTAACTATCTTAATAATCACTAATACAGCCCTTACCTATTCTGGCTGCTCACATACAAATGAACATCATCTGCTGAGTTACGTGAACATCGACAATACCTAGACCATTCTGTAGTTAACCTGGGGATCAGTGTGGTCCGAAATCGTGTTGCCTTGGTAATGGTATTAGCAGTAACTTTTCACTCGGCTCAGGGTTGCGCCTGCGCTGTGAATGCTGAGGAAAGGCTCGTCACGTCCTAAGCAAATATTGTCGAAGCGACAGTCGCTGGCAAATGTATGTGGACGAGTGTTTATTTTAGGGCTGTTTAGCCAGGGATTTAGTGGTTGGCACTGCGGTTATTGTGTGAAAATCTGTTTTTGCGTTTAGTGCTAAACAGTAATGAGCGGAGTAGGCATTATATAAATAAGCAAAACAATGGCTTAAATATGCCGTGCCATAAATTCAACAATGACCGGAAGTAATGAGCGGGAAATTGACATGCGTGCCACATGGGCATGCTTATATACACATACATGTACATTTACATATACATAGATGTATGTGCACCAGAGATTTGTCAACATGGCCAGCGCCTAACAATCGATGTAAATAGTCAGCTATATACACATATAGTCGGTATATATAGGGGCGCATGATCGTGGCCCCTATACACGACCAGTGGTTGATCAACTTCAATCTAGAATTGGGACAAGTTGGGCGCCATTATTTGTAGCGAAGCGAGTTGCGTCACTTAATCCATTTAGCTCGTGCTGCCGGCCAGGCGTCAGTTATGACGGGTCTCCACTGTGGCGCACACACACGAACAACAATGCGTTGATGGCAGCAGTTGGGGCACGCGACGGGACACGCAGCCCGTCTCGAAGGCTTATTAGGTTAATTACGAGTTTTTGATTGGTAAATTAAGAGCCGGCTCGCAATGCGGCACGCGGCACGCGGCAAGCGGCAAGCCCGCCTGCCCGATTGCCTGCCGGCCATTACGAAATCAGTTCTCAACATTCACAAACACACACACGCACTGCCTCAATTCAAATGCGTAAATAATTAATTTAGAGCCAATTCATGAGCCGCTGTTGCTGCTGTCTGCAACTGCCACAAAGACTGCTACTCGTATCTCCTCGCTGCTATCTATGCTACTGCCACAGATAAACCACCCGCCGCGCCTCATAATTTATCAGCGCTCAACCAGACGAACCGTCCGCTCTCACAGTGGGTAGCCAACGCCAAGTCCAATCCAAGCCGCGACCAGGCCTCAAATCTACTTGCCGCTAAATTCGATTTAAGTAGAAACTTTACAGACACCGCTGGCCCTACGAAGCATTGTCTGGGAACATTCTGAGGCTTATGCCTCTGGGCTGGGCAAGCTATATTATTATATGCTTAAGCTTTACTCTCTAGTTTCTACTACTTTATTTGGCAGTCTGCGATAGCTAGATGATAATGGAGCTGTAAATAAATATAGATATTTGTATGATAATAGAGATATAGATAGAATTAACTATTTTATATGCTAATAGGTATATAGATTGATAGCGATATGGACTCAACATACTCTCTATAAGTAGGTAATAAATATCTATGGAAATATGAAAGATTCTTCAACTTGAGATATTTTTTGATATATGATATTACATAATAAACAAAATTCTCCATCTAAAAGATTTCTATATAGTATATAGCCTAGGCTTAAAGAAATAATATTTAGACTCTGGGTAAAGCGTTTTACTAATTTAGGCATATAGTCTAACCCTAACTTAACTTATATTTTATATAACATATGCAGTCGTAAAACAACCAAAAATATATTTGGCTGCCTCTTCCCAGCACACATGACAAATTTGATAAGCTTATAAATTTGATTTGGCCTAAATCCAATCAGCTAACAAAAACTCTAAAATAGGATTACCCGAAATATATAAATGTATATGCCAAAGAGAAGTTCATATTATATTCAAGGCAAAACTTTATTTTGAAAAGCTTGACTAATGTTTATTGAATCGATAAATATATATACATACATACACATATATCTATATATATTTGTTTTTCTGTGCGAAATCAATCTGTAGTCCTAATGGAAGGTAATGAACACAGACAGACACACAGATAACAACAGCAAAGTACAGATAGATATTGTTTTACTATATAACATATATTATCAGCGTAGATAATGCATGCACAATTACCGAACTATACGAACTATGGGATTGTAATTGACATTTGGGCATAGATCTGATAACTGATAAAACTGTTTTTTTCTACTTCTCCTTTCTGCTTTATTCATTTATTGAGTTTGGCGACGATCGTAAATGGAACACAAAGTGCAGACATTGGCGATAGGATTGTAATTAATTAGAACAAATACTTATTATGTAATCGCGATTTAAACTGGGCGTATACAGAAATCGATAGATCGATAAGCCCATGCATTGCGTAACTGTACACGAGCCATAGATAACATCGCCCTGTTCCTGTTTCTGTTTTTGTTTTTTGGTGTAATAACAAAAGTTTCGTTTTGTTTTAATGGATAAACTCGTAAATTCTGTTCTAGCCACGCATGCTAATGCCATGCCCATGTTAAGGGAAAGGAGACGGAGACAGAAGCGAGGGCGTGATAAATGTATTTATGCATAAACAATACTTTTACTGACAGCTCTGAAAGGGGGGCGTGACATAAAGAGCTTTTTTTATTGCCCGATTCGAAGACGCTGCGCTGTAATTTGAGTGTCTATGCGGCACTTATCTTGAATCGCACTTGCCCGTATTGAAAGCTCGCCAACTTGCAATTACACTACAGCAAAACACAAAGTCACGCACACACCCACACACACACACACACACTGAGAGAGAAAAAGAGAGTCGGGCACGCAATGATGAAATAAATCAAACAATATAATTGCTTCTGTTTCAACACCAACTACATAACATGGACTTGGGAGCTCAAACCGCCGACTACTCGTACTAGCTCGCACCTGTTCAAAAGGAGCGCCCCCATCTCCCACTCTCTGCTCCACCGACTCTGCTCTCCTTAGCTGTGGGTACGGCTTCCACTTTTCTGCCAACTCAAATTTACGGCACGCAACTTGCGCCGAGCTGTGGGGCGTGAACTTGTTGTTGTCTGTCGGCTGTCTGTCGACTGCGAAGACAGGCCAGGCCAACTGTCCTTTTAGGCCGCAGACACAAATCGAGGAGCACCTGCGGCAAACGGCAACCGACGCAGTATGCAGCTAACAGCATTTCGATGTTAGTTAGTTCCTCTCGCCAGTTATGAACCACTCTCGCCGAAGTATCGATGCCTGCTGCAAGGAGGCCAAGGAATTAAGTTCTAATCAGCAGTCGTTAAGATGAAGCGAATGTAGATGCTCAACTATGTGTAAACAAGATGGAACAATGGAGGTTAGCTCTAGACCGAAGCTGAAATACACTTTACATACTCTATAATGGCTATCAAGTATGCACAATATAATAAGTATCGATGCCAGATGGAAGGAAGAAGCGAAATAAATTGTTATTAGCAGTTTTTATGATGAAGCGAATGTAGATGCGAATGTGGATGCCAAGCCAGGCGCATGTTACTTACAGGTATGAAAGTTTTATCTATTTCTAATAATATCTGAATCGAACTTGACATATATAACCAGCAGACTATCAACATTGGATTACTATATCATCCAGATTTATAGATAGAAACGTTTAAGAAATGTATTCATTTAAGAAAAACTCATACGATTCCTTCAACTTCGACTTAGGAAGTTCACTTTGCGCCCTATCTATAAAACCTTATTCAATCGCAGAGCTTGCCCTTATAACTATGTATATCAATTGAGTCATGTTTTTATTCAAAGACACTTCTAAATTCTATATCTACAAGAGTATATTAGCTTCGGCCAAAGATAGTTCCATTTTCCTGCCATACCAGCCTCAGCCTCACTATCAGCTATAGTCGATCGCCAATATCTTTAAACTGACTGAATCTTATCTAGAGTTCGCTTTTCAATTCCCTCTTCCATTAACAGCAACATAATGTTGTCTGTTCCAGTTCAGCTTATGTCTCTTCCTAACTTTAGCTCTCATCCCACCCCACTGTCGCAATGGGCCTACCTAACAAGCTGTGTCAAAATATGGCGCAATGCAGCGCATTATAGAGGTCGGCCAGGAATTATTGTCGGCCATTATTTTATTGGCATTTTCCAAATTGTCATTGTCAGAGAAGTTTATGTACTCCCTGCTCTATCTCTCTCTCTCTCTCTCTCCCTCTCTCCCTCTATCTTTCTCTTCCCTTGCAGCTCGCTGGAATATTTGTTTTGCTGCGGCTCTGATGAGCGGCACCCGTTCGATCATTTGCGAGCTGCAGCACTTATTTACAGGCAAGGCACCGCGGGGCGTAGAGCAGAGTGGGGCAGGGATGCAAGAAGAGGGGTATGGGTAAATGTAAGGGTAAGGGTGAAGCGTGCATCAAATTAGAGCCGAGTGCAGGGTATATGACAGCGTATGTAGCGGGGTGGGTAGCTCTGCTGTTACTTTTGTTTCGTTTCTTTCGGGGTGGCTACGCCCAGCTCAATTTGTATATAATTTAATGCAATATTCCACGAAATATGTTTATGTAATATATAAAAACGCACACATAACTGATACATAATATCATAACTGAGCAACTGTTAAGTTGCAAAGTGCTGCGCAGAGGGTTTTCTATATGAGGAAAATTTAGATTGAAATTGAAATGAAATCTTAGAGAATTTATGTAAATTTATAACACATTTTATACTATTTATTTTTTTATGTGAAAGGATTCATTGAATTCTAAACTGAATGAAATTCAAGCTAATTTGAAATTTCCATCCGTTGGGGGGATCTAGAACTAGAGTTATTTCTGCAGTTTTATATTATTCTTTTATCTCTTTTGATATTCAATCATGATATCTTATACTGCAAAGATTTTTTATACTAAATAATATTTTGATAAGCTTTTTGTTCACAGTTTACTACTGGAAATCATAACTGTCTTAACTTCTTCTGTCCCAAAAGTATATATGTTTATCTATAATCTATAAGTCATATTCCCTTCATATAAACCCCATCTTAAGATTCATCTTTATTTATCTTAAGATTCGCCAACCTAACTCCCCCAACTGCCTCACTGTTGATTAGCAACATCTCATGTAATACTCATAGATACTCTTCTATATTCATCTCGAGCTTCGCACTATTAGCTCCCTCTACTCCCACTCTTAGTTGATTAGGAATATATCATAACATTCGCTTAAATAGCTCTGGCCATGTGCAGCTCGTTAAATGATGCCAAACGACATCCGTGCGATATTTACCCGCATATAGAGCTAATTATGCTTACTTATAGAGGCCAAGTACTGTCGTGTGTGTCTTTAGAGCACCTGGGGCCATGTGAACGATGACGAGCGAACAACAACATTGACGCCTATCCGCATCCTGCATGCTACACCCATACACACACACACACACAGACACACACACACAGAGACACGCACACCCATCGGCTGAACTGAAAATTGAATCTGTTATCGTTGTTCATTCACAGACTCTCACATTGGCAGGCTGCTTGTTGACGGGAAATGCGATTGGGATTGCCTTTGACACGTCCTCTGCTGCTGCAGGATACGTGCAACTGAGTGTCTGTGTGTGTGTGTGTGTGTGTGTGTTGGCTTTGTTCATATAAGTTAACAGTGCTGTTCAATTTTTCCGCACTAATTAGATTAAAGGAGGCTGGTACAGATGAAGCGAATGGATTGATGACTCCACGGAAAATCCGACCAAACTTCAATGAATGGAATGTGCGAAAAAAAAAAGAAAACAAAGCCCCGCCGAGAGTTGTCCCGAATTCCGGCAATGGCAAGCGGAAAGGGAAAGGGAAAGGGAAAGGAAAAGGCAGTAGGCAGACGGCAGACGGCGATAAAAAGGCCAAAAAACAACTGCGAAATACTTTAATCCTATTAGGCATATAATTCAACAATAACAGCGACACATGTTGCCAGTGCAGCCGACAGGAAGGATAAAGACCAGTCCGATTGTCCTTTTCGCGCTGCCAGCTAAAAAGTAAACCATAAACAACAGCAACAAAACAAAACAGGACTTGCAATGCCAAAGGTGCCGAGTCGAGTAAAAGCCAACGCGTGACACGTCCCAATTAGACGCAACTTTTAATTATATTCATCAAGTTTCGTCTTTAGGCATCGATAGGCTGAGCTGAGAGACAGAGAGAGAGAGAGAGAAACAGAGAGAGAGAGAGAGTGAGCATCACATTTCAATTTACTTGTCAATTGCATCTGGCGCAAAAGGCTTGTGAGTAGGGTATTCAGCAAACAAATAAATGCATGTTATCAAAAATATATATAGAGCTATGTTCAAAGATAGTATGATGAATATATCAGAGCAGGGAAGAGAGAAAGATGGAGAGAGAGAAAGAGTCTGAAGGAGAAAGATATTGAGAGAGTGAAATATAAAGATATAATTAGGAAGATACTGTGAAAAAGAATGAAGACTCTCAAAGAGACAGAAACAGAAAGAGAAATAGAGAAAGTAAAGGACAATTGGCTCATTTTACGCTTTTCAAAATTTGTTTGTATTAAATTACTTACAGATGACAACTGGCTTGAGATGCGTAAACTATGTATTAAGACAAAAATACTTATATACATACATAAATATATACATATATAAATTTACAGATATTATGATAAAGATATCAGCAGCAAACAGAAGACTCTCAGGCAAAGCGAGGCTCTACGTTAATTTGCTCATTTCACGCTGTTCAGCGTTTTCGGACATTATCCGGCTTTTCAATACCCGTCCATTCTCTTGCAAATCGAGCTGGCCATTGACAGCTCTATTGTTGGGCATTGTTTGGGCTCAGCCGCTTCATAATTGCGATGTCTCTTTTTGCAGTTGGTGCACAGTTTCCGAGCGCTGCAGATTTCCATGCGAAATGCCTGTGCAGCTCAGGGGCTGCTCTGCACCTAAACAGATTTTCGGGTCTCGAAAATCCGATTATGTTGGCCATATTTGTGCGTTCGCACGGTAATGCCTTAAATTTGCAACTTTTTAATCATTCTAAGCGGATTTCTAGGCAAAACCTGTTATGATGCGATGCTGCCTCTATTTTATTGACAGCCTTTTCCTGCTGACAGATGGAGGGAAACACAGACAGACAGAGATAGAGAGAATGTTTGTTTTTTCGGGATTTGTAAATGAGATACATTGGGAGTGACAATGAATGCGCTTGCCAATTAAATTTAATCCAGTATAAATACATATTTTTAGCCAGCAGGTTTTTTTTTTGCTATTTTCTCTGCATTCCCTATTTATCTCTTTCATTTGCAGACTTTTTCTTTGTGGCCGTCTAGAGCTGGAAGCCGCATAATGTGTAATAAGCATATAGAAAAGCTTATTGTTAGAAACTTTTTTAATATAAACATGAATATGAATATGCATATGAAAGAGAGAAGACGAGGCTGGCTGGCATGAGGCTGTGTCCTACTCGCATGCCAGCTACTATAAAAATAAGCCCTTATTGTTAATCAGAACAAAACTGCAGAGCTGCGAGCATAATACAACGCAGCTCGACTAAAAATCCGAATGCGAATGCGAATTGAATAGCGCCCAAAAAGTTGCTGTGCAAAAGAAAAGCAAATAAAATGCAGCACATGAGCAGCAGCTATGTGTGTTTATATATTTGTATATATAGTCGGAGGCAGAGGCAAAGATTTGAACAAAACCAAAAATATTTTAATGACAACACCCCAAAGCCAAAGCCAAAGCCAAAAACCAAACCAAAACCTACACGAAAAGTGCGCAAACAAAATGAGCTGGGGCAGAGCACAAAGTGGCAGGCGATGCGACAGCAAACAGCAAAGCGCCAACCACCAAGCACCACAGCAACCACCAGATCCACTCACAGCCGACCAAGCAACCAGCAACCAGCAAGCAGCATCCATTCGCATCAGTCCATTATGTGTGCTCGTTGGTAATTATTTGCATAAAAATATATGCAGAGGTCTAAACAAAACAGTTTAGCAATCAATTATGAAAACACGTTAAATAGGTGAGTGCGAGTGCAAATGTCGCCGCCAGAGGCAGCCGAAAGACAGACAAAGACAGCGGGAAAGAGAGAGAGAGAGAGAGTGAGAGAGAGAGGGTAGACGGAAGAGGCATGCACAATGGCTGTGACCTCCAGGAATCCGCTTGCAGCGCACAAAGACAGCAGCGCATCCTGAAAGGTACGGCCCGGATAAACGCAAATGCAGATGCAGATGCTGATGTCGATGGAGATGCCACACTCCAAGTAGGGCCCCAGCAGCTACCTCTACACACACACACACACACACACAGAGAGAGAGAGAGAGAGGAGAGAGAGCGTGGCCACCTAGGCTCAAGCTGAGTCTCACGCACATGCCGCCACTGGACGGTACCTACGCGTAATGACGCTTTTGCTGGTAATGCGATAAGTGAAAACAAATAACTGAGCCGAGTCGCAGCCAGAGTCCGAACCAGAGTCACAGCTTGTTTACCCAACTAAACAAAAATCCGTAATGCGTAATGTGAACGCTGCGCAGCGACCAAATGTTTCGCATATTTTCAAAAGAAAATTTTCTATTTGACTCCCAATATACGTTCGCTGTAATTTCAGCCATAGCCCACATACACTTCCACTTAATAACTATGTAATGAGTTAGATGATGTATTAGTTCCCATCTTTTCCAATGGCGTGTCCGAATTCTTGGCATGCCATAAGTGTTTAGAGAAAAATTGAATTTTTTAATTATTTATTTTGTAGTCGAAATCTATTATATCTATAAAATTTATAGCCATGGAATGGAAAAATATATTTGTGTGTAATTCAAAATTATAATAGAGAAAGTGCTCTGATTTAGGATATTCTATACTAAAATACGTTTTATAGAGTATATTGCTGAGATGCAGATTTCTCTCTGTTTTCTTTTTCCTACACTCTCTCATTTTCTTTCCTCAAACTCGCACTATTTGTCTATCTGTTTCCTTCTCTATCTCTCTGTACTCTCGTTTTTCTATCTCCTTCTGTATCTCTCTCTCTCTCTCTGTCAGTCCCTTTTTCGATTTTTTCTATTTTTGATTCTTCACGACTGTGAAAGAAAGACTTTTCTCTTGCCACCTGTCTAATCTCCTTCATTTGCCCCATCTATTTTGCTATCTCTTCCTCCTCTCGGTCCCTCACTCCCAGCCCTTTCTTTCCTTTGAGCTTACTCTTCTTCTCTCTTTCTCTTTCTCCCTCTCGTTCACTCACTCTCTACCCCGCTCTCTTTCTCCTTCATTTTCTCTCTCTCTCTCTCTCTCTCTTTCTCATTCTCTCTCTCGTTCACTCACTGTCTGTCCCGCTCTCGTTCTCTTTCTTTTTCTCTCTCTATCTCTTCTGTCTCTTTCATTTGAAATAATGTGTGAAAATGAATTAAATTCGTTTATATCTTTAAATGTTGCTTTTCCATCCGGCTCTCATACATTTTAGTATAATTTTCTCTCCCTCTTTCTTTCAAATTGCAAATCTGCACAGTTTGCCTCCTCAACTACTGATTTGTTGTGTTTTCTTTATTTTGCTACTTCGCATAGGCGTCTTTATAAATATATTTATAAGATTATATAGAGACACTGCAAATATATTCACAATATTCAATATTCAATTCACAGTCTTCATCAAGAAAGTCTTACAACAAACTATGGGCTAGAGCTACTTATGTTTTATAGGGTATCTTGTCACTCAAAGTCAGTATGGTCTAGAGACCATCCCAATCTATTTTAAGTACACAATATTTCAGCTATGTCTGCGTCTTTTTTTTTGGCAACTATTCATGTCACATAAATCCACCTGGCTATTGGTAACTTAATTTTAACACAGAAATTACATTAGATGGTCCCGTGGGGAGCAGCAGCTCGCTTTCGGACAAGCTGGCATATTAACATTTTATTCAAAGGCTAACGCGACAAAACCTACCACGATTTATGGTCCTACATAAATCCTAGCCATACTTTGGAGCTACCCACCGCAGTTAAGCCGATTATAAAAACAGAGACAGAGAGCTACTCTCTCTATATGTGTGTGTGTATATATGTATCTATGTATGTGTGTGTAGAGCTTCTCTTAGACTTGGGGAGATTTTCAACTGGCCATCAAAAAGTGAGCAACAAATTAGCATGTTGAAAATTATAAGTACATTAAACGGTGGCAGGAAAGCGAGTGTGGTTAATTCGAGTATGCGATGCCACCCAATAAAAACGTGGCCAAGACCAGGACGACGACGAGGACGACGATGATGATGATGACGTCGCTGCCAGGACATGCTCGCCATATCCCTGGGGTAGATAACCACTACTGGCTCAAGTTGAGTTGTTATGCTTGAGTTGAGTGTTGGCAAATATTTAACGTAGTATAAATATATCTCTCTCTCTGCCTGCCCTCTCGTCCTCATCGTGCGCGCATCTCGCCCATTCTCGCCATCATCTTTGGGGGCCTGAAGGAACATTGTTATCTGGCCGCCGTTTTTTTTTTTCTTTGCGTTTCTTTTTTTCGAGGGTGGCTTGTGTATAACACAGAAAAAATCTAATTTTCCAACTTTTTACGACATTCGCTTGCGAGTTCTGCGGCAATTTCATAAATATTTTCCGCTTCTTTGCGTTTTGCATACTTTGTATGCAAAAAAACATGCCATCATCAGAACATTATCCCGCCGCGTGTAAATGAAATTCCCATGTCCCCGCACCACCGCACCGCCGCCGACGCCTCCACCACCATCCGACCCTCTGCTTGCGTCGGCAAAAACGTCGCAGTCAACGTCGCTATTCTACTTTGGGGGGCGCTGCGCGGGCAACTCGAGGGTTGTTGACTTATATCATTTATCATAAGGAATTAGGTTCAAGCTTGTTATTAATATTAGACGTGGTCTTCCACCCACCCACTGCCCCCGCCCACTGCTCTCCTCATCTGCCCCAGCGTGAAGCCGCTAACGTGCGAAGAGCGTTAATAAAGTTCATAAAATAAACAAAGTCGAGCGCAGTCAACATGTGAAATTAAAATCTTTGCCGATGTCAATTGACGCAGCGTCGAGCACTTGGAAGTCTATTAAAAATGAAAGACTTCAGCTAGCGCTTTATGGGGCTATTAACTTGAAGCGAAATTAACCTTATAAGATCCATCAAAACAAACATACGAATGAAGCAAAAGATATCTGGTAAACGGGAAAATCTTTGCAAAAGTCAAGTGAGACTCGCTCTCTCTCTCTCTCTCTGTCTTTCTCAGTTGAGAAAGTGAAACTTAGACTTTAGCTACTCGATAGAGTGTCTAGGCTGATAGAGTGTTAGACTGACAATAAAAAAACTTAAGAAACTGATTAAGTTTCTTAAGTTTTTTGTCAGTTTTATACAGAAATACAAAATCTATATTCTATATAATATAACATTTGGAGTTCAGTTTTCAATTGGCAGTCAGAAGCATTTCTTTTAGCAACTTTAATTTTCAAAATTGTTTTTAAAATACTTGCTAAAATGATATTTACTTTATTTCAAGAAGAATAAAACCTAGCTTAATGTGAAACAAATGTTAGGAATATAACTTGAATAACATAGTAAATATTCAACATTAACAGAGAAAATGAAGCGTGCGCTATCCTGATGACGCGCAGGTTATTTATAGTGTATATATATGTTATCTTCATCATTATCTGCACTCTATCAGTGTTATATATAAAATCAATTCTATATTTGCAATGTCTTCAGACTAGATCAGAGATGCCAATCCAAGCATAAAGCTTAAGATATCTGGCATCATATAGTGAAGCTAGTCTAAAAGATAGTTTCCAAATCTAAAATGACTATTTTATGAAAAACATGAATAATATTTCTTATTGAAATCATTAATATTTAAAACATCTTAAAATATTTATAATCTAGCTATATAAACAAGATAATATATACATAGCTTCTGTATTTAAAATTATACTTAAATGACAAAAAATATGAATAATATTTTCTATTTCTATTTCTAGATACAGATATCACAGATATCGAAGGCCTAAGCAGCCACTACTTTAGTCTTAAGTTAGTATTAATTATTATTATAGCTAACTTCTAAAAATAAATAAAATAAACTAACATTTTTCAGCTACAAAAATCGAATTCTATCAAAAGTTATTTCTAATAAAATCTATTTTTAATTAAGTTTCAATATTAAGCAGAGAAGAAAAAAAAGTTGTCTGCAAATATTTGCACAGCTCTTCTATTCGCATTGAATTGGATCCCCTTTCATGGTGTAGCTGGGGTCAAGTTGAAATAGATGACAATGCGCTACAGCAGACATTTATTATATATCGCAAATTAATAAACTGGAATCAGTTGAACAAGAGTTGCTGCTGCTGTTCCTCTAAGGGTGGAGACTGCGAATTGATTTCATTCAAATTAACTTTGTCTTCAGCAACTGCTGGCAGAGCTCGTAGTTTGGGGTTTGCCGTGACGCGACTGTAAGTTGTCTCATTATGATATGTTCGGCTTGTGTAAGGACAAACAAGGACATTGGATCAGTCGACAGGGCGACGGAACCACTTACTTTTTCCCGCCACTGTCGCTGGCTCACTCTATGCAGAGGCTTCCCATAGATGCCGATGATTTCTTTGCTTTTTTTTTTTCTTTATTTGTATTTTTGTCGTACGCCCCATCTCTATCTTACACGCTCTCAGCGACTCTCTCGCTCTCGCCCCGTCTCGCTCTCGCATGGCGGCAGCGACTCTGGCAGAGTGGCAACCCCCTTAACGAAGTTCTGTGCGCGCTCTCTGCGCGCTTCCCCTATGAACAGTTTTTTTTTCCTTTTGTTTTTTTTTTTTATCGTGTTAGGTTTTTGCCTTCTTTGCATTGACCATAAGCCACGCCCTGTGCATGTTGAAGCGAGTGCAACAACACGAACAACTGTTAGATACGAGAGCGAAAAAAAAATAGAAAATTGAATGAAAGAGCCAAGATAAACACTTAAACCCAAACGGAAAAACGAAAAGCGAGAAGCGAGAAGCGAAAAGCGATAAAAACGGGCCACAACACACGGAGGCCCGAAAAGAAAGTTGCCAAAGGTAACAATCTATGTACAATGTTTTATGACCCAACCGAACAGAGAGCCTCTGCTGCTGCTGCTGCTGCTGCCGAGTGGGGAGCCGGGATGCGGTGGGGGTGGTCTGGGATGAGGTGGATACGTTGTGCACATGTCCAATATTCACTTAACGCGATAAAAATGAACTAGGAACAACGAAATCTGGCTGAGATGGTGGCGTCTGTGGTGGCAACAGTCGGCGCGCTCTGTGGGCAAAAACATACAAAAACATCAGTTACACTTTGTTTAGTCGTTTTCCACTGGACCTGCACCGTATGAATGTGTGCGTGCGTGTGTGTGTGTGTGCGATTTGGTGTATCTATTGAATTGCCATCCAAATGCGAATCCACCTCGCAAAAAACACGAAATGGAACCGAACGCGAAATGAGAAGAACGAACAAGCGCACACAGAGAACGGCATGGAATGAGTGGAATGGGCTGAGATGGCTGAATGGGCTGAATGGGTGGGAATGGGCGGTAGTGGGTCGGTTAACGTTAAAAGATAGCGTGGTTAAACGCGCTTATTTTGGTTTATGATTAAATTTATTACTTGTACGCCCAACCACAGCGCGGATAACAGCCCAAAAAGAAAAACCTGAAGGGCAGGCTGGTTGGGTGAAACAAAGTTTTTTTTTGTTTTTGTTTTTTTGGGGCTTGTCTTGAATTTAATTAATGCTAGGCCCTTAAACAAAATCTGAACTTTATATAATTGGCCATTCTTTTAAGCTTAGCCCTTGTTACTTTTTATGAACGGCGCAGCGGCGTCTAATTAAACGGGTCAACTACATTGAGCATTGGGCAGACCCGGTGGCTGACTCTTGACTGTTGTACACTGTTAACTGTTGCAGTAGCTCCACGACATGGCAGTCATCTGCATCTTTTGCCCTGCCCAGAGTGCGACAGGGACAGCAAGAGCGCGCGAGCGAGAGAGACAACAGAGCATGTATCTGTATCTGTGTGTAGCTACATGGCAAAAGTATCTTTTTATCTGCTTCGCTGTGTTTCTACGATTGTCTGCAGGGATGTGTTTTTGTTGTTGTTGTTGTTGTTTTTTCTTTTGCTGACTGTGGTTGTAGCTGTGGCTGTGGCTGTGGCTGTGGATATGCCACGACTCGAGCTGTGCTCTCGGCATTAACATTCTGAGTGGCGCTTGCTCCAGCCTGGCGCTCGTGCTCATCCGCATCCTCGTCGACAACGACAACGACGACGATGACGACGACGACGTCGACGTGGTCGTGCCTACTCGCTCACCCATTTACAGGCATTCGCTTGCTGCTGCTGCTGCTGCTGCTGTTGCCTTTTTCTGAGACCTCTTCTCGCTCTCTCTGCTGCTGCTGCTGTTGCTGCTGCTGCTGCTGTTGGAGCTTTCGAGTCTCTCCAGTCTCGAGTCTCGTTTATTTATGATTATCTGTGTACAACTTGTTTCGTGTTCATCGCATGTCGATGCCGATGATGGGTGTATAGGCCATGAGCATCTATCTGGTTTGTTTGTTACACACCCCGGCATTAAACCCTGCCCCGAGGCGCACACATGTATGCGAGTACCCGTATGTAGCGCTACACAGATACAATGCGCACACATCTACCTTTACGTTAGCTTCAGAATCTTACCTTTGCTTCTTTATTAATGACTACTTGCCCAGTCTCTTGGTTGGCTGTTGTTGCCGTTGCTGTTGCTGACCCGCCAGCAACATCACGAATTGCAGCTCGGTTATCACTTGCCTAGATGTTTTTGCTCCTCCTCCATTTCGTAGTTTTGCTTCTGAAAAATTGCCCAGCTGTCCATACGGCTCAAAGTTAATGCCCTATGCGGTTGTCTTGGCTTTTCTTTGCCAGAAATTGTCATCGTGTCCATTCTCAATCTTGTTCTCGACTTGGACTGTTAAATATTTAATACATGTCCTTTCTTGTGTCTATTTATTCAACTCAATAAGGGAAGACCTGAAAATCAATCAAAAGTCTTGAATAAATACCAACACACATCACACACACACGCACGTACACACACTCAAGCGCTCTCTGGAGGCAGCAGCAACCGCAGACTCGAGGGGGCGGCTCCTTGGCCGTATAGTCAATAGGGCGGCTGGGAACAATAAAAAATCGTGGCAAACTAAGTGAACAGACAGAAAAATGAATCAATACCAGGCGCCAAACAAACAGACAGTCAGACATCTACACTCTCCAACAAATTCACGCTTTGGGCCTACAAAAAAAAATGGAAGAAGAAGAAAACAAAAGCGGGAAGCTCGACCGCGATTGCGAATCCCCGTTGGAGGCAAAGTTCACATACGAAACAAACACCTTTTCATTTGTATCTATTAGATTAAAATTCATGTCGACGCACTCGCAGATACACACACACACACACACACGCACACAGATGTGTGTATGTTGTGTTTCGAAAAGATACACTGTATAAAGTGGTAAGAAAATTGAGCCCGAAGCTCACAATCATCATTGGCTTTGTGCAAACACACTCGGCACATACGCAGTGAGTGAGAGGGAGAGGGAGGAAGAGGTGAAGCAGAGGTAGCAGAGGCAACAACGATTGCTGCTGCTCCTGCTGCTGCTGCTGCTGCTGCTATCTACGACAGAACACGAACAAGAACAACAATAACAATTCAGGCAAGGCATAAGGCATAAGCTGCCACCAATACGAGCACAACTAACAGTAACAGCAACAGCAACGGCAACAGCAACAGCAACAGAGTCGCAGATACACATACAGTGATACGCACGCTGCAGTTGTGGCAACAAGAAAAATACAAAAGATACAAATGTATCTCGTGTTCGAAATATAAAAATCGTTAAACAAAGACTGACGTTGTTCCTCTGGATTTCGACTGGCGACTGCGACGGCCACTGCGACGGCGACGGCAACAGCGACGCTGACAGCAACAGCGACTGCGACTGCGACTGAGACTAACGACTGCGACATTCGCTGTTAGTGATGTTACCACAGTATCTGTATCTGTAGCTCTGGCCTGGCTCTGTTGCTGTTGCTGTTGCTGTTGCTGGCACAGTCGAGCCGCGGGTGGCAACTGCCCTGCCAGCAATAATCTAGCCCTCCCGCTTTTGCTGCCGCCAGCTTCAAGCTTTGCTTTTTCGCAGCGAAGCTTTCTCTTTCTGCTGCTCCCATAGCGCCATTGAGCGCCCGCCTCCTGCACTCAAGAGATGTAGTTCCCTCTGTCGCTCCCGCCCGTGCACCCAGCATCTCGCAGCAAATGTCGCTGTGGTGGAAGCTGTGGCTGTTGCTGCGGCCGTCTCCAGCGCTCTCCAGCTACAGCTGCAGCTTCTGTGGCAACCGCGACGGCATTTTGTGCCCTCGCCAATGACTTAACGTGATCTGAATTTGTTGCCCGCAGGCCAATTACTGCCAAAAAAATGGGCAGAGGCAGAGCAAGATATATGCAAATATGGCAACGGATATGCCTGCTCGACTTGGCAGCTAAACTTGCCACAGATTTCAGCTCAGCCTGCAGCAAAACTGATGCGAGGATCATTTAATCAGACATTTTATTTATAATTTAGCATTCTCTTATGTCAAGCATTCAAGTATGAAACTATGTTGATTTTCTTATTTAAATGAGAGCAGAAGCCAAAGTCTTTCAATAAGGATACGATTACTTTTATATAGTAGACAGTGACACGAGCTACGAAGCGTGGAACTATGATAATTTGAAGATCGTTTAAGTTGATATTTCAAATACAATATATACTTCATTTTGCATCTATCTACGGCAGTTGGTTTAGAGCTAGACTAGCTTTAGATTGGCAGTTTTATATGAAACTAAATCCATTTACTAGGCTCGGATGCAATAGCCGCTGCTAGAACGTAAAGAACTTTATGAAGTTCACAGAACATATTTGATTTACTCTTGAATATTCTTAATTGTTTTACTTACTATACATAGATCGAAGCTATCAATCTATCCCATTTATAGAAGACAATGAAATTCGAGTTCCGATCATAGTTATGCTTCAATGAATGGATCATTTAGGCAATTTATCTTCAGCGAAGAACTTGGTACGCATATATTTATCAAATTTACTAGGTGAATGAATTTGAATATCTGCATATACATATATATTACTTTATAGTGGTACGATTCTCCATATACTTATATATATAAACGTATATAATATAATGTATATAACGTATTTATATAAACACATATAGGAATCTCTCCATTTTGATTTATTTTCCACATACAACTTAGGCTTATAACACATTTCAGAAAACTTGTGCTTAGGAAAACATAGGAAAAACATTCCTAATAAGTTGTGCTTGTGGCCAAATATTCAATAGGAACGACTAATATAGTACATCTATTGTAAAGTTAAAATTGCTTAAAAATTTACATAAAATTTTTAATTTTATAAGAGATCCCAAGAAACCTGAGATCTTAAGATTTTTGTGACTTAAATTAAATACATAAACTATCTAAAGAACGAACTTTTTAGGGATTCAATTCCACAAAAAATGTATTAATCAATTCTAAATAATGTGGGCATTTAAAATTGGTTAATACATTTTTTGTTGAATTGAATCCCTCAAAAATTCGTTCTCTAGATAAAAATATCTGAAGCATTCAGACCAAAACTTTAACCAAAACTTAAAAAGTTTATTGTTGAAATGTTTTTCTAACCAAAGAAATTTTCAGAATATGTTTTGTTTTCATATTTAATATATTATTATATTATTATTTTGATTAAATATCATTATTAATTATTATTATTAATATATTATTATTATTATTATATTTTTAGTATTTTTATATTATTATTATTATTATTATTCTATACTATACAATTTTTAGTTATCTTTAATTCTTTTTAAAAAAATTCTTCAAAAATAAGCTCAAATATTCTTGCGAAAAACATATTTTTCTTAGTTGAAAAAAAAAGTTCTGAAAGTATATAACATATCAACAAATCCATATTTATAAACCTGTGAAAACATATATAAAAAGTAAATGTAAAATCATTTTCCAGGTGTCAATTTCTCTGCCAGATTTCATCTCCAAGTCCTGAATGCTTATAAGCTTATGTGTAAATGTTTAGATACAATATACGGTCAAAGTGTTTAGGAGCTGCTGTTGTTGTTCAATGAAGAAGAAACATTATCATCAACTAGATTCTTTTTTGTTTACATCAACTAGCAGCTGCCACACACACTCAGACAGAGAGAGAGATAGAGAGAGAGAGAGAAAGAGAGAAAGAGATGGAGAGACTGCCAGGATGCGTAGCTGGCAGAGGCGGGGCGGGTGCTTTAACGTATCTGAGGCTGTCGCAAAACCAACTCACTTACATGACGACAACAAAGTAACTTCATTTAAATGCTGTAGGAATTTGTTTTCGGCGTGTGCGACACCCGCACGCAGTAGCAACGCTTTTCCGAGGGGTGGCAAATGCACAGGCAGTGGGCGGGTGGGGGTTAGGGGCCGCGATGTCGGGTGGCAATATAAAGCTTAAAATGAAATTTAGCTGCAGCGGCAAACGTTTCCCATTCAAATGGCATACATATGTTGGATACATTCGTACATGTGTAGGTACATCTGTGTGTGTGTGTGAGTGTACCTAGGTGTGTGTGTGTGTGTTTAAATGTAGCTACAAAAACGATTCGACAGCGCGCTCTCACTCGCTCCCCAAGCGCCATCCCGCTCGCACCAGCCATCTCGCTCACACGCGCTCGTCTCAGCCATCTCGCTCGTCTCGCTTGTCGCGGCCAGCCGTCGGCGGCGTCGTTGTCGTCGTCGGCGTCGTCACTCCTCACGAGTGGCGTTTCAATTAATTAGAAAAAGTTAAAGAAAACCAACCCCCCGCCCAGCCCAGCCCACGCCACGACACAGAGAGAGGGAGGCAAAACAAAAAAACAAATATCTCCGTAATAAAATGTAAGCGCGCATGCAATAGCAGCTGCGGTGCCAGCAACTGTGGCTATGGCTGTGGCAGTGGCAGTGGCAGTGGCAGTCGCGGTGTCGGTGTCGGCATCGGTATCGGTGGCACAGTCGGCGCCAGCAGCGCGGAAGATGCCGCCAATCCAGCAACAGCCAGTCAGCCAGTCAGCCAGCCCAGCATGGTCAGCGGCAGCAGCAGCAGCAGAGGATGATAAAAACTTACTGAGCTAAAGCTGTAGATGTAGCTGTAGCTGTAGCAGTAACTGAAACGTTGGCCCACCCCTTTCACGAGTTTTGTTCATGTTCATCAAGTTTTTCTTATTTCCATTACGGCGAGCGGTTCGCCTCGCAGCTCGTGTTGTTTATGGCAACAAATACTTGTACACACGTACCGACATCCAGTTCCAAGCCCCCAGTTGGCAGCACCACCAGCAGCAGCAGCAGCAGCAGCAGCAGCAAGTAGTAGCTGCAGCAGCAGCAGCAGCAGCAACAACAATAACGACAAAGGCAACAACAGTGCGTACAAATACATACATCGGCATTTACAACAACACGCAATAACAGCCATTTTTCTAGTTGTTAAGTTAATTTTTTCATGTTCTGCTGGCTCGCTCGCACTTAACACGCGGCAGCTACGGCAGCGGCAACGGCAACGGCAACGGCCACAGCCGCACTCGGCGCGTCCACACGATGCCGACAACAGCCAACAGCCAACAGGCAGCAGCCAGCTAGCAACAACATGCTGAGCGAATGCGATTCGTGGGCACTCTCGCATGCTATCTCGCTCGCGCGCACCACCTTAATGCAGATACTTTATTTATGGTCGCAGCAGCAGCAGCACCACCAGCAGCAGCAGCAGATACTTTTTGTATGCTTACTCGTGTTGTTGTTGTTGTAGATGTTGCTGCTGGCCGTTTGCCGTTTGTCGTTTGCTATCGCTGCAGCCGCAGCAGTCAGTTGCTGTTGCTGTTGCTGTTGCCGTGACGCAACCGGTTCTCGCTGTTGTTCAGCAACCAGCAACCCGTCTCGCTCGCACCCATGGCCGCGTGACAAACAGCCAGCCCACTTTTAATGATAATCATTATTGCCGTTGTTACGGTCGCTGTCGCAGTTGTTTTTGTTGCTGTTGCTGTTGCTGTTCCTCTTGCTGTTTGTTGTTGTCGTTAGCGCTGATACTTTTTCTGCTTTTACTGTGTAGCTCACTCACACACACACACCCTGACAGCTCGTGAGAGAGCCGCACACGCACACAGCCATACACAATTAGGGGAGAAACGAGTTTTGCCAACCGTTGCGCTGCGCTCTCTCGCACACACACAGCCGCAGGCGGCGTATCTGTGTAGGACTCGACGCTTATCTGTGTGTTGCTCTGCTGCTTGTAGCTGCCGCTCGCTGCTGCTGCTTCTGCTGCTGCTGCCGCTGCCGCTGCTGTTGTTGTCGTTGTTGTTGGTGTTTTCGCTGTTTTTCGATTGTCGGTTGTCGTGTAATTCCCATTTGTCGTACACTTTGTACTTGCTCAAGAAACTCATGTTAGTCTACTTTTGGCTGTTACGCAGATTGTTCGTATCGTTCGTTCGTCAGCTCGTTCCGTTCGTTCCGTTCGTGCCTGTGCCTCTGCCTCTGTGTCAGTGCCAGCAGTGCCAGCGCCTCTGTCAGTGCCAGTGCCAGTGCCCGTAGTGCCCGCAGCGCTAGTAGTGCCTGTCGTGCCGCTCGCCTCGCTCGATTCGATACCATTCAGTGTGCCCGTACGTACGTTCGCATTGCATTGGCTCGCTGCTTTCGTCTCTTTGCCTTCGCCAACGCCATCGCCAACGCCATCGCCATCGCCTCTGACTCCGTCTCCAACTTCGACTCCGACTCCGACTCTGACTCCAGCTCCGTCTCCGTCTACGATTTCGACTTCGTCTTCGCCCATCTTCGTCTACGGCGGCGGCGGCGACTGTAACCTGGCATAAGCATAAACAAGCAGCAGCAGGCGCTAAGATTTTCGAGCCACGTAGTTCGCAGTTCAAATCCCATCAAATCGCAAACTGTTCCCGACTCTTGGATTGTTTAACCGCTCAATCGTTTAACCGTCGGCAATGCGCACCAACAAAAAAGTGTAAAACAAATTCGTGCAAGTTTTCTCAATTCAAGTGTTTCACACCTACACACACAAACCCCCCACACACACACACACACACACACACACACGTATACAAAAAGAGTGCTACATGGATAAAAAATAATAATTCAAAAATTGATAAAAGTTAAAAAAGGAAATTAAAACAACAGAATTTGGAGACAACTCACGAAAGAAGTTTTTTAGTTAATGAAGCGAAAATCGTTTCCCAATTCGAAGGAATTGGAAAATTGTGTTTCGAATTCCGTTTCGTTCGATTCGTGCCGTGCGTTTTTCAAAAATACACATAATTATTAGTTGAAACTTGGAAAGCAAATCTAAATTAAATGACAGTGCACAGTAATGAAACCGGTGTCTGTTTAGTAATGGTACGTACAACCCAAAGATCTATCTAGATGTTAAGAATACAGAGAATTATGGCAATGGTTCTCAATCAGATCAGATCAGCTCAGTAATATGCAGAGAAACTATTCGAAAATCTATAGCAAATACTAATGGGAGTTAATTTACCTTATACTTGAGTGATATTTCATGGGGCTTATTTAATTTTAAGATATTTCCACTCCCTGAGCTATATTTCCCAGTGTTCAGCTAGCTTAGTAATCAAAAATAACAATAAGAATATCATTCTACAATATTAACTCTCATATCTAGAAGGAAATGTTTCAATTATTCAATTATATATTATTTAATAATTATACATGATTTCATATTATTTAATGTTCGGCAATTAGTTGTTTATTGAAAACGCCGGCAAGCGATCAAGATCTATTGAAATTCGCAGGAATTTGGCATAACTTATTATCTGTTTATAATATGAATGAACATTTTAAGGTTATAGATTCTAGGAATCATTGAGATGAGAGCATATACTTATTGTTCTTCAAGAAAGTATTCTGCTGTATATATAATTATCATTTCATAGAGATCAGTTAGATGAATTCTACAGAAATTAATAATCAGCGCAAAATAGTTGACAGTTGTTTCAGAATAAGTATATATGTACATATGAAAGGATTAAAGATGGAATTTCTGTGAGAATGAATTTCTGTGTTAAAATTAAAGTAACAATTTCTTGGGAAAGTAAATAGGAAAGAGATTGAAAATGAACATCAATAAATTTTAGATTTATTAAAAAAAATGGTTATATATTGTAAATATATAAAAAAAAACTAAAAATATTTAAACAATATTTATTGTAGTTCATATAAAATATACAATTTGTATAGAAGCAAGTACTTTAGATAAAAAATAAAATGTTTATAGAAAGACATGAGCTTTAGATTGATACATATAGTTTATATAACTCTCTCTCTCTCTCTCTCTCTCTGCCTCCCACTCACTCTCCTGCCCTCTCTCTCTCACACACACACATTCATCAATATTGTTTCTTCTACAAAATATATATTGTGTATCCGTTTATATAAAAGTTGTTGCTGAAATCAATTTGCAACTTGTTCAACATGTTGTTAGTTGCCGCAATTGGATTTGACAGAGGCAGATCGTAAAGAAAACAAGTAGAAGAGGAAGAGCAGAAGAAGAAGCAGAAGATGGGATCGCAATGTGCAAGCATTTTGTTAAAAATAAATCCGTAACAAAAGAAAATTTCAAATCGATGTCTGCCAAATCCACTCGCAATCCCCAAATGTCAGCCATACATTTCGATGCCACAGTTGAACACTCGTATTTTCTGTGTTTTGCCTCTTGTACATACATGATGCCAATTGGGCAGTCGCAAGGGGGAAGGGAGAGGGAGAGGGAGAGTGAGAGAGGGAGAGGGGCTATATACTACATAACTGCAAACGTAATACAGCTAAAGCGACAAATACTTTGCGGCTGCTTTAACTGTTTTGCTCTTATACTTAAATGCTTATATTAAAATGCACATTTCTTATACGTGTATAAGTGTGTGTGAGTGTGTGTGTGTGTGTGTGCATGTCTGGTAATATGATCTATATAAGAGTGACAAATATGGCAAGTTAATGTTGCCTCTTTTGCTCAAATGTAATCAATTCAACTTCTACTTGACACTTCAGCGCCAACACACACTCACACACACACACACACACACAACACACACACACACACACACAGACACACACATTGGCACATTAATTACAAATAAGTAACGAGAACAAGCGCTATGAAAAGAGCCCATAAAATGCTTGCGATAAACAAAACAATAACAACCGAACAACAACAGCAACAGCAACAAAAACAACAAATAATATGAAATGCAACTTGTAGAACAACAAAGAAAATTGAAACCGAAACCAAATCCGAATTCGAAACCGAAACCGAAACCGAAAACGAAAAAATCCGAATTGAAGTCGCAGCAAAAAATGCAAATCGCTGTTTAGATAAAAATTCCTCTGTCACACATAACTACACACACACAGAGAGAGAGTATGTGTGTGTTGATATTTAACACTTTTGACTTAAGTTTTGTTTTGCTTTGTTTATTCCAATATTCGAAAAGTGCTCGCCGCTTCCATTTTGGATGCTACACTAGAAACTCACACACACAGAGAGAGAGAGAGAGAGAAGTGTGTGTGTGTGTGTGTACATATGCCGCTATATTCGTACATTAAAGTAGAAGACATGGCCGACCAACCAAACACGGATAAACATCGAAGCGGCGGCTGATTCAAAGGCGCCAACTGATAACCCAACTTGAAGCGGACTTCATATGGGTCAGAGAATTAATTTTTAATCGCGTATGGCCACTTGAGTTGTCATTTAGCAGCAGAGAAAGGAGCGGGCAGCTGGAGGGGGACAGAGCAGAGCAGAGTGGAGTAGGAGGCAGTGCATCCATCCGTCTATCTGGCTATCTCTGCCTAGTTTGTGGTATCACTCACTGTTTGGCCGGCGATAAAAATCCAATCTTGAGCCTTGGATCATTTGTAAAAGAAAAAAAAACGGGCAAGACAACCGACAACCAACAAGCAACAACCGACAACAACAACAACAACAGCAAAACCAAAATCGAGAAAAGTTTACGAAAGCAGCCAAAGAGACGATAATAAATAAAACTCAAAACTTGTTTGTGTCTGCATGCCGCATGTGTGCGAATGTGTGTTGTTGTTGCAGTTGTTGTTGTTGCAGTTGTTGCTGCAGTTGTTGCTTGACTAAAAGTGTTGACAAAAGTGCGCGATAGGCTTATGTGCACACAAAAAAAACAACATGGGCACGGACCAAGAGATGCACAAAGCCCGTTCCCAGCTATTGGACATACAAACACACACACAGTTGTTGTTGTTGCTGTTGTTGTTGCTGTTGCTGTTGCAGTTGTCGTTGCAGTTGGCTGTGTAATTTAAATCAATGTTGTCAATCGAAAACATGATTTGTTGTTAATGGCGGCCCCACTTTGATGATCACCTAGGACGCAATCGAAGATGGCTATTAGGGGTACTTTACAGGCTTTAGCTCGAGGGTCTTCATATGTGTGTGTGAGCTAGTGTATGTGTGTGTGTGTGTACACAAGAGACGCGCACGCTTATCGCATTGATATTGATAAGGGGGGGCAACGATTTTAATTAAGTTTTGCCGTAGCTCAGGTACAGTAGACAGAGAGTGGAGTAGACACAGTAGACACAGTAGTTGTGCCTTGACAATGCTCTCGTAACTCATTTGGCTTCTCTTCTTCTTTTTCGTTGGTCTCTTTACAGAATGCCGTTTCAACTCGCCTTGCTGCTTCATCGCCTACCACGCCCTCTTCGAACGCCGCACAGACGCCGCACCCGCAGCCAACAGCAACGTTGACACCTTTGCCAACGCTAGCGAATCCCACAAGCGGCTCCGGCTCCGGCTCTGGCTCAGGCCACGGTTTAGCTGCTGGCTCCGGTCCGGGACCGACGTTGACTGCCGCCGTAGCCGCCGCTGCCGCCGGCCTGCCCACAGGTTTGCCCTTGCCATTGACCGTACCGGGTCCCGGCATGGTCACCTCAACAGTACCGCCGGGCGCACGCTCCGGCTCACCATGTGCATCAGCTGTAACGCCATACGGCTCAGCGTCTGCCGGCAGCAGCAGCGCTGGCGCCGGCCCATCCACGTTGCCAGCAGTGGGCGTTGGTCCGCCGCCGGGCGTGCCGCCAGCGCCCGGATCGGGCAATCCAAATCCAAATCGCTGCTGTGATACGGGCCGCACCATCTACACGGATCCCGTCAGCGGACAGACCATATGCTCCTGCCAATACGACATGCTGAACTATCAGCGCTTGGCCGCAGCCGGCGGACTGGTTGCCGGCCCCGGCGGCGTACCGCTCGGCGTCTATCCCGAGGGCATGTCTGCCTACCTGTCGGGCATCGCCGCCGATCAGCCACCATTCTACGCTAATCCGGTAAGTCAACCTCCAAACATGCAAACTCCAGCCAGCCAGCCAGGCCAGTGCCAGGCCAGGGCCAGGCTAAACGGTCTGTTCATAAGTCATGCGTCTTAACAATGGTGCAATAAATTTGTGAATTTGTCCAACGTCCGAGCAGGGACCACCGTCGTCGTCATGCCCCAACTCCGCCTGCTCCTCCCCATCCACGTCTTCGTCATTTGATCGTGTGCCCGTGGCACGCACACAAGCTCCATGGGCCCAGGCTTCCGAACATGTGTTAGGTACTCTGGCAACAAAGTTTGTCTTGCTTTTGGTTCTGCTGTTGCTTTTGCTTTCTAGGCACAGATTTGTCAAGAGCTTGAAGCTCAGCTCGAATGGACCCTAGACCTATGACTTGTGCCAGCTGCCTATGCTTGTGGCATGCCTCTGACCTTTTAGGACCTGCCCAAGGTTTGGCCTGGCTCTCAGTCTGGGTGATATTTCAAGTCGCATTATTATGAGACACAGCTCGCTTTATGCTCTGCCTGCTGCGGCGGTTGCTGCGGCGGCGACTGCGGCTGTCAGTGTGTTGGGCCTTACAATGGGTCCATCGGGCTGTTCGTTCTCCTTTTCTCGTTCTCTCCCTCTCGTCCCTATTACAGCATGTCCGGCGCTTCACGGCGTGTCCATTGTTCGCCGAATTATTTCTAATAGCAGCGTGTAATTTGCTTTTGTTTGCAAACAATTCTATTTGGTTTGACTTTCCGGACCACATGCCGTGCCGAGGGTCAGCTAGGGGTAGTAGGAGTAGGAGTAGGGGTACAGCGGTAGGGCTACGGGTCAGGTCTCCCACGGTGACGCTGACCGGATCTTGTATGTGTGTGGCTTGCACAATTCACTTGAATTCCAAATAATGTCCGACTCTCTGGCTATTAGCTTCATAGTTGACATATGGACTCGAAGACAATCAATTAGTCGCTGACTGAGCTGCACTTAAATATTATAATACCAAAGATTTGGTAAAATGTGGAGATTAAGTGAAGATGCTTCTTAATAAATAATATTAATAGCTTAATATTTGTTTGAGATTCTCACTGCATGGAATTTCCTGCCTTCAGTTCAAAATATAAATCGAATTGAGATAGAAGTTCTTTGAAATCATTATAAATTTGACTTAGCTTTCAGAAATGTCTTCTTTCTATATATCATATCTGTCAGTCTGTATAAAAAAGTTGTACTCGAATCTAGTCAAAGACATATCAAGTAGATTTCTTTACTCTTCCACCCTTATGTAGCTTGACTTCATATGAGATTGTAGGGTATCTCAGAGTCTCGCTAGCTTATATATTGATTTATATAGTAATTCACTTCCTACAATCAACTCTGCTAACTTCTTAAGCCACAAAATATGTCTACCTAATATCGAACATATTCAATAGCACCCATTCTATGCCACTCATCGTATCTTAAATATCGCTTCAAATATTTGGCGCTGTTTGACATTTGTTTTGAGATTTAATGGCACACCAAATAGCTTTATCAAATTATAAGCTTTTGCCTAAATTATGTGCTATAATTTAGATAAAGAATTCGACAAAAATAAAGCAAAAAGACAATTTATAAATGAATATATGAGATATGAATGTATATGCATATATAATGTTAACATGATTCCTTAAATTTAACAAATATCATGAAAAAGAAACAAAAATATATTAATATGTATAGAAATAAATCGAAAAGTGAACTGATTTGATGTTGAACCAGTTTTGAATGCTGTTTGTAGTTATGTCAAATGGGCTAAAAACTACGAGACGACATTCATGACTTACGATATGCGAGTGTGTGTGTGTGCGTGTGTGTGAAAAAATCGATCGACATACTACTTAGTGAAGTTTACTCGCGTGTGTGTGTGTGCATAAGTATATTGATTTGCATTTGAAGAAGCTTAGAGACAGGCAAACAAAGAGCAACAAAAAGTCACAAAAAGCGAACAAAAAATACTCGACCTGCCGCCAGTAGCTGTGGTTTAGCATAAATTTTGGCTTTTGTTTCGCATTGTTATAAAGCAGAGACTTATTAAAAAATAAATAAAAAAAAACAAAGCTGAGCAAATGATGGAGAGAATAAGAGAAACACAAAAGTTCGTCGCATTTGAAATTTATCGATCGGCGATCAACAACTGTCGCACTCAATGCTTATCCGAAAAGGCGCCTACGCTACGCTGACGCAGCAAATTCAGATGAAAAGATATGTATATATATATCGGGATGAAGTATCTGTAAGAGCATATATGTGTTTCCATATTGATTGAGGCGTTTAAAAGGCAAACGGTTTCGAATTTTCCGTCGCACAGCTGCATAAATCATCCGGGCGATCGTAATTAGTCAATGCGGCATATTCTTTTGGGCCGAGCGGCGCTAAACTGGAGCTATTTCTCTTAGCATCCGCATGCACATACAGAGAGACAGACAGACAGACAGACATATATCTCAGGGTCGGGGCACAGGAGTTGTAAAAGTGTCGGGCGTTGTGCGGTGGATTCATTACTTTGACACGAGCTGTCAAGCGGCTGTCATTTTGCCGCAGCACGGGCATATATTTCGTTGTCTTCAAGCGCGACGCATGCTAAATGGTGGATGGTGGATGATGACTGAAGGTGGATGTGGATGTGGATGTGGCTATGCCACCAGAGTTTCCTCTGGCTGCCTTCGCTGGGATGGTGCAACAACGCGCTGTCATTTCAAATGGCAAAAGTACATTTGAAGAGCCGCCAACAAATAGGCCAGGCCGTGCCCGTGCCCATGCCCGTGCCCGTTGAGGGCGTCGACTGCCGCATTTCGTACCTTATTAATAAATTTGTCAACACGCAACTGACAGCCTGTCCGCCTGTGATCCGCCCCCGACCTTAACGACTCGCAGGCCGGCCCGTCAGTTAATCTCTCTGTTTCGTTTATCCTTAAGGCTCTTCTTCTCTGTATATTCTTTTTGTCATTTGACATTGACGTTGTCGCATATGTTGCAACTGCCGAACGCATTTGCACTCGAGTCTGTTGCCCAATTAGAGCGAGTCCTAGACGCCCTGTATTGTCCTTAAGCCAAAACTGGACCGGGTGCTAAACACTTGATGTTTTGAGACCAGCCAAAAAACAACTACAACACGTCAGCTCGTCCTCTCTAGAGTACAGAGTCGAGAGTCCAGGCTGCTGCAGCTGGAGTATATTGACTTTTTCATACTAGCACTAAGTGCCACAACATCATCAACAACAACAATGCAGGCATGAAATTTCGCACTCGACAATAATCTTACTCCAGGCACAACACACACACACACTCACACATGTGTGTGTGGGTGTGTGAGTATGCCGCATCCATATCCTCAGCCGAGTTCCTGTGGGAGCTACTCTACAAAAACTTTTGCCGCTGGCAACTTGCCTGCCAAATGTAACCAAAAAGCAACTACAAATCGCACCAATGCCAACCACCCACTCGTCCACCCACCCACTAAACAGGAAACAACCACCGAGCCAGAGGAGGCGCAGGCCTGTGCCGAGGAGAAACGTACATGCACTGATTTGTCAACTTTTGAAAATGTCGAAGTGTCGACGTCGTCGTCGCCGTCGTCGTTGTCGTCGTGTTGTATGTTGCTCCGGGGGTGGTTGCTGTCCTTAATGGCAAGGTGACGGGTGCGTTGGTAGCCAGGACGAGTAGCAGGACCAAGTACTAAATACATTTGCCCTCAAACTGCGCACGTTCCCATTGTTGTTGCTGTAAGTGTTGTGGAAAGTTTTTGTGTTGCTGCCGTTGTTGTTTGGCTTTTTGGCAAAGTTGAAAATGTTCGTTAACAGTAAATTTTGCACTTTTATATAAAGAGAGAAGGCGAGAGAGAGAGAGAGCGAGAGAGGGGGGGAGGGGCGAGAGGGTGCCGAGGGTGTCTACGAGAATGTTTTTTGAATGGCTGCCTACAACAAACAACAAATTAGCAGTCATGGCAACGACAACAACAAAACGACAAGCAACAACTTTCACATAACAACAACAGCCTCAGGCGCCATACCACATTCACATTCACATTCACATCCAGAGCCACATCAGGAGTCGAACAACTTTATAAGCGCCAAGCGCAATAACTGTCAACTGCAAAAGGCAGCTCCTGAGGGACTGCTGCCACAAATTCTATTTCATTCAAAGTCAAAGTCCTCGCTGTCGTCAATCTTAAATCTGATACAGCTAAGGCAACAGCAACAGCAACAGCTACAGCTACAGATGTAGATTCAGCTGCTGCTGCTGATTCAGATGCTGTTGCTGATTCCATTCATTCTTCGGAAGCGGCTCGTTCCAATGAGTACAGACAGGAATGCGCTGCGTAAACGTGCGTTTATTTTTAAATCGAAGCAGCAATTAATTAACTCGACCCGTCATTACGCGCATCATTCGCATCGCGGCGCATCAGGCGACAGACCACAGGCAAACCACAAAACTGCACGCGTATCCCATGCCCATGCCCATGCCCATCCGCATAGCCCCCGTAACGGTGCAACCGGGAGCTGTGTGGAGCCACCTCCAGTGCCGACGTCGACGTGTCGGCCAATTGTCGATGTCGCGTAATGTTTGTGGGACATCCATTGAGGCTGGCGTGAAGCGCAGACAGCGCCTTAACCATTTAGTTAACAATGAAAATCAGCTGAATACCCTGTTTTTTTCTTCTGTTGTTGTTTTTTTTTTGTGTTTTATGAATTAATTAGTTTACCCGCGAAATCGCACTCCGCAATGCGTGAACCAACACACAGCTTCGCTGCCTTGCCAATGTCACTAATGTGTTTTCGGTAAAATGGCATTGATGCCCCAAAATAGAGCTACAATTTGTACAAATGATTTATAATGATGCTAAAGAAGGCATTGAGTAAGTTAAGCTTATACAACATTAGTTCTGCTTAAAGTTGTGTTACTATATTTTTATCTGCTTGTTTAATATTTACATTTAACTTTCAAGTGTTGCCAACTTTTAAGTTTAGCTTACATCTTTAGTATGCCTAAACTTGAACAGATAAACATACATTTAACTGCAGTTTAAATATATTTGCCTTGAGCTTTGCAATGAGCATGTGAATCTTCTTTTAATAATTTATATTTTGGTGAAAATTGATTGTGATTAACTTCAGTGATCAGAAATAAGAAATAGCATTCAGCTTCAGAATAAATCAATTTGGCATGAATATTGCCATAAGAAAGTTATGAAAATTATAATTAAATATTATAATTAATTATAAAAAATTAAAAGATTATATATAATTAAAGAAACTGTGAGTTTGTTTAAGTGCAAAATAAATATAGTTATAAAGTCATGTGAAAAATCAAAAAATGATAAAGTATTAATATGGGGAAATTATAGAATTCAATTCTAATCTAAAATTCTTTACTTATTACTTTAGCAGCAGCATATATCTATGAATTTATTGATCATTAACTTTGCAATGGACTTCTTTCATATAACAAATTAAACTGCAGTTTAAATATAGTTGTCTTGAGCTTTCCTTACTTTAAATTCAATAATTTCTTCAAAAAATTCCAATCAATAAATTTTAATATTATTAGTTTAACAGAAAATTAAGAAAGAGAAGGGAAACTGATAACTGTCGTTTCGAACATAATTCAATTATGAGAAATAACTTCCTGGTAACTAAGCGAGTAGCTACCTAAATGTATAAATGTATATATCAGTTACGAACGCCTCGGCGCAAACCGTGTTCTGGTCTAAATGCTGTGGCGCAGTAATGGATGCCGCCGCAGCAATGTAATGTTGCGCTTGTTGCACTACCAGTAATAATAAACGCAAAACGTAGTTGCACACACATGTCGACTGTTCATGTTGTTCATATTTTGCATCACACGCAAAAATCTGGGCGAGCTGTTAGCCAGTAGCGAAGGTGGAGCTGGAGGTGGAGCTGGGGCAACTCAACGAACGAACGGCTGCCGTGCTCCTATGTAAGTAGTAGCAAACGCAACAATTTATGGGATGTTGCACCGAATGAGCTTCACTCGCATGTCCATGTCCATGTCCATATGCAGCACGCACTCCACACACACACAGACACAGACACACAGACAGAGAGAGTGAGAGAGATCTGCGGATGCGAATACTTTTTGGTTATTTGCGGCTGCTGTTGCTGAACATGTTGCACGTTGCACGTTTGATAGCTGAATGCGATTATTGTAAAAGTTGTAAAAATGTAAACCGGTTCAGCGGAGGCGACCCTTTCGATTCATTGAGGAATCGGGAATCGGAATCAGAATCAGAATCGGAATCGGTATCCAACTGCAACTCCCAACTGGTAATTGATCGCTCGACGGCAACTTTCGACCTTCCGCACGCCGACTTGTGTATTTGTGGATGTCGAGAACTGTAATTTAATATTGTCAGAGTTGGCCAAAAGGTTGTAAAACGTTTTGCTAAATGACTTCTGCGAACTGCACGTTACGAGCACTCTTCCCGGCCGTAGACCTGTCAGTAGACACTGCGACCACAGCAGATCTCTGTCTGCTGTCTTCTGTCTTCCAACTGCCGTCTTCCGTCTGCTCTCTCTGTCTTTGACTCTGTCGCCGGTTATCAGTCTCTATCGCTGCTTCGACTCAAAAACTCACCACATGCTGGGCATGCGAACCTTCGACGAACCTTTGCCTTTACCATTTCCATTGCCTTTACCTTTGTCGTTGCCGTTGCCTTTGCCATTGCCAGCTAGCTGTTCCGATTGCCTTTGATAGTCAGGCTAAACGGCAAAACATTCTCATATTGGCGACACACAAATATTTCCGATTTGCTGTCGTCTCGCCAAAGGGCCAAAGAGACGGCCCAGCTTTCCAGACCAGACCAGACCAAGATAACAACAAATACAACAACTGCAACTGCAACAACTGTTGTCAGCCGCCTCAATGTCGCATGCAATTCGCATATTTCACATACGAACGGAACTCCCTGCCACAGGCACATGGCACATGCGCTTCCCGTGCGTTGTCATGTACCAAGATGTGTATCAATCGCAGAGTTTACATCATGTTCAAGCATTGATGACCTTTCGCTGCGTCTGCCCCGATACCCTCTAATAGCCAGCGGCCATAAATTGTGCAGCTAATCGGAATTTATGAGCAGCCATCGTATCAATCAATAGGGATTTTGATTAACTCTAAGTGGATAATGTTTATGAAACTCTCTGAGTTGTTGGGGCTAGAATTATTGTCTTAATCATGGACTTACATCAGCTACATCAAATTCAATCAGCTGCTTAGCATAACTTCGGTTCATAGCTCTGCTTATCTTAACACCAATGAAACACAATCACAAAGTCACTCAATCACATAAATCAATTTGCTTACATCAGCTTCAATCATTTGTTAGAGCTTGCCTCTAATAAGAAATGTTTATAAATTATGTTACATAGCTCTCATTCATAGCTACATTTATTGCATCCATTACTGATCAATCAACGTGCTCTCCGGAGTTACTCTTACCAGCTGCGCTCGATATACCCTGTAATAAATGCTTCTAAATGCTGTCACGCGCTTGGCTTACGTACACCATCCAATGCATAGTTGTTTCTCTCTTTTTATCGTAGTCAGCTTTCTGTTATCATTGCAGCAGCTGCTCTTCACTTCAGTTGCCACTTATACCCCTTCCCCTTTATCTCTCTGCGATCCCCTTTGCTCCCCCTTTTGGCTACTTTTGGATTGGGCTCGCTTTCTGCCTGTCTGTCTGTGTGTGTTGCAATCTTTAGCCTGTTATCACTTGGTACACGACAAACAGCTGACATCGACATCTGTCGCAGTGAATTTAGACAAGACTAAATTACTAAATGTGTATATAAGTAATTGTCATGTTACACTTAATCAACAATTTATACACACACACACACACATGAGCTTGGGCTTTTGTGATTTTAATTACGCGCTGTGGCAAGAGATTTCTATAGGCTGACATATGTTTCATTTACTTGCACGCTTGTATTATGTACAGCGCTCATGTATTCGCATCTCATTATCAAATTAAATAGCTGTACAGCTGTAGCTGTAGCTGTGAATCCAAAGTATCTGTCTATAATTATATATGTATATGTACATATATAGCGAATAGAGCTATGCAGACGTGGACGCGGATGCGAACGCCTTTTGGTCACGTCTTGTCCTCATGGTCTGCTGACTGCTCTGGCTTTATCAGTTATTACTGAATATGCACGATGGGCAGGCGAGCATAAAATATGTTTTAATATAATGTGATTATAGAAGAGTAAAAGCTATAACCTGTGAGTGGTATTATTATAAAAAGATATAGAAATTGAAAGTATTTCTATCAGACAAATAGTTTTCCTATGGCCCTTTCTATAAGTAGTTAAAAGTACTTCAGCTTGATAGATCTTACATATAAAGCTCTTATTCCTAGGTGAACTTTGTATAAGGTGAACGACAAAATCATTTTTGATACAAGAACTTAAATTCTAATCGATCATTAACAGCATATGATAGATATATAATTGAATATTGCCAACTGATCAATGAGTATAACTAGATCAAGAATCTGTTATGTCTTATAGAATATATCAGTTATATAGTTAAATAAAGCTATTATAGATATATTCTATAAGACATAAAGTCTTTATATAATTTCCACAAAAATACATTTTACTCCCACTGTGCTGGCTTTCGTGCCGTTGATAAGGTATACCTCTTAAAAACTCAAGCTGAAAGCGTAAAATATGTACTAATGATTTGTTTAACATGATTTTTAATAATTTCGGTTCAAGGTCTTGCCAAATGGTCAAACAGTTCAAATTTTCCAAAAAACTCAGCCATGATAATTTTATATAGCTTATTTATTATAATGTAAATGAAACTTATAATTAATTTTACTAACAAAATATTTAATATTTTTATTGCAGGCTGGCATCGATTTGAAAGAAAATCTGGTGGCCGGTGGAGCACCCTGGCCATATCCATCGATGTATCATCCATATGACGCAGCCTTTGCCGGTTATCCCTTTAATAGGTAAGTGCAGCGGTTGAATAACAAACACTTGACATTGAGCGAAAAGATTTGCTAGTAGAAAAACAAAAAGAAAAAAACAAAAACAAAGAAGTAAGCAAGAGAGTCAGCTTGGCGAGAACTTGAACGGTGGTCCGACAGGCGATCAACGCCAACACATCACAGCCCGGAGACGTGACCAGCACATGAAAAAAGGCAAATGCTCAACTAGGGCGCGGCCCTGGCCACAAGCCAGAAGGCAGGAGTTTGGCTGGCCAGAACAGTGTCTGTCGAAAGTTGTGCCACAGTTGCGTGCAGCTGCATTCAAAATGTAGCCCAAATACGGCGTAAAAAGTAAAAGCCAGTCGCATTGGCACGCAGCAGCAACACAAATAAAATAAACATACTTAAGTATTTGATTTTCTATCATTAACAGCAATTTATTTGCTTGTAATTGATGAGCGATGGGCGAAGTAGAGAGCTGCTTCCGTTGCGTTGGACAACGCATCGCCAGCTCGCCAGCTCGCCAGTGCGCGGCACACACATAAATTTCCGAAACAGAGTTGTTCGATTCGACCATTGACAACATCCCGTCACGTCACGTTTTGCCAGGTAGAGTGCCGGCTGCGTCGTACTCTCCTCATTGTTTCCAATCGTAATTGACACCCATAACAAAAATTTGAAAGTTGAGTCATGTCGTTGCAGTTGCTGCTGCCGCTGCTGTTGCTGTTGTTGTTGTCTATCGAATCATATTCACAATAAATCAATTTTGAGTTATTTCGCTGTGACGTGCCAAGCAGTCGACCCACTGGCGAATGCGATTCCCCATTCAGTGGGTTAGCTTCAAAGAAATGTAGCCCCACCTTGTTCGATTAACTAGGGGCGTGAACACAGCCCACAGATAGGAAAATTAAAAAAATTTATTCAACTGTCAAGTGATCAAAGGCAGAGAGTGGCTGTCGGCGCAGGTGTTTTGCACTCGGCGACACTTCGTTTTCAAATTTAAATTAATTAATGCAACGCACACAGCGACAGCGACAGCGACAGCGACAGCGAGAGTGCCTCGCCAGAGGTAGAGGCAACTGCCGCGAAATGGCATCAGTATCCGAGTCCGTCCACCAGTTGTGCAGCTGGCTGGAAACTACAAATGGGACAGCTACATATGTACGCATATCTGTTGTTCCGCTGCTGCTGCTGCTGCTGCTGCTGCTGTCTATGGATGCACTTGCACACACTCATGCATATGTCCATGTTAACTGGCCACAAAAAACGATAAAGGACAGTTGCTGCACACACACATAGGCACACATAGGCACACGCTCATACTGACGCCCAATGCAATTACCATGGTCATGTGTTGCACAGACCGCAAAGCTGCACATGTGTACATAAATGTAGCTGGGGCACAGACAGGCGGCCATTGGACAATGGGCTGGCAAATGTGTTTATTATAAACAAATGTTCCGCACAAGTGCTGCGAATGGCCTGCCCCCTACGACGCGTCGCGACGCTGTTCGCCTCTAATAGCTGCCGCACACAATATTGCAAGCCGTTGCATTTTAAATCAACTCTGGGGCTATTGCATTAGCCTAGGTCTAGGCCTAGGACTAATATTTTTTGCGAACTGTGCTGCTGATTGAACTGCCGGCGGCCTTTGACTCCGTCTTAAATTATGGAATCATTGCCTGCCTATTATTTAGGACAGCAGTGTATCAATCAAACAGCTGGAGCAGTTGTTAATCCTTTTGATTTTCAATTTTTGCTAACTCGAACAACCGACGGCCTTTTGCTTATCCTTTTAACTGAGCTTGCCTATTATTTTTGCCACTAGTGTACTACTCCTACGAAAGGGATTTAGGTAACCTCACCTGCTCTTAATAACAAAACAGTATTAATTTCTGTAACATACATTGTCTAATAATTTAGCCACCAGTGTATCATACTTTTTGCCACTAGTGTACTACTCCTTACTGCTCACCAGCTTAGCTCTTGCTAGTCAGTAAAGTTTTCAATTTACTTCCCATTCTCTTACTTGTCTACTATTTTAGCCACTAGTGTACAACTCCTACAGGCCATGAGGTCATTCGACTTCGTCCACTCACGCTCACAGCAGCTTCTAATCCCATTTTACTTATTAGTTTTGCCACCACTATCGCTACAGCTGCAGACCTTTACACTATCTCTATCTCGACTCATTGAGTGGCAAAAGCATTTGCTAATCCTTTCGACTTTTCTCTCAACTTGATTGCAGCTATGGCATGGACTTGAATGGTGCCCGGCGAAAGAACGCAACGCGCGAGACAACGTCCACGCTGAAGGCCTGGCTGAACGAGCACAAAAAGAATCCTTATCCCACAAAGGGCGAGAAAATAATGCTAGCGATTATCACAAAAATGACGCTGACCCAGGTGTCCACCTGGTTCGCGAATGCGAGAAGAAGACTGAAAAAGGAGAACAAAATGACCTGGGAGCCCAGGAATCGAGTCGATGACGACGATGCCAACATCGACGACGACGATGACAACGATAAGAACACGGAGGAGAATGATTTGCTAGGTAAGCTAACAGCTCCGCTCCCTCTAGCTACATAAATGTAGTCCCATGTCCATTCCAGCTTAGAGTTAAGGGAATATCTTCTTAGTGGCATATATTTATTTGGCTTTCACTTTACTCTTTGCAGATGCCAAGGACTCGGGTCTGGGCTCGAACGATGATAAGGACCGCATGGGACGACTGGGCGATATGATGACCGATCGTCCCGGCGAGAGCAACAACAGTGAGTGGTCCGAGTCGCGGCCTGGCTCGCCAAATGGATCGCCGGACCTTTACGACCGGCCAGGCACCCATCCGCTCTTCCATCCCGCCGCCCTGCATCACCACTTCCGCCCCCCAACAGGGTCGCCCCCAGACATCGCCGCCTACCACCACCATCAGCAGCAGCTGCTGCAGCAGCACGCGCAGCAGGCGCAGCAGAACTCGCTGCAAACTGCTGTGGGAGCAACTGGCGGCAGTTTGGCTGTTAAGCCGCGCATCTGGTCGCTGGCCGACATGGCCAAGGATGGCAAGGAGTCGAACTCAGCCAAGGATAGCTCGCCGGCCGGCGAACTGCCGCCATCCCAGCCAACGTTCTATGGGCATGCGGGCCAGCATCAGCATCCGTCTCCTGGCAAGATACTCTCCCCGCTGGCCGCTCGCATACCCAACTATGCGCCATATGTGCGTCCGGATCTGTATCGCGGCTTCTACGGCCCGGCGGCAGCAGCTGCCGCCCACTTGAGCGCACCCACGCAGGAGTTTCTCGAGCATCAGCGGCACTTCGGCGCCAGTTTGGCGGCTCACAACGGACTCGGCTTGAATCCGATGCTGTGGAAGGCGGCCGTATCTGGCGCAGCCACCGGTCAGCACTTTGCGCCGCTAAGCCTGACGACCAGCAGCAATGTGGGAGCAGTGCAGGTGGCACCGCCACCAGGTGCTTCGCCATCCGCTTCCAGCTCGTCCTCGTCTATGGGCTGTGACGTGGTACACATACCCACCAGCAATGCCCATTCGGCGGCACAGCATATGATTGGCCCCATTTCGAGCAATTCGACCTCGTCATCGTCGTCCTCCAATTCTGGGAAGATCTCGCCTGGTGTGAATGTCACCAGCCTGAGCGGCAAGCCATGACACCCAACGCACTCAGCTTCAGCATCAGCTTCCGTATCCGCATCCGCATCCGTATCCGCGTCCGCGTCCGCATCCCCTGATCCGTACGTCACATTGCCGCCGGCGGCTGCCAATGGATCGGGCGCATCACCGATCTCGGCATTCCGGTCGCTGTCGCTGATCGCCATACGGGAGCATCACCTGCAGCAGCAAGCACCAAAGCTGGCGCTGCTACGGCCGTAGCCAACTACTACGGTCGTAGTCTAAAGTGTGGGGGAGGCAACTCAGCCAGCAGCGCGCCTAGCTATCGAGCTATCGAGCTATCGATCTATATATAGTATATGGAACAGTTTGGATAGTCGACGCAGATCGGGCTACTTTCGGACAATAATTTACATGTGATTATTCGGTATTTTGATTAACGCCGCTTACACCAAATAGCAAGAATCATCCCGCTGGCGCTGGCCTCAATCAATGGACATGGGACTGGCCGCCATCCTGTCAAAGGACTCTGTGCAATTTTTTGTGGGAATGCAAATCCTAAATCTAATTGAAAATACATTAATTTTAATACATACAACTTACGCAATCAGAGCTTATAGGAAGTAAATTTGTAAGAGTTAGTGAAAAACGACCCCAATGACAACTAGAAATGAAATGAAAGGAAACAAAAACACACACACACACACAAGATATACCCAACTTCTATGAGTGCAGGGTATATATATAGCACAGGCAAAATATGAAGAAACAAAAAACAGTTAAATAAGTATCTCGAGACAACAAGAAAAAACCCTAAGAAATCCCCAATATACAGCCTGAACTACCCACGCACTCACATTTCGATTAGCTGTGCGATTATGAACACAAACCTTATTTTCACCAATAATGGGCTATAGATTCTGATCTATGCGATATCTCTATGTATGTACAATAGATCAATATCTTTCAATATCTTATATATATATATGTATATGTTAATTTTCTCTTCTTGCTTGTATAACGGGTGGAACACCAAAATCGAAAATCTAAAAAAAATATGAAAAAAGAAAATGAAAAAAATTACAAAAAAAAAGTGTAAGAAAACATATCACATATCTCCAATCTTAAGCCCTGGAATCCCGCCCTCACCCAAACCAAATATGAAAGTAAATGCGAGCAATGATTGATTTAGTGGTTTATTGTTTTTATTGTCTTAAGTTCAAACTTTGTTCCTGTCGTTTGTAAATCTAATTTATTGTATTGTATTGTATTGTATTGTATGTATTTATTTGATAAATTGGCAAACACGATTTACCTACTTATACTTAGTGTACGAACCTATATACATATATATACATAAATATATATATCTATATATATATGCATACATATATATTGAATAATTGCTGTATTTTATGCACAAATTTGTCTGTAAGCTCGCATAGTTCTTAGCGCCCTAAGCGGTTAGTGTAATATACTTAATGCAACTGTATATATATACTTACATACATATAAATAATAATGAATAAAAATATAAAATGAAAATACATATATAAAAAAAAACACACTGACTTTTATTGATTTAATATGCTGGCATGATATAGCTCTTCATCAGATACGCAGTCTGGCCTACCTAAGAGCAGAAGAGGTATCAAGATATAAGTAAATGGAAATGCTCTACTACTGTAATCCTTCAGTACAACAAATACAATGTAGTAAGGAAGTATAGGACGCTGAATAGCATAGTGGAAAAGTAAAGATTGTTGAGGTGCTACCTGAATCTTCTGCTCATATTAGAGAGAATTTTAAGTCTGAATTCTAAATCTTATTCATACCTATAAGAAGGCCTTCGATGACTGGAAAAGGCGATGGCATATGTGTATCGTTCAGAAAGGAGCATATTATGAAGGAGATTCAATAAATATTGATGAAGTTTCCAAGTACTTTCTGGGCTGAACGTATGTTAAGTACATTTAATAAAATGTATTTATAAAAAAGTTAATATATATTATACTTCTTAAAGTTTAACAGTCGATTCATTTCAGCGCAGTCGATCGCTCCGATCGTTTATCCACATAAAAACATTGATTTCCGTATCTAAAAAGGTCAGAATCTTGATATCAACTTAGCTCGTCAAGTTTTCAATAACCAACACATCTATATTGATGGCAAAGGCTACATTGATATATAAATTATAATTGTTATTAGTATATTGTAAAGTCAACTCAACTTCAAGTTGCGAATCATTCATTAATCGCTAACAATGTCAAAGTCAGAAAGTAGTCATCGTCTTGATTGGCCTTGTCTTGTCTCTTAGTCTGTTGTCTGTTTTGTCTCTTGGTCTCTTGGTCTCATGTCAACGCAGACGATCTCTTCTTCTTATGTGTCTTCTAAAAGCAAAAAAAAAATAAAAGCTGTCGAAAAAGCTGAAAAGCAAAATTTCATTTTGCTCGAAACGTGTTTTCCTGCAACGCAGACCGGAAGCGCATTCGCAGACCTAAACAGAACTCAAAGCCGAAGTGAATGACAGTAATATGCTAGTGGGCACAGTTTGTTATTGTAATTGTTAATTGTATCATGTGTGTGTATAGGATATAGTAAGAAACTGAACGGATAACTGATTTTCTTTTGATTTTTACTGGCAGCTGAGGGCTTGCTGCATTCCCTTTGCTTGGACTCAAACGCCGTTGCTTGTTGTTTAGGGAGACGATTTGGGTAGTAAGAAAAGACAGGATTGGTAAGGTGTAAAGTTAATAGATACCCTGTACTTTGAAGGCACTGACATGGCGACTGTCATTTCATTGGCATTCGAACACTGATTGATTGTTGTTTAGCGAACCAATTCAATGATTTATATAGAGGATAACATTGAGGGGTAAAGTTTATATACCCTGTACTACCCTGATAAGTTGCCATGACAATTTGGCCACCACTTCATGAGGATTCAAACTCTGATTGTGTTTACTAAACCAATTTTTAATAAAAATAACTTCTTCTGAGATTATTTACACGGTCTCTCTAAGTCAATCTAAGTCAACAAAAACTATTGCCTGAACCAGGAAAACTAATTGAACAAAGTTGTATAGCCATATGACGCTACTCTACTCTAAAGTTAGATAAATTATGAGCCGAAATTATATCCAAATTTCAAAGACTACAAATTAGACTTCCATATATACATGTACCTATAAGTATATACACATACATATACATATACACACCAACTATTAGTACAACACGAATATATCATTTTAACACATTTTTAATGTGCATCGTGCATATAAAAATGATCGCAACAATAATGCGATCTGATAGAGTTTTCATATCTCTTCCATGAAACGAAAGTGCATTTGTAAATGGATCTATTGTTTCGGTCTTTGTGCCGCCGACGAGTCCATAAGAGTAATACTATAAACCGATTAGCTGACTCCAGTGGAGCGCGGCTGGGTAGCCCGAAACTATTTAAGAATGAATAATTTGTATAAAAGAAAGTTGTGTTGATGTTGATGTGTGTGCGCCCGCCCCGCCATAATTAAATCATTGGACTGAAAATACCAGAGCAGATATTGCGATCGACTTAAGCTGACAAACGTTATCCGTTCCAATTTCAAATGACGACAGAGTTTTAACGGCGCTGACAATGCCCGCCCGACGATCTCACATTTAGGCCTTTGTTAACCCCCCCAGTTACAAAGAGGGACAAGAATCAACAAAGTGCTCGGCGCATCAAATAATAATTTACTTCATAAAAACAGACGTCAGCTTAATATTCGAGAGTTCTCTTTTTTATATACAGTTTCTGCTTCTTTGGTGCTACTGGTTTTTTTCTTCTTATACAAGACACCAGATTACGCTGCTTGTGTGGGATTGACAAAAAAACGAAGAAAATAATGAAAAAACACCTTTTGTTGCTATAAGACGTCGGCTTCCAGTTAAGCTGGAACCCTCAATTGGGATGCTTCTGCAGTTGCCTTTATAACTTTGTCACAATATTTCTATGGCCTTGCTGTCTGCGCATACATTTGAATAAGTTGCCAACTACAACAAATTGCTTAACCATGTGCAAAAGTCGTTTGTCTTGAGTCAATTCATCAGCTGGCCGCTAAGACAACTATAGGCATATACTATACAGCGGTGTTCATGAAAATAGTAGTGCTAGTAGTGAACCAAATTTTGTAATAAACACAATATTTTTATGTCTTTTATGTTTAGTTTACAACTATTCTGTTATCAGTTGGTATAGCAAAATGCAATCTTCCTACATAACTCTGCACATTAATCATATATCTTCTTCTGCAACAAAGAATTTGATATGAAACCTAAACAGATTATGTAGAAATCACTTGAGTTTCATTTCAATTTCATTTCAATTTCATTTACAATCCCTACAATTCTTATGATAATTTTAGGCACTCTTAGCAACTTGCGTTGATTAAATATACAGGTGGACTGAACTTCATAAACAAATATGACGATAATGACATGTTATTAAAAGGCAGCTAAGGAAGGAATTTCAGACAATGCTGGGATCGTTACACAAATGATTTCTCAGTTCAGCTCAGAAGAGTATGTTGCGCAAAATAAAAATGCAAAACTTCAACTTCCGCATTTAGCCAAGTGGAACGCCGACCCGAAAAGGTTTTGTCTTGCAATCAAAGTTTTATTAAGTGTCCGAGAGTCAAGAGAGAAACACGTCAAAGAGTATAGCGCAAATGTGAATACATCTATAGAGACTACATTTATAAACTAACAATCAATATATACTCGTATGCAATTGAGATTATATAAGGAATATGCCTAAGGCAAACTGCTCTCATCAGAGACATAAAATAGAGCTCATTAAAGGAATTAAGCGCAGCGCATTCAGTCTTTAAGTGAACATTTATGCTTTATGATCAAGCAAATACTTGAAATATATATAAAGACATAAATAATATTCCCTCTCCCTCCCTCTCCCTCTCTCTCTTTGGGAAGATCGTGTTGATGCATCCTTTCAACAAAATTACACCTCGCACATACTTACATATTACACACATATTTTGACACGTGGGGGACGCGGAACTGGCAGTCGGTCGGCCTTTGATTTAAATTGTGTTTATGCAGCAAATTAAAAGATCAAAAGACATTCAACAGCATCAGCAGCTACTTAAGAAGACAAAAATAAGAATATTAAATTCGCATAAGGAGATGCTGCGCGTATTTCCCATGAATATTACGATGATTATTGCATTCGTATTGCAGTGACAAATGTGACAGAGCAGAGCGAAGATGATTGAGATAGCTAAAAATGCTAGCTATGCGATGAGAATTTCAAGTCTTGTAAGCGAAGCTCAAAAATGTTAAATAGGCAATTGATATTTAGAAGAACTAGTGGGAGGTCTTGACATATAGAAGTGAAGAGCTTGGATATACAGAGATATACATATATAGAGAATAATGTTGAATGGAATATCTTGCGAAAGATTTCGAAATGAAGAACTCTAGATATATATTGCAAGACTTGATGTATATAATACCTAGAGATCGAGATTCAAACTTGACCTCAAATAACTAGAGTGCAACATCAAGTATATATTGCCATATAACCAGCCTTAATCCAGTGTAGATAGACGTCAGATCTAGTTAGAGAGAGCTCTACAAATCTACTTACTATTCATTTACTTCCACATAAACATATATAGAGTGCTACTACGAACCGTATATCCGGTCCAAATATAGCTGTAGCTGTTGCTGTAACCATATGTAAGAGTCGCTGGCCAAGATGGTTCTGGCTAAATCGTGGTTTTGGTAAGTCGAGTGCATCAGATCGTCTTTAACAACTTGAACATGTGAATCAATAAGGCACTCACATGTGGGTGAGGCGTTGCTTGTTTGGCGGGTGCAACTACACCTACACACCTGAGCACTCACACACACACAGAGAGAGGGACTGCCTCGCACCTCACAGCGAATGTGTGTGCAACACGCTGTGGCAGAGCTTGCAACGGCAACCGCGATCTCTGTGGCAGATAAGACACTTGGGATGTTTCTTATTGCATGTCGTGATTGTGTCAGTTTGTGTGTTCCCACTGGCAGCACTTGAAAACGAACCAAAAAAAAAAAAACAAAAAACGAAAAGGAAAACAACAGCAGAAACAGAAACAGAAACAGAAACAAAATTAAGCAGCAACCAATCATTGTTAAATATATAATGCTCGCCCGTTTGTTGAAATTGAAAAGTTTTAAATTATCGAGGCGCAGCATCAAAATCAAATCATTCCAATTAAATGTGAATGCAAACGCCTTTTCTTGATGGGCTGCCTCCTGCCCGTGATATTTATATTTATTTATTTCTTTTTTCTCTTTATATATATATATGTATATATATATATGTATTTATACCCCGATATAAGGCAGGCATATGTGTTGCATTTCGTGTATCGCGCTTTAAATGTGCAATTTATTTGATTATGCAACAGGCTGATGGACTTTATACGCAAATCGCTCAACACTTTGTTTTTAGGTGTTGCTTTTACACTTATTTGAAATTGAGAATAGCAAGAGGGAGGGAAAGAGAGAGGGAGAAAGAGAGAAACAGAGAGTGAAAATTAGTGAATGAGAGTGAGAGAGAGAGAGAGAGAGAGAGAGAGAGAGAGAGAGAGAAAGACAGAGAGAGAGACAGAGAGAGAGAGAGAGAGAGGGGGGAAAGATAGAGGGAGAAAGAATGGCTCTATCTATAAAGGCAGAATGAAAGAGCGAGAGTGAGATAGAGAGAGAAAGAGAGACTGAGACATAGAGAGACATAAAGATACATAGAGAGGCATAGAGAGACATAGAGAGACAGAGAGACAGAGACAGAGATACATATATATAAAGAAAGAAAGATAGAGATAGAGCAATGGAGATTGAAATAAAAAGAGAGGGAAAGAGAGAGAGAAAGAGCGAGTTATAGAGAGAATGAATGTACATACATTCTTACATACACACATACATTTGTATATACAAATAAATATGTATTTATATGTATGCATACATCCATATACTCCCACATCTAAAACAGCCCAATCAAGCTGTTTATTTCTATGCTTCTCATAATGAAAACTAATCCCCACAAGCTGTTTTTTTTTGGCCATCTAGCATACTTGATCATAATTAATTTCAGCAATTACGTCGTAAGACAAAACATTTTCAACACGTTTTTCTTAACATATTTCGAATTACTCAATGAATATAATGATTAAGGCGTTGTCTGGTAATCAGGAAAGCTGTTGGGCAAACAGGCCAACAGGCCAACAGGCAAACAGCTCAAACAGCTCAAACAGCGCAAATATACATTTCACGCAAACGTGTAGTATAATGAGTTGTACATGCCGCTATATGTTGATTCCACCTAGGGATTCGTTGTATTCGGTTTTGTTGACAGTGATCGCGCCACATGAGATGACGATATATGTAGACTGAGAGTCGGCATCGTTAAGTGGCTGCTTACCCATATCATCGCGTTGTCTGTCAGAAGAATACTATGCAGAGAGCGAGAGAGGTGTGCGTCAGATGCTTAATTTAAATTACTCACGGGCCGGCCGCGAAGAGGGCGGTAGACGGAGGAGGGAGCAGGGGGCGTGGCTGGGCCAGTAGAAGCAATGCCTGCGAGCTGAGGCAGCAGCAGCAGCGGCAGCAGCAGCGGCAGCAGCAGCCGCTCAGCATGAGTAGCTGCGATTTGACACCTCGACTGACAGCTGAAATTGTGGAAAATTATTGAGCGCATTGGAACCCAAGAGGGCGCCCATTAGATGCCAGCATTTTTACCTACAGAAAAAAGAAAAGAAAGACTCCAAATGGAACGTCTTCATTTTCAGGCGTATTTGGAAGTTGTGAACAAGGGGAATCGCGGCCAGACCTCTAATTTATTCCACATCAAATTGCTGTATAATTAAAATGTTGATACAAAACTGCACTTGGTGCAGTTTTTACGACTTCACAAACAAATAATCATATATTTTGTAACCGAATCTGGCCATCATTTTCAATGCGAGCTAATTGCCTTCTATTGAAATTCTCTGCGAGACAATAATGGAATTTATGTGTATTCTATAGCGTAGTCTAAACATGTATCAGTGTCATTTGTTTGGGTTAGCTTTTATGATAATGATGGAGAATATATATAGAGAGGCAAGCATTTATTATGGTATATTGGAGTACTAAGGTGAGATCTTAAGAACTCTAGCTATATATAATATTATAGTTTATATACAAATGTATTTCAATGTATATTAAGTCTTAAAAGTAGCTTTATACTACTTAAGCATGATTAGTAATAGAGCAAATGGATCTAAGCATTCCTTTACGTCAAGGTAACTCTGTAGTAAGTAGTTGAATCGTTCAAAGATCTCAAGTCTTATATCACATATCAGCCCATAGATAACTTCGATATACATCAAAGAAGGAAAAGTTTTTAAAAAGTATATAAAAAGTTATTACTCAAACTCCACAACTTGATCAAGTTGTATGTCTGCTTGGATAACTTGAGACTGCTTCTAACACATTTTCAAAGAGAATTTCGTGGCACGGGGTATTCGGAGCCCTTGAAGAGCTCCATTTATGGTCAGGCAGTACAATATGTTAACAATGATGAATTCAGAACCATGTCTTTTGTCGCCAAAAACATTTACCGCAACGAAATGAACATAAAACTGTCATATTTTCTGATGACTTTATATTTATGAAGGCCAAAAATGTTGATCGTAAAGAGAGAAAAAAAGCAGCAGCAGAAGATGCAGCCGAAGGAAGGCAGCAACAACGAAAGGAAACCAAGTTGTTTTTGTGTGTGTTTCGGAATTATTTTATTATGAATTCATATTCAATGGAGCCAAAGGACTCGGCTGGGCATCAACATCCACATTCACATCCACATCGACATCGACATCAACTTCAACATCGTCATCGACTGTCAGAACACACAGGCGGTACGTGCTTTACATTTTAAACGGATGGCCAGTCGTCTTCACTAATTGATCGCTTCCGACCGTGGAACCCTTCGAGACGATTGTCAAACTGGACCAAATCAAATGAAATGTAATGATGTCCCCTTGTCTGACAGCCCAAACTAGATTATTGCCAGAGTGAAATTGTTATTCGACATTTGTCAACGATTATTGCGATAATATACATGTGCAACAGATTTTTTTCTGCTTTACTTTATTAACTTGGTAAAGCATAGTCAAAAGAGGGGAGAGAGAGAGAGAGAAAGTTTAAAGATGAGCTTAAGATGCCAATCAACTTAAGATAAATTTGTATACCCACTTGAGTCCGAAACTCAGAAACATCTCTTTAGATGAGAAAAGACTCCTACTCTCCTACTATAATCTCCTGTCTATTTGTCTATCTGTAGAGAAGATAGTCTATTTGCAGAGTAGGTCAACAGTGATCTAATTAATCCCAGATAACATTTCTATTATCTACCATTCCCTACCTTACCTTACCCCACCCCACCTTCAATATCTTGCCTAGTTTGCTAACCACTCGATTAACTTTGCAGTCATATTAATATCATCAAATGTAAGCCAACAGGGAATAGCCAGCATATATATTTTGCTGACTGGATATTATAATTGGGTGTATCCAAAATTGCTGTGGCAGCTACTACGACTACTATGACAGCTATGAGTGGTGGCTCAACCACCACGTGTCTGTTTACATTTCAGTCTGGTCAGATCCGATTTCCTGTTGTATGCCAATGTCGCCGCAATCCGAGCCGAGCCGCATTCGCATTCGCAGTTGACTATTGACGGATTGTTCACTGTTGTTTAACACCGAATTCCGGAACATATTCCTGGAAATTGTTTTTCCCAAGCTTTTATTGTCAGCGGGCCGCTTGACACCCGAGTTATAAAAGTCGCGCAACGGATTGTATTTGATATATTTTTGTAATGATCCACAATTTGGGGAGCTTTCATTTGTTTGCTTGCTTTATTCAGGTTTGTGTGAGATATATATATATATATATATATATAAATATGTTTGATGGATTAGATTATGAACATAGAAGTTTCTCACGTATAACTGCGTTGGAGTTAGGCTGCTTTTTTTTGAGTCTGTTGTGGGCAAACTGTAAGTCTGACAGTCTCTAGAGTTGGCTTCATAGCTAATTTAAGATCTAGATATGTGTCTTTTTACTTAAGTAAAAATGTTAGCCTGCATTATCCGTGCTGCAATAAATTAGCCAGTTTGAAGTCAAACTCGAGAATTCCTAAATTCCTGCTGAATACTTTTAAGATTTTGCTTTGCTCATCAGTCAACTGTCAACTAAATTAACTTCAATTCAAGTTAAGTTCCTGAAGTTCCTCCTAATGCTATTCAAACTTCAGAGTCAGCCACTCTAACTTTTTCCAATATGTACATATATATGTAGACTATCTTCAATTCTAAGTTTATTATATTAAATGCCTGAATGCGTAGCCCTTATAATTAGCATTTTGTGTTGATCAATAGTCAGTAAGTCAGTCAATCAATGAGATTTAAGTCCTCTATCATATATATACAATATATATAAAGAATATATGTAAATCAATTCAAGTTAATATACCTGAAAGTCTAAAAATTGCTGCAAAGACTATAAGTTGGTCATCGAGCAGTCCCTCAGTCACTCAGTGCCTCACTCAGTCAGTCAATCACTCACTCAAACTAAGCTCATTTATGGATTATTTTCAAATTTAATGTCATTTCAATTCTTCTTCTTCTTTTCATCCATTCATATAGTACTATTCATATGTTTTATATTGTTCATATTGTTATAGATGTTTTTATCCACACATAAAACACTTAAAATCTATCAATTTTTTTCCTTTTTTTTTTGGCACGTGTTGCTGTTATAATAAATAACATTTTCTAACTTTTATGTTTTTCATATATTTTATTTTTTGTACAAATTGAATGCTGTAATACATTGAGTTCTATAGAGAACATCGAACTTACCCTGCATAACGCCCACATATTGTTCGGTGGGTGGGAAAGGGCGATGTCTATTCATGATGTGAAACTATATAAAACACATTCATACGCAATTTCACACTCACACACACACATAGACACAAAGGTGTTCATGTACAGATGTGTAAAGGATTGTCAGGACGATTGTCGTTGCGCTACTGGGGAAATGTTTGAAATGAAACAATCTGCGACAAATGTGTAAAGTGTTCTGGCAACCGCCGCACAGCCACCATCAATAAAATCATAACACGCCTCCCACACCACCCCCTACCCCATTGCTACCCACACTCTGCACTCTCTGCTTTTTGAAAAGTGTTTCAAATATTGTTGTGGAGCAACAAAGTTTGACGCCAATTCGGAACGAGGCTGGGAGGCATGGAAAGTTGCTTAAAAAGCCTTTTGAAAATAAATCGCTTCAAATCTGAAATGATTATTGACGCTTTTTATGTTTTAATAATGTGTCGGAAATTTATAGAATATTAAGGGTTAAATGCGCCACCCACGTCACAAACACTCGTCGCATTTAACACAATAAAACTTTCGAATTCGTTTTAAAATGTCGCCGGCTGTGCCAAAATTTATAGCATTTTTCTTTATGTAACAGCCGTTCATTGCCTAAGAAATAGAAATGGAAATAGCAATAGAAATTGAAATAGAAAGTGTACTTATGCATAAATATTTCATACCAAGAGTGAGAATTTTTCCTCTTGCCAGTTGTAAATGGGAGCTTGACTTAGAAATACTCTGTAGGCGAAAGGTTTGGGATGGATATTTTATATAACTCTTATTTTGATTATATGATAAACTTTTTTAATTGAGCTGCATAAGCAAATAAAGAGATATAAATATAGATATATATTTTAAAATAAAACTCTTTTTCATAAGCAGTCTCGTTATTTAATAGCCAGCCTCGTACTTATATCGTTCGAGATGCCTTGCGGCTTGTCAAAGTTCACAAACCTCAGGTTTTTGTTGCTTGTTTAGCAGTTCTAGTCTTGAGCACATATAAACAATATCTATGTTTGACTGTCTCCGTCTGTTGCAGCTCTTCAAGTAGCTGAGCTGTCATTGCCTAACGGTTACACAGATGTGTAAAAAAATTACAAAAATACCCAAAACGGTATCCTTTAAAGCTCAACTTAAGTAATTCTCAAAAAAAGTGGTATGTGCTCTACTAGACAAAAATATTGTTGCTTTAGGAAAAAGAGCAAATAAAACATATGTATATATTAAATAATATACTTGTATTTAGTATAAAATATATGATAGAAAATAATACTAGAGAAGCATAAGCATAGGTAACAAAAGGTAGAAAAATTGTTTAGTAAAGTCAAAGATTTTTTAAAACATAAAATAAAGTTCTGCAGAAAAGCCATAGTACTTTCAGATAACGAAAAGTATTTCTATTTTCTTGATAATTAAAAATTTCAAAACTTGATATTTGCATAGATTTCAAGACAAAATTTCTTTTTATTTCTTTTTTAAACTCAAAGAAAACTTCATTATTTTTCCTATAATCAACTATATAAAATTCTTATAGATAACAAAAATATATAATTGTCAAAATTCATTCATAAGTAAAGTCAAAACAAAACGATTTTTCCCAACAGCTAGACAAGACATCGCTTACATTATGATATGTGACATATTAGCCAAAGGAAATAAACACATTTATCATTTCTAACCAGGAATCAAGATGGACCACCCGTTGCCATTAAGCAGTCAGAGAGTGAGAGTCGAAGTGAGAGTATGAGGACATCCTGTGTAGTCTGCAGTTTGGCTGCTACCGCTGTGGTCTCGGTCCCGGTGCCGTTCCCGTTCCCGTTCCCGGTCCCGAACACAAACTCTTGTTTTCCTGTCGCAATTGCCACAATATCCTTTATGTCCATCGATATGGCAGACGCGCTTATTGTATTTCGGGCCGTTGTTGTAGTATAAATCCCATATACTGTCAGAGACCGCCAACTGTATTAAAACGAATACAAGAATAATACCCAAGTCATTTATCACTTGGCATATTGTCCAGCTCGATGATTGGCTTTCTCGTTCGCTCTCTCTCTCCCGCTCTCTCTCTATCTGTGAACCCATTTCCCGCTTCAGTGGCAACATCTCCTTATTCTAGCTGGGCAGTCCACATGCGTTTCGCACTATAATAATAAATAAATATCGAGCTATGCCCGGGCACGAGCAGTGGTCCTCGATTGAATAGGATGACCTTTTTGGCTGTCATTTAATTTCGAGCATTGTCTATGCGCTTTGGGAACGGAAACCCCTAATCTAGCCATGATGTTATTTGAAGTGCTATCATACCATCCGATGAGCTATTGAGGCATTGAGGGTTGGTAATGGAATTCCCATTGCCAATGCCATTGCCAATGGAATTGGAATTGGAATTGAGCGTTGGCGAATTATTGTTTGAGGTGTTTCCTTTCATTCTTTCTTGTTTTTTTTTGCCTGCCCTGCCCTGCTTGCCTGCCTGCCTGACTAACTGTTTGTATGAAAGAAGTCAAAATATTTACGGCCAGCATTTATCTTCATTTAAGATTCGTCTGCCCGGAAAAACTACAAGCTAAGCATGTCTCTGCGAACTATACAAATGACAAGTAATTATATACATTTAATTTATTTATATTTAGAATTGATTTGAATTAATTATACAAAACAGAACTTAAGCTCCATTCATCTTTACTTTCAGATACGAAACTATGTTTATGATATCACTAGAGGTTCCCAAGAGAAGTTATCTATATATATTACAGAATATCTCTCAAACCTTATCTTCGCTTCACACATTTTAGCATTTAAGCTTTTCATCAACGATTTTGAGTCTGTGATCCCACGGTTTTGCAGTTTCACTAGATTATTTTGTATGTTATTTGATGTTGCAAACAAATCCGTAAAACCAACCCCGCAAACATTGATTTACCACAAAAGCGAATTTTGCTGTTAACGTCGACGACAATAATGATGTTGCTAATATTTTGCTGTACTTAAAAGGGATTTCGTGACGGTTTGACTTGCTGTGGGATAATCAAAATTATAATATGACTGATTACTCCTGCCCGAGCACCGAAGACCTCAACACACGCACGCATCCAATGTGAAAAGGACTCGTGTTAATGCAAAAACACATACATACATCATGTATTTGGTATTTTAAGGGGTTGCTTTTCTTATCGATGTCAAAAAATGTTTGCTACGCGCCACTCACATAGAAACACAGTGGTGCAAACCACACGTTAAGGTAACAAAAGAAATCAATAATCGAAAAGTTGCATCGACTATAATAGAAAGTTTTCCAGCGAGTTAGAGTTTGAAATTTTGTAGTCTACTTTTTGTGGTTTTTGAAAATGTTTGTAGCAGACAAGAGGAGATATAACTGAGCATAGCTGAGTATATCTATATATTCTTGATTTAGCTCAAGAACAAAGTATCTCTCTTAAGTCTATCTGACCGTACATCTATCTGTCCTTATTTATAGCTATAATATGCAAAAAGGCAAGCTATCTTCTAGTTGCACTTTTCTTGTTGGTATTCTCAGAAGCTTCATCACTTTCTATGCTTCTCAGTCTAACGTATGCTACTTTTGCTCTTTCCCTTTTGTTTCTATTAGCCACTCTCCTCCTTGTAATAGAAACATAAACTTAACATGAGGAAACGAAAGTGCGAAGTGAGTATAAGTGCTCTGCTCTCTTTAGGTCCTTTAGAAAATTCAATTATTATGATTAACACAAGCTTAAGCATTCTTTACTCATGAAAGTATCCAATAGTCGCACAGTTCTTTTCGATTTATTATTACACTACCCTAGGCATGTAGCCCAATTTTGAATAGTAATTAATTTAAATAGTTTAGTTTCATCAACAAAAAACATTTTCATGATTTACTTCCAATAACATGCAAGGCACAGCTTGTGTGCGTAGTCAAACTCTATCCATAATATACTATACAAATAATCCCTGTATTAGATATGCATCTATTAGAGGCATAATGAGCTGACCATAATAGCCTAGACTTGTTCAGGTACTCTATTGTATAAATACATATATATACAATATATGTATATATGTCTATATGGTGGGTCAGTTGGCTACACTTTGTTGTTATAGGAAAACACGTGTTGACGCAACCGCAAAAGCAAACAACCCAATACACCCAATACATTTCGGTGTAGGCAGCAGGGTGTGTGCAGGCTGCAGGCTGCAGGCTGCGTGGGAGTGGTTAAGAACAGGCATATCGTAAAATTGCATTCGAGGCTGCTGCGTGATGTCGGGAGCCTGCAGCCTCATTAAAACAGTGAAGGCGTATACGTGGATCTGCCCAACGTAAAATTTCCATATTGAAATTGAATTTTCGCAATGCGTGTTGCGGTTTGGTACAGGCAAAGCCCATCGACAGCAGCAGCAGCAGTTGGAGCAGGAGCAGCTGCAAGGATATTCCAGCTTTAAACCATATCACTTATGTAAAATTGGAGTCGCTGATGCTACTGTTATTTTCCACAAATAAAGCAATAGATAACTTCGCGCGGAGTGATGCCTGCATATACATACATATATAAAGTGTATTCACAGCTTGGCAGTGTTAAAAGCTCGGGATAATTTAATTAAAATTGTAAAATATTTGGCGGATTTTGCATAAGCCTGCAAAATCCCATTAATTCAGAAAGCAACCCATTGTTGACCGCAACACAATCAAAATATGCAAATTTATCGCATTAACTCGTGAAACTTCGAATGGCCGGGCCAAAGAAAAGCCCCAATCCAGCTGGTAAACAAATACCAGGAGCTATTTAATTGGTAGAAACGACCAGCAGCTACTACCATAAAAGTTAGCCACAGGGAGTGCGCTCTGCCGGGTGGTTCAAGATCATCATCATCATCATCGGCATAGACCCTCGCATAGCACTCATACAAAGTAACTCGCATTTACCAGACACTTCTATTGACCCATTAAACACCCCCAATTGAACAGCTTCTGACAGCTCTGAAAGCCAGTTACTCCACAAGACGTTCTCTATGTTATTTATGGTTGACACCATGGCACAACTGTTTTTTACTTTTACATTTACTTGAGCTAAATAAGATAGCTGAAAATTGTATTAAATTGGTATCTTAAGATATCTTATTATCCTGATAGAGAGAGAGAGAGAGAGAGAGAGAGAGATGAAGTAGACTTACTTTTGAGCAGGAATGGAATGGTAACTGCTATTTACTGGCCTGTCATAGATGCATTCAAAATGCATAGGAGGAATATGAAATATATGTCTGAAAAGAAGAAAGTATATTCAGTATTAGGTATATCATATGTTAAGCTCAGTATAGGAATACCCTATAATCAAAGTATCTTTAGCTATACCTGATTTATTCAGTCATATTTTTGAGTAATATGATTCTTTGACATTAATCATTGCTATCGTCCATCAATATATTTATTATTGGTATTATTCATTGGTATCATTCATTATATTATTCATTGATATTAGTAATTTGTATTAATTATTGGTATAGTTCATTATTCATTGATGTTATTCCTTGATATAATTCATTTCTATTATCAATTGAGTCAGACAGTCCACGTAAGAGTACAGGGTATCTGTCAACCAATCACGCTTAACATTCCATCTACAGTCCACACATCCATAGTCAATCTTCTCTACTTGAGCATAAATCAATAGTTATGTAGCCTAGTGTAATTCCTATACATATCCATACATATATGTATATATAGAAGAAGAAGGGAAAAAAAAACAACTGGCTTTTCCAATATTAATGTACTCGTAATATGATATCGACGATTTCTCAAAAACCTGTTCAACTTCTTTAGTGACTATTGAATCTCTCGGAGGCAAACTAGTTTCGTTGGACACATTAAAAATGTTTGCATTATTAAATGGTTAACAAACATGTGTTAGCATTTGTTCAAGTTAATGTTTAGGCATTCAATTATAATATAATGGGATGTAAATGTAATGGGAAAACATCATTAATTTCGCATAGAGTAAATCCTTTACTTTTTTGCCTCTCTTTCTCTCTCTCTCTCTTCCTTTTTTTTTCTTTGATTTTAATGTACGCAAGAGGGAAATAAAATACCATTATTGGCTTTGAAGAACCTTTTTTGCCTATTCCTAATCCTTCGATGCAGCTAAATGGAATCAAATCCTCAAAATTGGATTGAAGAGCAACGCCCACTCTTTAGTCACTCCAGCAACAGCTATAGAGCTCCGGCTCAGACAGTTACGCATTTATGTTTATTTGGCCGTTCCACCCCCCGAGCCCAGTTGCTTTCTTAATGTGCCAGCCAAATGCTCAATTGCGGTGTCCCAGGACATGCCAAAGTGAACGAAATAGGGGATTTCCACTCAACTACATTGTGTTCTCAACCAAAGTGGACTTGGATGCTGGATGCTCAATGCTGGATGCTGAAAATGTAAACAGTAGAAAATGGAGACTCAATTACTTAAACGGTTAGTCCATTGTTCAACACACACAAATTTGCATATTTCTTATTTCTGTTTGTTTCCGCTTAGGTGCCATAGTCAAATATTTTCTTTAACATGCAGATTTAACAGCCTGTTACTTATTTACAAGTTACGTGCAGTCTAACAAAATGGTAAATCAGTTTTGTTTATATGTACATATGAGTCTGCATGTACGTATGTTTTCTAATGCTAAAAGCAGTTCAAGTAGTTCTATTTACTTAATATATGCTACTCTCTGCGATTCTCATATGCGTTTGAGTGTTTACTGTATTTGGCAATCTAGTAGACTTTACTTATATATGAAACTCCCTGAGCTATGTATTTTCAATTAGCGCTGTTCTCTGTAATTCTCATAAACTAGAGGAGGACTTGCAAGACTTAAATGATTCTTTGATGAGTGTCTGGTCGATTAACAAATTGTTTTTGAAATCTAGTGGACTTTATTTTGATATGTGATGTATATACATATTCTTATGCATATATCTCAGCTACAGATATTATTGAACCGTGTATTACTCTATCAACAAAAGTTCAGTGTATTGCTTGCTTAATCCCAAGCTTCAATGCACATCATCTTTTGGGTTAGTAGGGATAATAATTTATGATTGTGCAGCAGAAGCTCCTCCACAATTGGTGTGAGCCGCCAAAGCTGAGGGCCAAAAAAAAAGGAGAAGAAAAGTCGAACAGAAAAAAGACTACGTCATACTGCGCAAACTGTGTCTGACCTGCACAGCAGGCGCTGGCGGAGTTTTGTTCTTATCTTATCCCGCTGTCGTGCCATGGAACAGAGAATATGTTCTTATTTGTGAAATTGCTTACTTGCGACGATCTGACTAACTAGTTTCAACCATGAATACTCCAACTGTCTCTGCTGCTGCTGCTGCGACTCCAACTTCAACTTCGACTGCTGCTGCTGACGCTGCCGCTGACGCTGCCGCTGACGCTGCCGCTGCTGTTGATGATGGTTCAGTCCGAGTGCCCTGTCATTGTGGTTATGTTGGGATTGTTAAACAACAATATATGCGGACAAAGAAACAAACAAGGGATTACTTGAAAATCGTTGATGGCTTGGTGCCATACCAATGCCGTCTTGCCAATGTGAACGGACCCCCTGGCGACAAACACAGGCCACATCCGATGTTCTTTCACCTACATAACGTGGTTTGCACTCTCAACATCAAAGTTTACACAACAGCGAATTCGAACATGGTTCACAATCGATCGACAAACGCATCCTTGATCTGAAAAGAAGAGCTGATTAAACTATGTGAAGCAAAGTATAGACTAAATGTTCTTATCATAAAGTAGAAGTTGCTGTTATAAGACTAAATGTTTCTTTCTATGCCAATAGCAGCAGTAGATCTGCAGGCTGGAGTCCCAGTATGAGAGTAAGGGTAGACAGCAGCCTCTTCTCTAAAATTATAAAATAAATAATTATATATACATCCTTCCCATATATAGTCCTTCCCTAATTTCTACCTCTTCTTACCTATCACTTCATGAAATCTACAGAAAAAGTCCTTTTGGGATCAACTCCCTTTGGGATGCCTTCCCTTCACCCTCTAGCATAAGCACTGTTATACAGTATTAAACCTAAATCCCAGACTCTGCATCTTTTTGCCTATATAATCTTTCACTTACAAAGAGTAAGCAAATTTGAAGACATTCCATTTGGATAAGTTTCTTGACTTTCTATCTAATCGATTGCTGACAGTTCTCAACTGTAGCGAAATTAATTTCTGTTTTCAAACCCCTTTTGGATAGCTTGTAGGAATCTCACCCAAACGAATTAAGACACGTGTTGAAGCGACTTGATTTTAACACGGAAACGTTCCAACCCTCTGGCAAACCCCGAATGGGAAAGGGAAAGGGAAAGCTCTATGGCACAGGCACAGCTACATGCTGTGAGTTAATTCCTTTCGATGTGGTTATGAATTAGGCACAACTCATCATTTGCAGCATCTGCGACTGTGCTTTTTAGGTGGGTGGGCGGACCGGTTCGCCGGATCGCCCAATCAGACACACAAACTTTGTGTTAACACCCGACCATTACATAGCCGAAAGGCATCTGCAAGAACAATATGTGGCACGTGGCACGTGCCTCACTGCCTTACGGCCGCACTGCAGCCAAGCGTCTTTATGTGACAACAAACAAATAAAACGTGCACCTCACACCCTCCAGCTCCTCAGCTGAAAATGTTACAATGTATAAAAAATAATATTATGCGTTGCATATAAGTTTTTCCTCTAACAATACGATTCATCATGCTACGAAATATGTTTCTAATCTTACTTAAAATTGGGTTTCAAGAAAAAACCTTTTAATATAAAAATTACCTGAGATCTGAGTGGACTTGCCTGACTTGAATATTAGCGAAGATCCTGTAAATGAGAAATTCATAATATGCATTAGTTTATGTATAACTGAGTTGATCTTATCTACTTAACTTTGTTGCCATAAGAAACAAAATATTGCTTGAATAACATTTAAGCATTTGCTATTTACGTTCTATAGAACAGGCAGGCAGGCTGAAGGACCTGTTTGTATTGTCATATCAATTACATCTGTGCTGTAATAAAATGTATAAACAAGGGTAGTCTGATAGTAGCTTGACCTTCAGGTGAAAATAAAACATGATAGAGATAGAGATCGACTAACACTAAAATATTTAATATATTTATATTTTGTTAGTGCAGATCAGACTCGTGTTTATCTGTTATGTTAAATTGTCAAGCCAAAGCGATCTCTTCCGAAAGATATTAAAATTCAGTTCTGAGCATATCAAGCTTTAACTTTAGATATACGAGATTGATCTGACAAATAATAATATTAATATATATGTACTTGTATATACTATTTAAATTACATAAATTAATTAAAATCAAAATAAATAAATTTTTTTATATATTTCTTTCTTGATTTCTTATCACAATAATATAAAATAATTATTACTTTTCATTATTTAATATTTAACATATCACATTATATTGTACTTATTATTCTACCTTAGACATTTCATATTTTTAAAAATTTCCAGATTAGAACAAGGCCAAATTCTATTATGTAAACTCTAAACACTTTCCAATGTTCTCCAGTAAAACAACTAAGTCAAAGGTCTTATGCTCCTCCTAACATTCTGCTTTCCCCCTAATCAGCCTTCAGTATCGTTTCTTGCTGCAATCCCTTGACCAGCCGGCTTTAACGAGCATTATATCATAAAATCCAGCAATTTAAAATACTTAAAATGGGTAACAGTTGCTCATTTCATAAACAACATCATTATTTCACACTACTTAATTTACTGTTAGTCAAAATTCACCACGAATTACCAATTTATTAGATGTGTGCGTGTGTTTGTGTGTGTGTGTGTTTGGCTATATATCCTGAATACTGATGCGATTGTACTTAACGTTGCGAATGGGGTGACTTTACCACACAATCTCGCCTTCTCTCCCTTGCTCTCACGGAGTTTAGATATATAGCAAACGTCAGTGATTCCCTGATTCCCTGGCAAAGGCATGCGCGATGGGTTTTATGAAGGTAAACAAGGAGCGTCGTTCGCTATTTGTGTTTGTTTTTACATCAGTGTCAGTGCACTGGGCACTGACTTTCGACACGTTTTCTGACTTAATTTTAGTTTATTGCTTTTTATGTATCTGTGTGTGAGTTGGTGTGTGTGTGTTGGTGTTTGTGTGTGTGTTAAAAATCATTCATAGTATGCGCACACCACCCGTTCGACTGCAGTTTATGAGCGACCGGCAAACAATTGGCATGCTCAGACTAGAACGTCGTCCGCCACGTGTTGCGGATGATATCCTTGGCGAATTGTTGGGCGTACTGCTCCTTTGAAGTCGCCCACAACGCAGTAGAGACCGTTGACTTTTCCAATTGGCGGGGTCGTAACTGATGCTAAGACGTGAAATTAAGTCAGCCTCCGCTCAGCGCCGCTCAACAACGCGCTTTTCCACCGGGGTTGGGCAACTTCAGCTCTACTTATGCCTGTGACAGATATAAACTTTTTGTTTACTGTTCTCACGCTTGTGACTACCAAATGACGGATTGAATTAGGTAAATATTTGTTTATCGAGCGCTGGTCCGATACACAGCCCTTGTTATATAGCCCAGCGACTAGAGCACCGGCGCAAGTCGCCTGATTAAGGCCACATGATAATAATAATTGTTTTTCTTTTAATATATTCATCTATTTTTGGTTGTTGTTTTGTTTTGTTGTATTCCGAAAAAGTTATAAATGTTGTCGCATTGCACGTGCCACAGTTTATCGTGATGATAAGCGCCAACAAGTGAGAGTGATCTAGGCGGGCGCACATTCCAAATTCTTCCCACACACACATTGTTTTTGGCTAGATTCGTGCAGGTATTCGAAAAGTGGCATTTTTATATAATTTGTTTGGGCTCAGAGAACATGCATACCAAATTTTGGATCTATAGAGCTTAGAGCTTTGCAAGTTATATTTAAGAAAGAGTTTGCTAGACTTCCATTGTTTCTAGTTCTTTATCCTAGATATTTCTATAACTTTGCCAAATTATCAAGTCCTTGATTTTAAACTTGATTTCATATTCATGTTGTCAAAAACTAACAGATAAATGTTTTAAGAATTATAATCTTGAAATTTGGTTATTATTGATTTTATTTTCAACTAAAATTACCTACAGTTTGAGCATTTCAAACAGTTAAAAGGATATCAAACATCTACACAGACACATTTCCAATCAAACCAAATAGCTATATATACAGCCACACATACTCTCCATACTCAAAGCTGATTTATACCCAAACCTTGGAAGTAATTTTCACAATTCTATTCATTTAATTGCCAAATGCATATAAAAATTCATTATATTTTAAACAGTGCACGCAACGAGTGGCCTTTCACAAGTGTTGACACAAGTCTTGAGTTTTAACTGAAAAACATCATTTCCAGTTTGATGATGAATTCAAGTGGTGCCCAGGATGCTATCTGGCACTCGCCCTTGCACTGCCCCAGCCACAACCACTGGCGCTGGCGCTAGGGCCTGGCATGCAGAACGTTGCTGTGCAGCCGACAGTATTTGCACAAAAAAGTTAATTAATTTAATGAAAGGTTCGCAAACTAGTGTAACAAGTTCAGTTGTCGTATAAGTACATTTGTAATTACATAAATATGGCATCCAAGGTTTGCCAATTTGTGTGCACTCTGTGCCTAAATGAAAGTATGAGCATATTGGCTTTGCAAATGGTCAGAGTGTATAATCAAGCATAATATAATGGGCAGTGATTTGTGTAGTCTAGTGTAACAGAAAAGGTAACCCTGATTAAAAACTAGGAAATTCTAGTTGGCTTTTTAAGCAAACAACTTTCTGTTCTTCGCAACTAACTAACGTAGCCAATCAGATCAGCTTTAAGCAGTAAAATTGCTGTCTTCTGCGACTTTCATGTCCTCAAACTCTAATACCATTAAGACATATACTATAATATAAAGATAACAGACTCTTTCATATTTGGAATGCCAATTTCTGCCATTTCATTTTGCTCTTAACTATGATCCATCATTCTCTTAGCTTTATATGCCACTTCTTACATTCATCTAGCACTTCCATGCCCAACCTTTATGTAAAGCCCTCTTCGCTGAAAAAGAAACATGTCTCGGCCTTTACGCACACCTGTAAAAAAAAAGATTAAATAGATCTTTGTTTGGTTGATAGCTGATATTTGTTTCGTTTGCAGCTCTAAGCTATTGTGCTGTTTGTCTTAAATGTAAAAGATACATATTTTATTTTATTATTATTATTACTTTACACATAATCTTATAAAATAAATTAATATTCATCCTTTGGTAGCTTTATCAGTATAAATACGCACATACAGACATACAAATATATGTATAAGGTTAAAAATAAATTGGTAAAAAAATGTATACAATCGTCGCACTCAAATACATACTATACGAAGATTCTTTTGAAATGTACATTATTATAATATCTATGTATTGTGTGTGTGCCTGTGTGTGTGTGTATGTGTGTGGGTGAGTGTGTGTGAGTAAACTCAGCTGCATTTTTCTTACGAGTATATTCAATTCATATTTAATCCTCTATATTTTCCGACAACTTATGTAGATCTGAATAGTTTAATATGGCGCGATGTAGGAACTCGTATTGTGCCTATAACAAATCAATAATATATTAGTTTTGCTTGATGTTTATACATTATGCATTATACGAGTATATATACTTACGAATGAATTTAGAAGTCCTGGTCGCTGAGATCGCAATTTTCTTGTTGTTGAACATATATCTACACTCTTTTCCAATCTAAGGTGCTGAACCAAAATGCACATAGCAACAAAAATTGAACTTCGATCAGTGCCCAAGCTGCAATAGAGAATACAAATTATTTATAATTAGCAAAGAACTTATAATGAATATTAGTAATAAATTACCTGCAATGAACTGTTAGGGGAGATCGACAACCAATGTTTTTGTGACTCTTATAATGCTTGTGTGCTTGGTCTACCAGCTCAATAATGCCCCGACAGACTTCAGGAACTTCTCCATCGACAGTGGGCCAACCATTATACTGGAATTGAGTCACCTTAAGAGTATCGTCGATTTTGCAATTCGTTACATAGAACTCTCGACGAGTGTAATACGGACAACTTTCACTATGTACGTATTTTACGAGTATTTGATCATATTGTATTTCATCATCAGCCCAATAACGTGGACATTTCCTGGGACCGTCTCCAATCTTAAAAATAATTGTCACATATTAATTAAATGAAATAAAGTCAAACTGCATAACTTTTTACATACTTCGGATATCATAATCAATGTGGAAACACTTTGCTCAGATATCATTCTCCAAAAATCTCCAATTGTGTTCTCCATAGGATCTTGTGCAATTATAAATGATTCGCTATTATCGTAACCCTCAATGAAAGAAGCATTTATATAGGTTGAATTATCGTTCGTTGGTATGGGACTTAGAATGACCTGGAAATAATTAAATATAGATTAGTTTACTCAACATCTCAAGTCATTTACTAAGTCATTTGCATGCTTACTCTATTACGGTCGTATGGAATAATTTCATGGCATCTATTTTTAAGCATATTCTCCTTAGTTTCGCCTACGCTGCAAGACTTATTTATCTCATCCGTTGTGTTAACAAGTTTCTAAAATGATAAAAGAAAAGAAATCAATTGAATAATTATATTTAATTGACAGACAAATTTTTGCACAAACCTCAAACTCCAGTTCTAGCAAGCATTTTCCGTCATTTGGCTTGAATTTTAGGTTCTCAATTGTCGATGGCAATAAATTCAGTAGTATGTCCGTGTTTCCATATGTAGCAGTGTCCAACAATGCTCGGTATAAGAAAATGTATTGTTTCTGTAATGAAGTTATAAGTAAATGTATTTAAAAATATAAAAAAGTAGCAGTGAGCTAGGCGAGAGGAAACAATTAGTTAGTCTTCATTATCGTAATATATCTGCTATATATCAGCCATAATATGTAACATTATTTTGACTATTATCATGTTTATAATCTTTATATAATATTCATCATTATAGTCTTCAGCTTTAGCTTCTTCATCTTGACTTCTTTATGATTTTTATAATCGTTATCATCATCATATTATATAATATATATTTTATGATCATCATAATATATTATTATATAATATATATCTTATGATCCTTATATATGTGATCAGCATAATCATGCTCACCATCATTAGCATTGCCTTTATCATTACTTTCTTCACCATTGTCAACATATATCATAATACACAATAACATCATCATAATCATAATCGCTAAGCTTGATCATCTTGTACATCATAATTATTATAACTATTATTCTAATAATTATAAAATATTAAATATTATTAAATATTTTAACACTGCACTACGTCCGACCAGCACCAAGTGAGAGATGTGACTGAACAAGAGCTGCAGCTTCGTTGCCTTTTTATAGGCGACGCAGTTTCACTCAAAGTGGAGCATGAGCACTCATTTGCTCATTTGCGGAGTGAGAAGAGTATATTAGTTTTATGAGTTGAGTAACATGAAATTGAAGATCGCATAACAGACGAAGACGCACTGACAGACGCACATGGCCAGATCCACTGAAATCCTACTTCTGAACAAGAATATATATATTTTACATGATCAGCAATGCGCCCAGTTCTCCCAATTCTACAGTTTTATATATTTTACTCATTATAATGATCTCATATTTATGTTGATCAATTAGAGTAAATATATTAGAAATATTAACAAAGCCAACTCACCAATGATTGGACCAAAAAGTTACGCTGATGACGTAAATCGCACACAGTATTAAATATGGATACCATATTTTCCTCCTCCAACTGTTGCACAAGAGAGTCCAATGCGACTAGAGTACCTGTTCGGCCGACACCTGCGCTGCAGTGCACCAAAATTGGACCTCTTTGCACCGAGTACACTGAATTGATTTGACGTATAAACTTGATAATGCCATGTGGATGTTCGGGCGCCATAAAATCCTTCCATGTAAGATAATGATATTGAGTGATTTGCCTGTGGTCTTCCTCATCGCCGATCAGATTGGACTTTGTGATATCTAGCGATCGTATAATATAGTCTCCAGTCTTGCGTTCAGCGGTAAATTTAACTGAGATGTCGCCAAACTGCTTGGAATCGAAAACCTTTTCTGGCCAATATTTGGCGCATTTCGATTTATTATATTCCTCCAGATTTGTCAGCATTACAATTATCTCTAAATGTTGTTCCCAAATCATACGCCAAAAGTCGCTTATTGTGCTCTCCATGGGACCTTGAGCGCAGATAAATTTCTTCCTCTCCTTATAGCCAATGACAAAATTGGCATTTATATAATCCGTACTTTGGTTTCCATTCATTGGCGATAGCTTAACTCTAGTTTGATCGTAAGCTTTAATATCTGGATATCTGTTCTTGCAAGCATTCTCTTTCATGTCACTATTCTTGGTCGTTCGATCAGTAAAGCGATTGGGTAACATTTCATATTCCCGTAAGAAACCATAGTCCGTATCCTTATGACGATTTTTATAGGCACTAACTAAATCTGTTTTATGAATAGGTCCAGTATCGAAGCCTTTCTGATTCCCAGACCCTATGAACTGGCTATGATTGTTGATTCGACGTCTAAAAAGAGTTCTGAAATTATAATTTACAAATTATGAGTTCAAACAAATTATAATTGAGGTAAATCAGTTGCAAATACCTTAAGGAATCTCTTAAAGTTAATGTATCTTCGTCTGGCATTGCGTTCTTAGTCTTCTGATGATGAACAATCCAGAATATAATGAAAATCACAATCAATCCTAACGAAATAGCAGCGGCCTTAATGCCAATATTCATATAAAACTTTGAATCATCCAGGGAATGTATTTGTTCTGCTTCAGTCGCAGGTGTCATTACATCAAAGTAATCACTGTAAGCCATAAGAACCGTACTTCCAGATCGAACTATAATAACAAGGCATGTTATTTAAATGTTCTTATTTAGTGTATTTCTAGATGACACTTACCTATAATCTCTAGGAAGCCAGTGTAATTGGAATTTATGTCTATTTCGCCATCGTATATATCTCCAATATTATTAGGATTACTATTATTTGTGTCCTCTTTTTCAATGCCAACTGTGGGATTTCGTCGTATTCTCATTCTACTTCCTAAAACCTGTATGGCCTGTTCCGTTAAGTTTCCACCTTTAAGTAATTGTTCTTTTTGAGTCTCTGCTGGGGTTGGGGCGGAATCTAAAACAAATAAGTTGACAATTCAAAATTAATTATGATTAACCAAAGTCTGCATAGATTATAGATTCATCTCTAGTCTCGATCTTACCTATTTTCAAGGCACTTTCCTGTTTTCTTAAAAATGGTGCACCATCTAAGCATTTGCGACAGATATTATCGTTGTCAATGAGATCTTCTGGCTTATTAAGGAAACGCATTTCGTCTCCCAAGAATATTTCCGATCTAAAGTATCGATTACTCAGCATTTCAGCTATATATGCATAGTTATTGGTCTTATTATTATTATTGTGTACTTCATTGTACGTAGCCACGTTCAGTTTCTCGGGAGCGGGCAGTTCGTTGTTGCCATTAGTTATTTTGACTAGATAGAGCCGATAGCAGCAGATAGGTCCATTCCTTTCGCTAACCTTCGGTATATATAATTTTAAAACATATTTTGGCCCATTCTTAACCTTTGTCCACATCGTTTTGCCAATTGTTTCGGGCGTCGAAATTGGCATAAAACAATTCACAACGGCAGCTTCGCCATTTTTCTTATGCCTCGTAATTGCGGAGACTGTCGCAGTGTAATTAGTATTAGGACTAACGCCTTCGTAGATCGTTTTATGGCTGGGTTCATCGACTCTCCGGATTTTGGGGCCCCATTTCTTCGTTAACATTTGGCCCTCTTGATTATAGTAAGTGTAGTTTCCCTCGAGGATTATCAAGTACGAAATGATCTTGCCATTCGGAGTTTGGGGTACGCTCCAGCTGAGAGAGATCGAATCCAGGCCGGAAATGTTCTTATTATGGCAATGTATTTTTAGATTAGTTGGTTTCGTTGCAACACCATCCATGGTTGTGCCATTAACTTTCTCTGACCATGGACCGCAGGTTTTGGTCAGATCGCTGCATGCTCGCACTTGAAACTCGTAGTCCGTGGCGGTCTTCAGTTTGTCAAACATATATGGCAAGTTTCTCGAGTTTTGTTGATGAAAAGCTTTCTCAATCAATTTCGGCACATCCCCCGCTTCGGAGACGGTCAATTCATAGTATTGAATATATTCAATAAGTTCCTGTGAAGGAGCATCCCAGCCTATGGTAATTGTCGAAGCTGTGCTGCCAGTTGTTTCAACCTTTGGTATGAAAATTGGATCATGATCCAAGGTAGTCACAGCAGATTGATACTGATTGGCTGTCCCATCGCCAATCGAGTTCTTTCCGGTTATGCGCAGATGATAGGTTGTATTGGGACTGAATGTATCCAAGACATATGATGTATAGTTGCCATTGATAATATCCTTATAATACTTGTATGTGGGCGAGCCTTCTTGTGAATACTGGATGAAATACTTTTGAACAGGATCATTGCCATCATTCACCGTCCAATTCAAGTATATTTTGTTAGCGCCAACAGCTTTTACATAATCAATGCTGATCTGGGGCACCTCCATGACAAGCAACGTTATTTCCTTCGAAATGATCTCAGCCTCAGTGTCGCTATGCAGAACACACTTATATGTTCCATTCTCCTTCTTATAGACCTCTGTAAACTCCAGTGTAAAGTTCAATTGTGTATCGCTCAGCTTGTGTATGGAGGCAGAGGCATCTAGGAACGCCACAGGGCTTCCATCCTTAAGCCATTTGAGATGTTTGTTTGTCGTAACATTTTGCGGATATATCTCAAATACACAATATATAATGGCACTTTGCTTAATCTTTCGTTTTATGCTCTCAACGGTGCTTTCAATAATCCTCGGCTGAAGGAATGGCTGCAAGCTATATTCCGCGGAAGTATTTGTCACAGCATCTTTGCATGTATAATTCCCACTGTCCGATAAATTCACATTGCGTATGTAAAGTACATTCTTATACTTTGCTACATCATTACTTAAGATCGTATCGGCATTTTCTTCGGGAATTATTATATTCTCAGTTATTGTAAATCTGTAAATAATAATTTCAGAATAATTTAATAATATAAAATTAAAATAAATGATAACAAAGTTTCTTAAAGTTTTGCAACGGAACAAAAGATAGTGAAAGTTCTTAAGACACATGCCAAAGGGGTAAGGGAACAACAGTTTAATACAATAGTACTGAAATACCAAATGATTCAGCTATAAATCTGGTTTTTTGTTGTGCTTAAGAAACAGACTAAAGATTTCTAAAAGTTTTTGGCATGTTGAATTTGAATCAGAAACTAGAATAGCTCAATTACGTCAAGTTTTTAAGATAAGTCAAACGAGAGATTGAACATTTGATATATAAATATCTTCTCTTCAGAAAACCCTTTAAGTGTTTCTTTATCAGCAAATTATCTCATCTAATTGCCGATTTGGATTTGCAGCAAAAGCATGTTTCTTGGTTAGTAAATTCTGTTGGTTTGTGGTATTTAGCTAGATAGCTAATAGGCCAGTTTATTCTATATAACATACGTACCTTTTATCAAATTTATAATTGGTTTCATTATTAAATAACCAAATCGCAGGATTGTGTTCAGTCGCACACTCAAAAGAAGAATTCTTTCCAACTTCAACCCATTCTAAAAAGAGATAAAGTATGAATGTTAATATTAAATGTTAAATTAATATAAAATATTAAATAGTAAGGTGCTTATCCCCCTGGCACAGGCGAAGCTCTTATCGTTTTATTACTTATTCTCTAATAAATAAAAATAAATTTACAATCTATCAGACTGCTGCCATATGCTCCAACAAATCACAAATAACTTCAGTAACTGTTAAGATATTCTGATTGACGATAAATACAATCTGCTGAGCACCTCAAGTTCTTTTTATCTGCTCTGTCTCTGTCTGCAATCAACTCAACAATTTTTAGTTTGATTAGGGCTCATTACTCATAGCCAGCATAACTATTCTCTTGTCTTGCAAAGAAGAAAAACAGTTATACACTAAAAACATATATAAATTCTAAAATTTTAGTATTTCCCATCTACTAGTTGAGCCTACCCTTAAAAAATGTATTAAAAAAAATTCTTTGTCTGGTCTGCTGCTGTCGAAAGAATTTCATAGTCAACAACAAAAAACTAATAAAATACACATATTTATGTCTACAGAAGATAAAATTTGTATTATAAAGTCGTTGATTGTTGTTAATAATCGCATTTATTTACATATATTACAAATTTTGAACGTTTTGCAAGCGGCATATACACATACACACACACACACACACACACACACACGCACACACACACCTACATGCATACGCAAAAAAGTATGTATGTATATAAAGGTGTATAAACTTGTATACAGGCATTTGTGTGTAGAGAGTATACAAAAACAAAACACAAATGTATTGTAAAAAAAAAAAACAATAATCTGGCACATTGTATGGTCAAACCTTTATGTCAATAGTAAATTTGTTATTAGTTTTCACTTTTACCTGTGATATTTCCTTGCGCAAATAAGTTAGTAAATAAGAAAAGTATAAGTATCACATAAGCATCTATTCGGTGTTCGTGAAAACACGCCATCGCCTTCTAACTATGCGGGCTCTTTTGAGTATTTCAAAGGGCACAAAGTCGTCCCTCTTCTTAAATATCAAATTCACTTTAGTACACTTTTATAGCCACATAATTACAAAATTATTTATGCTGCTAGTTTAGTTAATACTGGCTGGAATCTTTTTGGCACAGGCGATGTAGTGTTGGAAAACAGTTGAAAAAAAGTGTTCTAAGAAGTTATCTATCACACCCTTTAACTAAGAACAGCTATCTGCGATGTTGGAACGTGAGCGAAACTATCGAAACAAACATATCTGTATGAAGATGTTTTAATAACATATCTAATTTCTGATTGTTGTCTATTTGATCAATAAATGAATTAAATCAATATTTTTTCAATACTCTTAGTATTTAACTTAAAATTATATTATTTTGATTAAAATTTACCAACAATAGTTTGACGTTATCTTGACTACACAGAGTTGCAATTTGATATCGATATAAGTAGATGCGGCTTTAATATTTTATTCTTTTTATTGCCGGCGCAGCTCAGTTTGTATATATTTAATATTTGGCTAATAGTTGTGTCAATTTGTATATAAAACAAATACTAATAAATTCATTAACGTGCATTGAAATACAAATATTTCAAAGATGAAATTGGTGAGGTATGCGAAATCTGAATTGTATTGAATCTAGCATAAACATGGTTGCTATTTTATACGTATGTACGTATATGTGTACATGTGTGAATACAAATTAGCATGTGCAGTTAATCGTTTATTTGTATGTACAAGCATATTGTGATTAAAAAACAATATATCTTTCACAATTTTTAACAGTTATATGTATGCTTGCACTGTGGTGCACCCTTAGTGCCACCCGCAGTTGAGAATTACGAGGGAACTCAAGTAAATTTGGTTGTGTGTGTGAGTGTGTGTGTGTGTGTGTTTGTATGTGTGGCTTATGTCTAGGAATATTTTGAGCGCCAAATTTGAAGACAAAAGGATATAAAATAAAAATATATATATTAATACTTAGTTCTATATTAGGTATAGTTATAACTGAATAATAATTCATTAAGTATATCTCTACAATGACAGAACGTATATCAATTTTCAATTGAATAATATATCATCTATTATTTTCTAGATTTCTGATGAAGCTCAGTCATGAGACTGTAACAGTTGAATTAAAAAATGGTACTCAAATACATGGAACAATTACTGGAGTTGATGTGGCCATGAATACTCACCTGAAGAGCGTTAAAATGACCATCAAAAATAGAGATCCAGTCCACTTGGAGTCCTTAAGCATTCGTGGCAATAATATTCGATATTTTATATTACCAGACAGTTTGCCATTGGAAACGTTGCTTATCGATGACACGCCAAAGTCCAAGTCCAAGAAGAAAGACAGCGGGCGTGTTGGAAACCGTGGACGAGGCAGAGGCAGCCGTGGACGTGGAGGTCCAAGAGGACGTGGACGAGGCAGGGCTCCCGCTAGACGTTAAGTATATAGTGCAGAAAACGAACAGAAAAATTATGTATGAATAACAATTACAACTGCCCGGTACAAATAAAATTTGGGCAACTTTTGAAAAACAAAAACAATAAATAAAATTCGATACTTATGATATATATTTTGTGTTTGCCCAGCCAAGCCAAACTTTTGTATCAAAATAAATCTTACATTCTACTATATATGGCTACTTTTTTTTAAATATATTTTTCTGCAATTGTATTTGGAAAATAATAAAAAGCAACTGGATGTCACTCCAAATATCCTTAAAAATACGATTACTTTGCATTGTTATCGAAAAGTGTCGCACGGCAATTATACAATCCACAAGCACACATTTTGTATGCGATAGTTTTTGCGGTTAAATATTTTTACGCTCGCAATTTATGGTCACACTGTCTCTCAGTCAGAGTTCTTGTTTTTGTTCAACATTTTAAGTTTTCGTGTTTGCTGTTGAATTTGGGTATTATGCCACCCCCAAGACCAAAGGGGATAGGATTTACAACAGGGGTCACACCAGCTAGACCCAGTTCAAACACCCCCATGTCGGAGAGACAACAAATGGCTCTATTAATCCAAATGACAGCAACGTCCTCAACAGGTAAGCCAAAACATACAAATCTATGTGTTTATATGTACGCCGCTGTATATGTATGTACCTCTGTACGTGTGTAATTGCGTATAGGTACATACATACCTTACACTAGCGTATACATACAACAAATCTTTGAAGTAACACGCAGCTACCAAATATGTGGGCGTAAATTGCAGTTAAAACTAACAAATAAATACATTTACGTGCAATAACATTTATAACTGTGTGCGTGTGTATGTGTGTGTGTGTGATTAGCACAAATTTGGAATGTGATCTCATTTTTCTTTCACCAGCCCTACGAACTTTACTGTTACATGAGTGGCTGCCATAGATAACGCCCAATGGAGCGAGTTGCCTAGTGCCATGCCTGATGTACCATTCTGATTTTTCTTTGCATACGAACATACATACAAACGTTAATTGTGTGTGCCGTCTCATATGTGAAAGTGTATGTGTATGTGTGTATATGTGTATATGTATATGTATTTGTAAGCCGTATAACGAAAATGTCCTCCACATAGTAATTAGGGTGGGGTTATTTTATATCCTTAGAAAAAGTATTTTGTCACGAAATGTGCGAGGCATAGAAGGACACCTTACTGGCTATATAAATATATATATACAAATATATATATGTATATGTATATGTATGAATGATACTCTACAGTCGTGTCCATATAAATATGTCCATCTCTTCACTTGAATAGCTACTAATGAAATTTGTATTTTGCTTTTGGTTTTCTCTTGGATGCAGAAACATCGCGTACGCATTCAAAGAAAAATGATAAAAAAGGTGATGCAGATGTTGAAGAAGTCAATGCCACGGATAAGCAGTTAGAAATTGTGAATGAAACCAAGGAGAAGCCAGCCGCCACAGAGGATTCCAATTCAGATGGTAAAAATGCTGAACAAAATATAGCTCCAAGCGTGACAAGCACAAAGCGAAGTTATTCGGATGTTGAGGAAGACTTTGAGGAACATGGCGACGACATAAAAAAGAAGAAACGCAAAGATTTGGATAATTTGAAAGACTTGAAAACCACTTCACTTAAGATATCATCGAAGCTGGAGAAAACCTCAAAGTTGGCGTCCACCAAAAACTCGCCCTCAGGTAGTAAAATAAGTACGACAGTTGCTGACAAAGAGCTGGAGGTGAGCAAGACTGTGGACATTGAAAATGAAACAGAAGGCAGCGAGGATTATAAGAGCAATGATAGCTCATATAATGGTGCCTTGAAAGTGCCACCATTGAAGATTGTAATACCACAGCAGAATTGCTCGATCGACACGGATGGTAATGTGCTGCGTACTGGGAAAGTAGCTGCATCGCGGAGTGCGGCGTTGCCCTATGTTGTCAGCTCCAATAGTGATTCGATTGACACGGTGCTATCCAATCAATGTCTGAGTCCACATGAGAGTCCACAGAAAGTGAATATCGCCTGCTCGACCATTCTCGATGATAAGAATATCAAGCTGTTTAATGACGAAAAGAATCTAAGGGTCTTGCGCAGCTCCTATCGAAGCGGCGTCACAAGCGCTGAACGCAGCTCGAACAACTCCTCCCCGCAAATGCAGAGCAGCTCCCCATCGCCAGCCTCGTCGAACCATGCCAATGACAATGCTGATATCAAAGGCTCGTACACAAATATGACGGCGAGTCCCATACAACATAACCAATTCGATCATGAGGTGTTACCGAATGTGCCGAGTCCTTCGACATCCTCGACGTCATCGTCGAAGGAGATCAATTCATCATCAAACGTTGAGCTGCATCCGCGTAAGCGGAAAATAAGACCCAAAAATAACGATGACAATTCGAAAAATTCTCATGCTGATAATTCGATGGCCTCTGGAGAATCCCATCCGCATGATTATCCCTTTACGAATGGTTTTCAGATGTTCTTGAATATTCGCCGGCAAGTGGAAAGGAAATGGAAGAATCTGTATCCTGTTAAGCCTAGGCCCCCTCAGGGCTACAACGACTATCTGCTCACGAAACGTACTTATCTGTTAAATGACAATGTGACGACGCCAGTAATCGAAGTGCCCGATGTGATTCCCGAGAGTATGCGAGACTTTTACATGCAGCAAGAGAAAGCCAGGCGAGATTTGTCCGACGAGCACACAGTGGAAAGAGAGAAACTCTGTTTGAGTGTAGAGCAGGAGATCATCCGGGTACATTCGAAGGCCGCGCGAAGTATATCTGGCCAAGCTGCTCCCTATTCCGTTTGTACGTTTCTGAAAGACGATGAAATCTATAACATGATTACGCCGGAGCAGGACGAAAAGGAAAAGAGCGCACGCTGTCGTTTCAATGGGCGCTTGCTGCTCAGCTGGTTACAGGACGTCGACGACAAATGGGAAAAAATAAAGGTGGGCCTAACTAAAACATATAATAAAATAAAATAAATGCTAATGCTTAACTTTCGTTGACAGGAATCCATGGTCTTGCGACAGCATAACGAGGCGGAAAGTTTGCATGCAGTTCAAGTTATGGATTGGAATATGTGTTTAAAGCGACAAAGATTGTGTGATTATATCTATGAGCCCTGCATAGATAAGCTTCATGTACCCATCGTTTATGTGGGCGAAGACTTTGATACGTTGCCAGCATAAAACTGGGCTCGACTCAATCCAATCTGCACTTGCAATACTTTATGAGTATCTAAAGAAAAGAGATGTATGAAACTTGTGTCCACTCTTTTTGCCACTGACAAGACGAATGTATAAATAAAGAGCACTTGACTACGTTTTTGCTAAATAATTCGTTTTTTATTATTAATAACAAAATAATATATCTTTCCACATAATATATCCAAGCTTCAGCGACGCTGCGCTTATAAATTGTTTTAGTTGCTTAGCCAATAATAAATACAATTTAATTTTTCATAGACTTCTCAGTTTGGATATTGTTTACTATATATACATAAATGTATATATAATATTTGTCTATTTTATTTCGTTGTCATATTCTGTAAAATATTTTGTGCAAAGCTGCCCAACTCCTAAAAAAAGGTATAAAATCAGTTTAGATTGTTTAACAAATAAATCTTTTGTTACTTACTTCACAAGTATCCAATAAAGCCTTATTATTAGTTATTTGCTTAAGTATAATTTCGGCATTTGCATTTTGATCTCGGGTAGAGCTCCACTTGCAGCTCACCGAGAGTGCAGAAAGTGCTCTTAGAGTGGCTTCCAATTTGTCATCATATTCGTTCTTATTCTCCAGATTATTCAAAAGAATTGAGACTGCGTTTTGCTTGTTTATATGATCTATAAATATAAATTATATATATAGATATATAAAAATATGACTTTAAATTGTATTTCTCTTACCTCTGATTGAGTTCTCACGCGAAGCTAAGGATCCTATAAGAAAGGCAGCCTTTATGTAAACCGATTTATGACCAGACTTTAGGCAAGCCACCAGGCTTTGAATTCCCTTTGTGCCCAGAAACTCTTTCAGTCCGGGTGGAAAGTTTTGTATCAACGATGATATGGCAAAAATGGAGCCTCTAGCCACATCCTCGTCGGCATCGTTCATGGTTGAGGTAAGCACAGGAATTATATGTTCCTTATAAAAATAGTTTTGGCAAAACTCATTGTTCTGAGCCATTTCAGCAACAATATAAATGGATTGTGGTCTCAAATTACTATCCCGAGCTCGAATATACTGCAGTAACACGGCGGCGCCTCCGATTTTAACAAATGAATTTGCTAAATCAATGTCATCGATCTTATCTCTAATTAAGTCCAGACTATAAATTTTCTGCTCAGTAGTTGTCGAATCAGTTCTTAAAATTAATAAAGCAGTTTCGAAATCATCTCCCGTCATGGCTCTCAGAGCGCTTTGTAGGAAATCGATTCTCTGGAATGAAAATAATAAGAAATCAATACTCAAATGATTATTATATGTGTAAAATGAAATACCCGGTATTATAGCATTCCACAAGTGCAGATTTGCTATATATGTATATATATTACCTTTTCATCCGTTTGATTTGGATTTGGATTTGTATTTGTTGCTTCCTCATCTTTTCCAGAATGTTCAACGGCCAATCTAAGCAAAGCCTGCGATAAAACAAATGATTAGCTAATCGCTGCACAACTAGTAGTTCTATTAGATCGAACCTCTAAATTTTGTTTTGGCTTGGCCGAGCTACGCTTGGAGTCCATATTAATTACTGATGTAATAATTTAGAAGGAATTAAAGAGTTGCAAAAATCAATTGCTTGTGTTTATGACTTGGAATCATAATATAAACATGTGAGGCGGTGTATTTATAAGAGATGTGTGCACTTCGATATAAACAGTAACTATCGATAGGTATAACTATCTAAAATTACTGAAATTGTGTTACTAGCAACAGTGTTGAAAATTACCAATTCATATTTAACTGACAATTGTTGATGTTGCCACCTCCCTCAGTTAAATGCAATGTCAACCAATTAACAGCATGTTAAAGTGCTCGTTAGCTTAATAGACCTCAATACAACGATCTATAAAGTGTTTGACGTTGATGCAGCTGAATCAATATCAATATCAATATCTATTTTGAAAAAGAAGTAGATAAGATAGCATTGACACGCCTTGAGTTACGTCAGCATGCAATAATCAGCATAACGCAATTAAACGCCTTTAAGATTTATATAAACAATATTTATATATTTAATTGGGAACATAATTACATACATACATCATATGTATAAATATATCAATCAAAAGTACATTGCCTCATTGCAGTAACAGAATACAAAAATACAATATATAAATTACAGGAATATTATAACAGAACAATTGTTGTTTGATTTAAAGCCATTTTGGTAGTTTATTAAATTCCTTATTGACCAGCAATCTGTAAGCGAATAAACCAGGTTATTAAAGTCTATCAAGATTGATATATGATTCGCTTTTCACTTACAACAACTAGATGGCCGCTCTTATCACGCACGACGCCGGGCTCGGCGCCGGTCTGAAGCTCTATGACACCACCCTTGCCCTTAACCACATTGTGCTCCAGTCTAAAAGGGGAATCATAAGGTTAGATTCATAAATGGAGTCGACTTAAGATTGATTTGATACTTACGAAGCTCTGTCCACGATGGAGACGATATCGGCTGTGCCCACGGTGTCGATGATGTAGGTGCTAAACTCGATGACGTGCGGAATGATTAAGATCAAGTCGCCTTTGTCCTTTTTCAGCTCCAGTGGTATCCGAATGACCATGAGGTCATCGTTGTGGTTCGTCAGGGTGAAGTCGATCTTCTCGAGGGGCAGGCGATGCTTCTGCTTGTAGCTCTTGCCATCCAGCACATAGATAGCCTTGTTGCTCAGCAGTATGAAGCGCTCTCGCGACTTGTAGCCGTGTCTATCGAACTTCGTGCAGGCTGATTGATATTTGAGTTGTTCGCTGCCAAAGGTGCTGGCCACGAAGTCGTTGACACGCTGTATGTGCTCCTGGCTGATGCGATCGCTCTGGAACCAGGCGGGCACACTACTCGCATAGTTGTTCTTCTTGCCCTTGAAGACCTTCTCGGCCAGCACCTTCAGCTCGAACTGGCGCTTGCGCTGCTGCGTCAGCTTCTGGCGATAGATGCGCGCCAGGTGCAAGCGATGCAGGCGATGCAGATAGGTGGACGCCTCCTGGCAGTGGCCAGGCGCTGAGGGCCAGCTCTTGTCGAGCACCTTGGTGGGCAGCTCCTTGGCCAGACGCAGCAGCCACATTCGCTTGGCATTGGCAATGAAGTCGTCGTTAAAGCCATTGGGCGGATCGTTGCGCGTGATGAAGCCCTTGATGAAGGCGCGTATCTTATCCGCTGCCTCGCGACGCTGCTTGGCCGCCTGCTGGGCCAGACGCCGGCGGCAGTAGCTCTGCAGCACAATCACCTGGGCGCGCAGCTGCAAATACTTGCGACGCTGTATCCGGCCCTTCCAATGGGCCTGAATGATGGCAGCAATGTCGTGCTTCTTCGCCTGGTAGGCGTCCTCCGTGTCGAAGAGCGTGCGTGGCCAGCGTATGAAAAGCTTCGTCTCGCCCAGCTTGAACTGGTCGCTATTGTAGCCCAAATCCTTGACGAGCAGCTGGACACCACCCTTGGCGCCACCGGCACCCTTGTAGTTGGGCCACGTGGACTTGCTGAGGCATTTGTAGCGCTCCAGGAAGAGTTCATAGCCGCGCCTATAGGCAAAGCCAGCACGACGCACGCGCAGATTCTCCATGAGGCCCAGATACTTGACCTGATGCAACACCAGCTGATCATCGAAGATGCCCGGCGACTGCAGATCGTTGGGCTTGATGCAGCGTATATAGCTGGGCTCCTTGCACATCAATATATCCATAAGATTATTCAGCGAGGATTTGAACTGTGAGATGGCCGTGTCGGGTCGCTTCTTGCTGCTCAGCTCCGACTCTGGGAAGCAGGAGCGGACAATGTTGTTGCCCGACTTGCTCAGCGTTTCCTTGAGATCGCGGAATAACAAGTCGTTGTTCTTGTCCAAGAAACCATTCACGCTGTAGGTCACCTCGCCGGCATAGTGCACCAAACGGAACTCGTCGCGTCCCATAATCTTTTGCACATGAATCGGTGCCTTCTCGTGGCACACATAATGACGATGCTCCGCCAGCTTCTGGGTGAGCTTGTCGAGGAAGGTGCGATCGGTTGGCTCACCCGGACGCAAACACTCCTCATCCAGTATGGAAATAATACCCTTATGCTTCTCCTCAATCAGATTGCAAATGACCTTGTTGTCGAAATACTCCACTGGTATCCACTCGATGCCTTCCCTTCTGTACTCATCCTGCTCGGATTTCAGAGTCAGCTCAATGAACAGCTGCTGCAGCTTCTCGTTACAGAAGTTGATGCAAAACTGCTCAAAGTTGTTTGTCTTGAAGATCTCAAAGCCATAGATGTCTAGAATGCCCATGACATTGTTGCGAGCACCGCGCGTTTCCTTCGCCTGCAGCGAAATGTTGAGGCGCTGCACCAGCCAGGAGAACAGGCGATCGTAGACGGCCTTGGCCAACGCATCTCTGGCGTAGATGGCCAGCTCCTGGTTCAAAGGGGAGGTAACCACGTCGCCTCGAGCATCAATGGTGCGATGTGTCAGAGCTGCGCCCAATTCGCTGGCATTGACGCCGAGCAGACGCGACACAGTGACCACCAGATCGCGACTATTCACCTGGGCATTGCCCTCCTCCTCGTTGAAGCCAATGTTGCCCAGATGCAATATGCTGGCCACAATGGCAAAGATCTCGCGCTGTTCATTCGCACTAAAGTCGATCACACTCAATGCCTGCTGCACCTGCTTGAAGTTCTCCACATCATTGATGCTGTTGACGCTGCCCTTGACCTGATCAAATAAGAACAGTTAGTGGGAAACTCTGCTTGACTATGAATGTTGTAGCTTACGCCATCGGTCAGATAGTTGTAGCTGTCCAGAGTGCGCTCCAGGTTGAGCTCCTGCAGCAATGTGGCATCTGCGCCCGCCAGCAGCTGATAGAAGATGTGGAAGTTACGCTCACCGCCCGTCTGGGCAACCACTCGCGACTTCTCCAGCAAATAGTTCAGAATGTTGCCGCCAATGGGCGTGCCCTTGTAGTCGAACTGAATGTCCATGTACTTGCCGAAGCGGGAGGAGTTGTCGTTGCGGTTCGTCTTGGCATTGCCAAAGGCCTCCAGCACTGGATTGCTCTTGAGCAGCTTATCCTTGACGCCCTCCACAGTGGTCTGATGGCCAGAACAGGCGGCAATATATTGCAGCACCTTCTTGGAGGCCTCCGTCTTGCCGGAGCCACTCTCACCCGAGATGAGCACGCACTGGCCGCGATTCTCCTCGATCAGTGAGCGGAAAGCGTTGTCCGTCACAGCGAAGCTAAAAATTGAATGAGGATTATATTTGATACTCTAGGATACTCTAGGATTTGCCACTTACATGTGGGGTGGCATCTCATAGAAGTGCTTATTCTTATATTCCTTGATGTGGGTCTCTGAGTAGATGGGCAGCTGCTTGTAGGGATTCACAGAGATCAGCACCTGACCAATGTAGGTCTGTAAAGAGATTAGAAATATTTAGTAAAACAAAAACTTGTGCAGCTTTATGGACAAGTTAAACACTTGAAAGTTCTTACACAGATCCAGCATCCGGTCTAAAAATTGAGTGCAATATTTTAGAGCAGTGGATGCGTGGTAAGAGTTACGAAATAGAGATAGAGATAGGGATAGAGACAGTTACAGATTATACAGAAATTGTGAGAGATAGTGAGAGAGAGAGAGAGAGAGAGAGAGAGAGACGGAGGAGAGCAAGGCAAAACATACATAGATGAGGTTCTCTTGGAAGCGCTTCTTCAGATTGTCAATAAATGCAGCTTCGCTCTCATAGTTCTCGAGCAGCACAAAGTCCTGAACGCCCGCACGATCGCGTTCGTGCAAACCCGTCTCCATGTTGGGTAAAGGTTTAAAGCTAGAAGTCGAAAGAGTTCAGATCAGTTTAGTTTCATTGGTTTTTTGTAAGGTTTAAAGTTAAAAGTTAAAGTTTATAGAAAAACTCTTGATTAGGTAAAGTTCATAGTTAAAGTTCAAATTGTTTAGTTTTTGAGCTAAGTATTGGATGAAGTTTATGTAATATTTATAGCAGAGCTAAAGATCAAGTTGTTTGTGTGAAAATATCGAAATGATTAAAGATAAATAAAGTTCTTAGGTTCATTTTGTGTAAGGTTTATAGCATGCAGTTCAGGCCAGGTTGAGTTGAGTTTATAGCAAAACTTCAGATTGCTTAAGTGTTGTATGTAAATTTCTGGGAAACATTTTCAAGTGCTTAACAAAAACTATTTCTAGCTAAACGACCTGAGGTCTGTTTAATCACCTGGTTATTTGGTAGGGTGAGATTATAAAAACCTCTTACACAAGAGCCCAATCAAAGGCTAATTGATAAGATTTCTTGTGTAAAGAATTTATAGAGCTTCAGCCAATAAGGAAAACTAAGCTAAGACTCTAAACATTTGACATAAATACTATATAGAAGAAAATTAAAATTAAGGCTAATTATCTTAGTAATATATTTATAGATATATTATGCATAAAACGTAATATTTAATGGCTAGCATTTCTAGCCATATTTATATTTATAGAGGTGAAGTAGGCCAGGTGCAATTCGCATTCTGTTCTTATCAATGTCATATATCATATCACTGGAAATGCCTGGGTTATTGGGTCTACAGTTTATTTGGTCTTGCGAGCGCTAACAAATCTAAGAGCGTCGATTACGCAATTGCTTTATTGGTTCCCATTTCGATTCCATTGTCGGATTATGTATACCCCCTATAAATATATATATATATTTATATATAAAGTAGATTGGCTAAAGGTATAGGTAGGTGCGGTTGCTCTTTGACGGAAATTGTTAAGCGATTGCCCGATATTGATAGCCTGATGTAAACACTTTAAATTTGACAAATTGACACAGTGATGAGCTGCACTTCGAGTGGGTTCTTAGACAGACACGACAACAGCGCCAATTATTGGCCTAGATAAGTCGCAATTGTTGTACCTGGCCATTGTGTTGGGTTTTTCTGTATCCTTATGAATTGACTCGACACTGTTTACTCTCAGCACTCGCACATATTCCGCACATCGACGACTGCGTTGGCAAACTAACACAATCCGCCGTTGGCAATAGCGTTTTAACCATCAATATTCAATTGCCATCGTTGTTGGCGCTGTCGGACCAGCTTGTTTGCCAGTTATCAACGATTTAGCTACACGGAGAGCACTTCCCAAGAGCCGCAATGGCCCAATCAGCCGCGATTAGATAGTGCGTTTGCGTTCTGCCACCTCTATTTGAGCAACTCACAAAAATGTCGCCTGTACCTAGAACATATTATATATATATACAATATATATATAACATAGTGAAGATCTGTTGAGACTTGATTGTGAAGATGACTAAGTATATGACACAATGATGAGCTCAAAACAAACTCAGTTGCTGATAAAGTATGCTAAAATTGTAGGCCATCACTGCGATCACTTGCAGAGTGATCTGCGTAGAGCTAGCTGTGAAGATGCCACATAGGGTTGAGTTTTATCCCTTTAGTTTCATTCCACTATGATGAGTTTTAATCAAAAGCTTGAAGGATAATATAGCTATCAATTAGCGATCGCTTATCAGAGAAGATCTGTGTATTTAGTCGAAATGAGAGAGCGGTAGAGACTCAGATATTAGACATCTAACTCAGCTGCTATATATTAATTACACTGAACGATCACAGCAAACACTTGGATCCGAGATGATCTGTCGTTACTCGATTACTGTGATCAGAGACGATCTATTGAAAATTAGTTTGTAGCTAGATCGAGTACTGCTGACACAAGAATTAGTTGTAGTTCAACTCAGATGCTGACGATATATATTTTAGTGCATAGCAAACCCTGTGATCGCTATGATCAGAGACGATCTACAGTAGAGTAAGCTAAGAAGAACGCAAACTGTAGCACAGAGAACCAACAACTTGACTTCTAATCAAAATCAAGCTCAGACAGAGTCATAGCAATCACTGCGATCGCGTCACTATGATCCTCGAAGATCTTTGTCGAGTTAGATGTGAGAATTGCGAGTCACTGACTCAGAGTAAAACACACATCAAATCAAAGCAAAGTCAATTGCTGATAAAGATATTTAAATGTTGAACGATCGCGTTGATCACGTTGCGACTGCCTCACAAACACTGGAAAATTGAATTGCCATCGTCTGAGCTGCACACTGAGTAATTAGTTCGATTGCCTTAGGCGCCATTACTGAAACTGCAGCACGGCACTCGGTCCATTTAACGCTCTTATCAGTCAGTCTTCGAGTACTCAGTTTGTACTACATTCGATTTGTTTCAATGCTGCTTTTGTTTCGCTGACGCGTTCAGTGGGAGCTATTTGCACTTGTCAGCTCCAGACAAATGCATGTTTAGCTAATTACACAATGTGTTTGACCTGACATATATAATATATGTATATAAATATATATAGACATGTTCCATAGCCATATCCAAGCACAGCTGAAACAATAATATTTGATCAATTTGTCACATATTTAGCTTGGTGCACGTTATTGACGGAGATATGTCAGCAAATGAAATTCAGTAAAGAAATAATTGAAGAGTTTAGGTAGATGAAGGGTATATAGACTTAAAGAGTAATTTAAGTCAATGCAGGTTTACAAACTTAGCTCTCAGACTGGACTGGAATCATAGCCCGAATCCATAAACAATTTTTTATTCATTCACATTTTATGACTCTTCAAGCAGATGACTTTCATTTCTGTATTATTTAGAAAAGTTTTAATCGGAGTCTAGCGACAAATTCAAATAGTTCGTTTCCTTATCTTCTCATAATTTCTCTGGCAATGCCCTATCTCTTAGCTCTTATCAATTGTTGTTTGAATGAAATTATATAGCTGCCTGAAGTTATGCCGCACTTTTGCTTGAATCAAATTCTTGATGTCAACGACACTTGCTTGGGTAGTTTATTTTTTATTTGGAGCCAGCTTTATGTGCACCCAAGTTCCTTACGCAAATCGTGTAGATGAAAATGTTCTGAACTGGTTTGTGAGCCATTAATCTGATATTGACCTCAGTGGGAAAACTCGTCAGCGGCGACGAGGGTCAATTATAAACGGACCATAAAACTAAAACAAGTAAAACAGCTCTAGTCAGGTTAACACCGACTGGCTAGATACCCTGAAAAGTTAGCTTTATAGACTTCAAAAAGTAAGTCAAAGGAGGAAGAAGCGGAATGATGATCGGACAGACAGCTAGACTCCAGTATACCTAAAGGATTTGACTGTGTTTACTCCCCCCTGTTACATACATTTGCACAAAAGTCTTATACCCTTTACAATGAGCTCAGGGTACAAAAAAGACAAACAGTCAAAAGAAACTCAACTCAACTGAGGGTCCAAAACGAGACTCGACAAATGACGTAATTTGTGTAGAGAATGGGCTATTGAACTCCGCTGAACTAGCCGATGGCAGCGTCTGATCGCTCAGCGGAGATTACTTGAATGCATTCAGTTTCAAATTTGATCGAAGACAATAAACTCTCAATTCATATGCAAATTAGAGTCTGATCTTATTAGCCACATCAACTAGAGAACAGACGTGAACGCACCAGATCAGGTAACTAAGAATAGAAGTGGGGATCGAGAGAAAGCAAATGGTGGGCAGCCTAAATTGGGGTCTCTGATTCGATTTGGGGAATGGATGCATCAAATATTCTAATGAGAAAACCGTTAGCATAGAAAAGTCATAAAGATGCACTTTGCAACTGGTCGGGTTGGGTATATAAAGGTGGCGATGTTGCATCCAAGTCATATTACTCAAGCGATCATGGAACGCAGAGCATCTATACTCTGGATAGGTGAGTGAGCCAGGAACTTTTTGCTGGTTGATTGATCTCGATTGAAATTGTTCGCTCTGCAGTGCTTTTCTCGTTGCTGGGCAGTGCATTCACCTTCCAGGAGAAGTCGCCGCTGGTGCAGTCGCAGCAGGTGCAGGTGCAGCAGTCGCAGCAGCAGGGACTCAGTGGCAGTGCCAGTGGCAGCGGCAGCGGCATCGGCAATGTGGCGGATTCCGTTGGAACGACACGCAACATCGACGACCACATATTAACATCGATCGGTAAGGCTGGCTTCAAGCACTTTGTGGGCTCCAGCTCGGCGACTACAGCCAAACCGACAGTACAACATCAACACCATTACTATTATACTTCAGAGGACAACCAGCATCCTCGCCAGCACGGTTATCCCTGGGGCGGTTATCCTCATGTGCATCCGCAACCGCAGCGCCCCTGGGTGCCGCCATACAGTCAGTGGCCCTACGGCTGGGGTCAGTGGGGCGGCGGAGGTGGTGGCGGTGGTTATCCTGGCACTCCTGGCTTTCCGGGCACTCCTGGCTTTCCTGGCAATCCCGGCTATCCTGGTCTACCTGGTGCCGGTTATCCTGGCTATCCTGGCTATACCGGCTATCCACGCTATCCCGGCTATCCCAGCTATCCCAGCTATCCCGGCTATTCTATCTATCCTGGTTACCCTGGGTTTCCCTGGTATCGCTCTACTGAAAACGAAGAGCTCGACGAAGCCCAAGTGCAGACAGAAGTTGTACCGCGCTCCGCTCCCGGCAGCTACCAGGCACGTGTCTTGGCCTCCACGGGCAAGTCCAATAGCAATGTCTTGCCGCTCTACCAGTTGCTCAATCTGGCTCGCGTTTAACCCTTGACTAAGAATCGAAAGACCCTCACGAAATAAAAGAACAATTTTGAATCATTCGAACTGAGTTTTTGCTTAAGCAGCAATTGAAGATCTCACAAGATAAACAGAGACATATGTCTGTGAGAGTATGCAAATATGAAAAAACAAACTTCAAGTGTTGCAATCTCGAGAAATAAGTATGATAACATAACATATCCAGCCGGTATACTGTGAGTTATGCCAGCGGCAAATCGCGTCAATGGCCCCCACTTGGCGAACGTTGAATCGCTTCGCACTTAATGATCGTTAACTTCTCAACTCTTGAATAAAAACAAAAACAAAAAAAAAAAACCGTCCGAAACGCCTTCATTCAATTCGATGAATATATGAAAACGAAAAGCAAACAAAAAACTTGGGATACAATCTCGACTTGCTGACTCACAACACTGTCCACTGACGCACAGCGACTTTTTGGATCAGCAGCGACCAACAACAACTGAGTTTTCAAACATATTTTGCAAGTTATTTGGTGACTGATGTTGAACGCAATTTCAAATGCAAAAAAAAAGCTGGTTAAGAAATGAGACGAACAAAAACTTTGCATTTACCTCTTATTTTAATGGCCCACAAAAAGATGAAGAAAAAAACAGACTTTTTTCGAGTCTACTCGATTTGCAGTATTTCTTTGCTTCTTCTTTTTCTTTTTCAGTTACTTCCACGAAAAAAAAGCCTTAGTTGACACTTTGCTTGCACCGATTCGGTAATCTGAAACACGTTCTCTTTCGACCGATCGCCGCTTCAGCAATGGATCGCAAGTTCTTCAGTTTAAGGTGTCGAAAAAAATATATATAATATATGGCTGGGAAAAGCTTCACAGCTGTGCTGTACGTGGTATAAATTGCCGGGGCAATCAAAGTTTATGATAACTATTATTGGGGGTTTTACCTCTAAGTTTTAGTTACACAAAAGCTCTATAAACATTTTAGATTTTAGCGAATATTAAGTTTATTTTCAATTACTTTTTAAAAGTATTTTTCATAACTTTTTTACCTCTCAGTTATATTTGGATGTATTTTCAACTAAAGTAAACTTTTTTTATATTTCTTATCTCAGACACAAATCTCACTTTCAGTTTTCAAGCAGATAAGCTGAGGCGTGAAGTAAGACACGTCTCTATTGCAAATATGTTTCATTTATGTTTAGAGGGTATAACATATGTCGCGCTGACCTCGATCACGAACACGTTCGTATCGTATCTGGCTGGCAGAGCTTAGGGTCTGTGACTCATTATATGGACACACAGGCCGCATGCAATATCTTATCGAATGTGTTTGCTCGGTGCGAATAAAAGGAAACCCAAAGCCATAAAATGCAATTTCTCAAGTGCTTGGATTAATGAATAGCAAAGAATGGCAAAACTGTGCAGCAAAATATACTCAGCTGCTACAGAAGAACCAGCGAGAAGAGTATTGAATGAAATTTTTCAAGTGCATTCGCTGAGTATAGAAAACATGATATATTGAAGTTAAGTTGGAAATCTCTTAATGAAGATGAGGAGTGTTCTGCTAAAGAGTAAAGTTTCAAGCATTTTATTATATATATGTATAGCATTATATAATGCTGTAGATCACCCTATGCTATCACAAAAGCACCATGAATAAATAGTAAATTATTAAGGCAATGATTTTATTTACTTTTCAGCTATGCCCGAAACATAAAAACTAATATTACACTTTTGCAAGGCACCCTGTATGTGCTAAACACCCTGTACTGCCACTCTTAGTAGCAATTAAGTCTAAAGCCATGAAGCACAATTCTTTAAGCCTTTGCTGTATGTAAAACATATAACAATGCTGCTAGACACCCTGTGTTTATATGTCACACCCTGTATAAAAAGGGAATATCATCTATCAAAACACTTTCTACTCCTAATAATACACTTACAAGTGATTCCTTGTAATTGCTGTTAACAAAGTTGTTAATCAAACACCCTGTACACATGCCAAGACACCCTGTTTGCAGCGGAGACACTCTTCCAACGTTATCAACAAACTTTTTAGTCAATAGATAACGTTGCGTTGCGCCGATAAATAAACGCTTAACTTACTTTTTGGCCATAAAACAAAAAAGTTTGGCAATTTGAAACACAAATCAACATCTGATAAATCAAAGAAGCCAACATGCCACACCCACACACTCAGCTGAGGGCTGAGTGCTCAGTGCTGAGTGCTGCTGAGTGAGTGGTGCACATGACAAAGCTCGTTAATTATTAAAGTCTCCTTGTGGCATTATCGCAATTAACCAAACTAAAATGCGTGCAATTCTTTTTGTTTATTTTCCTTCTGTTAGAGTCTTTGTAGGTTTATTTCGCTGATTTAGACCTCGCTCATTGTTCAGATTTCTATGCAAGAGAATTACATCATTTCCATTAGAAGAACTGGCCCAAAACTTCGTGTGTTTCGCTTGCTGACATTGAAGGTAACGCTCCATGGAGCCCTGGAGTCTATTATATACACAACTGGAAAAGAAAAAAAAACAAAGAGAGTGGGAAATACGTAGCTAACTAGACGATCGTAGTTAAGTGAAGCTAAGCGGCTTAACGTCCGTCTGATTGCCACAAGACACAATTGAAATTAAAAAAAAAAAGAAAACAAAACTGAATTGAAAAATGGGTCAAATCAATAGACGCCATTGAAATTGAAATTGAAATTGCAATTGAACTGAAATCTGATACAATTTCATTTATAGGGCATTGAGATTGGGAGAAGAGGGCGGAGCACATGCATAGACGTAATAACATTAGACTTAAGAAAAACAGAAAAAAAAAACTGTGGGTTTGGTGTCGATTTAGCTGGAAATACAACATGACTTGCACAGATACACACACACACACACACACACACACACACACACACACACACACACACACACACACACACACACACACACACACACACACACACACACACACACACACACACACACACACACACACACACACACACACACACACACACACACACACTTATATATATATGCATGTAAATGTATATCAAAGTTGACCTGCTTTGTTTGTATTTGTTCCTGCTGTAAAAACTAAGCAAACAAATATTCAGTAAAGCCAAGCTGCAAGAGCAGAGAAGCAAGAGGAAAGCCAAAGAGACAGAGCGAAAGAGCAGAAGAGTACATGCGTGCGTATGTGTGCGTGTCTGTGTGTGTGGGCTAAAGGAAGTGTGCAGGAAGCGAAACACTCGCTTGAAAGCAAACGGTAAATTGCTTGCGCCTGCGGGGTTAAGCTGATGAAGCAACCACCAAGCCAGCACGACGAAGAGCTGCGAGCAGCACATGGTCGTAAATGCCGCTTTATTAGACGCATATAAACATAAACCAGATTTGTGCTTGTTGTCGTTGGTGTCCAAGTTCAAATTGTGCAAAAGGAAAGAAAGTCTCGCTGCCAGCTACATAGAAAGACTGAAAGACAGACAAACGGCCAGATCGCGACCTGGGCAAACCGGCAGAACCGCTTTTTGACTCGATCAATTTTTTTTACTTTTTTTTTTTTTTTTTTGTCTGTTTGGTGTCTTCTTCACAGCTTGCAGCACATTTGTTACATTGAGCATAGGAAAACGTCGGCTGAATATGCAAAAACTGCAGCTCTGATTAGTTTGATGCGGCTCTCAATCATTGAATGAGGCTCGCCACATCCGTAATGGCCAATTAGCGGCGACTGACGTTGGCGATAAGAAGTTGGCCAGTCAATAAATAAATGTAGGCACGTTCAATAAATGAAAGCAAGTACATAATTTCACTCACTGTCCGGCGCAGTTGTTGTCTGAATTTCTTTTTCGATCGGTTACCGTTAGCTTGACCCGCCGCTGTCAGCAGCAGCGACTGCGCAACGTTCCAACAAAAATTATAAAACAATCGAATAGACACTTGTTGCTTCTATGGCCGCGACACTTGTTATATCTTTTTGTTTGGCTTTGGCACGCGCTCAGAATTTCAAATGACATACAGCCAAAAAAAAACGTTCTTGAATAATTTATATCTTATTAGCAGCGTAGCCCGGGTACGGTAAGCGCACCTTGCAAAAGTTAAAACCTAACTGAGCTGCGGCTGTTCGTTTGCCGCCACATTTCGCATAGCCAATAACAACAACTGCTGTGAGCCATAGTGGTGCGCGGTTTTTCAAACGCTTATCGTTTATCGCCTATCGACTTGTTGGCAATTTTATTGTAGGCGGCAACTCCGACTATCGGAGTGATCAAATCACCGAACTCGACTGATATGGCACCATCACTACACACCGCGTTCAATTTAAATTTAAAATTTGCATTTTCTAATAATTCAATATTGTTTGGGGCACTTTATTTACTTTTAATCTTAATACACCAAATTAATTTGTATATAACAATCTGCTAAAATCTTTTTATAAAGCTAAACAACACAATAATGTTTCAGATGATTAGATCACTGAACAAATTGTGTTTTATATTATGGTTCCTATACGTTTTTGTTTTACTTATAATCCAAGGCAAATGCTAAATGTGTTTTAGAAAATACGAAAAAATATCTGCACTCAATACGCTATGATAAAATGATTAGATCAGACTAAAACCCTGAGTTTGTTGTATAGCTTGTTGCAGCTTATACTTGAGTCGTTCCTTGGTCTTATATCGTGGCAGATCCAACAAATTGAAACATGTGTGTGCAACGGGCAGGAAGCGTTCATCAGGTGTGGGTTGTATGATGATCTAACCGATAAGATGAGAAACGAACAGTTATAATGAATTATCAGTGGATTTACAATCTGTTTACCTTGATGGCTTTCATGCCCTGTATAGGAATACGATCACTGCCTGTCAAATAGAGCAGAAACATTTTCTTTTCTGCATCGGACAGTTCGTGAAACACTTCCCAAAACCACTTCACCTAAAAACGAGGAAATCGTATTAATAGCACGATATTTTCTTTACCCAGAGTATTACCGTTTCATCGCCGGACGCATAGCCCTCCTTGTACTCGCAATTGTCCTCCAGCACCTGCCAATCGTATTCCTCATTTCCCACAACAACAGCCATCAGCTCTTCAGGTTGAAAGATTTGCAGCACACGGCCACAACAGACCTTCATGAAACCCTCATGAAATGCACGATAGTGAAGCTCCACGGATTTGTTGAATATAAAATCAACATAGAGATTGACAAACTCTTGCCTGGAAAACTCAAATGATTAGCAATAGAAAAAGTAAAAGTAACTGAAATGAAGCTAACCTATTTTCCAGTGTGACCGAAATTTTGCTGCCATTGGGTTTGAGATCCTGGGTCTCGGCTTCGCCATAGATGTCGCGCGATATTTCAAAGGTTAAATCGAAGGTTTCCTTAAAGTCCGGCCCTGTGTAGTCTAGCAACGCTTGCATGGAATTGGCTTCCGCTGGTGACATTTCGCGCAAGTCGCTAAGATCAACGGGTTTCTTTAGCAGCTTCTTATACAGCGCCAACGGGAAAGGCAGATTGATTATTGTGAAATTGTAAATGGCCAGGCCACATAGAACACCGATGAGGAAATACATGTTCTCCGTCTCGAAGGTCACATCTGCGAACCACATGACGCGCGAGTCTTCGAACTCTTTGAACATGCCGTACTTAGGATCGATCAGATCCTTGAGCAACAGCATAAAAAATTCTTTTCGCACGCCGCCCGCATCTTCGGCCTCCTCCCCGTGAAATTTGATTTTCAGTGGCTTCTTGAGATCACTTTGGCTATACCGCTCCAGCTCACGCAAAGAATCCTGCACCAGATTCTCTCGCGTCACATTCAAAACAATGTACTGTGAGACGTGACCATAATTGAGTAGATTGTAAAATGCCTGAAGGAGAATGATGAGCGTAAATAAATTGCAGAAATGCTTATCAGCTAGCTACCCACATTAGATACTGCGTTCGACATGGCTGAATGCATTTGGAGCGCTTGATCTGCTTGCAGCAGCGAGGTTTTAGCGGATGCATCGAACAGGAATGGATAGTTGCAAATGTTGAACTCAGGTGGCGAATCAAATATAATCCAGCGCAAGTATTCCTGCTGCACGTCCACATAGTCCGTAATATCTGGCCAGTGGAATAGCTGGAAGTTAAGCCGCACGTCGCGATTCTCGTTCACACGACAAAGGTTTTCCAAAAACCGTAGGACAGCTTCCAGATCACTGCTGTAGGGCAACAGCTAAGATTCGTATTTGGCTTTGATTAGCGCGTAACTGAAGAGTATTGGGAAACAGTTGCATACGATTACCTTCTTCTGGCGCGGCTCATTGTGGTTGATCACCTCGATGCCCATCTTAAAGCTGATGATATGCACCGTCACATGCAAGAAGTTATTGACCATTTGCTCAAAATATTCAGACGGGGTCTGAGCCCACCACTTCTCCAACACCTTGCGTGGATTCTCAGTCAGTTTGAAGATGGCATTGGCGAACGGCACGTGCAGTGTTTTGTAGTGCTTGGAATTCACAAATTCGTGATACAAGGGCAGTAATAAATAGACGCGCATACTCTCAACATCTGCCGGCGAGGCGACCAGTGAACCCAGAAGCTCCTTCGACACGTTATCCCAAATCTAAAATAAAATCGGATTATCTAGCGATGCGTGGCAAGCAGCTTTGCAGTGATTACACCTACCACCTGCTTGATACCTTGATTCTCCACTTTGCGTAGATTATCAAAGGCCAACTGGGCAGCCATTAGATCGAGGCCATAATTGCGAACGGAGCAACCAAAGTGCTTGTCCTGGTCTAGCAGAAAAGAACCATTCAGACAGGCCTGACTCTTAAATATTAGCTCCATGGAGTTCAATAGATCCAAATCGCTTTGATCGTCTTCTTTGATGCGTGCGCATTGCTTGGTGGCATCGGCAGTCAGCACCAGAATCTGTGACTTGGGTCTAGAAGGAAAGAGACATGTTATTCGAGTGTGTGGAACGTAGAAATGGAAAATTATTACGAATAGACGCGACAGTCGGTGGGCGGAATCTTGTCCACAAACATCGAGGTGGTCACTATTGATTGATCGCCGCCAGAGAAGATTTGATGTATGACAGCCGCAATCTTCGCATCGCTGGACTGCAGCAGGGTCGAACCACTGGGCGATACCCAAGGCCCGATGACCAACTGGGGTAGAGTAAGGCTTTTGGTGTTGCGCGTGCCCAGCTGCCCGGAGCTGCCCAGCCCAAATCCATAGATTCGTCCTCGCGAAGGCACCAGTGCCAAAGTGTGTCGATTGCCGCAGGCCACCTGGGAAATGGTGCTGCCCATCAGTTCCATGACCATGCGAGGTAGCATCTCATTGGCGTTAAAGCCATGACCCAACTGTCCATAGGCACCAGCGCCACAGGTGAACACGCCGCCCTCAATGGTAAGAAACACAGAAAACTCATCTCCGCAGGCCACAAAGCGAACGCCCAGTGTCCGCAGAGTTTTCAGCTGTGTGGGATACGCACGATTCGTCTCATCATTCAGGCCCAGCTGTCCGCAGTTGTTGCGACCCCAGCCAAACACGGCACTCGACTTGGATATCAGGAAAGAGTGATTGCCGCCACAGGCAATGGCTGACACGGGTATGCCCAGCAAGGTGGTCAGTCGCATGGGAGTGTTGCACTGTTGCAGCTCAGAAGGTGAATTGATACCCAGCTGGCCATAGAGATTGGAGCCCCACGAATACAGTTCGCCACCTGCAATGGCAAATGGATTGCTAGAGCGGAATCACTTAAGACCGGATGTACTTACAGCAGGTCAGAGCCAGGCTATGATTGTTACCGCAGGCGATTTGCACGACCGTCTTGGAGACCAAATTCCGAACTATCTTTGGCAGTTGTATAACATCTTGATCAGTGGCATGGCCCAACTGGCCGCACTCATTATCACCCCAGCTAAGAACCTGGCCCCATTCGGATAGCGCCATCGAATGGCGACTACCGCAGGCAATTTGCGTAATCACATAATCCTGCAGCTCCGGTATCTGTACTGCAAGTAAAGGGCCATAAGAGCAATAAATGGCAACAAGCAATCAGGCTGACACAAAGTTCGACATGTGGAAGTTGTGATGGGAATGAGGTGTGACAAGTGTACCAACGAGAATGGAAGATTTGTACATACGAAATGGCGACATACGTGGCCTTTTGGTGGGTAGCTGATGTCCCAGCTGTGAGTAATCATTGCTACCGCATGCATACACCTTCCCGCTGGCAGTCAGAAAGAGCGTGTGCCGATGCCCACAAGCGATTTGATTAACTGCCGAATCCGGCTTCCAGGGTATTCGGCTGGGCGCCAATATCTACAGAGTAAAGCTTCATTAAAGTGGGCGTGTCTATTTGCTTGCCTGCCCCCCTCCACATTACCTGTTCCTCTTCGATGCCGCCGAGCCCCAGCTGGCCGTGCGATGCGTTGCCCCAGCAATACAATTCCATATCGTCAATCCCCTTGCCCTGCCTTCCACTTGTGGCTTACGTTGTGTTGTTGCTGTTGCTGTTGTTGTGGATGGCAAATTGTTTAAATAGGCAGCTCGACTTTCGCTTCCTTCTTTGTGTGTCGCTGTTTCCAAGTGCGCTACCGTACCAGAGAATATTCGAGAAAGCTCCAGGGTAGTGGAAACATTCTCTGCGGCCGTCCAATTTTATCTATCTTATTGGCTTTGCTCTTGTTCCACACGCACACAGATGCATTTGTTGACGCGAAACTGGGGACTTTTTACAATTGGACTGCGTGAGTCCAGAGCTGTAGATTAGAATGCGTATTGATATTTTTAAAATAGCGCATTGAGTGTACTTGTAACCGGAATTTGGCCTAAAATTTCGACAGAAATTTCTGTTCTATAAAAAAATAACAAAATATAACAAATCAAAACCGCAACAATAACAAAAGAAACCAATAAGTAAAGACGGCCCTGCCAACTTAACGCAAAGTCAAAGCTTTGCACACTAAAGCACATTCATCCAAAATACTAATATAAATGCTATCGATACACAAACGCAAGCTTCATTTCCAACATGACGGAAGCTTCCCATTTAAGTTTATTTATTAAGTGAAGTATAGTTTTTGTTTTTAAGTTTCACAGTTGCACATTACGCTAGCTCAAATTGTGTAAAATTGTTTTGCTGTTAAGTCGAATAATGCTTGTGCGTGTGCACCACCCACACACACGTACACTTATCGGAGAGTGGACATGCCCAATTTCCATAATAGCGAATTATACCGGCAACTGAGTCTGATGTCTGAACTCTGCCCTTTTGTGCAATTAGAGTTGGAACAAAGCGTAAAACGAAGCTCAGACATTAATTCGGTGTTTATAATACTGGATAAAGCGCGCAATTGAAAATTCAAAAGTGCGTAACGGCTGTTTGGGCGATCTAGCGCCAAAACGAAAACCGGTTGCTTTAAATTGGTCTGCTTAAAATTCCAGTTGGAAGTAAGAAAGTGAAAATTCATTGATTTTCATTAGATTGCTGCCACGCCAACAGACAATGCAGGAAGCGTATGTGAATATCAATAACATACCCACGCACATCATAACGTGGGGAAAGTGGATTGAGGAGTCATTGAATGACGTCCAGGAGGTTGTTGTTTGCATAACGGGCAATCCGGGCCTGCCTGGCTTCTACACCGAGTTCTGTGGTGCACTGCAGCAGGAGCTGGGCTCCGATGGCCACAATTTGCCCGTCTGGGTAATAGGTAAGTTCTGATATGTGTGTGTGTGTGTGAGCAAACGATTATTTATTGATTTTCGACATCTAGGCCACGCTGGACATGATGATCCGCCAGAGGCGAGCATTCGGGAGGTACCGCAGCTCAGTGGCAATGCAGAGCTCTTCAATCTCAAAGGACAGATCGACCACAAGATCGACTTTATCAAGAAGTATGTGCCTCGGCATGTGAAAATCCATCTGATTGGACATTCGATTGGCGCCTGGATGATCTTGCAGCTGCTCAAGGAACCGGAGATTCGGGATCGCATCAAAAAGTGCTACATGCTATTTCCCACCGTCGAGCGTATGATGGAATCGCCCAATGGCTGGGTATTCACCAAAGTTGCTATGCCCCTCTATTCTGTCTTTGGTTACATTTTCTTTAACGCATTCAATTGGCTGCCCGCTTGGATACGCATCCTTTTGATTCAAATCTACTTCTGGATCTTTGCCATACCCAATCATTTCGTTGGAACTGCTCTGAAATACACCAAACCTTCCGTGGCGGAGAAGGTGGTGTTCCTGGCCGACGACGAAATGGCTCGCGTTAGTGTCCTACAGCGTGATCTAATCGAAGAGAATTTGCATCTGCTCAAGTTCTATTACGGCACCACCGACGGCTGGGTTCCGGTCTCCTACTACAATCAACTCAAAGCGGTGTTGCCTCAAGTGGACGCTCAGCTGGACAGCAAGAAAATCGCCCATGCATTCGTTCTACGCCATTCCAAGCCCATGGCAACCATTGTCAGCAATATGATACAACAGCATCTGCAATAGGGCTCACCTTCAAGGTGGCCCCATCTAGCCAATTGTTGCCTAATCTTAATATATTATATGCGCATATTTGTAGATTATCTTTTTTTGCTTAGGGGTTCTAGAGTTCAGATGGTAATAGGTACAACTTGATATGTATAGCAAAATCTATGACACAATAAAGACAAGGTTTTATACGAGTATAAGAGAGAGTGTAATGCGAGTATAAGAGAGCTCCTGTTTAGTTGTAACATCATATTTATTTTGCATCCTAGTTACACTCAATAATTATGTTCAAGATAAGAGCTTTGATGATTCACTCAATGTGGAGGTGAAATGGCATGCGTATTTCATCTATTGCTGGCCGCTGATCCAGAACGAGATCGGGAACGGCTGCGCGATGGCGATCGAGAGCCGCTGCCAGCACGAGAAGGAGAGCGCGACTTTGACTTGGACTTTGAGTGGGAGCGGGAGCGGGAGCGCGAGCCCGAGCGTGAGCGAGAGCGAGAACGCGATCCGGATGGAGACTTTGATTTGGACTTGGATTTTGATCGACTGCCTGAGCGGGAACGTGAACGATTTGCTGACTTCGAGCGTGAACGGGAGACAGATTTTGAGTGCGAACGTGATCGTGAGCCCGAGTGAGATCGAGAGCGTGAACGTGATCGGGATTTGTCCGATTCCCCGCCAGATTCAATGCGATTCTTGGCCCGTTTGCGTTGTGCAACGCCATCGCTCTCGCTGCCACTGCGACTCCTGCTGCGCTTCCGTCCGTGATCGCTGCCACTAGCGCTGCCAGAGCGGCTGCCGCTGCGACTGCGAGTGCCGCTCTTGCGGCTTCTACTGCGGCTGCGATCGCTACCGCTGCCACTGCCGCTGCCCGAGCGGCTGCCACTGCGACTGCCCGACTTGCTGCGGCTGCGGTTTCTGCTCCTGCTGCGGCTGCGCTTGCCATCGCTCTCGGATTCGCTGGTCGAAATGGTCTCCTTGGAGACAATTTTGAGACGCTGTTTGGCCGACAGTTTCTCTTTGGCATCCTTGGCGTTCTTCTGCTGCAGCTTCTTCTTCTTCTGCTTTTTGTCGCCGCGTCCGCCGCCACCAGATTCCTCTTCGCTGTCGCTCTCATACTTTTCAGTTTTGCGCTTGCGTCCACTGCCCTTCTTGCGCTCACCCTTGCTCTTCTTCTTGTTCGGCCGCTCGGCGCCTTCGCGTGGTGGCCCATCCCCGCTATCCGTGGCTGAGATGTAATCATCCTTGCGCGGTCGTCCGCTGCCCTTCTTGCGCTCCTTCTCGGTAGGGGCGTCGGCAATGATGAGCAAGTTCTTGGTCTTCTCCACGTACTCCTGTCGTTTGGCCAGCAGCTGATCGCGCGACGTTTTGGCCTCCTCTTCGCGTCGCTTGCGCTGCTCCAGTATCTTAAGCTTGAAGGCTTCTCGCTCCTCCTCTTGGCGACGTCGCAGTGTACGATCCTCTTCATCAATGCGACGCGCACGTCCCACATGATATTGCGCCTGTGACAACAGATCCTGACACGTGTTGGCCTCCACGCCGGCTACCTCAATATTGAAGCGTGTCTTGTCTCCATGCACGGACAAGTATTGGAAGTATCTAAGTGGAAAAAGATATATTATATTTATGGAGAATATTTGAATTTATAATTATTTACTTGTGCGCCAGCTCTAGTTCGTGCACCGCCTGCAGCACCACCTCCAGCGTGGACTTCTCATCCTTGAGTATGGCCATGGCCAGTCGGGATAGCACTACAGCTATATTGAATAGCAACACCGTGTCCTGTGGTGCTACACGACGAGCCTTGAGCAGCACAGCCTTGGCCTCCACCAGCTTATTGGCACGCAGATAGGCGCGTGCGAGGTACTGCATCACCTCGACATTGTTGTGCTTGTAGAACTTCTTCATGCAATTCTCGTACATCTGTATGGCGCTAATATATTGCTTCTGCTCGACATAGACATGGGCAATGTTTAGCCACACATCGCAAAAGTCGGCGGTGGCCTCGCGCACTTGGGCAAATATGTCGCGCGCCTCGATGACGCAGCCCTTGTGGGCGAGCACAGCGCCAATGCCATTGGTGGCCCAAATGTTGCGAGGATCCGTACGCAGCACCTGTTTGAAAAGTTTCCCTATTAATAACAGACAAATATTCTTTGCAGCCCCAAGTTTACCTGCTTGAATATGGCGAGCGCTTTCTCCTGATGCTTGCGCTCCTTCTCCTTGTCGCGACTTGGCTGATGCAGTGTCTGCAGCGAGAAGTTTCCCAGAGCAATTAGGGAATAGGCATCCGACGCCGTAGCCGGATTCTTGAGTATGGTTTCGAAATTCTTTTGACCCAATGCGAATTGCATTTTGGCCAGATGCAAATTGCCAAGCAGCGACCTAGCATCTGGATTGTCATTGTTGATATTGAGTGCATCCTTGAAGAAATCCGATGCGACAAAGATTAGACCCTTGTCACGCGCCATGCAGCCCAGCCGCAGATAACAATCAATATAGTTGGGATGCTCCTTGAGTATCTCCTTGTACAGCTTGTCGGCCACATCGAAGCTGCTCATTGCCTCGTTCAAGCGGGCCAGATTGTATTTCATTGTGACCTGTATGGACTCGTAGTATTTGACATCCTTCTCCATTTCAGAGCTGGCATGCTGCAGCGCAGACTCGAGCGTGTCCTTGGCTAATTTCAGATTGCCCAGTCGATAATGCAGTGAGGCAACATTATTCTGTATCTCCGCCGGAATCTCATACTTGGCTTTGTCACGCAAAATGCTCGAGGCTGTGCCATAGGCATTCAGCGAGGCCTGCAGATCATTTTGCTCCAATATCTGTGCCAACTCTATCCAGGCTTCAATGTCCTCCGGAAATTGTTCGGTAACCTTTTTCAGGTGAGTCTTGGCCATATCACGCTTGGTCTGCGAATTGGAGTGCGCATACAAAGACCCCAGAATTTTCATGGTCTCGTAGTTACCCGGCTGAATCTTCAGCACTTTCTCGAAGCATTGCGCTGCCTGTAAATAGATTTATAAAATTTTTATATAGAGTTCAAAGGATTTGCCTATTCTGGCATTTACATTTTCTGTATCCCCGCGATAGATGTACATCTGGCCGAGCCCGTAGTGTGGAAGCACAAAGTTAGCTGGCGCAATCTGCGTGGACTGATAGTAGTATTGGAAGGCCTGGTCATAGTCGCTTTGGGCGTGAAAGCTCCTGGCTAGCTGGTAACAGCTCTCGGCACGCATTGCTTCGTTTTCGGTGTTGTGGAAGGCATGCAAAGCCAAGTGATGAACCTTCTGGTAGTCTTTCTTGAAAAAGAAATGATTGGCCAAATGATTCAGAACCATCGGATTGGCATTGTCGATGGTGTAGGCCTTGGAGAGCATTTGCACGCCCAGCTTATTGGACTCCGGTTCCAGTTGATTGAGCTTGAGCACAGCCAGGCCAATTAGAGCGCCCACGCATTGCTGGTCCAGTTGCAGGGCGCGCTCAAAGGCCAACTTGGCCTTTTCAGCATTGCCCATCTTGAGGAAGCAGTGCGCCATGCCAATTCGCACGTTGGCCGGACAATTGGGATTCGTGCGCAGTGCCTTCTTGTAGAATGCCATGGCACCGCGATAGTCCTTGCGATTGAATGCAATACAAGCCTTGCCCAGCAGAGATGGTATATTTGATGGCGACTGATTGAGCACGAAGTTGAACTGTGCATCTGCCTGATCCATTTTGTCACCCTCGAGCAGACAGAAGTAGGCACGTCCCAGCAAATGGCTTTGATCGTACATAATGATTTTGTCCGCATTCGTATATAAATTAGTGGCCTTCATGAAAAGCTCGCGCTTCTTATCCTTGGACTTCTCTCTATACGCTTCCTGTACATAGTGGGCGGCCAGCATGTCATAGGCGCGCATCTGATCTGTTTTATAGTCCCGATAGTCCGTGGTGCCCTTATCACGAGCTGCTTCCAGCAGCATGATGAAATCATCCGTCTTCTTATTCTTGTAGTATGCCAACTGTGGAGCAAGTGCGTCTATGGTAAGTCCCCTTTAGGAGCCCAGCTATATAAATTAGTATCACTTACCGCCACATTGACCCAGACGTGCAAGGGAGCACGCTCCTGCAGCAATATGCTAAACACTTCAGAGCATTCGGGGAGCTGATCCGGATCCACTTCGATAACCTGTAAGCATTTTTTTTTTATGCTAAAACATTTTCATTTGCGGTGCAGCATTGCAATCTCACCTCATCCGTGTCCTGCAATGGAATTTCGATGCATGTGGACATGATTGCAGTAAACGTGGCTCAAGCGCCAAACAATTGAGACTTTATGACCTTAAATTGCACAAAAATCACAATTTATTATTGTAACGCGGTACGCTTGCTAAGAAAAAAACATTCGGATCTTTCGATACTTGCTACAAAGCATCGATAGACGTCCGATATTTTACATGTACAAGTATCGAATCATTTGAGTCGAATATCGAGTGTGCCGTCGATTGGTTTGAGTTGGCATTGTTTATGGACAAAATTATGTAGTAAAATTAACAAAATTTAGTTAAAATTGAAACCGATAATGTATTAGGCTATTGGTAAAAATGCAGAGTGCCGTTCGGCGAGTGAGCGTGTGCCAACTGGCTGTCAGTGTGCGCGCTTCATCAACAAGACCAGGAGCAGCAGCAGCAGCAGCAGCTTCAAATTTCCAACTACAAAACGTGTACAAACAGACTCAAACAGATGTTCTGTGCCAATTACGTAAGAGCTGTACTCGTTCAGCACTATTGGCGCTAAAATCGACACCGAAGTGGATTGGCAAAAATCAGCTGTGCAGGCACACATATACGCACACACTCTCGCACCGAGGCATTAGCACAAGCCCATCGAGTGCAGCGCAATACTCAAGGTACTCGGCTAGCACAATCATGAATTCGTATTGCAAGGAGTTGGACCTGATGGACTATGACATCATTGGGTTCGATCTGGATGGCACACTGTTGCGCTACAATCTGCAAGAGATGACGCCGCTCATCTACAACGTGCTCAAGAAGTACCTGGTGGAAGTCAAGGGCTATTCGCCAGCGTTGCTGTCCAAGGACTTGGATATGGATTTCTTTCAGAAAGGCCTGATGCTGGATGGCGTTCGGGGCAATGTGCTGAAGCTGAGCAATGAGGCGACCATTCTACGTGCCGCGCATGGCACACGCCTGCTGAGTGACGAGGAGATTGAGAATATCTATGGCAGCGAACGACGCTGGGATGTGGCTACAGCATTTTACAATAATCCGCTGTCCACATGGAATGGTCCAGCCTCTGAACAAATGCGCACGCTTCTCGACTACTTTGACATGCCCAGCGCCCTGGTCTTTGCCCAAGCCGTGGATGTTGTGGACAACGAGAGCGGACCCAGTGGCAAACCCAAGGAATACAAAGTGTGGGGAGATCTCCTGGAAGCCCTAATGCACAACTACAGCCGGGATAACTTCAGTAATGATTCCAGTCTCTACTTCAAGGCCATGCGCGCAGAGCCCCATCGCTATGTGCTGCCGAGCAGTGCCAAGCTGCTCGCCTGGCTGGAGCAGTTGAGATACGCAGAGAAAAAGCTCTTCTTGTTGACCGGCTCCAATATAGACTTTGCCGACTTAACAGCCACCCAGGCGCTGGGTCCCGATTGGCGGAAATATTTTGATTTTATAGTCACCTATGCCAAGAAGCCGGGCTTTTTCACCCAGAAGCGAGCCTACTTGAATGTGGATGACGTAGCAAAGCGCGAGCTGCCAAACACCGAGCTGAGTTTGCTGGAGCATCTGCAGCCTGGCAAAGTTTATGCACAGGGCAATTGGCATCAGCTGCACCAGTCGATGGCCAAACTCTTGCACAAAGATTCCAGCAAAGCACGTGCTCTATATTTCGGAGACAACATCATACAGGATATCTATACGCCGGTTAAGCACAGTGGCTTTGATACGGTGGCCATAGCCGAGGAGCTGTTCCTAATGGAGGCCAAGGACTACCCCTTCAAGGCAGTGCTGCACTCCAAGTTCTGGGGCCCCTATTTCAACAATGGCTGCACACCTACCATATGGTCTGGCTTCATAGCGAACTATGCCCAGATCTGCATTTCATCCATGGAGCAGATGGCACAGACGTCACCAACCGAACGCCTGGTGTGCAACAATGTCAACGGCTTCTACCCGATGGTGCCCAAGTCGCTCGAGTGCAGCAATCTGACGACATCCTGGTTTGGCGGTTGCGTCTGATAAGAAACGCTCACAACAAAGAATTATCTTTACACTGAGCTGTTGTGATGTGCATCTAAATTGAACTACTCGACGACAGTCAAATAGACATATAAATTATACTCGAAAGCTAAATAAACAAATGTTCGGCGACAGAATTAATTAAGTACACAATATAATATATTCCATAACTCAAGCAGGCCTTCAAAATAGCTAAGATCATTTGTATTAGGAAATATTCATATGTTCGTTAATGCTAATAGTAGTTTTAAGCAACCTTGACTAATGTACAAACAGCTTTACTCCCAAACAGCATGAGGAGAACTAATTAAATCGGTTGTTACTCGAGCGCTTTATACTTTATATAGACTATATAAGTATGTAGGTCTCATTGAAAGCACACGCGCTAATGCAAATGAGTTTTAGCAGGTGTGTTTGCTTCTATAAATTAAAGATATACATATATAAATCTATTTTCTCTACAAATCTCTAGTTCAAGTCTTTATAGATATTATTGTGATTAAATAGAAGAAAATATATTAATAAAAACTAACAGATTCCATAGCTAAAAATATAACACATTTATGAATCATTTAAAGATCTCAATATATTTATTTGTGACCAACCATAATACCGAAAAAGAAACGAAATGTAGTATAACAAATACTCAAAGGCAACAATGGAAACAATAATTAGGTGGAGCTCGTTGACTAGGGACAATATAATTTAAAGAATTCGCTCTACAGCCAGTGCAATGCCCATGCCGCCGCCAATGCACAGTGAGGCGATACCACGTCGTCCGCCTGTCCGCTCTAGGGCATACAACAAGGTCACTAGGACACGTGCGCCCGAGGCACCGATCGGATGACCTAGGGCAATGGCGCCGCCATGCACATTCACTTTGTTCTCATCCAACTTGAGGCACTGCAGCACGGCTAGAGCTTGAGCAGCAAAGGCCTCGTTCAGCTCATACAGATCCACATCATTCTGTGTCCAGCCAATTTTAGTTAGCTGCAAATGCAGAGATTAGCATGGGATAAGCAACATTATGAATGCTTCGCTTACCAATGATTCCACCGCAGTCACTGGACCCAAACCCATGACATTGGGCTCAATGCCGCTCTGTGTCCAGCCCACAATTTTGGCAAGCGGCTTGAGGCCACGTTTGTTAACCTCTTCGCCCGACATGAGCAGCACTGCTGCAGCCGAATCGTTGACACCCGATGCATTGCCAGGCGTTACGGTGCCGCCCTCCTTGAAGGCGGGTCGCAGCTTTTGCAAGCCCTCCAAAGTGCTGCCCGCTTTGATGTATTCATCTTTGCTAAATATTTGTGTGCCCTTGCGATCCTTGACCTCGACTGGCACGATCTCAGCATCAAAGTAGCCCTGCTTCTGGGCCTGCTCGGCGAGCAGCTGCGATTGCAAGGCTTGAGCATCCTGAGCCTCACGACTTATTTGATACTTCGCAGCCAGATTCTCAGCAGTGATGCCCATATGTATATGATCCATGGCATCGGTCAGACCATCGTTTACCATGGTATCCAGCAGCGTTCCTGAGCCCATTTTGATGCCCTGGCGAAGATGCATCACATGGGGTGCAAGGGACATGCTCTCCTGGCCGCCGGCAATAACAATCTTAGCATCGCCCGAACGTATCGCCTGATAGCCCAGCACCACAGTTCTAGAGCAAACAAACAATTGAGTGCATCTATTGAAATTTCGAGTCAATATACCCACTTTAAGCCCGATCCGCATAGTAAATTGATGCCATAAGCGGGCACCTCATTTGGCAAACCTGCCTTGAGGGAGGCTTGTCGAGCGGGATTCTGGCCTTGGCCCGCTGTCAATGCCTGTGGAGAAGCACAAGTGAAATTTACATAACAAATTGAATCTAATTTGTATGCGAACGAAACAAATTGATTTGCAAATTAGCAGCAACTGAGAGGAACTTGTGTAATACCTGACCCATAATAACTTCGTTCACTTGCGGCGCCTCGACATGGGCACGCTTCAGCACCTCCTTGATGACCACGCTGCCCAAATCTGAAGCCTTCAATTTAGAAAGTGTTCCATTGAAGCTGCCTAAAGAAATGCAAATAAGAGAAAGTTTTCTCTAATTAAATATTACATCAAACTTGTATGAAACTGCGCATTTTACCAATTGGCGTACGCGCTGCGGACACGATATATACGTCAGACATCGTTAGCTATACAATTTACAAGTGTTTACACTTTAAATGATAAATAAGCAACAAATATAGCGCCGGGCAGCAAACGAACGATGTTTACGTTGTGGGCGCGCTGAACCAAATGTGACTCGCCTCGGCTAACAGGCTGTTCACAATGGTATTCGCCGAAGAATTACACTTTCAACTTATCGATAGCCGATAACTACTTGTTAGGTTTTTGTAATTTTTTATTGACTTTGTTATGATTGAGCGTGCTTGAGGCATGTTGTCAATTCAGATAATATTAATTATAAGATCATTCAGATGACACTTTATTGTATAAAACTTATGTAGCATTGATTTTGTTTTTATTGCAAGAAGTAAGAAGTAAATATTAGATCTAATTGTTTTTTGTTGTGATAATCTATAAATTTTAATCAAGCAATGGAGTGCCACTATGCACTTAAAATAAGTAAGACTATCGGTGCTGCCAGCTAAGTTAAGTGGACATCGATAACAGTGATAGTTTCAATTATTATGCCCCTAAACTTATCGATGGGTTATTATATCGATACGGTATCTCAGTACACAGAAAATTATTTTATGCTGAAAAAAACGCACAAAACGCGCATTGTAAACGCATTAAGAACAAACGCGCCCAGACCGCGACTCCTGGACAGGTTGGCAGCTATATAACTTGTACAAATTGCAGCCCAAGTCGTAGTTTTAAGGAGCCGACACAAAGTTACAGCGTCGACAGCAGCCAACAGCAACAGCCCCAGCCCTCGCCCAACACCAACAACTACAGCAGCAGCAACAACAACAACAACACCAACCACCACCACCCTAACCAAGACAACAACAACAACTACAGCCGCACAATCACACAAAGCACCAGCAGCAGCAGCAGCAGCAAACGCAACAAATAATATGCAGGCGATTAAGTGTGTCGTCGTGGGTGATGGTGCTGTGGGTAAGACCTGCCTGCTCATCAGCTATACGACAAATGCATTTCCCGGCGAGTATATTCCCACCGTCTTTGACAATTACTCCGCCAATGTGATGGTCGACGCGAAGCCCATCAATTTGGGCTTGTGGGATACGGCCGGTCAGGAGGATTATGATCGTTTGCGTCCATTGTCGTATCCACAGACCGATGTCTTCCTCATTTGCTTCTCGCTGGTAAATCCAGCCTCGTTCGAGAACGTGCGAGCCAAATGGTATCCAGAGGTGCGTCATCATTGCCCCAGCACGCCAATCATATTGGTGGGCACCAAGTTGGACTTGCGCGACGATAAGAATACAATTGAGAAGCTGCGCGATAAGAAGCTAGCGCCCATTACATACCCACAGGGCTTGGCCATGGCCAAGGAGATTGGAGCTGTTAAATATTTGGAGTGTTCGGCACTGACGCAAAAGGGCCTGAAGACCGTCTTCGATGAGGCTATTAGATCGGTGCTCTGTCCCGTTCTGCAGCCCAAATCCAAGCGCAAATGCGCTCTGCTCTAATTTTAAGACGCACACACACACACACACCAATACACACACACACACACACACACATAGAACACCCACGAAGCATTGTATTTGTATTTGTCGTCAAGTCTATTTAATAACGTAATATTATTAACTAATAACAATTGTGTAAAATAAGCAGCAGCAGCAGCAGCCAGCACGTTGATTATAGGAGAAGAAGATGAAGGAGGAGAATGAGTCCAGCAATTGGAGCTGGAATCTACGTCAACCTGCCTCTATTTTCTGCTTTGTTAGAAAAACTTGCCCACACACACATACGAAATTTGGGGAAAACCGAATTTTCTTACTAATTTTTGTTACTCGTCGTCCTTTTGTTTAAACTTTAAACTTTTTGTCTTGTTTCGTTTAAGTGTGTTTGTTCCATGTTTTTGCTTTTTCTTTTTCTATTCAATTTGAACTAATTTCAAACATGTGCATTAATTTGAACTAAAAGTTAATTAAAAATTAATGTTGTAAAACCAAAAAAAACAAAAAAAAAAAAAACAATTTAAAGAAGGTAAAATGTATTAAAAAAGAGCTGAACAGCATAAAGAGAACTCAGCCAGTAAAACGTTCCGTTGCAATGACAAAAAGAAAATAACTTAAATGTTGATTAAAAGCGAACGGAAACTAGGGAAGAGGCAAAGATTAGGCAGAATTGCAGCTAAACACAAATACATATACACATAAACAAAGTAATGAAAATATGGAACAGAAATCATGTATGAGATGCATTTCCCAAGTGGAGCACGATTTCCAAAAGAAACAATTTTTAAATTGCTACAAAATAAATAACAAATAAAAAAGGAACTACATACATATAAGATAATGTCCTTCGTATACTATGTACATGTACTGATTTAAAATACACTCAAAACACAAAAAAAAAGAAAACAGAATAACTGAAACTTTGAATACTTTGTATTTTAAATATTCGAAAACGAAAGCAACTCTAATTACATACATATACATAAATGTGTCAATGGAAATCAAATAAAGCATACAGAAAAAAAACAACAAACTTGAGTAACCCTAATGCCAGATGTGACATGTGCATATATATATATATATTTATATATATAAGTAAATATGTCTGTTTAGAGATATTCATTTCGAGCGACCTCAACAGGTCTTTTTTGGTTTTCAATTTCAGCGTCGACAAAGTAGCTTATCACAGCGAAAAAAGATTGAAATATAAATTGAAAATCAAAAAAGAAAAGAAACAATGAAATCAGCAGCGTCCGTCCGTCCAGCTTTTGTTTTTGTCGGAATGTTCTCGCAGCTGGAAATTAATCGGGCACAGCGGCGCAACAACAAAAGCGTTTTATGTTTATGTTATACGAGGCGGACGCGTTCTACATACTCATGGATAGAGTGAGTGTGTGTGTGTGTGTGTATCTGTTTCTGAGTGTCTGGATCTGTGTATGTGTGCGTGTATCTGTGCACATGACGTGTCCAGAAACAGAGAAATTATGAATGTGTGTTGACCCCATGATGGACAAATCTCTTCAGCGGCAGCGCTGACGTGTAGTTTGCTGGAATGCCAATCAATTAAGCTCATAATCAAATCAATTTGTATATCAAATTCGAGTTATTCTTTAAGTTATTTCTGTTATAATGCACTTGTAAAGTTGTGTCTTAAGTAGCTAACTATATGTATTAGAATTTATTTGGCATTCGAGTTGCGAGTTGTTCTTAATGGCTAGAGAGATTGACTAAATCTCTCTCTCTCTCTTTCTCTTTCTCTATTAGAATTCGTCATGGCGTGCCAGAGCCTCGCCAAAGTCCGTGGCCTGGGAGCCCACGAATATGTCGTACTTGTCCAGCACTTCCTCCTTGGTCAGTTTCTCGTCTTGATCCGAATCGGACTCAAAGATCAAATGCTTGGCCTCTGCCTCGGCAGTATCATAATCATTGGGCACAATCCATTCACGTATTTCGTTTTCAGTTAGGTAACCATCGCCGTCCTTATCACGATGCGTGGAGAACACCTCACGCTCGCTGAGTACCCATTCTGGATCAGGATCATTGGGTTCCGCCGGCCGGTACATGTCGCCAATGTATTCTTCTACAGAGATTTTGCCATCCTTGTCTTTATCCAGATCTTCGGTGGTCTCCTGCAGCACTACATCACGCATGATCGGATGCTCCTCGGGATGCAAAAATGCTGTAAACTCTTCGCGTGTCAACTTATCGTCCAGATCCTGATCGGCGTTAGCCCAGCGACGACGATCGCGTGACAGCATTTTCTTATAGGAGATGCCTGCCAGATAGTTACGTTGCCTTAAAAGTATTTTTTTAGAGATTGACAGTGCTTACCATTCTCTTCCTCTTTTTCAAATTCCTCCTTGTCCAAAGAATTTATAAAACCGTAGACAGTGTCGCGATACACCTCCCAGCCAATGGTTGATTCATTGTTCGGATTGTGTTGACGCCATAGGCGATCTACATCCTCGTCAATGTAGCGACGCTGTGTGTATTGCATCCAGGCTTTGAGTTCAGCCACGTTGATGAAACCATCTTTGTTTTCATCAATGCGGTCCACAATCATGCCAAGGCGTCGCTTGCTCTCCTCCGGTGTGAGTTCATCGAACTTTTTGGCTTCATCGGTGCCCAGAAAGGCTTCGTGATCGAAATTTGTGTTGTGTTCGCCGCCCTTAAAATGTTTGCCATGCAGTGAGTCGTGTTCGAGTGGGTCGTGCAGTAGTTCCTCGGCAGCCGGTATGCTAGATGCGGCGGCCAAGCTTATCGCAGCAGCAGCAACAAGTAGAAATGTTCCAGTTCTCATTTTTCTCATCAGAGCGACGTCCGTTCTCCTCGACTATTCAAACAAAAGTAACTCGAGTTAGAACGAATTCATCAAACGACGCCTCAAGTATCGATGTTAATTAGCGATAGTTTTTATTTGATGCCATTCATCGACTACGTATCGATAATATGCAATTGGAATCGTTTGTTTAACGTATTTTCGTCAATTGTTGAATGTTTATTTAGTAAATTTCTTAAAAACATCGCTGTTATTAATATAAATAAATATGAGCAGTTGCAATCAAGCACTATTTACAGGTGGCCGCGTGCGGAGAGTACATTTATTTGTTGATCTGAACTGGAGCAACAGGATCGTTGACATCCTGATTGAGCGAACTAAAGTCGCCAGTGTTGCACGAAATGCTTGGAATCTCAAAATTGGAGAAGCCGCGATAGTTGGCCACCTCCGGCTTCAGAGGGGATGGCAAGAGTACCTCTGATACTGGCACATCACTGTCTATCAAACTATCGGCCGTGGTGTCCAATAAGGTTGTCTCAACTGCAAGGGTAGTTGGGGTATTCCGCTGCTGCACCAACGGATCAAATTCATCTAGATTCAGTTTGGACTCATCTGCGACGCTGTTCTCGCCGCTCTGATCCGATAAGTCGAAATCATAGTTGATGTTTGTAAGGCCGCCCTGGAATTCTGTGCCCAACATCAACACGTCGTCATTTTCGGATGGATCCTCCAGCAGCGAGACTGCATCAAAGGGTGTATAATTGAATATGGGAGAGGCAAACAGCTGATCTGGTTGCGGTAAATTCGGATGCAGGGGCGACAGACGTCCCACAGAGCTCACGCTGGTATCCTTAAGTGCCAAGGTGTGCGCCACTTCCAATTGAGAATCCTCGAGTATCCTTTCCTTGCCTTTAACTGTCAACGATTGTTGACCGAGATTGAGTAAATTGGCCTGGTAGTGGCCAGCTGCGGCTTCAACGCCGTCCTGAGCCAAGTGGGCACGCGCCTGGCTTATGAGAAACGGTGGCGTTTTAATGGGCAGCAGTGTTAGTGGCGCCTTGACCATAACTATGTCCACCTTATCCGTTACCTCGCGCTGGAACTCTATTAGCTCGCGCTCAAAGTCCTTAATGCCTGTGCTTATAACTGAGTTCCGTTTCTGCAACTGCTCCATGCACTTCATATTCTCCGAGATTAGATGCAGACTCTCACAGGCCAGCAGCGCGCTCTCCCAGGGTGTGCTGTAAGTCTGTTCGCCCGACATATATGCATCAAACTCCTCAGCGCTGATGCCCAGGCTCTCGCCATTTAGATTCTCAATGAAGGCAATGGCCGAGCAGAGATTGGTAAAATAGTAGCCACCCTCGCCGCTCATGACCCGCGAGGCGTTGGTGAAGCGATTGACAAAGTTGAGATTGCTATGCAGACGGACGGGATTCGCTTTCAGCACCACAAAAATAAGAGCCGGCAAGAAGTCATCGGCGCTAGCGGGTCCGCCCGTGGCACGCTTTAATAGCTCAAAAATGTGGCGACAACAGCGGACCGTGCAGAGGAGCTTCTCCTGCGGCGAGTAGTAGGAGTCGATGCCCACCAGCTCCGATATGGCATTGTAAACCAAGTCACGCGCCTCCGCATTCACTTCGTCAATGCTGCAGTCCAGATGCTTGGTCGTTATCCAACTCAACTGCCGTATGCGCTTTTGCACTTTGATATCGCTCTCCTCGTCTGTGGTGAAGTACGGACTAAATAGCAAACTAAAAGAGAGCAGATAAGATGTGAAATGGTTGAAGTAGCGAATGTTTCCCTATTTTATGACTCACTTGTGATTCTGAGTCATCACAACTTTTTCAAAGAAGTCAATGGCAATATCTCGATCCTCGTTGGTGGCAATCTCAAAGCGTGCATCGTTGTGCACAACATCTGCGAATCGGGTGTAGGCGTTCTGCACAAGATCGGAGAGCTCATCCACATTTTTGCTGCTGTTGTTGTTCATGTATTTGCGTATCTCATGATCCAGTCGCTGAATCTCAGACTTCAGCTTCCGTTTGCCATCGTCCGGGATCCGTAGCTGACGCAGCTGCAACATGAACTGACTCTCGGTGGCACTTGGCACACGCGGCTGAGGTGCAGCTGCTGGGAATTTGTTTTTCAGCGTTTTTTGCAATACAGACGGAACAGTGAACTTTTTCCTGGGCATTGTACTGGCTTTTGTTGGTGGCTCCTCTTTCTCTGGTTGCTTCTTTGTTTTAGTTGCACGGCCCAGTGTGAGCGACTGCTGCGGCGATTTGCGCTCTAGAGTTCCGCCAGCGGAACTGGCATTTACTTTCAAAGTATCATGATCCTCGCCAGCTTTTTCTGAAAATAGGGGAATAACGAGCATGACTAAGTTCTACAGCATAGATAAACAACAGTGGCTGCTGGCTTACGTCTTTTACGCTGCTTATCGTTGCGTTCGCGAAAACATTTCGAGCAGAGTCCATCGAACTGTGTGTTGCCGTAGAAGCCACAGCCCTGACGGCACTTTAGATCTTGCTGCCCGATTCGCAACATGGGCGCGCGGTTCGCCATCGTTGGGCGTGGTTTTTACACAATTTTGATTGCTGTGAAGTGTTTGCAACAACTGTGCGACTCGATTTCAACTCAAATTTTTATTTATTGTCGGATCAGCCACTCGATTGCAGATAAACAGCTGTTACACGGATTATCGTAACAGTGTATCGATGTTAATAAATAACGATGTTTACGATATTTCGATTTAATACCAACATTATTTTAATCGATAAGTCTGTCTATCGAACGGCTTGGCGGTATTATGAAATGTTGGATTTCTTAAGCTTACCTAAAAATTTAAAAAATAAACAATCCACACATGTAGAATTTTACTAAAATTGTATTTTAGTATTATTTATTGAAATGAAAAACATTTAAATTGCAACTGAGGGCACAATTTGTTTGGATACATTTAGTAAAATCGAAGTGCCTTAGGAAACAGCTCACAAAAGTCTTAAATTCTATGCATAAAACATGTATTTAAAATGAAATTTTGTATTGTAAGCTTTAGATGTAGGACGGTTACACATATAGAATGCAACTTCTGGTATGTATACAGCTAAATGGGTAGATTTCAAAAAGGTATACACGAAAAAGTCAAAGTTGGTAATTAGCTAAAAATGTTCACAACAACGATTTGAAAAAGCTCAGAAAACACACATACCTATGTATGTAATTATGTAGACGACATTTCGACTACGACTAGACTACAAAATTTTCAAGTTGACCTAACTGCTCCTCTACATGTCGATTCATTTACTAACATTGTTCTGTTGTTCCCAATTAACAAATTCATATTTGCGCAAAATAAAAATTTACTTGCAAGACGCTTCCTTCCACACGCTCCTCGAATATCCCAGCCTAATTGACGCGCTCCACAAATGCATTAATTCCACTACTCAACTCTAAAACTGTCTATTATCGCTACTTGAACTCATCTCTACCATAGTTGCTTTTGCTTTGTTAGCAGTACAAAGATTTGGAAAAAACCACTTGTTTGTTCTTGTGTTTTAATTAGTCTCACAATTGCTAATACATATTTATCGAAATGCAACCTTGTATTCGTGTGCTCAGCTACCGTTAGTTACGTATACTTAACATGATCGTTTCTCATTTTCCTACTGCTCCAATTCAATCGTTTCATAAAGTCTCGTAAATAGTTTTAACTTAGATCTAAGCTACTTATGATGGATGTCTTTGGCTTCCGTTTGTTTTGTTTTGCTCTCTCATCAAGTTTTGAACTCTATTAGCTATAAAAAATGGTAATTTATCGATAACACGTTTTTAACAGTTACGCCATTTTGGTTATAGTTTTTTTGTTTTTGTTTTTGATTAAACGTTCTCATTTTTTTGCATTCATTTTGATTAATTGATTCAACTTTTGTTCAATTCTCTACAAAAGATTTGCGTTTTGGTACAAAAATTTCAAGTCTAACAATTTGTTTCAATAAATTCCTTAGTCCAACTGAATTGCAGTCGGAGTTCTGTTGGCTGAAGAAACTTGTGTTCCTGCTTGTGGATTATAATATATATGTATATATAGTCAAACAGTATGTGTGTGTGTGGGTGTGTGTGTGTGTGTGTTATGTACCCTGCGTGTGTTACGAACTCAAATAGATTCCTGTGTTACACATTAAATAACATTAAAATATGAGTACTTTAGTCACTAGAACTTGGGGCTACAAAACGCTTCATAGAGCTCTTCATATCAAATTGGCTGTTTAAAAAGTCAGCAAAAGTCCAGGGATCTGTGTTTTAGCCTTGTTAACTAAAGTATTTCAGGCCCGCAATCAGCATGAATTTCTCAATGAATAGCTCCGAGTCCAGCACCTATGGAGAAAATAGAGAAAAATGTTATTAAATATATCTAAGATAAATGTGCTGTTCATAAAAATAGTAGTGCGACTGAAATGTTGGACAAACATTAAATTTTTAAAACAATTTTAATATATATAAATAATGTTAATTTTACTCTCTTCAAATTGTTGTTTATCATGAAATTTTGATGTATAACATTTCAGTCGCACTACTATTTTTGTGACCACAGCTGTTTAAAGTCGGATTTTGTTCAATATCAATATCAATTTTTTTTCAATATTTTTTTAAACATATAAATTAAATCTTACCGCAATATGCGCTGCTCTTCCAATCAGCGTGTTTGCCGTATGGGGCAGCGCGTGATGCACATCGAAGCGAGCGAGCGTTAGCTCCGGCCTGGCCAAAATGGGCGCAATGACATTGTGCACCATTTCCCTGAAGAGAAAAAGGAAAATTAGTTTCTCATCCTAGACTCACTTCATTTGAGTCCAACCCACCTGTAGATAGTGCCCAAGGAGGAGCTATCGCGCATGGCTGCCTTGCACAGCTCCAGGCGTGCCGAGTGGGCGGGCACATAGCGATCCTGGCTAGAGCCGCAGAGCAAAATGTTGCTAAAGTGATGCAAGGTGCTGCGCTGGCTGAGTCTGTAGAGGAAGCTGTTGCGCATGTCCGTCGTATCGCGCATGCACAGCTGCAGCAGTGAGCCAGACTTTTTCCACTTCTGCATGAACCACATGCCTGAGGAGAATGCGATTACTAAATGCCCAGCCTTGGATGAGCTGCGCCCACTTACCCATGTTGACCAGGCCGCTGGTGTTGTAGAGTGTGCCCAGATGCGGTCCGGAGAGCGAGAGGAACGTGTGCAGGCGCGGCAGTAGGGGACGCATCTGTGGACGTGCCAAGGCGCTGCGCACGATGATGGTGCCCAGCGAGTGAGCCACAAAGGAGATGCGTGCGGGATTCAAGCCACAGCTGTCGATATGGTAAAGGATCTCGGCCACCAGCCTGATGGATGCAAATTCTATCAATCTTCATATCTCAATAGACATATTCGAGCACTCACCGATCAGTCATGGTATCGAAGTCAGAGAAGGTGTCGCCCTGATTGCGCTCCGACATGAGAAATTCGAGATTCACGCCGGGCAAACCCAGCTCCAGATAGGTGCGCACCAGCCGCAGATCCGCCGAGTTGCCATCCAGGCCGTGCACACAGATGACCAGGTGCATGCCGTTGGGCGAGAAGGCGCGATACTCATCGCTGATATAGAAATAGGGCAGCTCCGAGGCCAGCTGCACGTAGTCCGAGTAGATGTTGCCCTGGTACTTGATTTGCTTGCGAAACTCTTCGCGGCATTTCTCGAACTCCAGCAGCGAGATGCTGGGGCTGGCCTCCTGGCCAGCCGGCTGACCCTTGCGTTTGTGCTTGCTTATGGAACCATTCGATTGCTTGCCACGCACCAGCACTTGCCCATTGGCATTCTCCTTGTTCTCATCCTGTTCCGCATCCAGGCCATTCTCCTGCTTGCATTGATGCTGCGGAGGACGCTTCAGCTCCGCCAGGCTGTGCGACTTGAGGACCGGCTTGTTGTTGAAGATCGCCGGCGTGGACATGGGACGCAGTGACTCGTAGATGTGGTACACGGGATTGTCAATGGCGCCTATGGGCTGGCGTTCCTTGAGCGGTGGCTGTGGTGGTGGTGGTGCCAGCACCACATGGCAGGGCATTGACTTGGTCTTGGACTTGGTTACGGCTGGTGCAGCCGGCAGGGCAGCTGGTATTGGAGCGGCAGCTGGAACAGGTGCTGGTTCAGGTGGTGGATCACGAAACTCGTCGGGCGGCGGTGGTGCCAGCACCTGGTCCTGATCCTGCTCCTGCTCCTGATCCTGAAACTGTTGTGGTGGCGGCAAGCAAACGGCATCCAGCGGCTGCATATCCTTCAAGCTGGTTATATCAAAGTCCGACTTGGACTTTTCGCACCTGGCAGCGGCGCCGCCCTTATGACGGCGCCTCGGTGGCGGACGCTCCAAGTCCTCCACCTCGGTGGATTCGCCATTGGGCAGATGACGCAGCCGATCCAGTTGAAAGCGTGAACGTTCTTTCTTAATGGTCACGGTCACCGATGAGATCTTCTTGTGCAGCTCCTTCTCCTTCTCTTTCTCCTTCTCCTGCTGCTGCAGACGAGCGGGCGTCCTGCTCTGACTGTTCCCAGCCGACTGACGCTTCCGCTGTGGCTTGTGTGGCTGCTGCTGCTGCTGCTCGAGCAGCTTCTGCAGGCGCAGGCGCAGCTGCTCGCCATTGAGACGCGTCTCCAGGCCCATGCCCATGCCCAGGTTAAGCTGCGTCTGCCGCTGTTTCTGCTGTGGCCCGGTGCTGGTGATTGTGTCCGGACTGGAGATGGCCAACGAGCTGCGCCGGCTGCTCACCCAGCCGCTCTCCTCGCTGAGCGACGAGGTCGAGTTGCTGCGCTGTCGCCGCGCATCCGAGTCGAACTCTGGCGGCGGCGCCAGATTCGGCAGCGACTCACTGAAGCCACTCGTATTGGGATCGCTGCTGTTGGTGTTGTTGTTGCTGTTGACCGTGGTCGTGGTCGTGGCATCTAGTCGGAAGGGCACACTGTTCGAGCTGAGCATCTGCAGCTTCTGCATCATGTCGCTCTCCGAGCTGCTCGACTCCTTGCGCAGCGTGCCCTGCACTTGACCCTGACTGGACCGCAGCATCTCCTTGATGTCGGACACACGCACACGCGCTATCTCCACAGCTCGTGGTATCTGGGAGCTGTTGCTCCTCGGCATGGTCGTGTACTGGCTGGGCGGGGGTGGCGGGTAGGAGTTGCGTGGCGGCAACATGCTCTTGGGCAGCGAATTGTAGGCGCCATGGCTGGCACTTGGCTGCTTGGGCGGATTCAGCAGCTTGATCTCGTGCAAGTAGTCGAACTTGCTGGCATTGCCATAGCGTTGTCGGAACTCGCATATGTTGCGCATCAGATCGTCGGCTTGGAGGCGCGCCAGGCCGGCGGGCAGCGTGTTGTAGCTCACCTGCCGTCCATTGCAGCTGGGCTCGAGCACATGCGTCTCTGCTGCTGCAGTCTGGCAGCCGTCCAGCTGATCCAGGGATTTGCTGTGCCGCGTCGGCAATGTGGTCTCATTGGACTCTATGTCCAGGTCTTCGAGCAGTCCAGTTACCGAATGCCTGGACAGATTGTGCCGCAGTGCTACGGGCTGCGCCTCCTTGTGGCTGGGCGCTATGGTCAGGCTGGCCTGCAGCACCTCGCCGCCGAGCGCAAAGCGTGGCGTGATCACGCACTTGGCATGCGGATGAGCCGGCCCAGTGCCATTGCTCGCCGGATAGTCGTAGTCGAAGTGACAGGCCAGGCAGTCTTTGGTGCCATTCAGGCTGCTGCTCGAGTGCGTCTTGTCGGGCGCGAGAGTTTTCTTTTTGCTCGCCGCCGTTGTCTCATCCAGCTGGGGATCGCTGCCGGAGCGACGCCTCGCATAGCTGGCTCCCGGCACCACATAGCGATCCTCAAAGATCAGCGGCAGCGAGGCGGCATCCCCATCGATGGGCGTGCAGTGCACGGGCAGCGGCGGCAGCGATTGCAAATAGCGACTGCGCCTCGCCAGCTCCGCAATGCCCGCATAGCCCTGACAGTGGCCGGGACTGGCGCTGCTGCTCACCTCATGGCAGCCGGTGGCGGCATGCCTGGGCTGCTCCAGCACAAAGAAGCCCTCGGCAAAGCGACGCACGCGCAGTATGTGATGCTTGCGTGCGAGCAGCGTGTGTACTGCCGTTGAGGATCTGGAGGCGAGTAGCACGCGGCGCCACCAGAAAATATTCTCAGCGCACAGCTGCGCTATGTCCGAATTGGCCAGCGTGGCAAAGTCATCCTCAGCCTCAAGTTGCTGCAAGCAGAGATCTTTAAAAGGCCAATTCATAAACAAGCCGCAGAATCCTTACCTTAGCCTGCTCCAGCAGCTGCTGCAGTCGCTCGCCCGTGTCGTTCTCGCGCAGCGGCGGAGAGCCGATCTGCGAATTGATGCTCGGCGGCAAGACAGTGCTGAACTCGTTGAGGGTCGCCTTCAGCTGCTCGATGGCGCCCAGCAGCAGGCTGCAGATGTCCCGATGGATCTGACGTGACTGCAGCAAGCGCCCAGTGGGTCCGCCGCTGCACTTCGTCGTACCACCTATTTGTGGGCCAAAGAAAACGGCCTCCAAGGGACCAGGTGAGGTATTCCCTCTGCAGCTCAGCTTGCCAGCACTCCAGGGCTTCGAGCTGCGTGGAGCACTAGAAGAAAGTTCAACTGGCATCAGAACTAGTTACGGAACTACTATAAAGAACTACACACATACACACATACATACACACACACACACACACACACACACACACACACACACACGCACACAGTTATACACATAGAAAGCACTGCAAAGCTTGGCAACTATTTAGACTACAAGTGGATGAAATTAGTTACCCAAAAAGGTATTTTGAAATCTTACCATAACTTGATATATGAGAATATGCTTTTCCTGCACCAGAAAACGTATTTTGTTTCGTCGTTATAGTCGTGTGTTAAAGTCGTTCCATGCGTTAGATTGTATATATAATTTATGGGTTTATATGCGGATATTGATTCGGTTACATGTTGAGATTAAAATGAAATAAATGTGTTGAATTCGATTGGAGCAAATTAAAAGAAATGCTTCTTGTAATGGGCTTATATACGATATTTAACTGAGGCGTGGCAGATATACCAAGACTGCAAAGCCGTTGGAAAATATATATATTCTTAAAGTGGTTTCAGAATATACAGAAAATTTTATTTTTAGTTGATTCTATCTCTGGATTTGAATTATTTTTATACATTTTTGTATACTATATAAATATTATTTATAAATAAATAAATATTTAATATTATGTTAAAATAATATTGAAATATAAAAAAATGTAAAAAGAGATATATATATATAATTTTTTTTTATTATATATTTATTTATTTTTGTTAGTATATCAATTTTGTATTAAAAAAGTATAAATATAGAAAAAAAAAACAGAAACAAATAAGAAAAATAAACAAAATAATATTTTTCTTAATTTTGTATCTGTTTTTTTCTATATTTAAATTTTTATTTATATCTAAAAAACATTAAATTTGAATATATTTAATTTTTTCATGTTAAAAGATCTTTGATCTTCAATATTTTCATCTTTTTTCTACTTCTCACTTAATACGAAATTTAATTCATTGTCCAAATTCCTTTCAAATTGGTTTTGCAGCCTTGGCAACTATTTACATTAAAAAAAAAAGTAAATGGCACTTAAAAGCTAATATACCTTAGAAGGAAAATGGTTTTGGGCAAATAAAAATTGCAGCAAAATTGAACTCAAACTTAAGCCAACTAAATATTTAAGCTCCAATTTTTGCACAAATTGAGCTTCAGTTTTGGGGCAAGTGGAGGATTATCAGGCAATTTGGATGTTGTGCAGCTGAAGTCAGCGACGAAATGTAATCAACATCAAAATTCAGCGCAGACAGGGGCCAAGGTCAACAAGGAATTTCAATTCCAGTGGGCTAATCTATTATTCATTGGGCTCAAGCTCGGCGCTTCACAGATTTCTCTAGATTCTCGCTCTCGCACGCAATGCGCTGAAACGTATTAATAGGCAGCCAGGTGTGGGACAAGTTTCAATTTAGCGATACAAAATCATATATAGCTTTAAGAGTTGCCAACAACTTTTGGTGGCCACGAAAGTTATGCAGGAGTTTGGCTCAGTGGGCGGACTGTGGCGTATACAAACTTTTGCTGAATCAAACGGCGTAAAAATTGACTGCGCCATGGCTGCAGTAGATGCTGTGCAGTTGGTAATAGTAGAAGCGATGCAACGCCTCGGCCACGAATGCCGCCCAAATGGTGCAGTCTGTTGTTGTTGTTGTTGCAGTTGCAGTTGTCGCCAAGTTTGCCAAGGGGAAGACAATTGAAATACGAGAGAGAGGGAGTCATTAAAATGTAGGCACACCAGCAGCAGGCAGCTGGCAGCAGGCACCAGCAGAACTGGCAAAAGAGGACCAGCCTAACCAGCTGGAGACAGGACCTGTATATAATACAGCTACGACTAGTAGGAGAAGGCTGGCGGGGGGTGGGAGACGTGTGTGTTGTGTGCAATTTTAATGAGTTGGAAATGATTTGTGCGGCCAGACACTGCCGTCCCAATCAAGCTCAGCAGGACCCACACACAGCCCAGCTAGGGACAAGTAGAAAAAAATATGACTATCAACGTTGACATTAGAGATCATGTTGTCAAGTCTCTCTCTCTCTCTGTCTCTCTGTCTCGCTATCTACTTTGCATGCCTGCCCAGACAAAGTCGTGCGCCCAGTTTCCCATTCACTCACTTGATGTATGGCTGATGCAGGGCCACAAGACTGGCATGAATGCCCACACTGATGGCCGCCAAGTGGAAGTAGTCGAACAGCACGGGCAGATGATAATGCAGTCCGCGTCCCGGATGAAAGTTCAACTGCAGATTGCGTGTGGATGCCAACGTCAGTTGGCTGCTTCCATTCTGCTCGCCGAACCATAGCTCCAGCTGCAATGAGAATTCCGCCCGTTCGATGGACTCCTTCAGGTGACGGCTGTCAACTGCAGAGAAGAGAAAGAGATAGAAATAGACAGAGTAAGACAGAGTGTGTGGGTTTACTTAATATTGTCATATGTTCAACTCAAACTCAAACAAATCCCCAGCGCAAATAATCGTTTTGCAGGCATTCGCCATATTTCAAGTTCTTCTGCATTGAGGCTCTAGTTTGCCTCGTCAGCATTGATTATTGGTTTTCGCTTAAGCTAACATATATTGTGTATGCCAGCTCGAGCTGGTTTCACGCAGTTAATGCGCTGGCAGGTAAGCTAATCAATACACGTCTGTGACTCATAAATTCAGCCAGGCATTAACAGAAACTAAAGCTAAATCTTATTACTGCGAATGTCCACAGTGCGTATACTCGATGTCATTTAATCAAATTCAATTCGCTTCACACCTGAACGCGCGTTTATGGTCAGCCAGGACACACACACAGATAGCATAACTTATACACACACACACACACACACACACCTGCCTTCTGCCTTCTCTCTCTTTGGCTGCCTTCAACTCTTCTTCGTAACATAAAATTCATTTGTTTTCATAAAACGGGGATTTGCGCGGCTAAAGCTAAGTCAGACTTCAGTCTCATTCAAAGGCAATATAAGTAAAGTTGCGCACCACATTCCAGGCAAACCACCCAACCACCCAACCATGCCATGCCATGCCATGCCACCCACATCAGCCTGTCTGAGCTTTACTTGGGCATTGCTCATACGCCCTGTGTGACAATTGTTTGACAGTATTTCTGTGTGGGCTTTTTTTATACCATTTTTATGCCGTTTTTATTTTATATCTTGTGGTTTATATATCTGTGAGTGTATATTTTAAACGCTGAGCCTTTTGAGTGAAGTGCGTGGCAAATCCCCTGGCATCAGTTCTGTGGCGTAGTTTATCATGCCGCCTTACACAGTCGCCTGTGACAATTTGCAACATGCTGCAATTGCAGCAGCTCACACCTGAGACACGTGCAGAAGAGATAAATTGCATAGCTACTCAAAGCTTGCGTGTTGTCTGTGGCAACCCACTGGAGAACAGGGATGGGGGAAGGGCGAAGTGGCGCCTCCACTCAGGCACCCTAGAAGCACAGCAACAAAAAGCTGTCAAGTAAAAGTAACTTTTTGTTTAGCTGCGGTATTTGTTGTTGTTTTTGTTTTGTTTTGTTGTTTTTTTTTGCGTTTTTTTGTTGCTGCCACTTCACAGGATTCCACTTTACTGCTGTTGTTGTTATTGTGTGGAGGGAGCACGCAAAACTTGTCCAAATGAATTAATCACTTTACCCAACAGCCGAGTGGATGATGTTGTTTCCATTGTTGTTGCTGCTGCTGCTGCTCACATATTGTTGCTGCAGAACAAGAGCAACTACAAACAACAACAACAACAGAGGTGTCGGCACAGCACACATCACAAAAAGGCAGCAGAGCAGAGCAGCAGCAGCAGCAACTCTCGGGTATCTGATGAAGTCTGCCAAGTGCTCATCAGCAGGCTATACAAATGAGCATGTGGCAGAGCTGCGCTGGTAGGGTAAGGGCAACTTAATCAGATTGAAATATAATGTAATCACTAAGCCGCACCTTCAACAAATGCTAAGCTTTTATGCCCTAAAAGCATGGCACATCAAAATATAGTTTGAGAATTTGCGTTCATTGGAATTAACCTAATCGAATCTGAATTCAAAATGGATTGAATTTTGAAATGGAATTTTGAAACATTTCTGTTAGAGTTCCCTGAGGTTTTAAGTTCATCAATAGCTGAAATGCCCACGCGCTCTAAATGGTTGGGGATTAGAGGCAGTTACAGGCTGATATTTAAGGCTCGCAGTAAATTCTCTTTTTGCATAAAATTTTGAGCATTTGCTTTATTTGTTGATTGCTTAAAAACAATATTTTTGAAGTTAAGTATTCAGTTGCCATTCTAGAGACTTCTAGAGATGCTAGATATTGTTATGCGTTTATGCTCGATGAGCTTAAGACTTGATTTGTTTGAGTTATCTTTAACTTTTAGAGTTGTTTTTCTTGAACTTGATCAAAAACCAAGGCTTGTAGAGATGGATATACATATGGATAGATAGCTGGACAGACAGACATGACATGATTCTCCTGAATAGCAATCAACTTACTTCATATATCTCCTTACTTTTGCTTCTGATTCTACCTCTACCTGTACATCTTTCTCTACATCAATCTCAAACTCAATTTCGTCTTCCACCTCCATTTCTATTTCTACTTCCACCTCTTCGTCTTCCTCAACTTCTCCTTTCAATATGCAGCCAATTTCCACCTCTACTTCTAATTCTTTATCTCTACCTCTACCTCCACCTCTACCTCTACCTCCACCTCTACCTCTACCTCTACCTCTAACTCTACCTCTACCTCTACCTCTACCTCTACCTCTACCTCTACCTCTACCTCTACCTCTACCTCTACCTCTACCTCTACCTCTACCTCTACCTCTACCTCCACCTCTATTTCTACTTCTACTTCCACCTCGTCTTCCTCTACTTCTACTTTCAATGGGCAGCCAACTTCCAACTTAGCTTCAGCTCCACCTCCACTTCTCACTCTATTTTTGTTACATTTTAAAAATATTAAAAACTCATTTATTAACGCTTAAAGACTTACAATATTTCTACTTTTGCCAGCTAGTTTTTATGGCGCAATGAACTTGAGCTGCAAAATGAATTTATCTACAACATAAAAGTAAATAAATAGCTTGGAAATGCATGAAAATTTGTTCTAGTTGCCGAAAATTTATTTCCTTTTTGCTGTTTGCTTTGCAGCAGGCGAACAAAACATTTCGCTGTTTCTTCTTCTTCTTTTTTCATCTGTTGTATATTTATTTATTATTATTTTCATTTTTTTACTGCCTTGCTTCCATTTATGAGCGCTCCGCCCTTTGCCATCGTCATCGCCATCGCCATCGCCATCGCCATGTTCCCACCCTTCGACCCATGAAATTGACTTTCAATTTGATTCCCATTTTTGCGCCTGGTTAACTTTTTATGCCATTTTCATATTGTCTGTGGGTATGTACACAGAGAACATATATATTTTTTCCGTATCTGAGCTGTATTTTTTTTATTTTTGTATCTTGCTCCTTTGATGTTGTAACCATGCCTGCGAGGCATTCAAAGCGCCTGCAAATGCCTTCAAATCAGGTCAATGCAGTGGCCAAGTCGAAGTGCTTTTGGGTCCCTTTTGGGCAGCAGCAAAGTAACGAAAGACGCTAAAAACTACTTTCAAAGGGCAGCCAACTTGGCTAACTAATTGCGTCTTAGATGACACATAAAGAGTGGGCGTGGCTGTGCATTCAACTCGGCGAGAATGCGAGCAAATGCAATTAACGAAACGCTGCCAACATGAAGTTCTACTATATATATACTATATACTCGCTCTATATACCTATGCACTCTATATATACTCTATATGCCATAGAGCCGCTTAGCAGTTGGTCAACATTTCGAACAGTTGAGACAGCCGCATTTGCCATAAAAACTTTTTGGCCTGTCAACACGAGACACAGGCGAAAAGTTCGAGCAGCGTCAGCCACTTGATTTATATATTGCAATTGAATAGAAAACTTTATCTTTGATTCAGTTCTCTTCTACTTGTATACTCACCCAGCAGATGACTGCGAAAGTGTATGACGTCGCGCAGCGGCACCTCCTCGTTGCGATAGAGTATCTGAAAGATGCGTGAGGCGCCGCTGCCATTGATTATGGTTGCGGATGTGCAGCTGCCAATGCCTGGCACTGTGGCTGCATCCACTGGCGTGGCCAACTCGTTGTCCCGTTCATTGTCGCTGGGCTCGCTCGAGGCGCCATTTGCTTTGCCATTGTTCGACTCGGGTATGCTTGTCTCCACCTGTACGGGCAGGCGAGGTGAAACGCGCAGGCCGCAACGCACCTGATAAAGACTGCAAAGAGAGAAGGAAAGAGAGAGAGAGAGAGAGACAGACGTAGCATATTAATCATACATTGATATCAATTTGCATATAAATAACGCATACGCAGCGTGAAACGCGTGCAATGTGCTTGAATAAAGCTTAACAAATATAGCAATAAAATTTCCACTTTCGCATCGCTAATTAAATTTATTATTATTTAAAATCTTTTGCGTACATAATATATATATAAATCTTTTTATGAACTTCAGATGAATATTTCAATATTTACAGATCATATTCCCATTTGCCATTTGGCATTTGCCATTCGCTGTTAAAAGAATATAAAAAATTTAAGCACACAATTGTTTCAAATTTATTTCAATTTTCCACCAGTCGTCCGCTGTCTTTATTTCATTTCACTTGCCATCTCTTTTCCACTGCGGCTTTGTTTATATTTTTGCGCAAATTTCATGCGAGCTTCGGTTTTATTTTCTGTTTTTCATGTATTTTTAACACACGAGCTGCCTGCCGCCCACCTGACTGCCCGCTCCCTACCTCTCTCTCTCTCTCTCTCTCTCTCTACTTTATGCGTATGGCAGCGGCATCCTCAAGGGCTGCCGTCAACAGCAGCACAAATACAACAATAAACCAATACAACAACAACAGCAGCAGCAGCAACTGCAATCGCATAAACACTTTGCTGACAATTAGTGCCTGCTATGTTTGCTGCATTTGCCACGCCCATTTGTGGACTTTTTCTCATATATTTTTATATACCCTCAACACATTGAGGCGTAGGGACTTTGTGTAAAATGTGTGTAAAGGGTAGAAGAAGGCGTGGCAGAACCTATAGATTATATACAGATGTGCTCATGAAAATAGTAGTGCAACTGAAATTTGGTGATAAACATAATAATTTAAAAACAATTTGAAACGAGTATTAGGATTAACATCAAATTGTTTTAAAAATATTATGTATATCACAAGATTTTGCTGCCCAACATATCAGTTGCACTACTATTTTTATGAACACAGCTGTTTATAGGGTTGATCAGGATATGAAGTCGAGTTTCTACCTGTCTGTCTATCTGTCTGCATGTGAAAACGTTTATCTTGCAGCCTATATTAGCTAGGCTACTCACACTTCAGATCTTCTTGCATATTTCGCATGTTTCAAGAGCTCAAGTTTGGTATATAGAATTCCCTGAAGTCTATTGAGTACTTTTCCTGCTCCACTCCCATTCCCAATCTAAAAAGTTTTCAACATAATCAGGGTATCTTTTAGTCGAATACTCCCTGCTACTTGTTTTTATGGCATTTCATTTCCCTTTGTTTGCCCAACACTTCGAGTGCGTAAATTTTCTCGTTTCTGTTTGAATTTTTCGTTCGAGTTTTATGCAGTGAATTTATTGCTTCATTTTACAGGTGTTTCATTTTTATTTTTGTTTTTTTTTTTTTCTGGGGAATTTTCATGAATCTCATGATTTTATATTGTATATAAAAGATATTATATATGAATATACTCTCTTATTGACCCACTTTTGTGCAAGATATTCGATTTGATTGCCAACATGTGTGAATCTATTGCAGTGCAAAATTCACTTAATTTCAAACTTAATGTAAATTTCTCAGATATTTTAAGAAATTTTTTGCTTTTGATTTAATTTGACTTCAACTTTTCACACTTACCCGCGCTGAAAGAGATCCACATTGAAGAACTTGTGCAGCTCCACGGAGAACTCAATGGTTGCCTGTAGATCGCCCATGTCTGTGACAGCTGCTGCTGCAGCTACTCCTTGGCCCAGTGGCTGACACCTGGACAACTGCAGCTCAGGTTGTCATGCAGTACGTGGCACTTGCGCTTGTTGAGGCTGCAAAAAGTGACAGCAGAGTTAAGAGTGAGATAAGGATGAACAGAGAGAGAGAGACAGATAGAGAAAGTTAAATTGCACGACAGAGAAAATACGATTAAGAGCGAAGCTGTGATAAGTGGCAACTGTGCAAGTTGCGGTCTATAAGTTGGCACTGGACTCGTTGGCATTTGTGAGCCAAGTTCGATTGGGTTGCACAAGCCGCGCTCTCAATATTTATTGCAAACTATTGACAGCTCGAGCAATTGATTGGCTTGTAATTGTGCAGAAAGTGTGCCAAGTGGGTGGCCCAAGTGTGTTGTGAGGCGGGTGGGTGCGTGGTGCTGTAAGCTAACCAGCTGCCAGTTGCCAGCGGCTGAGGTTAGCAGGTCAGCCACAGTGAACACAGAAGAGGCAGCAAAAGCAGCAGCGGCAGCAGCAACAATAACCACACGTTGTTGTTGTTGTTGGCAGGAAAATGGGAAAGCCGCGATTGTGTCATAAGAATGAGGCCAAAAGCAAAGAAAGAAGACAAAAAACCCCGACGACAACGACGGATAAAACTTTTAATCGTCCAAAACAACAAAAGCGTCTGTCGCATATAGTTGCGAAGGGCATTCGAAATTTGATATAGAATATGTAACACATGTGCAGAAGTCCTCTCCAGTCTGAGCAACTGAATCGATATTAATGTCTCAGCTGTTAAAGTTCATGCTACAGAAATTTACTTTGCAGCACAATTTGATATGTTTCCGAGTTGATATTTGTTTGTTATGGGTTTGACTTGACTTCAAATGTCTGTAAGATAGAAATGTCTTATGGCTTTGGTATAATTGACTTTAGATAGCTATACAGAACTTGCGCTTTATTAGATCTTCTTTACTTCTCACATATAGGGAGACTGCTATCTTACTATAGCATGCTACCTCTAGCTCTGTTATACTAGACTTATAACTAAGTTTCAGTTTGTAAAGTTAAGATATCTTAAGGCAGTTTTGTAACTATAAGTCTTACTTTGCTTCTAATATATACTCTATTTGACTACTCTATCATATTGTATATCTACCTGCACCTCTAGGTACCACATGCATCTGCTTATGCCTGTTTATAACACTTTCTAGTACCCAGAAATACTCATCTATATCATATTTATTTCTATTATCAACACATCTTCTTAACTATATTTTTATCATATTTTCCATGCTTCTCAGAGTATTTAACCTTCGTCTTGTTTTTCTTTCTTCTGCTTTTTTGCTGCTGTTGTCAGTCAAGCGCTAAGCCCACGCAGCGACGCCCTCTATAACATTAATGTGCTGCAGTTAATGCCGCAGTCAGTTGTTCTGCCTGCCTCATCAGTCTACCTATCTCATTCTCTCTCTCTTTCTTTCTCTGTTTCGCGCTGACTGCAGTGGGTCACAGGCTGCCCCTCGCTTGTTGACACAATGGCAGAAGACGTTGATACAAACAGGCGCCGCTTGTATTATGTCTATGTGTGTGTGTGTGTGTGTGTGTGTGTGTGTGTGTGTGTGTGTGTAAGCCAGCCCCATTGTCAATGTGGGTTAACCAGACTGCGCCATTTTCTAAAATGAAGTACATAAACAGCACAGTTAAGCAAAAAGCAGTGGAAGCAGCAGCAAACGGCACCTGCCTAGCGAAAGTTATGATGCTTGTTGTAGCAGGCAGAGATCCTTAGACACTTACACACTCACACTCGCTCACATTTCTGAGCACACACAGTTGCCGCAATTATGGTCTAGTTCTCCATTAGTAACAATCCATTCTCTGCGCCCCTGACATGCCACGCCTGCTCGCTCCTTAGAAAATGGCACCTAATATTTGCTTAACATGAAATATGCAATTTTATGCCAATTTCGTATTTCGCTGAGTTTTCTAAATTAAAAGCAAATTTGTAGCAAGTCGAAAGTTTTGCAACGCACGCGGCTCACGCGCTGCTCTCTGTCGGATGAGACTTTTAGCGTTTAGCTCGAGCCCAAAGCAAATATTATCCATACGCAGCGTTGTCTGTTTGACTGGGCAAATGTGCATAAACTTTGTAACTGGGTCAACTAAAAAGTTTCATGCGAGCAGCAACAACAACAACAGAAAATCGTATAAAAAGCATAACAAACAACACGCAGCAGCAATACAAGTATATGCTCGACTGGCAGATACCCTGCAAGGAAGTTAATGAAGTTGTTTACTCTCTTTACTTAAGATAAAATGAAATTTAAAGATAGTTCTTCAGTTTAATTCTAGTTAAGATAGCAACTGAATATTTATATATAGCAAAGAGTTTGGGCTAATGTTGGTGGAAGGGTCGTATACGTAATATATGACAAACCCTTAGAATCTGTAGCATTATCTGAATTATCATGACTCCAACTCTTCATCTGCCTGTTGTATAAAGTCAGTCATACCCTCACATAAATCTAGACAGAGTATAATGCATAGTAATGAGGCAGTCGAGTATAAGGGACAACTTTCTAAAAGCTCATCCTGCACTTTGTAATGGGCAGCGGCGTTTTTTAAGTTGAGTTTTGTTGGTGATTTGTGCGAACATTTCGGCCAACAATTGAATACATTTCGGAGGCTTAACAAAAGCGAAATTTTTGGTTGTTGGGACCAAGTAAGCCGGCCACAAAGCCCATAATGCTGATAGTTTGAAGTGATTTGCAAAACTTTTTAATTGGACATTAAGCGAGGAGAATAAAAACTCCGACCAAAAAAAAAAAAAAAATGGAAACATTCTTAGCCCTGAAAATATGTTGGGCTCGTCTAATGGAATTCATTTCTGATCTGCTGTCTCTTTCGCCAACTGTCTTTGGCTGTTACATTTGGATACTCGTATAGTCATTGAGGCACATCAAGCTCAGATAAAGCGCCACTTGAATCAATGGAACAAAACAAAACACTTTGCCACAACAGGCGGGCGACAAAGACTCTGCAGCTGATGTGAATGAACAATGATAATGATAATGATTATGATTATGATAATGATGATGGGGTAGATGATGATGGTGATAATCAGGCAAAAGACATTGACTTCAATGGCTGACGAGGATTCGCGCACGCGGGTTTTTCCTTAATGTCCTGTCGCTGACAACGAGCCCCAATAAACGGGAAAAATCAAACCGTTCGTGCTTATCATCATAATGATTATACCTAATGCCTCCTTTGATTCTCCCAGCGCGCATCAAAATGGCCCTGGCCATCAGCATGCCACTCATTTATCCACTGTCTCGCCGAGCAGCCACATGCCACCTCTCTCTATCTCTATCTCTCTCTCTCTCGCTCTCTCTCATTCGTCGCCTCAAATTCTCGCCTTTTTTTTTTGTCTGGTCGCCACCCACGCTTGAATGAGGCTGCTGGGCGTGGGCAACTGGGCTTTGTGGGACAGCATCCGCATCTATGTAAAGGAGCCGTCAATGGCAGAAGCCGTCCCCCAGATGCTGATAAGCTGTGAGCCGGACCATTGCCTCGTTTTGTGGCACGTTTGTTTTCTTTATGTTCTTAAAGTTTTCTTCTTTTTGATAAATAGTGTCATGCTAGCCACCCTCCCACACACACACACACACACACACACATAGATAGATATGTGTGAATGTGTTAATGTCTAAGGTCAACGTCGATGGGCTCTTGATAAATGTGAAGCTTTCATGTTCATATTTCAATTTAATTTCTGTGCGTCGGCTCATTTCCTAACAGGATTCATGGCTTTCCTTCTTATAGCTTGAGCTCTGGGCCATAAATTCAATTACATTTTCATTTTTTTTTTAATGTTATTTTAATTAAAATTCTCAGAGCTTCAGTGGCCCAAAAAAAATATGTTGTGTTTACATCGATTGAAATCTAATCATTTTAATGGAATATTGTTTACATATTGCTAAATTGGAAATATGTGTGAAGTGAAGATCAAAAGAGAGTCAGAATGAGAGAGAGAGAGAGAGAGAGAGAGAGAGAGTGCAGTAGGTATAGAGAGACGTACGAGTATGTAAGAGGGAATGAGAGAGAGGTAAGTAGGTGGAGACTGCAAGAAAGAAAGAAATAGAGATAGACAGAGAGCGAGAGTGGCAGAGAGATAAAGAGAGAAAGAGAGGAAAGAGAGAGATAGAGAGAGAGGGGGAGAAGAGAAGAGTAAGAAGTATATATATTTAGCAAAGAGTGAAGGAGCGACAGCTGGAAAGACGTGAGAGCAAGCAAAAAAGGAAGAGCTAGAGAGAGCAAGAGGTAAAGGCTGGAGAGTGAGTGAGCGAGATAGAAAGAAAGGAAAAGAGCAGAAAGTAAGAATATGAAATGAGAGAGAAAGACAGAGCTGTATAGGATGTAAGAAACAGACTTAAGGGGAGAGAGAGAGAGAGCGAGAGAGAGATGTGTAAGGTAAAGAGCACGAGTAAACTCCAATAATTAGTATATATGTTACTCTCAATAATATATATAAAATCTAATCAATTTCCTAGAATTTCCATAGCTTTTCGAGCTAAACTGTACTCGACAGTATTTAAATCTTTCTTGATTTCGTTGTCCCTGTTGGCTTTATAGCTATTGATGTAATTTGAAGCCTGTTTGTCAACTTTGTCTGTTGTATTCTTTTTATTGAAGCCCTCGTTTCGATTGCCCTGTCACCTGGACACGCCCCTCTGGGAGCCCCTTGAGTCATGGCAACCAGCCGCCCAGACAAACAGGAAATAGACAATTTTGTGTAAAAGCTGCGGCAGACAATCTGCAATGCCCCATCTCTTTCCATCTTTATCTCTCTTTGACTTCCAATTCCTGCATCTCCCTTTCTCTTTGTGAAGATCAAATGGCATGGCTTTAAATTATTTAATAAACAGCCAAAAACAAAACAACAAAAAAATGTATTCTAAAGCTCTTGAATTTTGCATGCGCTGCTTTGCCAGCGCAGACATTTTCCCAGGCATGTCATAAAGAATGCCCTCAAGTGCCGCCGTCCGTGAGCATGAAAATAATTTCCCTACTTCCCGCCACTCATTCTCTCTCTCTCTCTCTCACACTCTTTCTTGGCCGGATGCCGTTCGTGCGGAATGAAAATTGCCAACAGTTGCCGCTGCAGCTGGTCGGGGCAGCAAAGGGTTGCGTCTTGGCCAAGTGCATCGCGTGCTTATGGCCATGCCAAATGGGGTAGCTCACGTGCGCCCTGTCCAAAGAGGCCAAAGCCAGAATAATATAACAACTGCAACAATAACAACAACAGCAAAGGGCGCACAACTCAACAGCAACAACAATGAGATGAACAACCAAAGGAACAATAGCTAACAAATGCCTGGGAACCAGCCCAAGTGCTAACCGGGCATGAGCAGGCGGCGCGGGGCGTGTCGTATTACATGTCCGGAAAGTGTCTAGTCACGTGGTCAACAGGGAAGCTGTGAGACGGGGGAGGGTGGGAAGTAACAGAAGTTTGAGCATGTGTGGGGAGCAATTGTGACTTATTTATGAAATGAATGCGCGAGAAAATATGTTATATATATTAGAGCTAGGGGAATGTGAAGAGAGATGAAATGTGAGTTGCTGGAGCTGAATTTATATGGATTAAATAAGTGTTACTCTTGAGTATACAGAGAAGAAGTATAAAGATGATTGTATATATGGTCTAATGCTGATAGGAGATATAACAAGCTCTGGGACTGAAGAAGGGGAAGTCGGGTCCAGTCTCAGGCTAGTGTATGAAAGTAAGCATCTGTGGATTGTCTAGCTCTATAAACTGTTTTTTTGTATTCTTTTGATAATCATCATTATCAGCTAAAGCTTCATAGATTTAGTAGATGATTCGAAATGAGTTTTACCTTAAGCTTTAGCAGCAGATAGCAGATAGAGATATATTAAAACTCCTGGATTTGATTGATTTTGGCTATATAGAGAAAAGCTAAGAAACAGAGGAAGACCTTCAAATATAACATCTTCCATCAGAACATTTGAAAGCCCAGCTTACTATGAAACCAAACTACAAACTTAAGACAAAGCATAGCCTGAACCGCAAGTTTCATCATAATAATATCATCATAATAATAACATTATAATGATATCTATCTTCATTATGATATTTAAAACTTCAAGGTAGACGCCGTTAGTCCAACCACAAGACTGTTTTTTTTTTTTGCAATTTTAATTTGAGTTTTCTAGGAATTTTTCTGTTGTGTATTGTAAAAATTTTAATTTGAAACTAAATAAGTTGCGCGTGGGCTGAGTTTATTAGACGCCTGACAGAGCTTTTTAGGGTTGCAACTGGCAAACCACTTGAGTTCCTGCTTAAACCATGCCACACTTGAAACGCTGTCCATGCCCCCCCATGGAGCATTGTGCTCCATGGGCTGTGTGCAGGGGCAGCAGCCAGCGAGCCAACGACTGGTTAGAGGTGCAACTTGAATTGGCAACAGACCGTAAGGCGGAACAGGGCACGAAATTGAATTGCGACTTTTTATGCTACCTGACATCTATATGTGCACCTTTATATATATATATATATATATATGTGCATGTGTGTATGTATGTGTGTGTGTGTGTGTGTTTGTGTGTGATTGTATAGCGAGACGGGAAGGGCCTTATAATGGCAAACGGGATATTTCATTACATTTGTGCATGCATGACTGCCGACTAGCAGTAGATGAGGGCGTGCCACGCCCACACACACACACAGAGAGAGAGAGAGAGAGAGAGACACACACATGTATGCAAAAAAAAGGCAACATTGTTGAAATGTGCAAATATTGGCTCAAGTGGCGGCAATAAAAGAGTCGCTCCCGAGTGCCTAGTGGAAGGGATTGAGCAGGGGTCAGAGGGCGTGCTCATGTTTCTATTATGAGATGTGCTCGGCATTCTTTAGGCCAGCAGCAGCAGCAGCAGCTTCTTGCTGTGCGAGGTGCGCACAATTTAACATTGAATTAGGCATGAATTTCCTTTCTTGACTTTTTTGTTGTTGTTGTGTCGCAGCCAATTTCAATTTGGCTCGATTGACGCTTCGCATTTGCAATTCGAGCTGCGTTTGACCTTTCGACCATGCCCACGGCTACGCCCACGCCCCATCCCAGCCCAGCTGCCCACGCTTTTTGCATAATTGCAAGCGGTTCGTGTCAACGCCATATTTCACTGACTGTCAGGGATTTGGATGGATGCGCATAAAAATACAACATAATATAACATGCTTAACCCATGGCTGGGCTCTGCATGTTTGCCTTGGCCTGTGGCGGAGGGGGCGTGGCATGCTTGTGGCTTGTGTGGCAGTTAACTTTGCCGTGACATGTGCGGCAAGCATAAAAGAACCGTAGAATGTCATGTTTGTTGTGGGCCGAACATGACGTCGAGTGGACAACGAAACGATGACGACGACGACGACGTCCACGAGTCACAACATGTGACTCACCCTAGCGAGAGGGGAGGACTCGGGCAGGAGAGAAAGGTGACTGTGTCAACACATTGGTAAACGACACTGGACAACAGCTGCTGTAGTGTAAGCCAGACTAGACTGAGCTACCGAAAGCTGAGGCTGATAAGAAAAGAAACTAAATTGTATTTAAGCTGAGTTGCTGTGTAAATCAAGTTTATATATTAGAAGAGCAGAATTGATTGAGGAAGCTTATTCCTAAAGATAATAATTTGTTAGTTTGCAGAAGGTTGCTGCAATTCCAGGAATTATGTTTTGTTGGATTGAGTTAGGTTAGGGGTAGCTTTCCCAAGGATAATAATGTATTCTTTTGCAAAAGGGTTCTTCGATTCTAGTAATGAGATTATGTTCGGTTAGGTTTGAAAAACTTATACAGGATGAATTGATTAGATTGGAAAATATTTATAATATGAAATGTGAAGTATGAAGTATTAAGTATGGAGTATGAAGTATGAAGTGTGAAGTATGAAGTAAGAAATAAGAAGTATCAAATATGATATATGAAATATGTATACCTGTCAATCAAGATAAACTTAGAGGCTCTTCATTTCTTCAAAAGTAGTTAGCTTAGGTCAAATTCCTCAAAAACATAAGCTGATACGAAAACATTATACCCTGATTTCCCATTTTCAATGGGTTCAGGGTATAAAAAGGTTGGCTTAACTTAGTTAACAGCAGCTAATATATATAGATAATTTTAATTTAAAAATGTTTTAGCTGCATAATTAGGAAAAGTTTCAAAACTTTGTGATTCTATGCTAGCAGAAGTTAGGTTGGTAAAGATAATAGCAGCTAGAGGTTATTAGGCAGCTAGCGCTAAATAGCTAGAGGCAATTAGGAATATTTCAGATTATTTAAACTTTGGAATTGATTCAAGATTTAAGAATTTAAGCCAAGAACTAACCCAATATAGTCCAAAAATTGATATTATATTATAAATATTAAATTGATATAATATCTTAAGATATTATATCTTTTTGTAGCTTGTTTTCTTTATAGATTTGATGTTAAAGGTATGTTAGATTGTATCAGGAAAAATAGCTACAATTATTATTGGCTTATCTATGCCTTTAGTCTGATTGCAGCCACAATTTTGCTGTGCAGTGTAATTTGTGGGGGGTAAATTTTAATTGCTTGACCGGCAAGAAATTTTCCAAATAATGTTCAGTTGGTTGAGCTCTAAAATATGCGCCTTTTGTTTGTCCAATAAATGTTTAAATTTATATAAATATTTATACATATATATAAGTTTATATACATTTTAAATATGTATATAAATATATAATTATACATATATATTAAATACCACGCACTTTGTTCACATTTTCACACACTTTTCTTGCTTTGCTTTGACAGTTTGATTTTCTCTTTGTTATTTTTTGTTGTGCCCTAAACATTTAATTTGCGCTGCTTTTTTTCTGCTTGGCAATGAAAATGTGGAAAATGTATTTTTAAAAAGTTCAGAGAAAGAAACGCGAGGACGGATTATCTAGTTTATGTTGTTGTTGTTGTTGTTATTATTGTTGTTGTTGTGCTCTCTTTTTGCTGGCTGCGTATTTAAATTTAATATTTGTTTTGCACTTTTGTTTTGCGGCAAATAATTTAAAAATAATTGAAGACGTCGTGCGAGCAAATTGCAATGATTTATTTATGGGCACAGTTGATAGATTTGATTTCGTTTTGCGTTTTGAAACGCGTCGCTGCGGCGACCCATTGAATTAATTAGGCTGCGATGAGTACGACACTTTAGGCGTGGGAGTGAATGCCAACCAAGCGGGAGCGGCGTGCTCCTTCGCTCGCTTACGAATTGACTTCTGCTCGCCTCCTTTCGCCTCCTGTCGCATCCTCTCGCCTGTCAGCCAGAAGCATTTTGCCCTAATTTTACTTTCTGCGATGTTATCAGGACACGCCACACACACACACACACACACACACACACACACACACACACACACATACACAAACATCTACACTGACAACGACAGGGACAAAGCCCACACACAAAGCGCTGAAGCAACGAAGCGATTTCCTTTCCATTTCCATTCCCATTTTCCTTTATTTTTATTATATTATATATATATTTTTTTTATTTTTTTTTTAAATTGTGCCCGCCCACTTTTTGCTGCCCACAAACAATGTCATAATTTACGCACTTTTTCATTTGTTTATCGTTTGAATGTGCTGCATGGTTAACATTTTATTGGGTCCACGTTTGGGTGCTAGCGTCGTCGCGTCCTGTTCTGCGGTTCGCCTAATGAAACTCGAGTGAAGGAAACCTCAACCGAAACTGTGGCAGAGCCCAAAGCAACTGCCGTCAACTGTTTTCCGCCTGGCCACGAGCAACGCACGTCCGTGCCGGGAAAAAGTCTACAACGAACTGATGACAGCGACAACTACGACTACGACCACGACCACGGCGACGTCTTGCGCCGGACACAGAGCAACGAGCACGGAACACGGCGCACGAAACACGGAATGCGTCGTGCGTTGCTGTCCGTGTCTATGGCTGTGGCTAGGTCGCTGCCTTCTGTTATTTATTTCAGTCAGAGCAATCGGAGACTAAGAGAGACACAAAGAGAAACAGAGAGAGAGAGAGAGAGAGAAATTGTGTGCGATATGGAGCGTTCTCTTTGCATGCGCACAGTGGGTTGATACCTGGAAAACTGTATACACGAGTGAGTGGATTTTGCCAAGTGAACACAAATATATCTATTTGGCAATGATATAATATGATGTATGAACATTGGAAATTGCTGATATTTAGATTCCTAATTTGTCAATTGATAGAAGAGATTTGTACAACTTTGACAAGCTGTAATATTTGCAAATGGTGCATAATTTGTCCAATATACAGATATTATATGTTTAATAGAATCAAATGATTTCACAGTCATTTCAATTTTGATGCAAAAATGTTCATAAATTTGGAGAAAATTTCGATGTGAAATCATTGAAAGCAAGGAAAATTGTATATTAAAATTGGAGTTTTTGAAAGTTTGAAAAGTTAGTTAGATATTATATATCAAGTATACATATCTAGACAAAATTCGAAAAGAGATAGGGCTCGAATATCGGACAATCTTTGACTGATTTGCGATCATTAAAAGTATAAAAGATTTATTTTCGTAATCATTCGAATTTTCAGAAAATTTGTATGCTGCCAACAAAAGATTTGAGTGCAAAGCGCTAGAAAAAGTAAAGTATACTATTTAAAAAGTATATTAAGAAAAAATAGAATTTGCTTTCGGGCAAAGCATATTAAAGTTATTTTAAGTTCGAAAACTTTTGAAGCCAGACTTGACCTAGACTTGACTTGAAAAAAATCAGCATTTGCCTGACAGAGTTACAGTCATTTCACTTCTCAATGCTGCGAATCAAGACTCTAACTTGACATTCCTAGATTAATAGATCCTAGAGATTATCCGAAATCTTGGACTGCAACTTGATTAAGTTAGTTACTCAAAGTTCCAAAAAATTGTTGGTTTATTAAAATTTGCTAATTTAAAATTCTTTTTTATAAATTTCTCAATATAGAGCCCCATTTCTGCCCTCTAATCTGATTAGGCCTAAGAAATAACATATTTTGTTTGCTTTAAAGTTTTAACTGTAAAAATTCTCTCTTAGACTTTTCTCTTTTACTTACGCATGCGCGCCATTCCTTCTGCTTATTGCTCTCACTCTCTCTCCCTCTCTCCCTATCTCGCTCACACTCATTAAACACTGTTGTTGCTGTTTCAGCCCATTTTGGGCGCATAAACAACAAACAGCTTGTAAAGGCGGCTCATTGCACGTTTTCGCATTGTCTGTCCCAGAGGAGGTCGTGACTAGCCCTTGCCGGCGGCGTGCAGCTGGACGGCTCAACAGCTGGACGAGCGGAGAGATAAGCAGACAGTTCCCTCAAGCATTCACTCTCTCTTTCTCTCTCTCGCTCTATCGCTCAGTCTCTCTGTGCAGCTTGACTTGTTAAGTTTTGGAGCATTGTCAAGCAGTTCCAGATGATTATAAGTTATATTGGCATTAGTTGTGTTTAGCTGCTTGGCAGACGACAGGTGGGTGCATTCTGAGGCAGGTAAAGAGAGGCACAAATGTAGAGCAAGAGAGTGCTGAAAAGAGAAAGAGAGAGGGGGGGGGGGGGGGGGGGGAGAGCGCGCTCGTGTTGACAGGCACTTTCAATTTTATTTGAGCGCATTTTTGGGGCCAATATTGAGCATTGCCCATACGCACCGCTGCACCGCCTGAACATTTCACACATTAATCGCACTTAATGGCAAACACATTTATAAACATACATATTTAATGGGGTAATTTGTTTTTATTTTATTTTATTTTTTTACATTCCTACGATTTAGACAAACGTATAATTTAAATTTGTTTACTAGCTAAGCATCAACAAGAACTTGAACTTAACCGAATTGTTGTTAAATTATGTTGAAATTTTGGGTTCGTATAAGAATTAGATTAATACATGCACAGCACAGCACAGCAAAATTCAGATGCCCTCACACACTTAACAACTAGTGTACACTACGCAACATAATAACTAAATTTGTTTATTTTTTTGCCAACTAAATGATTTGCTTTGTGTGCCGCATGTCGTGTGCTTGATATCCCATATATATATATATACGAATAGATATATATATAAGTATGTTTTATATATGTTTATGCAGATGTGTATGGGAAGTGTGGTTGTTCCATCAGACGGGCTGCACCTCGCAGACAAAGTAGGTCTCGAAGCTGCAGGGCGAATCGTTCCACTTCAGACCTTTGCCATCGCGATTCCACAGCTCGAGGCAGTTCTCCTCCTCGCCGTTCTCGTAGCGGAAATTGTTTGGCTCGCCGGCATTCCAGTTGGTGAACGTGATGGGCCGGCCCGTGGCCATCCAAAAGTAGTTGCCCTCGTCGGCCAGATCTGTGCCAGATATCCAGAAATGCTCGTGACCCAAACCTGTGAACGATTTGTTGTTGTGCGTTAGCAACAGACAGAGGAAACAGCAAAAGTTTTTAGAGTTATAAATGATGACCACTTTTCAACGGATTAAGGTGTTTTCAATAGTCACTAATGGGCGTGGCTACCCACCTGCCCACCAGCCCACCTGCCCACCAGCCCATTCACTTTTTCGAGTTTGATGTGGAAAGTGCATCGAAATTGAATGCCTCGCCGCATTTGTAGTCCATTGTCCGAGTCGCCCCTCGACCTCTTGCTCCAACCATTTTCCCTTTGTTAGCATTTTCAGTTTTGGGTTACCAACTTCCGCGTATTATGCACGCTAGAAAGTCAAAGCCCCCGTTTTGCATTCAAAAACCAGTCCGAGTACTTAACCCAGGCTTAAGCTATTCCATGACTTCTCTTCTTCTTCTTCTCACTCGTTCACTTACCAAAGTCGCGTATGTGTTTCTCCAGTCTATCGTTCTCTTCCTGTGATGAAATGCTAGCCAAGTGCATGCCATGGTAGCGACAATATTGCGTGGCTTTGAACCAATTTGCCTGCAAGTGAAAGAGATATTGATAAGTACTTAGCTGGAAGCTCAAAGTATACCCTGCAAATGTGGCAACGAAGTTGAATTACTCTTTAGTTACTCTATAGTGCTGTTTAACTTGTATAACTAATCATAGCTTGCGTAGGAGTCGTATATGATTGAGTTGGAAGTTTTTGTCAAGTGAGAATTCAACATATCCTATCATTGTATACCCTGTAGAGGTATATTTTAGCAAAGTATACCATCTTTAAGTCTACTCTGGCAAAAAAATACTCTACAATGTAGCAAAGTATACAAAAGTATACCCTACAAAATAATACTCTTTACAAATATACTCAGTTCAAGTATACTCTATAAACGTATACTCCACAAGACTGTATCCTACAAAAGTATACCCTATAAATAGTATAGTTCAAGAATTGTATACTATAAATTCTCACTCCCCTATATATTTGCATAACTATTCATATTTTGCATTTGAGTTATTTATGTTTATTGTCTTCATACTTGATCCAACCTGTTTGCAAGCCAACTGGTTCGAGATGAGCAGTTTAAGTTATGTTTCTCATGAATTGCTTGAGCTGCATAGAGAATATTTAAACATCAAGCAAACCTGATCCAAACAATTTTAGTTGTTTGATGTTTGGCAATATTATTTTTGACTTTTATTCATATTGACTAATAATTAAAAAAATTGCCATAAATTAAGCATGCAAGAGAGTTGCTGTAGATGGGGAGTTCTCAAATGGTAGATACCCTAACCAAATAGACACAGATTTTGTTAATCATAAGAGTTAAATACCTGATGAAGTGAGGTGTGTGCCTACCCCAGTGAAATAGCTCTGTTTTTATAGGGTATCTGCGATAAGCATAACTTTTTGGCAGCTCTAAAGAATGTGCCTAAAGAATTTTCTACATTCAGCATGAGATGCATGTCAGGTAAACACAGCCCTTAACACCTTTGGCTAGGGCAGCCAAAAAGAAAGTGAAAGAGGCAGGTGCAGGGGCGAGACTCTTATGCTACTGCTTTCTTTTACTCATATGACAAACTAATTGACTTCTAGGCGTCAGTGGAGCGTCCTTTTACAGCCCAATAAACACTTTCAGTAAGCGTGCCACAAACACAACAGCAACAGCAACAAGGATGACAACTTTCTTCTCGTCATTCGGGACTGGCGTGGATAGAGAGAGTGGCAACAGCGACAGGATGCTGCGTCAGTTTGCGCTTTATTCGCGCACAATTACGGCTAATACAATTAAAGCAAAGTTAATGACGACGTCGATGTCGACATGGTCGGTAGACCGCAGAGCCAGCCAGCTAGACAGAGAGGGCTAAAGGACACAGGCAAAGTGCTGCACGTGGTAGTTGCGTAATCGATTTAGATGCGCATCACCTGCTGGTGGCAAAGCACACACCAACACACACACACCTACACACACACACACACACACACATAGAGTAGATAAAAATATATGTGCGAATCAACAGGCGTAGGCGATAGGCGTGACTGGGCTAATTAGACGTTGCGGGGGACAGGTGTGTAACCAAAAGCCATTAGCGTTAATTGAATATCAAATTGCAGTTATGGATATATTGATGTATTGATAGAAATATATGGGACTACGCAGGATATGGCCAAACTAGAGCAACGCTTGCCACATCCGATGACTATCATCAACAGTTTTTGGCCACATCAACGTCGCCTCTAATTGGCTGTCATTGCGTGGGTGGGTCGTTGCCACAACTACATACTAAGCCCTGCCAGCTGCCTGGCAACCTTGTTGCAAGCGCGCTGCCTGTTAAATAATGCAAAAAGGCAAAAAGGAGAGAGAAAAAATGAAACATAAAATGTTGACGACTTTTATTGACGCTCGTTGCAGTCAGGTGAGATGCCAAAGCGGCAAGTGGCGTGGAGCGTGAGGCACCTCTGACTGTGGCAGCTGACACAGCGTTTAAGATCTGGATCAGTCATGCAATCGAATGCGAATTGTTAAGCTGTGTGTGTGTGTGTGAGTGTGCAACTCGTGACATGCGCCACATGTGGTTAGCAGCAACTGCATGAAAGGATTGGAGCAGAATGATTGAATGTTTGTCGAGTTCGATGGGTATTATGTAATTATGTAAAATGTACAGAGCAAGAGAGAGTGAGCGAGTGAGTGTGTGTGGAAATTCATTGCAAAATATCCGGCACAAAACGGGCAAATGAAAGACGACGTTGATGCCAGCTTATTTTTAATGAATAACTTTAGAAATCAGCTCGAGGATATGACGAGAATTTGATTGGTTTAAGTGCTTTGCTTTAAGCTATAAACAATTTTCCCGCAAAGTGAATATGAATTTGAAATCAATCTCCATCTGAAAGCCAAAGTTTTCCCACTCCACACAAGCAAGTGAAATGCACATGAATGTGTAAGACAGCGGCTAAGTAAATTGTGCAGTCAAGATCTGAGCTTGCAGCTAATGAGTAAGCAATAAGCAAGCTACAAACGATTTTCAACTATTTTGCGCAAGAAAAGTGCCAAATGTCGTGCTAATTTACAATAGATAAGCTAAGATAAACAGATAAGTTTTGAAGCTAATGAAGAGCAAGTGTTTTGCTATCAAATTTCAGCTATTTTTGCACTTTTGGAATTCGTAAAATTTTGTATGGGCATTTTTTCGTATTTATATTTATATATATATATTTCTACATATTTATATTTACACATTTTTTTTGTAACTGTTGCTGCAAAATGTTCTTGTTCCACATTGACATCAATTAACAGCTCAATTCGATTCGATGGCAACAAAATGTTTGACACTATTTTGGCAAATGTCATTAACTTATTGAATTCATGCATTGATAGAGTCGTTGCTTAAGCGACTATTACCAGCTGCCACGCCTACCCACTCCTCCCCAGCCTTCGCATAATCAACCGCAATTAGTGTCGCATTAAAAAACAGACATCGACCAAGTCGAAATCCATTTGCTGCGCTGACTGGCCAGTTGCTGGCTGCCATTTGATGTTTCTTGGACTGTTCGTGCCGCAAGCAAATTAATTTTAATTTGTTTCTTTTTCCAGCGTTTTTTACGTGCCATTGCGTAATACGCGAGAGAAGAAGAAAAAAACTAACTAAGTTAAATATGTTAAATATGTTAAATTATGCATGAGATTTACAGCGATTCTTAATTGGGCATTGGATGCCATAAACAACTCAATTCTTAGCATTTCTGAAGAAGTTCTTGCGAAACTTAACTTGGACTTGAGTACGTTTCATAAGGTGAATGTGCTCTGTCAATTCCATGCCTGATTAGCTGCGAGAGGGCAACATGTTGTTGGCAATTCTGTGCAACGCCATCTAATCAACTGTCGCACCTGCTCTTAATTAATGTACGAATAATGAATACAATTCACAATCTAACTGTCGGCATGCTCACAATAGAAATGTTTATTTGTCCGTCCCGCCCCGCCCCCTTTCGCGTCTCTCTGTTAGTCAACGTCATCATAAAACAATGTGTATAACAAAAATTAATTACTTTTTTCTTTGCCTTTTGTTGCTGCCTGAATTAATATAATTATATATATTGTATTTATATATATATATGTATATGAGCAGATTTAATAGATATCGTTTAAATTGGGCAGCTTCAAAGTTTGGTTTAATTACAAAATAGACATAAATTGCTAAATGGCTAAATTGCTTCAAGAACTTGTTTAAGCTTTGCTGCTTAATTGAAAACAAAAATAAGCTTAGCTCATTTCTTCTTTTAACTCGAATTCTATATTAACTATGTCGTTAATTAATCGCTTGGCAATTATAATCGAACGCTTTGCTTTAAACAAATTGTCAACTCTAAAGCCAAATTAATGACTCGCGATCTTCGATTCGAAATTCCTTTCGATGCATGTGAACAGAAACTTTTGACCCATCAATTGCTCCCAGCTGACTGTGACCTTTGCGTGTCATTTATAACGGTTGCTGACTAAGATAAAAAGCAGCTTCCTCTTCAAATTTCAATCATCATCTTTTGTCTTAAGCCTAATTTGATTTGCCAGCTTTCAGTGGCTGTTTGGCGTGGCCTAAAGTTCAAGGAGATTTCTTCTTTGTATAAGGTAAGCGTTGACAATTTATTGAGTTTGTTTGAATGCACAACTGTTGTTCGGCATTTGCATACTCGTCGCTACTCTACGACTCATCAATAAATAAATATAAAAAAATAAAGCAACAGCAAAAAAGCTCCGCACACGAATCGCGCTAGAAGCGCACGCGTTTTGGGCGCGTTTTTATGCGATCTGCTAATATGTTTATAATATGAATGGGTGCATAAATTAAATAAATATTATATTGGACACATAACTGCGTCATGGGCTGATGGGGACGATGCGTGTCCAAGCACGTCATTCTAGTGGTCGAAACATCAGGGTCGTCTATATAGTTAATATTTACTTAATGATCGAGCCAATGTGGCCCTGATATCAGTTCTGAGGCTAAACATATCAGCAGTCAATGATATCAAGCAGCTTGCCTCGAAAGGGCAGAGGTGTGACAAAACCTGAGAGAGAAGCTTCCAGCTAAGATATTGGATTACTTCATATCTGTACTCGCTTGTATATTATATATGTATGTAAGGCTTTGTCTGTTGCAAACTTCTTATGCATATTTGCGAAGCCAGCTGCTAAATAATGGCAAAATATGAACCGGACTGAAGACCGTTGAACCGTTGCACAGTTGCAGCTCGGAATGCGGCTTACCTTGAAGAAGATGCCCAGATAGTAGCGCTTCTCGCCCAGCTTCAGCAACGGCATCGTCCATTTGTTTGGCGTGTACTGCGACTCGTCCACGCAGTTGGGGCAGTCTAAAAATAGAAATCAAGGAAGCATATCAATAAAGAAAAGATCTGAAAACAACAGACGATGTTTTTTTTTCTTCTTCTGTAAAACAGGCATCGAAATACCAAGGTCGAAAAACAACAAAAAAAACATTTGCATGAACAAAATTTAATATCAATAAACAGTTATAAAAAGCGATATAAAATTATACAAGTTACGATCCACGAGATGCCAGCTAATGAATACAAATCAGCTCAGTTAAGCCAAATTTAATCAACAATCTAGAAACCCTGTACATTCACGCCAATTATAAAGAGCTCAAGTGGGGTATGCTCGACTAGCAGATACCCCAAACATAGCTCACAATCAAGTTCTGCCTGATACGTACACTTACACAAGTCACGCATAGCCCGAATTCCCATTCTCAATGTGTTCATTCTGTAATTAACACCTCAACGAAAACACATAACTCACTCCAATATCTGATTAATTAGCCATTCGACAAAAATCGTATAAAAATTATAAAAATTGTCATTTAAATTGGATTTGGTCGTAAAACAAGCAAATCTTAAGCCATCAGGACAAAGCCTTTCAGCTAATTGCGTACTCAGATTTCACCGCATACTGAATTATGATAGATTATTTATTGGTTTAAAAAAAAGACAGTGTGAACTGGAACTGGTTCGCTCACTGCTTAACAAGTTGAACCTGTTCATGGCAGCATAGGCTCACGCTGAGAATGTTTGACAATGGCTTTGCTATGCTGGCGGGATCTATAAATGAAATCAAAACTAAATCAAGGTCAACGGCTGCTCACAATAGATTCTGACTATGTGAAGGTCACAATGGCTAGCAGATGTGTGTGTAGGGCTATATTACGTGTGTGGCCAAGCTAACGGCATTTGTGTTTCTTTTTTTTGTTGTTGCTGTTATAGCCAAGTCTAACAAAAGACAATAAACACGACACACAAATATGGCAAGCTGCAAACATTTTCGCGAAATTTGGTTAATTAATCATCCGCAATGGCTGCCATTACGAGCCAAGGCCCAGCAGCAGGCGTCACTAATGATAATTATGGAGTTGAATAATGGAATATTATTTCGCTTGCCTGTGAACTATTTACATACATTTACAATGAATAACTGAGAAAATATTTTGACTACATCATAAAAAATATATATATAAATTTATATATGTATATATATAATTTATTTTAATGTCAAAATACATGCAAAATGTTGCAATTGACGCTTTTAATGAGCTCTAAAATGTTGCTATTTACATTTAATAGGATAGTTGGAGTTGAATGAAGAAGTAAGTTTAAGCTTAAGATGTGACTGAATAAGTTAATGTGTTCATGCATTTTATAGTCGGTTTGGGTTTTGTCTGTGAGCTGCTGTAGAGAAATATGTGTCTATTAAGTCAAATAACGTCATAAGTTTAACAGTCTACTTCTAGGCAGGCCTAGATAGGTGGCTTATGAGCAATGTCTCTGGCATGCCAAATGTTAACTTGTGCTTTGTGCTTTCTGTACCAAGGCTCTGTATAGTATGCCTTACTGATTAGACTTAAATAAGCTATGATGTGTAATAGTCTGAGCTGATATGAGAAGCAAGAAGCATAGTGAACCTATAAAGGCTATCTGAGCCAATGCTTATACATGAATTGGTTATAGAGTTAGAGCCTGCAAATGTCATTTGAAAATAAGCAATCTGAAAGTGAAAGTAAGAACTGTATATATGTATTTATATTTTTATATATTTTATATATATTTCATATATATTTCTATAAGTTATGTTAAGAAATCGAAACATTTTCCATATAAAAACATATCCTCACTCTACTATATGTATTGAAATATGTAAAGAAATTAATTTTGTATATAATTTATATTTATTTATATATATTTTGCTATAACAGATATGCATATTCCTGTATTTTTATGCATCAATTCTCTGTTATTCCAGAATTCATGGTCAGCTGAATTTCACTTTTGTATCAGAAGAAGAAAAGAAAACTTTCGAGCGCATTGCATCATCGCATTGAACACGGATTGTTAATTAGCTGAGCGTAGCAAGCGTAACTCCCATAGTGACTGACCGGTCTGCGAACTGCACCAAGCTGAGGATCACACGAGACAGACAGCAAATTAAAGGTGCAAATTGATGAAGTTTGCAGTCGAACTTAATTTATGCGTGTTTGAAGACAAAAGTTTGGCTAAAAAATTACGGTTATTTATTAATAAATGAAGTCAATATTTAGTATAGATTTTATGGTTTATTATTTATGCGCTGTTATGGCAGTTTCTTTAGCAGGCAATTAATTTGGAAGCTGACAGGCAAACCAGTTTCAGTTTTCAACTCAGTTTCGTGCAGCTCGTAGGGAGGCGTGGCACCGGCAGACAAAGTCAATGCCAATGCTTACACTGAAAATACACAAATTTCCTTCTGAGAACTCGAGTCCAATTAAAACCGAGTTATGCAAGGTCAGGCGGATTACTGTGACGTTAAGGCCACGCCACGCAGTGCAGCTCTTTAAACAATATCCTGAACAGTTAACATTGCTTGGCACTTAATGGAAATTTAAGAGACAAGCTTCCTGTACAATAAATATATTTCCATTCGTGTTGCCTAATGTATTTTATTTCTTCTCTCATTCAAAACAATAGAATCGTTAAATGTAAATTTAAGTGTGTTTGCTTTTTTCTAGATTAATACAACCAGTTTTCGACAATTTGATGTTTCCTTGCTGCACACTTTGACTTTTATTTAGCATACACTTTGCTGGCCATTGGCAGCTCTTGACAGCCAATAAAAATTAAAAACTATAAATAAAAATCTTTTTTTTCTCATTTGATTAGTTGTCATGATTGCAAATCTGCTTGGCGCTGAGCTGGCTCAAAGTTGGAATTTTCATATGAATCGCACCACACAACAGGTTTAGTTAGTGCCAAAAAAATGTTTGTTGCTATCTTAAGTTACGCATACGTCATGTGGTCTCTTGGCAACTGCTAATGAAATTCTTCTTCAATTCAAAGATACCCTGCGTCATTCAATATGAGACAACTCTGAATAAAATGTGTAGTTAGCTCCGACAACTGTTTGAGCTGCTTAATATTAAGTATACGCCATGTTAGCTACTATTTTCACACAACTTGCTATTAACACGCAAATATACCCTGTAATTTGGTAAGTTTACGTATGCATAAATCTTGATAAATTCGCCTGATTGCTCTATTTATTTGATCCATCTGACCCTGGACTTCAGTTCCGCTTACATTGCTCATTTGAAATCAAATTTATGCGCTCCTTTTAGTGATTTATTGCTGCTTTTTGTAGGTTCAGCTTCGGTGACAATCAAATATTTCAACAGCCCAGGAAAAAAACAGGTGTAACAACAACAGCAGCACCAAAACTCACTCGACTAATTCCATTGATTGCTCAAAGCAAACCTTAAACAGAAAAAATAAACAGAAAACTGTAGCAAAGCGAATTAATCAATGGAATAACTCAACACGGCAGCTGTCGACGACAAAAAAGCAAATACAAATACAAATGCAAACAGAAACAGAAACAAAATGCGGCTGAAATGTAAACAGCTCCTTAATTAAACGTTCGGCGTAAATTTCAATAAAACACAAATAAATAAATAAATAAACGCTAAATTTGGAAAGTGAAAGTCGATTGTGAATAAATACGCGCTGGCCGGAAGGATGTGCCAGCGAGCGAGCGAGTGAGTCTTATGCAATCGCTTAGACTTAACAAGAGATGTGGGTGAAACGTACCAGCGACAGGACCTGCTGCTTTGCTCGGCGTTGCCAATGTCCTGTCCACGCTGCAGCTGAGCAGCTGCAGGGCGATTATCACAGACAGAGCCAAAGGTTTTTGCATGTTTTGTTTTTTTTTTTGTGTTGTTGTTTATTTGTTATTCGCTGCGTCTATATGAATATATATTGAAATATTTTGATTCAAAAATATTTGTATAAATTGATTTATTTATGATTTTGGTGTTTTCTCAACTATTTGAATTCCAGTTATGCAAATTTGCACTTCCGTAAAGATATCAAAACCAAAACAAAATTTCGCTGCCTTTGGAGCTTTTCAACGCATTTTCTGCTGCAGCAGCACGAATTTACATATGAATTTTATTTTATTTTTTTTTAGTTGTTTACGATGCGCGCTTCGTATTATATATATCTTTCTTTATTTTCAATCTTTCTTTGTATTATAAGCGAACGGGCGTCAAACGAAATCGAAAGTTGCCAAAAAATTCAAATCAAGACGGCGCACAATAATCGAAAGATAACAAGCCAAATATTGTTGAGATGTAGATTTATAGTATAGCTATAGCTATATATACAGTAATATATATATATAGATATGATACAAGACTTAGAGACCCGTGCGCATGCGCGCCCAAACTGACCGTCGACTGGCGAAGAACTAACCAATTCGGAGCGCTTGGACGCCAACTTACGCAGAATTCAACAGAGAAACACGAGAGAGAGAGAGAGAGAGGGAGAGAGGAAGAAAGAAAGAGAGCGTGCAGCTGGCCGAGCGTCTCTCAGTGCGAGAGAGGGACAGGTTCAACAGGTTGGCCTGAGCGTCACTACGCTGCAACTCGTTTGATGAGGTTTTTTTTATTTGTTCATATATTTTTGGCTTTTCGGTGTGAATCGAAACGCTCTGAAGATTAGCATCCGAGCTGAGATGTGCTGCTCTGTCTGCCTGCCTGTCTCTCTGTATGTGTGTGTGGACACTTGTTGGCGTCTGTCGAGTGTTGAGTGGGGCCTGCAGCTGACACTTGACGCAGCCGCGGCAGCACCAGTCGCAGTCGCAGTTGGCCCACCAAGGTAACCATCAGTGGAGCGTGCGTTAAGTTTTTGACATGCCCACAAAAAAGCCGAGCTTGAGCATGAAACGAGCACCTTAACAAGTAAATAAAAAAACGACTACAGCAACAAGCAAAAAAAACTCAAATTTCAAACAATTTCTGGTCTGTGCACCGCAAAGCTCTCTCGATTCTAAGATTTTGCAATTTCACTGAAATTCATTTTTGTTTCTAAGCCAAGCTTCAAGCTGTAGCTCTACAATGCCATTTGTGGCAGATGCTTTCGATTTCATAGCGAGCCAAGTCATGCGACTGACCTTGACAGCAGCTACGCTGCGTATACGTAATTTGTACACGAACTGAAAGCGAAGCTGTCTTAAAACTGAGAACATTTATTTGAAATTTGAAATTTATTATGCTTAAATATAAAAGTGGTTCGTTTCATGATGATCTGGGGTAGCCTGGTTTTTTCTATATATATTTCGTTAGAGTCAGTTCTAAATCCATTTGCCTTAAATGTCATAGGATAAAACATCGATTGAAAATTATTAGAAAATTCCAGTCTAAACAGCAAAATGATTGGCCGTAAAGCTTCTTCTATAGTTATCGACACTGGCGCAATGAACGAGGTGAAAAAGTGGACGCCACTCGTTGAATTTCTAACAACTGTCATCTGTGTATGTGGATCATTTCGTGTATTCATCGCATTAGTAGTTTAAGCCAAGAGATGATATGAATAAACAAATGAATATTTCAATTAATGTGGTTTGTTGTAACTGGTAATCTGTTCAGTTAGTTCTTTATCTTTAACTGAGCTGGAAAGACAAAAACAAGTTTGAAGCTGTTTAGCTATAGATAAAAATAAAATAATAATGAACATTTGATGCGATTAGCATTTGGCATTGAAATTAGATTAGAGGCAAGTCAAATTTAAAGGGCAATGTTCCAGTTCATGGCGAGTTCTTGTGTAATCAAAACTAATTTGAGCAGAGCTGGGCGCCACAACAACCAAGGAATGTCGGAAGTGTGGCCCGATGCTATATTTGATTAATATTTACATCTTATCAAATTACAGTAATTAGTTGTGGAATTTATGTTTTTGCTAAATATAATGATAGGCACGCAGGTATCGTCGGAGAGCGTCTCATTTGTTAGTTATTTCCAAATTAAACTACGACGATTCTTTGAAACGTGATTTGCAAAACGTGTTTGACTAAGCCTAGTTGGCAAACCTTCAATTTAACTGTCTGCAAACATCAAAGCTATTATATCAATTCGTATTGAGAGATGGACAGCTAATGGATCACTCGCATACGTTTTAAATAGATATTTATATTATATGTATATATATAAATGTATATATATATATATATCTATATATATTCCTTTAGTATGCAAATTTTCGGCCTTGTATGGTAATTTGGCATAGTAAGGTAATAAAGCTAAAAGATATAGTTTTAGTTTTACGAGCTTTTTAAAGCGACTGGGATTTTATTATAAAACTGGAACTTATCGATTCTAAGAAAGCTATTATCAATCTATTTCTGAGAATTTGTTTAAACTTAATTGCTAAAAATTTAAAAATGAAATATTCATAATAAATTATTAAATACAAATCAGGAACAAATTTAAACAGTCCTTGAAAAATAATATAATTTTAAAAATTATTCTCCAATCTCCCATTCTTTTTCAAACTGTTATGTAACAAATTTTGAATATATTTTCTTCAGCTAAATTTCATTTGCATCAATACGCTAATTAATTAGCCGCGCATTTAAGCCAAGCGCAGAGACTTTAAGTGATTCCCGCTGGCAGCTTGTGCGAGATTTATAGCTCTATTTGATCACAAATGATTGTCACATTTAATTTGAGCAATGTGAGCATTTCATGTGCTTATAAAAAAAATCCGATAAGAAAACAATGAGCTGCATAGAAACGACTTGGCTTAAACATCAAATCAAATCAAAAAAAAAAAAGAAAGAAAGAAGAAAATCGAAGCACAGCTGCGTCTGCTGTGTGGAGGTGTGAATTCAATGGGCAAATCTTGCGATTTAAAGGTAAATCGAAATCACATCAGTTGAAACGAGTTTCTGTTGACTATTTAAATGAGACAAAATATCAAATGAAAAAGTTCAATATTGTACAAGTGCCGCAGATGGCATCAACTGCGACGGCTATTGCAAGAGTAGTTGGCTAATAAAATCGAGGCGAATAAAAAGCGAATAGTTGCGTAAATCTGTTAGTATAGGCAGAGAAAACAAGGCATAAATTAAATGCAAACACTACGCAGACGCTGCAAATGACATAAGAAACTGGCATCCATCATACGCCTCATGGGCCATGAACCGAAACGGCGCGAAAACGACATTTACCACAGCAACAAAACGCTTTTGTATGCAAATAAATGACTCGAAAAGCGACACAAAATGAGACTCAAGAACAGCTAGAGTGAGGCATATTTAATGCTCTTACTGGGTCAGCTGTATGTGATATGAAAAGAGGCTTTAAATACGTTAAGGAATTACATGAAATGTTTGCGCTCTTTCCTCACCTCTATAGAGATGAGTATTTAGTTGGTTTTATATCAAATATAAGCTCATCGCCTCTGCCTCTGTGCTTGGAGTATGTAAATATTTACGGGGGCTGCAGCAACAGCAGCTACTTAAGAAACTGAAAGCAAGGTTATTAACTACGTTGTTGATGATAGGATTATTAAAGCGATCGCTGCAGCTATTTTGAATTTGTAATTTGATTGATAGCCGACTTGGTAAAGGGGCTCAAAATAGAGCAGTTTCCCAGCAGAGGCCCAGCAGCAATTCCACGCTTGATGTCTTTATCTTACAGATTATGAACTTGATTAATGAGTTTTTGTAGTTTTCCAACACTTACCACTATCGATTACAATTGTTTGTTGATTAATTGCTTTCTTTGAGTCGACCATCTCTAATCGTTATAGACTTTGTTTGTTGGTTTTCTTTGCATTTTTCAACACTTAACGATACTGAGTACCTTTGTTTTCTTAGAGTTTTCCATCTCTAATTTCTGTTTACTACAATTAAATGTTTTGAAAACACTTACCGCTATCAATTTCATTCTCGCTGGGATCCCGATGAAATATGTTGCCATAATATTGATCGTGCTGCTCTGATTCCACGCTTTGCAGCGACTCCTGCACATCATCATCGTACTCATCGTGCGGATTGCTATTCGCCTGTGACTGCTGATCCGCCAGATCCTCCTCCTCATCTTCGTAGGTGACACGCTGGCTACTTGGACTCGTCAGCCGCTTGCTGGCCGCCACAGCTGCCAGACGATTACGTTGAGCTCCTCCGCCGCTCTTCTTGTAGCTGTCGATGTTGGCCGCGAAGCCGCGCGGACGAGGATGAGGCTTCGGCTTGGGCAGTATATCCGCTATTGTGGGTATATTCTGGCTAACGTTGCGATTGGGAAACAGCCGACGCTCTAGAAAGTTGGCAAAGATCTGTTGCGTTATCTGGTTCTGGCGTGCCAACTCGCTCTGATCCAGCTGAAAGTGATTGTCGTTAGTGCCACTGCTGATATTTTGGTTTCTGCCTTTTCTGTTGCTACGGCTGCTGCTGCTGGTGCTGCTGCTGGTGGCACCTGAAATTGGTTTGATGCACGATTAATCAATGTAATCACATGTGGGCCGCGGGCCGCGGGCATTGAGCAATCCCAACAGGTGGTGAACGCTTCGACCACTTTTGCTGGGGCAATTACATAAACGCCGGGCGACCCACACTCAGCTTGAAGATGAGTTGCAGAAAATCAAGTAATAAACAAGTAATAGTAGTTGAGTAAAGAGCGAGAAAGTGAACAACTAGCTAATACCCTATGGTAGAGATGGAAAGACAGAGAGAGAGAGAGAGAGAGATGAAGTATTTAATTCATTCTCATTCTTAAAGGGAAAGAAGAGAGACGTGAAGAAGCAGCAAAGTTGAGAGTAAGTTAGAGAGAGAAAGAAAGAGAGTCGATATACTTATCTTTCTACTTTTCATGTTTACAGGGTATAAGCACATGTACAACCTGTATAAACAACTAACTATAAATTAAATCTTAAGGTCAAAAGTGGATCAAGTAAAAGTGCTCTAGACGAGTGTGCTCGACTAGCAGATACGCTACACAGCAAGCAGCTGATGAAGCAAAAATTTTAGCTACAAACTGAAATCTAACTTATTTGACCAGTTTTTGTGGCTAGTTCAATGAGAGAACATTTAAGGCTAAAACAAGCTATTGCTATGTGCATACGCCACCCATGAGTTTCTGAATGACTGTCTGCAATTTGATTTGATAGACGTCATGACGTTTTGCGTCAGTCGACTAAGTGACATGCATCAATCAAATGTGTGACCCAGAGAAAGACGGGCATGCCGCATGCCCGTTGTATGGCTACAGCCTCGGGGTCGCATACTTTGCTCAGCGATCATTAGCTGAAGCTCCAGCTTATAAATTTACAATTTGTTTTTGGATTTTTGCCTCTTTTTTTTTGGGGGCCTTCCGGCTTTTGTATACCTTTAATGACAGATTGATCGTTTGCCATTTGAAAGCCCAGTCGCCCCACTAACCAATATGTGTGTCAAGGCTATACTTGGCAATTAAACGTATTGCGAGCAGTTGCAGTTCCAGTTGAGGTTCCACTGGAACTGGCCAGTTCCCCGTTCGCTTAATGAGTTCAAATTGCCAAATAATTGATATAAATGCAGCCGTAAACGGCGTTGACAAAGCGACATTAAAGGCCTTAACTGCTCCTTAACAGTTCGCTTGATGCATTAGCTCCAAAACACACCCAAAAACAAAAAAATTGTCGTACGCCCAACAAAATTTTGATTACCCGCCATTTCGGGTTTGTTTCACTAAATTTTATTATCGTCTTTTTTGCAACGCCTTTACAAATATGTTTACCTTCATTAAAGTGTGTAAAACGAGGTAAAATTTATTACGAAATTTATTGTAGTTGTTTCTCTTCTCTTCTTCTTCTTTATTTTTGCCTGTGGTAATCATTTTTGTTTTCTACTGTTTTTTATTTGAACCCAAAAGCCGTCGCTTAAAAGTTCCCCCCAGACTCAGGCTGGCTCTTGAGTGTGTTGGAAGCGGTTGAAAGCGCAAATAAAATTCGAATTATAGCCACATCTTAAAGTACTGATTGTTGGCTAAATATTGAAATTGGGTGTGTTTAAGCAGAGTGGGTCATAAATCTTATTGATAAATGAGCTGACGGGGAGTAGTAGTAGAGAGTGAGAGAGAGGGTGACAGGAAAGGATAGAGATAAAGAGAGGACAGCATAATGGGCCATTAAGCCATGCCAACTGCATATAAGCCAAATCAGTTTGTATCTAGAAAGCCAATAAGAGTGCAATGAATGTGCAGTGTCTTTTAAAATGTGTTTGGGGGAGTTTGGGGGGTAGATATTCAAAAGCTGGGCATGCTTTGGGAGAGAGTATATGCCAAACTTGATAACTTTAGCTCATAAAACATGCTCACAAACATATATATCATTTATAGTGTTTTCAAATTATTATGTTTATCACAAAAGTTTGCTGTTCAACAGTCGCACTACTATTTTTATGAACACAGCTATATATATATGTCTTATACTCTCCGAGATAGCCAAACGAAGAGAGCTAGATCAATTCAGCTGTGCATCCTATAAAAGTCTCTACATATACAATATATGGTTGGCCACGCCTACTACTGTCTATTATAAGCAGTTTCACAAAACTTTCAATAGCTTAGCCGCAGAAACAGTCAAATCAAACCATATTTAATTCAACCAAAAATTCTTTTTGATCTGGATTAATGGATTTCAAAACCATTAACTTTGGTCTTTAAATTAAGTAATCCAGTTGAAGTCTAATTATTTTTGAAAGCAAATTTCAAAGCCGGAATCGTAAGCCGAATTAATAATATCATAAAATCTCCATTTGCAGCACAAAATTGATATATTTTCGAAAGCAAAAGTAAAATGCCATATACTATCAGCTCGTTGCGATCATAATTACTAATTGGTTTAACGTCTCAATTGAAAATCGATTTTTTTTCCTTTTGTTCAGCCATTTAAGATACAATCTGTGTCTAAGTGCAGAGCACTCAATACCAATTGACAGCTGAGTCATCAATATTTGTGTTTCCTTCCTCGTGGCATTAATTATCGATTCGAATTGCTGAGCATCCTATATATTGTATAATTGTGCTCGACTAGGGTCACAGAGGCGCAGGCACTCAACTGGCGGACCGACAATGAAGTCGAGCCAAACAATGGACTCTAATGGCAGTCACATTTGCGAGCCATTGTTAACACGCATCTAATTGTTCTCAACGAGCCAACAAATCGAGCTCAATAATCCTTGAGATATTACGAGTATTTGTCGCTCATAATGAGCCGCATTTCAATTGCTGAAGGTAGTTTTGTTATAGCTGCTGCTGCTGCTGTTGTTGTTGCTGCAGCAATTTACATGCCATTGTCTGTGCAGTTGACCAATTGACCAATTGAAAGTCTCTACGAAATCGTGATGCCCCAAATGCACAATCTAATCCAGTTGGCCGATCTCTGAACGGCGTTTAGCACGCAGTTTTCAGCTATGCCTGTTGCATTTTCGGTTGCCGTTCGATTGGTCTCTAATAATATCGTGCAACGTGCAACTATGCAGCAGCAATTGATGCCATAACATAACCCAGTTCTGCTCAAATTGATGTCTATCTCTATCGCAAAGATACACGGCATGAACACATTGGCTAATTGTCGCTGGCCAGGCACATAAATCATTGAGACTTCACGTCGAGGATGCTGACTGCAACTGCAACTGGCAACTGCCTTGAGAATGCCAAAGGCAGGCAGCAACAGATACAGATACAGATACAGATACATCTACAACAACAGCAGCGCAAATCAAACAGTAAATCATTTTGACTTGCATCTGTTGCAAATAACCCGCCAGCTACAGCGGATGATGTATTTGTATCTGTATCTGTATCTCACAAACAGCAGAGCTGCTGCTGCTGCTGCTGCTGCTGCTGCTGCTGGAAAAGAATTGAGGGCCGTGTAATTGCCGCTTGGCTGAAAAGAGGTCAATTAGCAGCAGCAGCAGCAGCAGCAACAGCAGCAGCAGCAGCGCAGCATCTACTCAAGTACTGCCTGCCCCACAAAAGAGTTTTGTTTGCTGTTGTGCAATGCGCCATGTGCGAAAAATATGTATGCCAAAAATGTTTGCGACTTTTTATTAAACCAAAGCTAGACAAGTCGCGCACATTCCGTCGCAAAAAAAAAGTGTTTTAGTTTTCATTTCATTTAGTTTTTGCCACGATTACGCAATCGATGCACTCGCAATTAGCCACAACAAAAAAATAATACAATAATAATCATGTCATACGCGGCGTATGCGTAACGCAACACCAAAGCGCATACGCCCCGTTGGCCGCACTGCGGTCTGTTCTTTTGATTGACGCAGACAAATTTGATACACGACAGACGAACAATACACGCATTTCAATGCCAGACACGAGTGCCTTATTAATGATCTTAAGTGTAGTTCTACGATGTCTGTCGAAAACGTTAATTATGGCAGCACTTAAGAATAGATTTGAGCACATAAATAATTAATCAGCATTAGCATAAAATATGCTGTAAGACTTCAGCCTAAGAACTTGTTGAACAGCTTGAATTCATAAACAGCCCATTCAAAATGACAAATTTATCTATAGAAATTTCTATTAATGATTGCAAAGCAGGTGATTGAACCCAATAGAGCAAGCAAAGAAAAAGGGAAATATTGTATATAATATATATATAGAGACTTTTATAGCTATATATCTACATCTAGTCAATGATGGAGCGATTTATCTTCCTCGCACGCGTTGCCGTAAAATGTCACAAGGTGAGCGAAATAGCAAACTTAAAAGTCAATAAGCGCCCAAGTTTGAATACATTCTATCAATACGAATCTGTGCATATTTGCTGATCGAATTTAGTCTATCGCGCTGCTCGTGAGGTCATCAGCATACCAAATGCAACAAGAATAACTATATGCTAAAAATTTATTATTGTTATTTTTTTTGCCTCTTTTTCTTCTTTTTTTTTTGTATATTTAATGGACTAACATATAAAGATGCCAATGACATTTATAATATTATCGGCTCGCTTTGGTTTTTATATAACAGCAGCTGAGCAGGTTTTTCTTCTCGGTGGTTGGAGAAAGATTCGAAACGTAGAAAGAAATGTTCATAATTTTTTGCATTCATTAATTAAGCGTTGATTAAAACATGATTTCGGATTATCGGCAACAATCAAATTTTGAAGCAATTCAAAGGCAAACACTCATATGGACTGTTTACCTTTGTCAAATACTGTCTAAGCCCATTAAAACTTTATGCTCAGCCTGACGTTAAGGTCAATTTCATTAATATCTGCTTTCACGCCTCAACAGCTGCCAGCCAAGGCAGCCCAATGATGCATGATATACAAATCTATATGTGTAACAATCTCTCTCTCTCTCTGTCTCTCTCTCTCTCTGTCGCTCTCTCTCTCTCTCTCTCTCTAAGTGCAATCTTCAATATTGGCACAGGCATTGAGGCGGTCTCATTAAAATGTATCGCTTGGGTCGGCCTTGGCATGGATTTAGCCACTCGATGCCACTTGGCCAACATGCCATGGAATAGCTATCAAGTACTTACCTCTCTTGTCGCGTCCATTTGGGGCCGACGCCTCCTCCTCCTGCTGTTGCTGTTGCTGCTGCTGTTGCTGGACAATGGCAATTGGTACATTGCCTCGACTACTGCTGCTGTTGCTGGCTGCTGGGATGCGGTGCGGCACATTTCGCACAGGCACTGTGAGGGGAGGCGTCGGCACATTTTGTGGTGCATTGTTACCGGAATCGACACTGGCCAGCGATAAGAGCACTGTGAAGAGCGTGAAGCGTAGCATTATCATCGCGCGGATTGTGTAAGTGAGGTTCGCGACACGACTGACACCTGGTCGAGAGGAGAAAGCAAGCTATCAAGCTGCAGGCTGCACAAGCTCTGTGCTCCGCGGAGCGTGTGTCGAGGGTGAATGACTGCACTGAAGCCGCGATCTAGCTGCGATCTCAGCGTATTATAATGCTGCTCAGGCGCTTTCTAAATTACAAATGCATAGATGTCATAGAACCGCAGATCTACAAATTATGGATATGAGTTCACAATGGTTCGATCGAGGCAACAATCGTCTTTTTGCTGTTGTTGCTTTCAGCGTTTGTTATTTTTGGTTCGGATTGTTGATAACTCTGGTGTCTTTAGTCTCAAAGCTTCTGTTTTCTCCTCCTATATTTCATGGCATTGTGGAATAGAGAGCGTCTGGCCATTAATCTGCACCTCCAACTTTGCTATTAGGTAATCGAGCGATCTTGTCTTGCCGCCTTTTTGTTTTACTTTCTTTCCGTGTTGTTGTAGACGCAGCGGTTGCGGCTGCTGCTGTGGCTGCTGCCACGGGAGAGCGCTTTGTTTTGACTCTCACTTCAGAGGTTTGGCCTGCTGAGTCTAGAGCTGACCGAAGTCAAAAGTGGTTCGCATTCGGCGTTGAGCTCTCGAAGCATCCAGAGCCTCGATCGTTGCTCCGTTTTTCTTTTCTCGTGACTGTTGCGTTAGCTTTCGGCTTGCTTACTTACAGACTAAAGCGTTTGAACGCAACTAAAACACGTTGCGCGCTGGAGACTTCTCTCTGGAGCCGATCGATCGGCTGTGTTTGGCTCTGACACCTCGGCTCCGGTCAGCTGCTTCGTTTGGCAAGAGCGAATTGGCCATTGGCTCTCCCTCTCACTCTCTGTCTCGCTTGCTCCGGCAACTTGTTTATGTTGACCAAGACGTTGCTGTAGCTGTAGCAACTGCATCTGCGTTCCTAGCCAGCTTCTTCTTTACTGACCTTTGCGTTGCAAACATCTTCAGCTGGATAAAATGCGGTTTTTTATTACACATGGGCGCAGGTGTGGCAGGGGCGGGTCTTCGAGCTGCTCAAACTGATTAAGCCAGATGGGCTTGATGAAGCAAGCTGCAAGACAAACTCAAGAATTTCCAACATGCGCCGAACATTTGCCCTTTGCCAAGGCCGCACAAGAGCTATAAATAACTAAGCTATGCTAATTATAATTTTATGCACACCCATGCACAAAATCATTTACAATTCAGAAATATAACCTTTACCTGAAATGGAGCTAGAAGATTAAGGGATTAAGGAAACTGCTCGTAAATGTTTGCGTATATCCAGAAATGTTGCTATTTTTATTTGACAATTGTATTTTTTCATTCATTCCAGTTGTCAGCTAAATAACCTAAATAACTATTGATAATTTCGTATCCAGATCTTGTGTTAAGTACTATGTCTCAAGGCTGGGTAGACTATAACAAGTGGGCGGGTTTTTCGTCCTTCTGGCTTTATCTAACGATATGCCAGAGTTTTGTTGAGTTCTATTTCTGTCTATTTCTTCTTCTTCTTGCCTTTGCCCTTCTTCTTACCCTTGCCACCCTTGGCGGCATCCAACAACGCCTCCGTCACGTACGTCTCGGTTGTCACCTTGCTCATGGGCAACGTTATCGGCTGCTTGGGCGTTCTTAGCTCAATCTCAATTGTGTTCCTCTTGTGCTGTGACTTCGATTTGCTGCCCAGCTTGACAAGGAACACATCGCTATCCGTTTCCTCGCATGTCTTATAACAGACCTAAGCAGACAAAGAGAGGGAGAGAGAGTGTGAGAGAGAGAGAGAGATAGGCGGAAAGTTGGCAGATTTACAGCTTTGGTATGACTTCACATATTTGGAGCTCTTGCAATTGCCTAATGTGTATGAGTGTGTGTGTGTCCGATTATGCAACTGGCTATGTCTGCGGCAATTGAAAGTGTTTAGCCACAGCAACTGTGATGCCAAGTCACGGAACAATTGGACCATTCAACTCTCGTATTCCGCATTCCAACATGAGCTTAGCTTGTGGCATGCAGCTTGTAGCTGGCATAAGTTGTTGGTGTGTGTTTTGCGTCTTGCCCCACCAAACTTACCTCAATGCCCTTCTTCCTGGTATCCAATTCGACGCCGTTCATGGTGTCCTTAATATCCTGCGCTTGCACCTGCATACAGCAGCTGCGTTTACCCTGTACGGGCGGGATTGGCAGTATGCACGGCAATCCGCCGCCGCACAAGCGTTTGCGATAACAATCGATTTTAGCCTCTTGTTTATCGCAAACTTGTGATCGATAGCAATCGACTTTGGCCTCCTGGCCCTCGCAGACCTCCATAATCTTGGAGAAGGGCACGTAATAGTTGTTCGTCTCACAGGTGTCGTTGCCCGAGTATTTGATATTGGCGCGCACCTTCGGTATGTTGGGATGATTGACGATCCGGCCGCAGGTGCGTCGCTGAATGTGCTTCCTGGCAAAATCACTGCGCTGGAGTATATCGTTCAGGCATTTGTTCTCTGGGCAGTCTTCCAGCCGTCTCTTATAGACGGGATCATCGCCTGGTCCCATATTCATTGCTTTGCCTGCCCCATCGTCCACGCTCTCGACTTTGTGTGTGTTCTTTAAGACTCGTATGGTCAGACCGCTGCCATTCAGACACGCCTCGAACTCGTCATAGGCCTCGGGACCCGGATCCGGTATCGTCGGCTGTATGAAGCATGGCTGTATCTCCGGACTGCAATCGCACTCGCATTGGCACTGGCAGCACTCGTCACATTCGGGAGCTACAGCGGAGTTATTATAAGTATGATTGAGCCTTTGGCAAATCTATGGTCTACCCACGTTTTGGCGTCATTGGCCTGAGCATGTCGTCAGTGATCTCGATTGGGCAGCTGACGCCACCCTTTTTCTTGCCCTTTTTGCCTTTGCCCTTCTTTTTGGCCATCTTGATTGGATGTGCTTATGCGATCGCAAGTGAACTCAGATTAAATTTTGATATGGATTGAAAATATGTCAATTTGGATATTGCACTTGACCAGTGAATGGCGCAATTTCCCTAAATCTTGTCTGCGCGCTAAAAGAAAATGTTGTTATTAGATTTCCCGTTCAAAACGTTATATATCTATATATATAAATATGTATATATATAAATATTTATGTATATAAATATATATATTTATATATATGCACGATAGCCCAAGGAAATGACCGTCACACGCCCTTGCGGGGCTAATGCTATTGGTGCAATTGCTTGGGTCGCTACCAAATAACGACGAAGATAAAAGTGTTAAGAAAAAAAAGCAAAAACGGAATTACGAGAGAATTTTTTCTTTTTAGACAATAGAAAATTCCGAATCGATGGTTGAAAATAAAATGAAATTTTTACCCTGGACAATTTTGTTGACTGACTGTTGAAGCGTTGATACAATTTTGATTGACTTTGTCAAATCCAACATTCAACGATTGCTTAGGTTTTTGGACATTTGAAAGGCATGGAGAGCATGGAGCATGGAGCTTAACAATTGTAGGACGAATATTAGATAGTATAAAACATCATCTTTGATGTGGTCTATTTGCTGCAACCACAATTAAGTCAATTGCTATATCTCTGATGCTGTTGTTTGAGCTAATAACATGGATATAGAAGCCTTGATGCAATTAGGTCTTAGAATACCTTTAAGCTGCTCTATATCTTCTATGCCTGCAGCTTCTGTGGCTCTGACTAAACACCTCAATCGGTGTGACACTCACAGTTTCTCTTCACGAGATCTTTTTTCAGACTAACTTCTCCAGTGATCAAGCGATCACTTCGGCAAAAAACCAACCTAAATTTTTCTTTTTCTTTTTTTTTGTTTCTTAAATAGTTTAATTAATTTAAAAACGTAACTAGGTTCTTCTTTGGAATGATTTGTCCATATAAAAAAAACAATCAAAATTTCTATACACTTAATTTGATTTGTATTTGAAAAAACACTTTTTAGCATTCGACAGAGACATAATTCTTTGATGACATACTGCACGCGTTGCCCTTCTTCTTCTTCTTTTTGTTTTTGCGATTTTCTTGCAAATTTTCATAGGAAATGAACTTGGGGTACAATAAAACGCCTTCACATTCCTCGCAAGTTTTCCTATACTTGACGACTCTCTTCGGATGGATCTTTGCTGGCACAGTGGGACATTCTAAGCGTAATGGAGTTAATAGGTTTATGTAGTGCAAGTAGTGATCATTATATCATGTAAAACTTACGTCGATCGAACTCATCCTCACAGGTGTCACAGGGACAAAGCTTATTGGCATTTCGGGCAAAGTAACGATAGCCCTTTGGTGGCAAAATTTCACCACGATCTTCAGGCTTTACGTAACAGATATCCTGATCAGGACGGCGCGGCGCAGCGACCATCTTGTTGCCCTGCCTATATGTCTCCGCTACGATGCTGGGTCCATGGCAGACTAGACGCAATTTAAGCACAATGTTGCCGATCTGCTGATTATACAAATTGAAAATTGGTAGCATATTTTTCACATTGACGTAGCTAGGGCAAAGCTGCTCGAAGCGCTGGTATCCAACATCGAAGCATGTGACTGTGTTCAACGATGGCCTTCTGGTGTCTCCAAACTTTGGCAAATCAGAAGTAAACTCCGGATCCAACCATTCCGTTTCTATCGCATCAAGAATATTAAGGTCATCAAAAAGCGGCTTGACTTTCATCTCGGCCATTCCAAGTAGAAATTTGCAGCAATCGGTACGCTTCTTATACACGTTTACGATAAGTCGGTCACTTTCTTTGATTTCCCCATTCAGAGGAAAGATGCAGCACTTGCCGCACCTCGGCTGTGACTTATCCACACAGGTTCCATACTCTCGGTCGCAGAGACTCACATAGACGTTCGAGCGGAAGATGAACTCCACACACGTGGAGTACTCGTCGGGAGCACAGAGATTTTTTCGTATTATTATCAGATCATCAATCACAAATTCAAACATATACAATAGTTTCGGAAGTGAAACGGACATATCTAAATAATTATCAGAAAATATGAAATTAAAAAACAATTTTGAATTCTGAAGAAAATATGGCTGAACTGGGATTACGAGAATTCTCAACTATTGTAGAAGCCGTTGCTGGAGAGTGCAAAGCATGCCCGATTAAGAATTCTTATTGTTTATTCTTATATATTGTAGCATATTTATCATCTCTTTTTCAATCTATGACAAGTAAGAGTGCTCTAGTCGGGACTGCCCTACTTGCAGATACCCTGAGCCCTGCGAAGTGCGAAGTAAGCAAATGAATGTGTATAAAACAAAGTGCTTAAGGCACATTTATTTATTGTCAATAACTTAATGAAATATAATTATTTCTTTCTTTAATACTTCCAATACGTCAAATTTCTATATCTGCGTCCTTTGATTGCCTTTACGCATTACTAGCATTTTTTCAAAGGAGTCTTTTTTTTGCATTTACGCTTTGCTAGCAAATTTTCACGTGAAACGAATCTGGCGGGAAGCAGGGGGACATCGCCACAAACTCCGCATGGCTTGTATTGCTCTACAATTCTCTTGCATTGAATCGCACAGGGCACAGTGGGGCAGTCTATGGCACATAGGTTTAGTTTAGGTTAGTGGGTTAGTGACACAGTGAGGCAAACAGAAACTTACCGCGATCAAACTCATCCTCGCAGGTGTCGCAGGGGCAGAGCTTGTCCAGATTGCACGCAAAGTAGCGAAGGCCCTTTGTGAGATGCTTGCCTTCGCGCTCTTCTGGTAGTATATAACATGGATGCTCATCCAAGGGGGGTGGCACGGGCACAAACTTATTGCCCACCTTTTGGAGCTGCGATACGATAGTGGGTCCATGACAAAGTAGACGCAATAGGAGCACTATATTCCCGGTCTGCTGATTACAGCGATTGAAGAGAGGCAACAATCTCTTGGCAACTACGTGGTTGGGACAGAGCTGCTCCCGGCGCCGGAATCCGGCATCGAAGCACTCGCATCTGTCCAACATGTCTCTGTTGGAGCCCTTGAGTGTGGGCAGACCCTTCAAATTATCCTGCCGCTTACTTAACCAATCAGTGTTCTGCGATTCGAACTTTTCGTCAATCTGGTCAAAGAGCGGCTTGACTACCATTTCCGTCATGCCAATCAGAAATTTACATCGATCTGTCCGCTTCTTATAGACATGAATCAGCAGTCGATCGTCCTCAGTGATTGGCCCATCCAGCGGAAATACGCAGCACTTGGCGCACCTCGCCTGTTTGGGATTTACGCAGCCTCCATACTCACGATCACAGATGTTGACATAGAGATTCCTGCGGAACGTGATCTCCACACAGGTGGAATATTCCTCGGGGGCACAATGGTTCTTGCGTATTATCACCAGATCGTCGACTACGAAATCAAACATGTACAACAATTGTGGTACAGGTCTCGAAGTGGCCATCCTCGAATACTTCAGACCGTAAAGAAATATTTTCGAGAAAAATATTAATTTAGAATATTAAGCTAAAAAGTTAAATTTTGAAATATATTCCTGAATGACGGCCGAAATACGAGTGCGACATAGTGCTCTATAGAACAGCAGGGCACATTGCAAAGCATACCTGATTAACAATTGTAGAAAAAATATTTGATGGTATAAAATATACAAATCATCTTTGACATTGTCTACAAACCTTTATAGGCCAATAACACGAGCGTATACCATCAGACACAAAAATTAGCAAATTTGGTTTGAATCAAACCAGCCTTTCTTTCTTTTTATACCATTCTTTCTTTTTCTCTTCATACCATTTTTTGATTGTTTTTTAAATTATTTTATTAATTTAAATATTTAACTTAGTTACAGTCCTTACAATGCGTTGGCTACAAAGAAAACATAATTTCAATACAATCAACTTGATTTGAATTGCCAAAATACTTTTTAGCTTTCAGAAGAGACACAACTCTCTGATTCTGTACTACTCGAATTACTTTTATTCTTCTTCTGGTTTTTGATTTTTTTCTGGCAAGTTTTCATGGGAAATGAACTTGGCAAACATTGAAAACGACTCTCTTTGGATGGATATTTGCTGGCACTGTGGGACATTTAATAGGTTTATGTAGTGCAAGTAGTGATCATTATATCATGTAAAACTTACGTCAATCGAACTCATCCTCACAGGTGTCACAGGGACAAAGCTTATTGGCATTTCGGGCGAAGTAACCATAGCCCTTTGGTGGCAAAATTTCACCGCGATCTTCGGGCTTTACGTAACAGATATTCTGATCTGGAAGGCGCGGCGCAGCGACCATCTTGTTGCCCTTCCTATATTATATTATACAGATTGAAAATTGGGAGCATATTCTCACATTTTATCACTAGATCATCAATCACAAATTCAAACATATACAACAGTTTCGGGGGTGAAAAGGAGATGTTTAAATAATGATTGGAAATTAAAAAATTAAATGACCAATTTTGAATTTTAATTCTGACGTACTTTTCGGGATAAAGGCTGAACTATGAATATGAGAGTTCTGAAATATAAACTTGAAAAGGCAAAGTTTGCCTGACTAAGAATTCTTATTCATATTTAGAATGTTTAATAAAATTTTTATTAAGCTCAAATAATAGTCGGACCCCCAAATAACAGTTTTATCGTCTTGAATATCAAATTACCGCACTTGGTCTCTCCTCAGTTCCGAGTCGACGATTATTTTTAAGTATGCCGCAAGTTGTGCAACTTCGGATTGATCGAATGAAACATAGCAGGGACAACACTGATTAACAACCGTCGACCACTGGCAGCAGAACACAGTGCGTGCAGGGTGATTGCGATGCTAGTGCCGGATGTAGAACAATTCAGTTATATAAATATATGACAATATATACATATATATGTATATATATATATTATTTGGGTTAGGCCTCTGCTCCATTTGCCGTTTGGTTTTTTGTCTTTGCCTTTTTGCTGGTGCACATGGGAGAGATTAGTCCACATGAATGTTGTACTTGAGGAGGAGATGATGCAATTGACGTATGGCTCGACTACGCGCTGGAAGGAAACAGTTTCAGTCAGATATAGTCAGATATGGGTTAAGTCAAGAACTAACCAATATTACAGCAACTGGCATATTCGGGGCAGCAGTGCTTGCAGGCATCTGGGATTCCACAGTCGGGAGCTTGGTTCGACTCCTCGGCGAAGCAACACATTGAAGGTTCGGGTTCACGGTATAGCCCGCCGCCAGACTGGCGCTTGCCCTTTTTCTTCTCCTTTTCCTTCTGCTTATTTTCTTCACGCTTTTCCTTGCGAGTCTCTTCCAACGCCGTCTGCTTTTGTGTTTGTATGTAGCGGGGATGGGCTGGAACGCCACCGCATGGACCACAAGGCTCCAGGCGCTGTTCAATGACTGACTTGGGTCGCTTGCTCGGCACAGTGGGACACTCTGTTCGAACACTTTCATTTTAGAGAGATGAACTGCTGAGATACGATATGATACCAGTACTTACCGCGGTCGAACTCATCCTCACAGTAGTCGCAGGGGCACATCTTGTCCAGATTGCAGGCAAAGTAACGCAGGCACTTCTTGTGGTCGTCGGTGGGCCGCGCGCAAGGATCTGCCTGAACGCAGCTTGGTGGTGGGCACGGTGGACAATTGCCCTTACAGCATTTCTTGCCCGTATCCATGGGACCGCCAGTTGCGCTTGCCGAACCACCGCCACAACAGGCTTCACATGGATCCTCTGGGCAACGTGGGGGGTCGCAGCTGGGCTTACTTTTCCCACAAGGTGGACAGGAGGGGCAGGGCTGAGCTGGGCAGGGTGGAGGACAAACTGGATTCCGTGAACAGATTGAAGAGTTAAGTGGAAAGGAGGACACAAGGGACGGCCCATTGCAGACCAGTCGTATGATGATCACAATATTGCCCGTCTGCTGTTTGCACAGATTGAAGAGCGGCAATAGACGTTTGGTTATTTCCGAGGTTTGGCACAATTGTTCGCGTCGCTCGTTGCCACGATCATAACATGCACAATTATCCATAACTTCCTTATTGGGACCCTTCAGTTTCGGGACTAACTGCAGCTGTTCACTCCAAACCTTTTCCCAGTTAAAATTTTCAGCATCAAACGATTCCTTCACCCGATCGAAAAGCGGTTTCATTGGCAACTCTGTCAGCCCAATCAGAAATTTACAGCGACTCGTTTTTTTCTTATACACGTGTATCAAAAGCCGATCCTTGTCCGTCACAGGCGATTCCAGCGCGAATATACAGCACTTGCAGCATTTCGGCGACTTGGGATTTACGCAAGTTCCATACTCGCGATCACAGATACTTACAAAGACCGTAGAACGGAACGTAATCTCCACACAAGTTGGATATTCCTCGGGCGCGCACAAGTTCTGTCGTGTTATCAGCAAATCATCAATAACAAACTCAAGCATATAAATCAAGGTTTTGGGGACGAACATGCTGCTCTCTTTTTTAGAATCCATTCTGCGGGTGAAGAGATGAAATTACAAAAATTTTGTTACTAAAAATATTGAATGTAATTTTGGCCGAGGTAGAAAATGAACTAGCCCAGAGATTTGGATGTCCTACAGCATGACATACGAAACAAATGCCTGCTGAGTAAATATTTAATTTAACTTTTCTTTTTCTTTATTTTATTAACATGGGATGAAACGGATGTCTTCCCATTCCAATCAGCCCACCAGAAATAGAATTAAAATGCATTTATTTTGGGGTTTTGTTTTATATCTAAAATCCTTTATTCAAATCCCGAAATTGTTCTACACAAATTGATTGAGCTACTCGTAAATGTAATTTTAAGTGGCGCTGCTACGGTCACTGCCTCCGTGGTTGTGCCTTTCAAGCTGCTGCTGCTGCTGCAGCCGCAGTGCGAAGCTTCGTCATATAGTTAAGAACAAGTTTAACTAAAAAGCTTAATGGCTACAAAGAGGGAATAGAGCGTGTATAACACAAAATACATAATGGGAGAGCATTAAATACAGGAATTTTGCTTCATATATTTCGTATATGCAGTGTCTTAATGGGTACCTAAAAGCAAGCAGACTTGGAAGGCCATCCATTATAGTTGAGCGACTAGACGAGACTAACGTCAGGCGGAATGAAATGATACGAGTGGAAAAAGCTGCGGCCATTGCACAAATTCCACGCCGTAATGCAAAATGCCAGTAGCGCTAACAGCGATCATAGCACCCCAGAAGAGCATGAACAGCAAATTCTCCGTACTGAATTCGGATGGATATGTCATTGTGACAAAAAACATAGCAACAGCGATCAGGAGCACCGATGGGAACATAAAGTAGCGCCAGCCGCGTGGCGTCTCCAATGGCGTTGGTTGGATGACGCCATCGCTATCATTGACAGTGTAGTTACCCAGGAACAGATCGATACCATCCTGACGCCTGCCATCTGCAAAATTGTTCAAATAGTAGCGTATTAGCGAGTTCTTGCCATCGTTAAGAGCACCGGCCTTGGTGCGTTTGCCAGTCCGGGTGAAGTCCGTTTTGAGAGCACCTGTGCCCGAGTATTGCAACGAGACGAGATCCGCATTGTCCGCCCAAACGCCCTTGAATAGCGTCTCAAAGCTGGTGGATGCATTCTCGACCAGTTGGCCAACATGCAACACGCCCAGCTTTTGCAGCACGGCGGTAAGGGAGCGACGTGCCAGCATACTCTGCACCACATTGGTCCTGTCCAGGCAATCAATGCAATTCGTGCGGAACACACCTTGTTGCGACGACACCAAGGTGCCATTGTCGAAGGCATGATAGAAACCGAAGCTTTCCAGCTCATAGGCGAGTCGATCGATTAGAATGTTAAGTCGATTCCAACGCATTTTCCGGCACTCATGATGAAAATCAAATGCCTCATAACGCACTGCAGAATTGTTCAACTCGCGCACAAGTCGAGAAAATGTGGCCTCCAGTTCGCCCTCGACTCCTTTTTGGTTTACCAAATTGATGGCCACTATCTTTCCATACAACTTGAGCTGTTTGTTGAAGTGCGCACTGCATGCGGCCAAATAATCCTTCCCTGGTGTCAGTCGCGGCTTGGGACTATAGCGCAAGGTGGGTAGCTGCTGCCATTGAAAGGGCATGCTGCCACGCGTCTGCACAAAGCTGGTACGTTGTCCATTGAATTCGACAATCTGCTCTGTTTCCACATAGTTTGCCACTTGGCCCAAATCGTTGCTGCCACGACAGAATAATCGTGTGCCCGCACGCTCCACAGATCTCCGACTGACAATGCTCCAGAAAAACGTTTGCCCATTAATTTGCACCTGGTTGATCGACACAAAGCCAAGCATAATTGGCAGCTGAAAGCGCTGCATATTATTGCACTTGAATTGATCCAGCACATAGCGGTTCCACACAAATCGTTCGTCGGCACGCTGCAGCAGGCCTGGCATCGCCTTTGTCCCCTTATTATCATGTTGCCGTTGCAGACTCTGCGTCAGATCGTAACGGTACGAGAAGTAGTAGAATTTCGTGTCCAGCGTCTGGCGCAACATTTTCAAGAAACTGTAATTCTCTGAGCGTTGAATCGCATTGGGAATGTAGGGTATAATGTCGTAGCCAGCCAGCCGCCATACGATCGCATTGTTAAGCACGCCCACGAAAATGCGATGGGTTGCCACCAGCAAATAGTCGCAGCTAAGCAGATGTATGGTGCCCAGGATGCCACAGATTCGTCTTGTCGGTCGCTGATTGATCAGCTGTGTAGTCTTAGGCTGCACTCGCGTGACCTTATCGAGGCGGCCAATCACCAACAGCTCATCCTGTCCGTTTGGCTCGACGATGAAGCTCTCCTGGGTTATGTACAGATTCATGTCATCGTACACATCGTTCTCGCCCTCCATGCTGCTGGCCAATAATCCGATCGTGCACCTACAAAATTATACGCTCATGTCTGATAACAGTGCCTGTCATTGTTGTTTTTGCTGTTGTTGGCTTACTGTTTTTTTTATCAATAGTTCTTTCCACCGATGACGGCGCTCACACGCAACACACACGCACACGAACTCGAGCACCGGCAGCAGCAAAATTAGCAGCAGATGTAATAACTGCAGTTTTGGTGTTGTTAATGCGTATGCCTGTCGTGTGTGCAATGTTGTCGCCGAGGAAGCTATTTCAATTTTAAATATACGAAACTGCTGCAAACATGGCAATTTTAATAAAACTAAAAAACTATTTAACGAGGTGACGAAGGCACAGGCACTTTCACACAAACACACTAGAGCACCAAAGCAATCGATGCATTATCGATAGTTTAAGCTGGCGCCATCTGTCGTCTTTTTTTGAAGTATGAGGGCGCGTAATACTTGTGGTTATACAAATATATGGGAAGATATGTTGCTTAAATCCACTAAGCAAATTAAAAATTATTCCGACATTATTTTCTTAAGTTGACTTAAAAAAATATTCATTGCAACAACAAACAAATTCACACATTTATATAATAACGATAACAACGATAGCAGTGTGTGCACATGTGTTAAGAACTAACTGCACAGTGTGTACTCATCTATGTAGGTAAATATCTATTTTGTGCATCTTTCAAAATCGAACGGACGACGCGATTAATAAAGCGGCGGATTGTAATATTTTTTCATATTGCATCTAAAAACGAACTAAGTATATATAAATTGGTATAATATATGCAAATTTTGCCAGCTTCAAATCAGTGCAGTGTACAGTGTACATTATCGCACACTAACTAAGCATATACATATATATAAGTATATATATATATACACAACTACAGTTATTTCTAATTGCAAGAAGGCTTGGCGTCATTCTTGAAGTATGGATTTAACATCGGGTGCGAATGGCTCGCGCCAGCCGCCTCAGCGGAAATCGAATCAAAATATTCAAGTCTATGTGCGCGTCAGGTGAGTTTTAATTTACCAAACGCAATACCTAATGTTGGCTAATGCTGAAAATTGTGCTATTGTTGCAGGCCGTTGAATTCGCGGGAACGCTGCATACGCTCCGCGGAGGTTGTGGATGTAATGCCACCACGCGAAATAATCACACGCCACACGCTCGACTCCAAATTAACGAAGAAATTTACGTTTGATCGGACTTTTGGTCCAGATTCGCGGCAATGCGACGTCTACAGCACGGTCGTGGCACCGCTTATCGAGGAGGTGCTTGCTGGATACAACTGCACGGTGTTTGCCTATGGCCAGACGGGAACTGGAAAAACACATACTATGGTGGGCAACGAGTGTGCCGAGCTGAAGTCCACTTGGGAAGATGTAAGTGACATCCACAAGTAAAGCTGCGCCTGCGCGGTACAGTTGCGTTTCATTAGAAACCTAAATTGACCTGCGAAAACAAGTTTTACTACTTTGCTGTTGACCTCGCAGATGTTGCTTTTTCAATTCTTAGAATTTCAAACCCTTTTCTAAATTGTTTACACCTCTCTTATAGGACTCGGAAATTGGCATTATACCGCGTGCGCTCAGCCATTTGTTTGACGAGCTGCGCATGACGGAGCTGGAGTTCACGATGCGCATCTCCTATTTGGAGTTATATAATGAAGAGCTGTGTGATTTGCTCTCGACCGATGATAATACAAAGATTCGTATATTCGATGATAGTACGAAGAAAGGCTCGGTAATTATACAGGGACTCGAAGAGATACCTGTCCATAGCAAGGACGATGTGTACAAGCTGTTGGAGAAGGGCAAGGAGCGCCGTAAAACGGCCACCACACTGATGAATGCTCAATCCTCTCGTTCCCATACCGTTTTCTCAATTGTAGTTCACATACGTGAGAATGGCATCGATGGCGAAGAGATGCTGAAAATTGGCAAACTCAATCTTGTGGACTTGGCGGGCAGTGAAAATGTCTCCAAGGCGGGCAACGAGAAAGGCATACGAGTACGAGAAACGGTGAACATTAACCAGAGTCTGTTGACGCTCGGACGTGTAATTACAGCCTTGGTTGACCGTGCACCTCATGTGCCTTATCGCGAGTCCAAATTGACTCGCCTGTTGCAGGAGTCGTTGGGGGGACGTACCAAGACTTCAATTATAGCTACCATCTCGCCTGGCCACAAGGACATTGAGGAGACGCTCAGCACACTCGAGTACGCACACCGAGCCAAGAACATCCAGAACAAGCCAGAGGTCAATCAAAAGTTGACCAAGAAGACGGTACTCAAAGAGTATACCGATGAGATTGATAAACTGAAACGAGATCTGATGGCGGCACGCGATAAAAATGGCATCTACCTGGCCGAGGATACCTATAATGAAATGATGCTCAAAATGGATTCGCAGACGCGTGAGCTGAATGAAAAAATGTTGCTCCTCAAGGCACTGAAGGATGAGTTGCAAAACAAAGAGAAGATCTTCAATGAGGTCAGCATGAGTCTCGTGAAGAAGACCCAGAAGCTCACTCGCACTGAACAGAATTTAACAGAGACCAAAGGCTCACTGCTGCTCACCAAGAAGGTGCTCAGCAAAACTAAGCGTCGCTATAAAGAAAAGAAACAGCTGGTCGAGTCGCACGTGAAGACCGAACAGGAGCTGACCACGCAAGCCCATCAAATCCTAGAGGTTGCCGACTTGGCTTCCAATGATACGCATCAGCTATTAGGCACCATTGAGCGGCGTCGTACTGTGGATGAAAAGATACGCAGCACATGCGCGCAGTTTACGGATCGCATGCGTGACAATCTAGAGGTTCTCGATGGCAGTCTCAATCAATACCAAGAACAGCAGGCTGGAACCACGCAGCAGTTGACGGACGAGTTAGGTAGGCAATACATTTGTTTAGTTTATTGTTTATTTAATGTTTTAGTTTCTTTTTCTAGCAAACTGCACTAACGTGCATAAGCGTCTGGTGGCCAATGCCACCACGAGCATCGACAATTTGCGTGTTAGTTGCTTGGAAGCTTTAACAGCACATGGGCAGTTGCAGGCTCAGTTTGCGGCAGCTGTTGTTAGCAGTGGCGATGCACATTGCCAGGCGCTAGTAGCACAGCTGTTGGAGCAAATGCAGCAACGCAAGATGCAGCTAAGTGAGGATATAATGGGCAATCTGCTGGAGCTGGAGGCGAACAATGAACGTCACAAGGCAGCGCTGGATAGCATGCGTGATGGCTTCTCGCCAATTATTGAGCGCAATGCAAAAGCACTGCAGCAGCACGTGGAGCAGGTTCAACAGCAATTACAGCAGTTGACAGCGTTGAGTGCGCCAGATGCGGAGCAACTACAACAGTTACAGGCGGAACTGGCCTACGAAGAGGAGCTGGCACAGCAGGAGGGAGAGCTGCTTCAGCAGCTGGAACAATTGCAGCAGAAGCGTGCTAAGAACACAATCAACATGGGCTCACGTGTCGGCCAACTGAAACGTAGCCATGTGGCGGTCAATGAGCAGGCGCAGCAGACTGGCAACAGCATGCAGGCCTATGCCATGGAAGGTTCTGTGGCGGCACAAGCAGCGCGCGACGAACTATGTAGCCAACTGCATGCTGCTGTGCTGTGCGTAGATCAGGGCGTTGCCAAGTGTTCCACGCTGCAGATTCAGCTAGAGAATTTGAGCAAGGAGAGCGCCAAGCAGGCGGAGCACAGTATGCAAACGGTTCGCATACACGAACAGCAAATGCGACAGATGTGCTCGGCCAGCGAGGAGCGAGCCGAGCAGCTGCGTCATGAACAGCAGAAACAGCTTGGAGCAGCCACCGAAAATATCCATAAGATTATCTCGGATGATGTTAAATTGGGCCATGGGCATGATGCCATCACTGCCGATCTCATTAATAAACTTTCGAATCAGACAAAGCAGCATGCGATATTGCAGCGGCAACACTTGGAGACTTGCCATCAAGACCTCTCGCATTTCCATCAGAGCGAGCTGAAAACTTATGCGCCCACTGGCACGACCCCATCAAAGCGTGACTTCATTTATCCTCGCACATTGGCAGCCACATCGCCGCATCAGGACATTGTGCGTCGCTATAGGCAGGAACAGGACTGGTCGGATTTGGACACCACAGCCACTATCGATGAGGTAAATTGTGAACTTATTGTGCATTCCATTTGCATATCTAAACTTCAATTGCTATTACAGTGCAGCGAGGATGAGCCAGAGGAATCGTTGCAGTCTGTGCAAGATCTGTCGGAAACGGAGACTATCATGAACTCCACGCCCATTGAACCTGTCGATGGAGTAAATCTGAAACCTCGCATTACAAGAAACGGATCCAATACGCTTAAGCAACCACTTGTCGGTAAACGTAGCAACTCACTGTCGGCCTCCCTGACACCCAATAAGAATTCGTCACGCAATTCACCGCGAAATTCACCGCTCAGTTCGCCAGCCTTCAATCGGGTGAGCTATAAATACAAACTGTTAAATAGCAGAGCAATCATAATTCCAATTGTATTCCATTTCTTTTCTCTTCTTTTCTCACAGCACAACAAAGAGAATATGGCCCAATAAGAGGGGCATCCAGCATCCCAGTAATGCATAAGTCACTAATTGGATCACTTCTTCTCTATTTGCTTGTTCCTTTTTATTTTAAATTTTATTTTTGCTTTTTATTAATTCTTGAAATTCTTATTAAATTTTTTATGCACATATATTTTTACCTTAAATAAGCACACCTTTACTACACTGAAATAAATTGAATCTGGTATATGAATTGCAATTTTATATAATTTGTGGAATAATTAAATTCTAACCATCTTTTCATATACAAGATTCATTCGTCCTGTTGCTCATCGTCATCATCTTTGAGTATGCCCAGACGTCGTGCCACTTCCTTAACATTGGCTATGAACTCCTCCTGCACCAGATTGAAGCTCATGGCCAGCAGCGCGATGCCAAAGAGCAGATACAGCGAGCAGTAGGCAATGGATTGCTGTGACTCATCCTTTACACCCTTGTCGGGCACAAAGTCACCAAAGCCTACAGCAAAAGAAATGGGAGTTATTGCTGTAAATGGAAATGGATTAGTGATCAGCTCAGCACTCACCAATAGTGGTCAGCGTGATGAAGCAGAAGTAGGCAGAGTCCAGGAACGACCAGGTCTCCCAGGCGTTGAAGAGCGCAGCACCGCCTAGTATATAGCTGACTACCAGAAAGACGCATAGCCAAATGGGCACTGGCCGATCTTTGGGCACCAGATCGAAACTGTCGCCATAGTCGTCGCCGTACGTAGAGTCCTCCTCGTCGTAATCGTAGCTGGGACGTCGCCTGATCTGGCGCTGCACGGGAAAGCCCATGGGCGACATGATGCGTGGGGAGGGCGGCAACCGGCGTTCGCGACGACGTTCGCGACGCGGCTCTCTCTCACGATTGCGTGAGCCGTGACGCACTGGATAATCCTCGTACAGGCCGTTGTCATCACACATGGACAGCTCATCAAAGCTCTCCTCCACATAGTCGTCGTAGCGCGGCGAACGTGCGCGTCGCTGTCGCGGTGGGGCCGCATCATAGTCTGGCGGCTCGAGATGATTGCCATAGCGCGAGGATTGACGTCCCAGACTGCCAGCACGTCGTCCATTGGGTCGTTGTTGTTGTTGCTGTTGATGATGATGGTGCGAAGGTGGCGGCTGAGGTGAACGCTCTCGCTCCAGTTCCCGGTCCCTTTGACGTTGCCGTTGACGGTGCGCCGACCTGGGCATCGATTGGCTACGCGGAGCATTGCGAGATTGCTGCCTGCTATTAGCCAAGTCGTCGTCGTCCAGCGCATAACGATTATGTATTATGGGTGTCTTGCGAACTACATCGTCATCCACATCTTCGTAGTGTGAAGAGATGTGGCTATGCCGCGGATCCACACTCTTTGCACGCCCACGACCTGGAGTCGAATGCAAACGATCCAGCTCTCGAGAGGCGCGCGTCTCCTGGTGCTGAGGTGAGCGAACCGAGCGCACACTAGCTGCCCGCTTAGCCGGTGGCTGCATGTCACTGAAATCATCAATGGAACCATGTATGTGGGTTCTCGAGTGGCCCAGGTAACGCTCACGCTCCACAGTGTGTCGATCCCGCATTCTGTCCCGCTGTCGCTGCCGGCTGCTATACCGATTGGCTCGATTCAGGGTCTGTGTCTCGTACTCATCGCCGTAGATGGTATGCCGCTTACGAGGCTCATGCTGCAGTGGCACGTGGTATAGTTGCTGACGACGAGGTCGTCCTCCACTGCTCCGATGGCCGCCGCCGCCAAAGTCGCGATCACGATCATCGTAGTTCCTCCCAAAAGAACGCAGCTCTGGATCCGAGTAGGCGTGACCCATGGAAGGTCCCAGTCCAGAATCATTGTTGGAGCGCTGCGTCATCTTCATGGAACGCCTGAACGACGGCGGCGGTTGAGATCGCGACGTAACGCGCTGCGAACGCATACGAATCGACCGTTGCCTCGAACGCCGATTCTTGGACCGCCTGGCCGAACGAGTGCACACATAGCAGCAGATGCGCCAATACAGAAACCTGCATGACGGACAGACAGACAGACGTGAACAATGGACACGCGAACTACAATACATACAGTGCGAGCATATCCAACTCACCGAAACGATGTGGCCATCACATCTCCAATGTTTGACAGACAGAGCAGCATCAAAGGTATGCCAACGATGGCATAGAAGATCGTTGTCACCTTGCCCCAGTCTGTGCGCGGTGATATGTGGCCATAGCCTGTCCAGAATTGGAGTCGGGGTTACATGTCGCATGTGAATGAATGAGACGACAATGAAAAATATTTTAATGCGACAATCTAATGTACAAGATTGTTTATGTTAGGGGTAAGGCATTGATTAAGAGAGGAGGAGAGAGGATATACTTAGCTTTGCTTTCAAAACACAATATAAACAGGAAACTGCCTTGAACTCTAGATATTAAACTATATTAGCTTGCAAATTGGCAAATTGTAAAGTTTCTTGGCATGCTAATGGGCACAACGTGCCTAATCGACCTGCTTTTAGTGAGCTAATCTATCGCCGTCTCCCCCACGCAATTGGCTTTTAAAGTTTTGCCGCTTGCGGAAGTGTTTGCATTCGCATAGAGTCAGTCCATGGCTGATGGGCGATGGGTGTGGCGTTGGCTTAAGCCAAATAGTCGTCGGTCATTAAACCCATAGACGCCAAGCCAAGTTATTTAATGCCATGTCCCATATTGGGTATACTGTCTGAAAAAGTTCCCATCATCAATCTAAAATCTAAAACTCATCTTCGGTCAATCGCGTTTGACCTTGCGTTTGTTTTGAGTGTATTTAAAATAAATGATTCTAACTTTTGATTTCGTTGGATGTTTCCTGTCTCCCCCCATCCCATGAAATCAAAACAGAAACTGAAACTATTTTAGAGGTCATTCACGTGGACGCTCAGTGGGCCAATCAACCTGTGTGCAACAAAGTGTGGCCGATTGAAAAACCCAAAAATAAACCCAGGCCATATGCTGCACGATCTGAATGATAAGGCAATTGCCGCTGCACCAAATCTGCGCTTGATCAATAAATGGGCTCTAATTATACTCCACAAATTGCCATTAAGCTGAGCTGTAAAATTTGTAAACTCATTTTAATTTCCAGGAAAATGTTTTGTAATCTTCCAAAGGTACCCTTCATGCAGTCTAACGATCGTTCACAAAGCGATTTCAATATTTATGCGATTTCTACGTGATCATTGTGGACATGTCTCAATCGATTGCAGCAGTTCCTGGGCGGCGCTGCAACCATCGATCACTGATCACACAGAACACAGATCACAGATCACTGATCACCGATCACCGATCACTTATCGCTGCTCAAGCGGTTTTTATTTGCGGTTTGGCTGTTTCTTGGACATGGATGAATCAATGCTAAATACGTGGGCTGCGTGCTCGCCGATCAAAGCCGATCGCTGATCGCTGATCGCTGTTAAATACGGCGTGTCTGCCTCTGCCTCTGCTACGATCTGGTTGCTCAGTCTGGCTGTCTGTCTTTCTGTCTGGCTTGTTTGCGTTGATTCATTAGCTGTTTGCAGTGCGGCACAGTGGGGCAAATCATATGGTGGTTGCCGACCAACAGCAATTGCAGTGGCTGGTACCACTGTGGCATGTGCCGTCCTCGCCCAGCCACACTCGAGTGACTTCAGTGCGTCGTCGTTATGCTTGTCGTCGTTGTCGCTGGCCCATTGTTATATAAGTAGCGTGTGCCGCTCGCATTGCCGAATTATTCTGTTCGCAGCGTTATACGAGAAATACGGGTCAGTGTGTGAACCATCCCGAGCCACAATAAAAAACTCACAGTTCGCACTGAATCACGGTTAACTGCAATAGCATGCGAACCCATTGCCTCATCGCGCTGCTGGCCTCCCTCATCTGCCAGCTGGCCATTGTATCTGGAAGATCGGCAGAGGATCATTGGGTATGGCGCACCTACAGCAGAAGGGAGCGAGCCTTCCATGACAAGGATATCGATCGCAGTGCCTCTATACGGAAACCCAACCAAAATCAGCTGAGGCGTGAGCCAACAACACGACGACCGCTGCCTGGCGAGCCGGAGAACGATGAGATCGAGGACTATGTGGATGTGGAGCCCACAGTGACAACGTCGCCCAATGTGGGCACACGTCAATACAGTCCCTACCCCAGTGGCAATCCCTTTGGCGGATTTGGTGGACAGCCAGCCAATGGTGGGCAGTTTGCGGGGCTTGGCGGCTTTGGCGGTGGCGGCAATCCAGGTGTGCTGGTCGGACCAGGAGGACCTACTGGCATTATAGGCAGACCACCTGTGTATCCTAATGTCTACCAGCCTGGCTTTGGCGGTGCGCAAAATGGATTAGGAGCAGGCAGTTATCCTGGTGGTTTTGGCAGCGCGGCTGGCTACCCTGGACTGGGTGCCGGAGGAGCAGGTTATCCAGGAATAGGTGCTGGAGGAGCAGCTTATCCAGGTGTGGGCTCAGGCTTTCCAGGGCAGCTCGGCGGGCAGCTCGGTGGACAGCTCGGTGGACAGCTTGGTGGACAGCTCGGCGGAGGCGGTGGCGGCTTGGGTCAGTTTGCTGGCGCTGGCAGTCAATATCCGTTTGGCTCATATCCAGGCTCCAACTACAACAACAATCAGTTTGCAGCACAAGGCGGACAATATCCGGGACTGGGGCAATATCCAGCCAATCAGTACGCCGGACCACAGTACACTGAGGGCTATGGCCTGGCTAACTTCGGGCAGCCGGGTCTGCCACCCACCGGATTTGGTGGCAACTTTGGTGGCTTTGGCTATGATGAGAAGTCGCCCGCAGTGGCTGAGGGCAAGAATGCCAAGAGTGTGGAGCTCAAGCCAGCGGCCGTAAATGATAAGCTCAATAAGAAGATCTAGCTAGCTCAAGATCTAGTAGCAATCCTCCCTCTCATAGCTTTCGTTAGTGTTTAGTGCTTAGGATTAGATTATGTTTAATGCCAATAAAATTCTGTGGAACACTCACCAATTGTGGTTATGACTATGATGGAGTAAAAGAGTGAGCCGGCAAAGGTCCATTGGGACTTGAGCAGATCTTCGTCGCCATCCCAGCCGTCTGTCTTGATGGCCGTCATGATTTGTTTCTCAAAGTTGGCCAAATGTTTGCTCACATTGGCCATCCAATCGCTCTCCCGTAACACAATCGCATCGTCCGAGAGCAGCCAAATGCGTTCGGTGAGATTGAAGCGCAGATTCCTTATGTCCCGTTTGACCTGCTCAGTTTGACCTGTTAGGTAACTCTCTCTCTCTGCTTGAACATCCAATGCGTTCTCTCACCTCAATTTCGTGCGGCCGTTCGAGGTGCTGAAACAAATAGGCGCCGCCCACACAATACGAGACGACAAGCAGCACGAGCAGCACATGAGAAACGATGCAGCTGAACACCTTCCACGAGACGCAGATGGCAGTCACACAGCGTCCACGTTCTGGCTTGGCCGGCTCCAACATGTGCGCCGGCAGGGATTGGGCTCGCCTGCTCGACATGCTGATGCACCTAAACGGCTATGCGTCTTCCCTTGGCCAATTTCGCGGTTCGCTGCACACAAATTATGAAATGGAATTTGAGAAAACAACACTAAATGACAACGTCGACTAACGAATCCCCTGTAATTATGTAATATATGCTGCAAATACCCTGTAATTGCAATGAGCGGGTATAGAAAGCAGAGCTGTAAAGCCAGAGAGCAGGAATAAATTGTTGACTTAAGCAAATAGGACAACAAATTACTAATGCAGGTGGGCCAAAAATGGAAATGGGAATGGGAATGGGAAATCCCAAATCTCACACATGTTCATTAATATTTGTCTAAATATTTATTTAGTCGACTCGCACTGGCTGCCTCGCAAGGTCGGGTAAGTGGTTTGGGGAGGGGACGCAAACTTGCGGCTGTATTTTATGGAAACTATTTTGGGTAACAACATCAATCTCATCAACACTGCCAACAGACAGATGGATGGTCGGACAGACAGACAGGCGGACAGACAGAGCCAAGCAACCAGGGCAAACGGCTAAGAAATTTTTACTTTTCATAGTCTAAATACTAGCCAGACAGATGAACCATATTTCTATACATATCTTGCTGAAGAGAGAGTGAGCGAGAGGCAACTTCATATGTATATAAGATGTCTAAATAATTAGTTTCTTTGATTTTGATTTGATTTGCTTAATGGGCAATTATCTGTTGAAATTTAATGAACTCGTTGGCGATTGAAGGCATCATTTGCATTTATGTATGCCAAATTCTGTTGAACCGTACCGCACTTTATATATTTTTCTTTTTACTGTAAGTGTTTCCAAAACTCAATTCATTTCTGTTCCGTTGCGTCTTGACACTGCGTAGCGATTCCGACGACTCTCCAGAGATTACTGAACTATTTCTCCGATCGGCAGCGATAGCCGATCGGCGAGTGGTTTATTTTAGTTGCTTGTAGTTTTTCTATTCTGAATATTTCTGAATACTTTTTGTTTACTTTTTGGCATAGCTCAGTTCACTTGTTCTCCCGACAACAAGAGCTACTACGACCAGCAGCTGATCTCAGACAAAAGAACATAAGTGGCATAGTTTCTCTTTTGATTTTGGGGTAGTATGTAATATGGTCTTCATAAAAATCTCTTCATATATCATATCAGAGCTTGTCAAATTTGGTAGATTATAAAAATCTAATTATGGAAAATCCTCAATCCAATAGTTTCTATAGTCGTTGATGCGTTTCTCCCACTTCTTGACCAGCTCTGGTATGGAACCATTCTCGCCTCCAAATACAGTTGGCGCTGCTTGTTTATCATGCGCCTGAACATATTGAAAATCCTATCACATCCCTCTAAAGTGTTTATGAAATGTGTGCGTGGCACCGCTGCAATCGGCCAAATTTGAAATCCGATCCCAACAAAATTGTACCCTGACTCACCCAATTAGAAACCAGGCAAGCATCTTATCCGCATCCACATTGTGCTCAACGAAATTCCTCCGGATACTTTTTCCGCAGCGTATAAAAGCGATCCATTTTATATTTGGTCTTCTGCAGTCCTCCTCCAAGCGCTCGGGCACTTCGTTCCTATCCTCGATAGTAATTTTCTGCAAGGCCGGACTAAGAGGACGTATGGAGAGCATGTTGAGCAGATCTGGCAATCAGTGCCCAATTGAAAGTCTACGTTAGGCGTCGATCCATGGGCCATACTCTAATTAATCTTACTGATTAGATAACAGACAACGAGAGAGTTGGGGAGGGAGAGGGTGGAGGTAGAATCAAAGTTAAGTCAGTTTATTGGTTATTCACAGTTCATAAAATTTAGAGCTCATCAGTCGATATCTAACATGCGGAATGAGCCATCCAGGCCAAAGTAACTCTGACAGTTTATATTGGCGGAGTTATCGTCCCTCAACTTCTCGTTGGCGCCAAAGAGATGCGATTGCTCGAAGTATTTCCGATAGCTCAACATTTTGGACTCCATTTGCTCAATGATGTCCTGCATAGTGCCTCTGACACCTCCGTATTCCCTGGGCAAATATTCGCGTTTGACACACTCAAAGATAGCCTCCGGGTCGGAGCTGACGGAGACCTACAAAGGGATCCATGATGTAAGAGAAAGGCCAATCTCATGAAGCTGACTCACCCGATTCTTAATCTTCGCAGGAAAGAATGCACGCAGCGAATTGAAACCGCTCTCAAACGACGCCGGCACATTTATGAAATGTATGCCCTTCTGGCGCGTGGGCATGGCCTCATCCGCAAAGGCTGAGAACTTGCTAAGCAGCTGCGGCTGCAGTGCAAACAGATTGGCAGCGGTTACTCCGGTCATGTCCATGATTTCGATATAGCCACTGACGTTCGCATTGTCGTCTTCCAGCATCATGATCTCTCCGAACATGGAGCCCACACGTATGATATCCTGTAATTTGAGCTTCTGCGTGTCGTAAGAGCCAGCACGTATGATAGTCACAGCCGGACCCGTGTCGCCATCATCCAAGGGTATCCGTAGAATAACACTTTAAAGAGAAAACTTTATTTGGAAGCCTTATTATAGCGACCTTTGTCTGTCTACCCCATGCGAATGATCTCCAGCACCTGAGCATCATCGGCCAAACGATGCGCGTTGAAGACCTCGGGTATGCTAGCCTGCAGTGTGTAGTAGCGATCAATCTTAAGCTTGGCCTTCTCCAAGCTGAATTTGCTACCACGCAGAAATCCCACCAGGAACTGATCCGTGAGGCAGGAGCAGAGATGCGGCTGCTTCAGCAGCCACTCACGCAGAGCGGCGATATCTGATGAGACACGATCCGGCACCTCGTTCAGCTCATCAATGGCTTTCCGCTGAAGACTCGCTGGCAACGGACGTATTCCGGCGAATTCTTGGCTATTGCTCATGGTAATCAGATGCATACTGACAAATCGATCAAACCCGAATTGCTCACAATGCAATTTTGGCAGGTAAAACTCTATTAGTCTAATACGATAAGAAACAAAGTCAAGTATTTGAGCTAATCTGTTAATAGATTAGCTTTTAGCTAGAAACCTTTTGTTGTTAAGATATTTATGGAGCTATGCTATACTATAATATATATTAACTATAAATATACTAACTTAATCTGTCAAAATTGATCATGAAATTTATCTTATATAATTAATTTAGATTAATATTATGCAAATTAATTTTATCTCATTAAAATCATTGCGATATACATAGATTATAAATTACCCACTTTGAACTACATAAGGGTTAACAATGCATAGCTTTTTTGAATGTTAACTAACAGGAGCAATAAAATGCGTCCGCTGCTGTTAGAGATGAACCTGCTGAGGCAGAACAAATGTTTCTCAGATTTATCAATATTTATAACCAAAACTAATATGCAACATTATTTTTAAATTAATTATTATAAAACAGCAAATTTATTAAAATAAATTCTAGTCTTTTACACTTATATAAATTGCGACTCGTTACACGGAATTCGGTGACACTGCGCTAACAGGTACACAAATATCGACCATCTCTAACGCTTGGCAACAACATTGTCTGCTAACAGCAGCAGCAGTCTGTTAGCTAACAGCGCCCCACAGTCAGTTAACAGCGCCTTTCAGCAGACGCACTCATAAATACAAATAGAAATAAATAAAATAATCAAAATTAAATAGCGCTAATTTGGTGAAACTGCTAGCGCGCGTTTTAAGTACATTTACAAAATCTAAATTAAGATAACCACGCAACTCCAAAGCAACTCCACGTGCGGTTTAAATGCGTTTTCAAGTCAGCAATTTCGAGACGTAAATTGCATTGCAATTCTATACGGCTGCCGCATTGCTTAAATAATAATAAATCGAAGTAAGTTAGCCAAAATATGAAGTGCAAGTGTGCAGGGCCATAAGCTAGGGGCAGCTGCAGTACGCAAAGGGCGTCGCAAATGCCACATGCTACGGCGGCAGCAGCAAACAGTCCGAGTGGGTGGCATCTGCCCAGCGGGTGGTTGGGTGGGTCACATGCGACCCCCCCAATGCGTCAAGGGCAACCACAGCGCGCCGCTGCAAGGTGTCGTAAGTGCCGCGAATTGACATTCAACAATTCAGCGAATTTTAAGACTTTAATGCCATGAATCTGGCTTTCGCAAATACTGCGAGCCAGGCCTGGCCGTGATTCATCCACGTCGTAAATCGTCGAATTGACGTAATGCAAATATGCAAATGAAGGGAAACTTTCAATTCTTCTGTTTTCTATTGCAGCCCGTTTCAACCCGTTTCAGAGAGCCATCTTTTGGAGTTAGGATGCAAAACAATCCCAGTCCACAGTTACCATGCAAGGGCATTTTAAAGACTTCGCGCAGCTTCGACAAGTCGGGCGCCAGGTGAGCGCACTCAACTCTGACCTTTTAGATTAGGCAAAAGGGCTAAGCAACATTTGCTTTTGTCGTTCTGTTTGCAGTTTTCGCAAAAGTGCCAAGTTCGATGAGCTAAATGTGCTGCAAACATTTCATCCAGTCGACAAGGATTACGGACATATGAAAATCGATGAACCAAAAACACCTTACAACTACACGGAGCCATTTAATGAAAACAAAGACGAACTGGACACCGAGCTGCTAGTAGAGAAGTATATTAAATATCCATACCCTACCCCAGGCATTACCTAATTCTGTATGTACCCCCATCGCAGACTACGTATAGCGGCCAGCTCACAACAGACTTCCCAAAGCATTGACGATGAAGGGTCTTCCGGCGATGATCAGCCCATCAGTGAAGAGGAGCGACGTAATATGGAATACTATATATCTTATGTATACATATTTCTCTATAATGATTTGTGTCATATTACAGAACGACGTCGTGAATTTGAGCGACGACGCAAGGCGCATTATCGTGAATTCGAGGCAGTTAAATTGGCTCGCAAATTGATTCAGGAGGAGGACGATGATGATGAGGATAATGATGTGGCGTCTGGCTCTATCGACGCCTCCAGTTCCACCAGCTATGCGAGCTGCTCAAAGCAAAAGCCAAGTCCAAAAGCAACCACATCCGCGTCCACCAATGCCAGCAATATCAGTAGCAACAACATGGAGCTGGAGCCATCCCACAACTAAGAGCAATATGTAAAAATATCAATATCAAACAGGGTTCTAACTGGCGTTAATTGTTGATGTTAATCGTTGTCCGCTCTGGCGGCTCATCCGAAACTTAATTTATGGCTACGTGATGAATTGAATTGAATTGCCCAGCGGGTCGGGTAACGTTCGTATGTTTCAAATAGCAGCCGGCGCTAAATTGTGCTTTCCATCAATGAAAATAATATACATATATTACAAAAGAAATAGAAATCTATTGAAATTAAGCTGCAAGATATTTTACAACAAAGTGCACATTATAAACTAATATACGAGTAAATATATATATAAATTGGTAGCGTTATACATATATAGTTGAATGTTTCTTTGATCTGATCTATTTGTTCTCAATTGAATAACTTAACTCAATACTTAGTCCAAAACTCCAAGCAGTACGCATTCATTTGCATTTAATTTTCAATAAGTGGAAATTTAATTTCTAAATACACACACACACACACACACACACACACACACATACTTAACCACACACACACACACACACACTTAACCACACACACACACAAAAGTGCCACAAGTGAAAAGTAAATAATAAGAATGTAAGCCGAATGAGGAAAAGCGCATGGGAAAAACTTGTTGTATTTGAGTCTCGAGCATGAAATTGAAATTGAAATTGAAATTGATTTGGCCTTACGTTTAGTTATTTATTAAAAAAAAAAATCAATATGTACTATTACTATAACTATGATAATTACGATTACGATTATTATGTGAATATAATAGTTTTTTAGCAATGCGATGCGAAAGTTTCAATAAAGAGCAATGTGAAAACCTTTGTAAAAACCACAAATCAAACAATTAAGACTGTGTTGGCTGGCTGGCAATGCTCGACTAGCAGATACCTTAACCATACACACGCTCAAGGACAACACACACACACATCACATCTGTTTCATCTAGCTAAACTAAACATATGCCTTAACCAATGAGTATCTACCCACCTCAATGTTCGCAGTGTACACCACATCAAATCCCCCAAAGAAAACACAAACTGGGAAGGCAATTTCTTCTCTCGTCGCGAGTATTCAAAAACTTGCCATTTATTTGTATTTTAATTCATAGTTTTTTTTATATATGATTATACAGCAAATTGTATAGATAAGGTAAATCCATTTGATTGATTCGACATAATTGGTTTTGCTTTTTGTTTCTTTTTGGGTAAGTCTGAGTGTTTGTTTGTTTGTTTTTGGTTGTTTCTATATAGATCGTCAACCGGGCGGCAAACCAGGCTCGCGCACAAAGCTCTAGAACTCCCCGCTCAAGTGGAGCAGGCAAAGCATCCTCATTTGTTTGCCTGCCGGCAGAGAGCGAACTGCTATGCGGTCCTGTCCATGTCGCCCGGCGACATAGCTATAGTTACATATTCCAGTTGTAGAGTATGTATGTATCTGATAAACTCACTGAACCATCGAACTTAACGGACTATCGACATTTTTTTAATATGCTCGTTAACAATAAATTCGTAATATATATATATATATAGAACAAAAAAAATAAAAAAATATTGACAAAAATCATGCAAACTCAAACTATTTCAACAATAAAACTCAATGCGTAGCAGCGCCCAGAATCAAGTCCAAAGCAAAACTAGACTGAAGACTCTATAAAGAGGGCTCTATCGATTCAATTTACAGTAGCCAACAGTACAGAGGCTTAAGTCGAGGTGTTATGGATCTGTTTCTAGGCGTGGCTGCTCACACGGTCTGTAGAGTATATAAATAGATAAATTTATAGATATGTTAGTTCGTTTTTCTTTAAACATTTATAATTATAACAAGGTTTCATTTTCCATATCATATCCGTTTCATTTGCTAGGTCTCAACTTAACTGATAAATTGGCAACATAAAGGTTTGTATCTATGCTCCAATATACTACATATATCTATATGCAGCCTGCATATAGCGCCCACATATCGAGTTCTGTCTGTGCTGTGTTGATGATATATGAGCTCCTACGTGTTTATAGAAGTAATGGGCGTACTTCGTACCCTGATAATCGTTTCGTTTTGGCATAATCATATACGTAATGATAAATAGATAGATTGATAGATTGATAGATAGATAGATAGATAGATACGTATATAAAGTTGTTGCTGTGTTAGTTAAATTTTAAAATTAGTATAACAAAATACATATAGTTTTTTGCTTTGATTCGTTAGTCGTCGTTTTAGTAACATATACATGATCGTTTTTTAGTATTATATGAAGTGGGTTCCATTGATAAAAAGTTTCTTTTTCCATTTGCTTGATGAGCTCTACTTGTGGCCTTCTTAGATGCCAAACATGTGCTGAGTGCCGGGTGGCACCTTATAGCTGGGATAAGTGTTGTTCAGCTGATGCTTGGCAAAGAAGGGTGTGTAGTCCTGTTTGATGAAGAAGAGAGAGGGAAGTATATGATAAATAATAAATATTTATATATGAATATATTTGTAACTTATAAGAGTTCTCCACATATCAGTTTCCATCTTTAGCAAGCTCTACTTACACGATTGACTCTACGGGGACGGCAAACGGGGCCCAGCGCCAACAGGCGACGTTCCTCGTTTTCGCGTACAGCAGCCTCCTTGTACTCCTGTGGTGGCCATTTCAAATCTCCGCGCAATTTGCTGCCTCCTGCAACGAGAAAGAGAATGAGATTGATTGCAGTTCAGTTGGCGCTGCTGCTGCTGTTGCTGCTGCTGCTGCTTACCCTGATAGCTGACGGCGGCAGGCTGCGAAGTGTAGACTGGCGATGGCTTCTGTGAAACGGGCGCCTCCTTGCGCAGCGTTATGATGCCAGGACTGGCGCCACGATAGCCATGCTGATCAGTCTGATCCAGCGAGTAGGGCAGCTGCTGTTGTTGCAGTGGCTGCTGCTGTTGCTGCTGTGGCTGCGAATAAGAATTGTATTGTGGTTGAGCATAGTTAGCACCACCATTTTGCTGTGGATAGTTTTGTTGCTGGGCTTGTTGATAAGGCGACGTCTGGTAAGGAGCCTGATATTGTTGCTGCGGCTGCTGCTGCTGCTGTTGCCACTGCTGTGGGGCGGGCTGCTGTTGTTGCTGCTGCTGCGGCTGCGGCGGTTGCTGCTGATAGTTGTTGTACGACGGTGCACCATATTGTTGCTGTGGTGGCTGCTGTTGTGGTTGTATATAGTGGTGGTGCATGCGAGTCATGGAGTTTCAGGTGCCAATTGAGACAGAGGTTATGGATGTTGTTGGTGGTTTTTGGGTGCAAGTGCAACAGTTAAACAGAGACACAAACAAACAGAATAAACATACACCGGAGTAAAGAGAGATAAGAAAGACAATTAAAGACAGGTGTGTTAAAGGTGTGTAAAGTAAATTAGCTAATGGCTAGGCGTGCACGAGGAGCTCGTAATTAGTTGAATCGCTTAGCATTAGAAGCGTGTCGCAGTTTACAGCTGAAATATGCATAGAAAAAGCAGAGCAGAGAATAGAGAAAGAGTGAGAGAAACTGTGAGTACTAAATGTGACAACTACAAGGAACGCATAGGTATTTATGTATGTATGTATGTATATAGAGTGATATATAGGAATATATAGCCTACAAAGCAGTATAAGAGCTTAAGCATGCGGCAAGCTACGCCAACTGACAGAGAGAGAAATAGAAAGAAATTTGATTGAAATCCGACTAAATGGCATAAGTCTTGCTTCAGCCAACTTTCTTTGCAAGTTGTGCTGTCAGTTGAGGTATTTGCCGGCACACATAAACGCATTCATTAAGTAGTTAGTAGCCTAGCAAAGGGATTTTCAACTTTTTGTTGTTTGTGTAGATAGACAGCAGCAGCAAAAGTTTCTTGCATCGGGAGCCAAAGCCAGGCTATAAATCCATTCAGCCAAACGGTACCTGCTGTTGATATTGTTGTTGCTGTTGCTGCTGGTGTTGCTGGTGTTGCTGGTAAGGCGCAACTCCGCCAGCACTGAAATCACTGTGTGTCTTGGCAGTTGGTGCACCAATATGCTTCCAGCCTCCACCAACGTTATCTACGGCATGATGATGGGGCTGCTGTTGGTAAGACGGTTGGTATTGTTGCTGCTGATGCTGCTGCTGCTGCTGCTGCTGCTGCTGTGGAGGCAACTGCTCCTGTTGCTGTGGATACGATGCATACTGAATATCGACAGTTCTCTCCCGCGAGGGCTGCCTATTGAACTGGGCCTGTGTGTATTGGATGGGTTGTTGTGGATAGTTATAGTTATTAGCTGGGGCAGCAGCAGCAACTGTTGCTGGTGCCGCATAATTAGTGCTTGGACCATAAACATTTTGAGCGGGTTGCTGGTGTGGTTGTTGTTGATATTGTTGTTGTTGATGTTGTTGAGGTTGTGGTTGTGGTTGTGGCTGTTGCTGGGTTCGTGGTTGAACATTGTTATAAATGGGACCCTGCAAGTGGGCAGTGAGTATTCTGTGTTAGCTGTGTGGGTGGGTGGGTGGTTGGTTTGGTGTGTGTTTGTTTAAGAAGTGTGTGTTTATATATGTATATATACAGTAATGCCTCACCAGATACCCAATGACAATTGCAGATAGAGTAACAATTATATTTACAATTTACACAGTATTTACAGAGATTAACTATATATACTAAATTGAGAGATATATGTACAATCAAGAGTGTGACTAGGGCTGGCAGCTGTGCTGGGACAATTACCTGAGCTGGAGCAGCATTCGCGCTGGTTGGCTGGCTGGCGGCGGGCTGTGGATAGTAGCCACCGCTGCCTGGTGCCGGGCTCTGCGTCTGCGGCTGTGGCGTGAACTCTCGCACGATGCGCTCTTCAGAGGCTGGTGGCCAGGCGACGCGCTTGTAGCCTGCAGGCGGGAAAAGGTGGGAACAGGTATTAAAAAGCTATATACATCATTGTACATCAAATATGCAGTTGTGTGGGCGGCCAGCGGCCACTGTATGTGTGTGGGTCGCCGAAAAATACACTCAACATTCAACAAAATGCGGCCAACACGCGCACAGACGTGGGCGTTGCTGGCCTTGATGATGCACACACAAATAGAAGACAAAGAGAGAGAGAAAGAGAGCGGCAGAGATGTAGAGGTGTATGGATACATATTAAAGATTCTCGATGGCTCAGTGCAAGACAAACAATTTGAAAATGATTTAAGCCAATTAAAAATGTACAATATACAGAAACGAAACATATAGCAGACAAAGCAAAGAGTGCCAGACTTTTCGAATTTCAAATTGCAAATCATACGCTGTTGTCATTGTGTCTAAATATAGCTGACGATTCAAAAACAAAGAATCTGCAGCAGCGGCAACAACACCAACTGTGACGATGATAGAATTGACACATACGTGCTGGCGTGTGTGGGTGTTGTTCGTGCAACATGTTGCTGCTGCCGTTGAAAGAAACAATAACAGCAGCAACAACATGAGCTGATGCGGTGTTGACAGCATTGTGGATCTTGTTTTTGCAACATGTGGCTGCCTGTGAATGCCTGTTGCTGCTGCAAATGATTGATTGCAACAACAGCTGCAATAACAGAAACACTAACAACAGATGTGACGAAGACATCAGTGACACATATGTACGTGCGGGCATGTGTGGGAGGTGTTTGTGCAACATGTTGCTGCTGTCGCTGATTATTGCTGTCGCTACTAAATGCAATTGCAGCAATAGCAGAACGAATGACACATACATAGGGACATGTGTCGGCGCAACATGTTGCTGTTATGGCTGACTATTGCTGTTGTGTTGCTAAAAGAAATTTCAGCAATAGTATTGTAGTAATTGTAGTTGCTATTTTGGCAATATGTTGTTGTTGTCATTGATTGTTGCTGCTGTCAATAAGAGAGCAACAACAGCAGAAACCATAATAGCAGCAACAACAACAGGTTTGTGAAAACAATGATACTGACAATATAGTGAAGATGTTGTTGTTGTGCCTTGGTGTTGCTGTTGTCGTTAATTGCAAGTGCAGCAATACTAAGTACAGAAGCAGCACTGACACATACTTAGTGTGTGAGTGTTGAAAGTGTTGCTGTTGGCTGAGTGTTGCTGCTGTAACTGAATGCAATTGCAGCAGCAATAGCAACAAAAGCAAGAGCTATGATGATAGTGTAGCTCTTGGCGTTGTTGTCTGATAGTGACATCTAAATCGATGTACAATTGCAGCAGCAATATCTTGAATAACAGCAACAACTGTGACTGCCTTGCCATTCCAGCAGCAACAACAATTGCTCGCAGTTCTCGCCAATTAAATCAATGAAAAATTAAGTTCAGTTTCAATATGCAATATGTTTACCCTCCATATTTTTATAGTTCTGGTTAATCAGTCTCCACTGTGCTCCCATTCTGCAGCTGAGTTTCGCTTGCTATAAATTTCCTCTTAGGTGTTGGCTGCTTCTGTATTTACGATCGAGCGCCGCGCGTATAAATAAATTTTTTTGATATTTTCGCAGCTTTTCTTTTTTTGCTTTTCTTTTTTATGACTTTGTTGTTGCGTATAAAATAACAAAAAATATTTGTGGGTGTGTGTCTAGGTGTCTAAATGTCCGAGTGTGTGGCTGTGTGTGAATTCACACTGAAATTATGATCTTTCTGATACACACACGAAAACCGTTATGTAATAACAAGTTAATTAATTGATACGTTTGATTAGTGAAGGTTATTTGCTTTTTTCTTTTCGGTTTTTGGTTTTTGGTTTCTGGTTTCTATTAAAAACTGTTTAGTCGGAACACCACCAAAATTTCGTTTTAAATTTAAATTATATGCAAATTAATTGGCAACAACAATTTCTGCTGGCGCGCGGTTCGTTGAATAATTTTCTATATTTTTTCTTTGGTCGATTTTCGATATTGATCGTTTAGGCAAAAAACGTTGAAAAATCAATTTGAATTAAATTTCTATTTCTATATCTATTTGCTAATTCGTTCGCGTTGGCCGCGCGATATCTGTGTGCCTTCGATGTATGCTACTAAGTGAGCAGCTCGCTAAATGCTCGGCAAATTATTCAACCGATCCGAAAGCTAATCCCCACAATTTCACATATACAAAGAGACCAAATGAGAAAGAGACACTGAGAGAGAGAGGGAGACATAAGGAGGTAGAGAAAGTGTGAGAATTTTTCGCAACAAATAAAAACTACTTTGGTGCGGTTGCTGCAGAACGAGTTCCACTAAATACACGCAAATTGAATTGCTGTTAATGATGCTTGGGCCTGAAGACAACCGCCACCCGCTCCTGCTCGCCTCCTGCTCGCACTTGATCTGCTATTTATTCTGCATTGTTTACACCTTCGATTTTTGATTTGTGCCGCACCTTGAACATTTTGCAAGGCTACACACACACACACACACCCACTCACACCCACTCATAGACAAATTTTGCATACATTGTTCAGTTGTGTTTGAAATATAATTATATAAATCGCTTAGCAATACGAAGTAGAGGCATTATAGCATATAGATAGATCGTAGCTCATATCGCCAGAAAGAGTACTTGGCATTACGTTTAATGAATGTTCGGTCCAAATCAAGTGGGCGGCCCACAAAGTCATGGCGCAGTCTATATATATAGTCTGTGCTGTCTGTGAGTCAAGTGCTGGGCCCTATGACTGGTTGGTTGGCTAAAATTAAATAAATAAATGTCTAACAATAAGCGAAATAAATCTGTTTTTAAACGTATTCGCACAGGTGTACGACAAATGTTGGCTCATTAAAATTATTAGCGAACTTGTAAAACTATACGAACTGCAACATATTGAATAAACATTAACAAATTGTTGTCTCTGCGCTTGTTAAACACGCTTAAGCACATGATTTATGTGCGCTGAGGTCTGCCAAGGGAAAACCCATTTGTTAGATAATACTATATATATGTTATGCTAGTTTATGTTATTTCAATACCCATTGACGCGCTCAGACACCTTGTTCTGCTGCTGACCTAGTCTGTTCCTTGAAACCACCTGGCTAAATGCTTGAAATATGTCATTATTTCACGAAATCTCTTTCGATCTTCTGTCTTTTGTCTTCTGTCTGCTGTCAATTTTGAGCTGTCCTATAAATAACTCTGCATAATTAGTTATCTCTGCTGCAATTGGGTGGATGCGAGCAAGAATTTCAGGCATGGGCATTGTATGCTTTGAAGTGCCACGGCCTGATGATGTTCTAGCACGAGCTGAATGGTTTATGGGAGCTAAGCAACAATGCTTTGTATACCCTGTAGGTTAGGGGTGTGAGTTAGGTGGGGTATATTAAAGTTAAGGTAAACGTGAAGTGGTTGATAGCTCAAGAACTTATAAGAGATACAAAGATAGGGAGATGACTTTTGATTGATTGTATAAGGATTTCTAAGATTTCATAATGTGATTAATCGATAAATATCGATTCTTAGACACAGATGAATGTTGCAAAAGAATGTGGTACCTAGTTATAACACATACTTATACAGGACACTCTCAGAGTTATATATGTATAAAAAGTCAAAGTTATAAATTACAGGGTATCTTTCTGTATGCCACATTCTCTTCAAGTAAGTTAAGCTGCATTGCAGTTTGACATTCACATACCTCTTTCACATTTACACTTTGACAATCACTGAACAAGCACATATTTGTATATTACAGGGTATCTGTCAGTTCAGCACACTCTCATCACATAGATTTCAATTACATTCTCATCACATAGATTACATTCATCACATATATCTTCATTCACAGACAAACTGGCTGACAGTTTGACATGCACTGCTTATAACACTTTGACAGCCATTGAACATAGAATGGATTCATCATGCCACATAATGGGTCAAGGACAGCACAAGGACTCGCAACGCACCTTCAATGCCTATATAGGGGCGTGGCGAGACATTGTCAAAGGATCGATTGACGCTGCGCTCGCGTGGCAGCTCCTCGCTGCTGCCTGCCAGAGACTTGAAGCCGCAGTGTGAGTCCCGCTGCGCATCCACGCCCAGGCCATGCTGCATGAGGAACTCAAAGGGCGGCGGCTGCGAGTTGCAGCGCGGCGTGGCCGGCGGAGTGGCCGCCAGCATGGAGGACGAGGCAGACATGCACATCTGCAGTGGCTCCGTAGCCGTGTGGACAAGCAAGCCAATATTGTGACTCTCCAGCTGTGGCACATGCGTGAACTTCGCTTCCATCGAAGTGGGCGTGGGCGTGGGCGTGGACGATCTGAGCTGCACTGCATTGAGGCCAAAGGGCGAACTGCAACGCTGCGCGGTATCAATCAGTGGAGCCGGATATTTGCGCAAAGGCAACGGACTGGGCGAGCGACTGAGCTGCCAGTCCTTGGGCTCAGCCAGAGCAACAGTTGCTGCTGTGGGTGTTGCTGCTGTGGGTGTTGTTGCTTCTTCTTCAGCTGCTGCTGCCGTGGTTACAATCTCCACCTCACTGCGTTGCCGTTGCAGCTGTTCCCTCGGCTGCTGCTGCTGCTGTTGCTGCTGTGTGTCTTCCCAGGAGATTTGCCGCGAGATGTAGGGACTGCGGATCTCATAGGTGGACTTGTAGTTGGCCAGCGACTCGTTCTGCAAGTTGTCGAGGCGCCACTGATCCGCCTTGTTCAGCTTGCCCCAGCCATGCGGCGACTCGCGGCACTCGCCGCAAACAGCGCACCAGCTGCCTGGTTGGTGCTCCGCTTCGCTTGGCTCGTGTGCACAAATGGGCGTGGCCTGGGTCTGTTTAGCTACCAGTTGATCGTTTAACTTCTGCTGCTCTAACTTGAACTTCTCCTGCTGCTCCGTCTTTAACTTCTCCTTCTGCTGTTCCCTTAATACTTCCACCTGCTCCTTCAGCTGCTTCTCTTGCTGCTGTAGGAGTTCCTTTAACTTCTCCCTTTGCTGTTCCTTGCGTATTTCCTTTAATATTTTCTCCTGCTGCAACTCTTTGTCCTCCTCCTCCTGCTGCTCCTGCATTGATTTCACTTCACTTTTAGTGTCTGCTGTCTTTGATGCCTGCTGCTCCTGGCCACCCACTTGCTCCTCAGGCTGTGTGGCATTTCTTTTATCCGCACTCTGTGGCTGCTGCTCCTGGCGATTCGCTGTGGCTGCTGACAGCTGCTCATAGTTGGCAATTACATCCGACACATGTCTGTAGTCTAGGCTAAAGTCAGAGTCCTGCTCTTTCTCCTGTTCCTCCACCTCCACCTCCACCTGCTCCTCCTCCTCCTCGATGACTACGTGCTGCGCCTTGTCAGCTGTTGGCGTCGTCTTATGCTCCACATGCCCGTCGCTGTCCAGTGCAATGGCAATGCGATGCAGATCCTCCAGAGCACGCTCCACAATCGGCACGTTCTCAGCGGGCATGGCTGGCTCAATATGCAGCGCTGGGCTCTGCTGCTGCTCCTTGGGCTGCAGCTGAATGCCAGCTGCGCGGCAATAAATTTGTCTTAATATGGCCTGCAGAGGACTCTCCACAGCCAAGATGGGGGATTGCCTGGACGCGAACATGTCCCACGGCTCACTGTGGTTGCTGCTGAGTGGCTTAGGCGGTGCTGGCGGTGGTGCTGCTGGCTCTGCTGCAGGCCTAACTTGCGCTGTGCGCTGCAGCGCAGTCTTTGCATTCTCCATGTACGCATCGATTTGACGCAGATGCTCCGCTATGGACTGCTGGATGTGGGCATACTTCGCCTCGAGCTGCGCGATCTCCACATGCGCCTCGTGCTGCTTGACCTGGCTGGCAGCTAACGGTGGCTCCTGGTCATAGATGCCGCCCTGCCGACGTGCTTGGATATCCTTGGCCTCCTGCCGCGACTTGGCACGCAGCTGCAGCAGCGGTGGTGGCGGTGGCGGTGGCAGTGGAGGCGGCGTGGGTATGCTGCTAGCCTGACTCAGCTGCGTCTTGTAGCGGGAGCTGGAGCTGTCCTGGCGCTGCAGCTTAATGCCACTGGTGGCGCTGACATAGGTGGCTGGTGGTGCGGCAGCATCGTCCATCATGTTCCGTGTATCCTGCTGGCCGGGCCTAGGTGTCTCCTCGTGCACTGTGATTGGTATAATGCGCTCATGCTGCGACCGGGGCTCGAGTGTAGTTGCGGCTAGTGCCAGCGCCATTTGCTGCTGCTGCTTAAGTGCCAGGCTGTCAATTAGCGTGGATCCCTTTCTTGGCTCGCTCGCATTGTGTGTCTGGGTCATCATCAGCTTGGCTGATGAAGCAGCGGCAGTGGCAGCGGCAGCTGTTGCTGCCCTTTCGCTGGGCGTTGCGGGCAGCGGCAACGTTTCCAAATCGATGTCAGCTGCAGCTGCGACCTTGGGCTCCTCCTCGCTGTCGCCATCGTTGGCGTGGTCTGTGTCATAGCTGATCTTCAGCTCGGTGGCCAGCTTAATGCTGCGCCTTTGCACCTTGGGCGTCCCATTGCCACCACCATTGCGTGGCTTCTGTGGGGGCAGCTCCGTGGCAGCGCCCAAGGCCACAGCTCGCTTGCGAGCGCGTCCACGATCCAGCGAATACGATTGGCGCTTCAGACGTGGCCGGTACGAGGTCGTGCTCTGCTTAACTGTGGGCGTGGTGGGTCGCTGATGCGTCAGCTGCTCGTAGTACTCGCATTTGGGCGCAACTAGGCCCAGGTCTGCATCAGCTGCCTTAGTCTCGGGCGCCGAAAAGCCCTTGGCCTGTGGTGTGAGTTGGCTGGACAAATCCTCTGGAATCCTAATGCTAACATCTGATCTGCTCTGTCTCTGCCCCTGCCCCTGCCCCTGTCCCTGCCCCTGCTTCTGTTGCTGTTGCTGACGCAGCTCTCTCACTGTTGGCTCCACAATCCTCGTGGGGCTGTTGAACTTCTCGCGCAGCACATCGATGCTGTGCGTGGGAGTGGCTGAGGGCGTCGCTGAGGGACTGTGCAGCGCCTCCTGCTCGGCGGGCGGCCAGCTGTGATCGCGCCTAGGCAGCTGTCGACGCGTGGACAAACGATTGATGCGCAGCACCGTCTCACGATCAATGACCACGTCGTGCTGGTGGCTCAGATACTGGGACTTGATCTGGTCCAGCAGCTGCTGATGCGGTGCATGGTGCGGCGGCAATGTCTCCTGATTGCCGTCGCGCTGCCTACTGCGACTTTGCCGTGGGCAAGCATAAAAGTCGCCTATGAAGCAATTTGGGCTTTAACTCAAAGCAAATTAGATAAACACTTAACGGAACGCTTTACATTGTGGCAGTTTTTGTTGAATGTTGCTCAAGGTCTTTCATTGTTCTTTGTTTGTTTAGACAAACACACACACACACACACACACACACACACATAGACACACAGACACACTTATGGCACCTACCGCATTTGATTTGTTGTTCCTCCTCCTCAACAGCGCGTAGAACAGCGGAGTTGGCCAGGTTTAAGGGCTTTGTGATTTGATCATCGATTTCGATCCTAAAATATTCAAAATATATAAAGAAAATTTTAATAAAATAATTAAAGCTATTAAAAATCATTTCTAATTGGAAACTAAATTCTATTCCAATTAAATTAGTTTATTTTTAAATTATTAAATTTGAATTAAATTCACTTCCAATTAAATTAGTTAATTTTTCTATTTTTTATCATTGACTTGTAACCTTGTCAAAAAGCAAACCTATTTAAAAATAATAAAAACCTAATCTAATTTACATATTCTCTAATAAGAACACATTCTTCATGTACACAAAATTCCAGTTAGATTAAACGAGTTTTTTGCTTATATGCAAACAGCTTTGTTTGATAAGCTTGCGAGATAAGCAAAATAATTTGCTAAAATTTCACAAACAAAATAAACAGCCGCCAGCTGGCACTTAGCGCCCATATTCGATGGCTATAAGTAGCTCTCAAATATATAAAAATATATATATACATATTTCAAATTGGATATACAAAAATATGTATATGTAAAAAAATCATGTCAATTTCTATATTTAGAAATATGGCTGTCATAACAGTTGTGGTGCGACTGCTTACAGTTTGAGTGGCACTGGCGCACTGCTTGCGGTTGTTTGCTATAGCTTGTGTTTGCACTGCTTTGCAAGCTGTATACACAAATAACACATTTTCCCGCGCTGTGAACCGCTTTAGTGCACGATTAGTCGAATCATTTCAACAAGACCGTGTGGCCTAATGGATAAGGCGTCGGACTTCGGATCCGAAGATTGCAGGTTCGAGTCCTGTCACGGTCGAACACAAATAACTTTTTTATTAATTTTATTTTTGCAATTATTATTATTGGATTTATTTTTAATACGAAATTTGGATTATGTCATTATTAAGTGTAAGTTCTTCTATTTATATAAATATTTTGCTAAAAGCGAACGCATAAATTTATACAACTACTACGCAGACGTCTGGCTTGCCCACCTATTGCTCCAGTGCTTGTGGCTTGTAGCCCACATAAAACCTTTGTGGCCAATAAAAAATAATCGAGATTGACAGGCGAGCGCCAACCGCCATGGATATAAAAGCCTTTGCCACTGCGAGCAACTTCACCACATCTTGTGCAGCATCTCAACAGGCACAACAATTTCCACTTTCGATCAAATTCAGGCACCGCGAAATGGCAAATAGCAAACAAACGCTGATGTTGCTGCTGGTGCTACTGGCGGTGCTCTATAGCGCGGAGTCTATGTCCAGGATACAGGTGTGCGGCTCTAAGCTCAGCGAAACCATCTATGCTGTCTGCAGAGGAAAGTTTATGCCCATTCAGCAGAACAAGCGCGGCGGCTGTGAGTATATATTGCTGTGCGGCGGCAGCAACTGTTGCTGGCACTGCTGATTGGCTTTGATTGGGTCAGCCGTGTGCAGGCAATTTACATTAACGCATTTCTGCATTGCAGTGGATCTCTTTGACTATGTCGAAACTCAAAATGAGCTCAACGGCGACGCGGACTTCGACACGCTTGGCGGACTGGCCTCAAGAGGACACCACAGCAGCTTGATGGCCACCAGGCGACTAAGGCGTGGCGTTGTCAATGAGTGTTGCCTCAAGCCCTGCTCCTTTGAGGAAATGAAAAAGTATTGCGCCTATTGAAAGCTTTCAATTCCTTGCCAGAAATGTATTCCAAATCATATTTATAATTATATTTTATGTAGAAAAATCCTCAATTTGCAGCCGCCTATAGTAAATCTATATCTTATCTAACTGAATAAACAAACGTTTGTCTACGATAAAGAGAATTCACTCTTTTGCATTTTAGCTATGCTTTACTGTAGTTGCTGGGCATCTACTATGAGTCACACGCGCAACGGCAGCCAGATCACAAAAAGATGCATCACAACTTTTGGCTAGGCGCCTGCAATGTGTTTGTTGACATTGTTGTTGCTGTTGCTGCAGTTGCTGCTGCACGAGCTCCCCCATTAATTTGTGCGTGTGACTCATCGCTTGTTAGTGAATTGTTTAACAATTATATAAAAAAAATAAACTAAGTATCTAATGGCTGCATGCCACATGATTAACATACATTGTGAAAGGTAGTTGCTGTTGCTGTTGCTGTTGCTGTTGGCAGCTAAAACTTTTGATATAACTTTTGTGTGTTTGCACACGCGAACGCGTTTTCAAAGTAGCTGCTTGAGGCTGTTTCAATTTTCACTTCAACTCAATTGTTTGGGATACTTTTCAGCTGTTGCACACACACGTTTTGTCGCACGCATAGACAACGTATAACTGAAAGGCTACTTAGAGCGTTTGGCGCTGTTTAGTTTAGGCCGGTTTATTTCAACAACAATTGCTAACAACAATGCCAGAGATAATGTTGTAGTTGCTTCCCAATTTGGCGGCGACAGCAGCAGCAGCAGCAGCAGCGGCAGCGGCAGCTACAAATTTCAAGTCCACAGCATCTTTGAGATACGCGCTGTTGCTGCTGTTGTTGCTGTTGTTGCTGTTGCTACTTATGTATAGCATTTGGTAATTACAATTAAAAGTCAAGCGCTTTTAATTGTGCGCTGTCTGTGTGCGTGTGTGTGCATGTGTGTGTGTGTGTGTGTGTGATACAAATTGAAAGCAACTGCAGCAACTACAAATCGCCAACAGTTGTCGCTGGCAGCGCTGCCGCTGTTGACGTCGCCGCTGACGTTGCCGTCTCGCTGCAGTGCACAAAGTGCGCCTCGCAGCTGCGCTATATCAGCCACTATATATATACTAATGTGATATATATATATATCTATGATGTATGTGCTCGTATATAGCCTCTACGTTAATGTGTTTTCATGTGCACCTGTGCAGCAGCCTTAGATAGCGGATATAATGGCCACAGCGGCTGCCTCGTGCTGCCAGCTAACTAAGGTTGACTCGGGCAAACCCTTTTACTAGTTTAGCCTTTGCTTCTGCTTTTACTCTTCTCTTTTACACTCTTTTATGTTTTAAGGACGGGCTTTCTTTTCATCTTTCACTGGCGCCCCGGCTATATGAAATTATGCATTTAAATGTGTTAAGGGGAATTATTTCGTTTAACTTACCCGTCGGCCCCGAAGGCCTTCAGTTCGCGATTCAGCGTGGCCTTAACGTTCTCCTGGGAGTAAAGGCCCATTGGTGAATTGAATTGCTTGTGCACAAGTTTGCGTTGTATGGCGGCCATTTTGTGCGTGTGGTTGTTGTAGCTGTTATACGTGCTGTTGTTGTTGTTGTTGTTGTTGGTGTTGTTGCTGCTGCTGTTATACTGTTTGCCTTGTCTTCACTTGAGCTGCGCTTCTTCAGCTTGTTTATTCACTTCGTAGCTTTTGCTTTTTAACTCTCAGCTCTTATGCTTCTTCTGCTTCTGCTTCTTCTTCTTCTTTTAGCTGTTTATTGTCCGGCTTGTCTTCGAAAAACTTTTAAATTATTGTTGATAAAAATATTTTAAAATTTTCATTTCAGCCAGAGACTTGAGCAGCTATCGGCTTAAAAATTGCTGTTGCTGTTGTTGCTCCTCGTCGTTGTTGCTGTTGTGATTCTAAGCAATTAGCCCCAGCCTGAATTATGCATATATGTATTTAGCTAATAAGTAGCTTAATTTAAATATCGTTAATCGTGTGGTTCGTTGTTTCGTTCTGTAATTAAAATGTCAAATGCAAAAAATTCGTTAGTTCAATAAATTGGCAATATATTTTAAGCCAATCCATATTCGTACTATATCCCTGATAAATAGCTTATTATTTATGGCTGTCATACACATGATTACATACATATGCATATGCATATATGTATGTATGTGTGTCTATATATGTATGTATGTGTCTACAGACTCATTTCCGGCTCATCAAGTTCCGTTTTTACAGTTTTAAATATTCATATTCATGTCATCTGCCACGAATGAGTCCCCGTTGACAACTTAATCCGCCTGCCCGCCCGCATATTACGCATATTACTTATTCCAGCAGCATTTATCGTATTTGCAAGGTCCCTCAAGAACTCTCCTCATATGCTGCATACGATTTCACATGCATGCAAATCTTATAAGCCTTTTAATTGTTATTGCTGTTTGCACAGATTTTATTTATGATTCGCTTTTAATTGAAGTCAGCGAGACTTGACTCAAAATCACTTTCAACTTTTTTATATACATGTTTTATGTTTGGGGCATAAAAAAAGAACAAAAAAAGAAATTATGTATGCATTCTTTAATGAATCAAATTTGGTCAAATTTGATATAGAAATCATGAATAGATATAGAATTTGTATATGAATAAATATAGATATATATATATTGTTATTAAAATACAGCTTCATCTATAATTACTGCACTTTGGTCAATGTTCAGTGAATATCTCTTTCAGTTATGTATATAGTACATATATATATATATTGTTGCTCTAATTAGATTAACTGCATACGCATAACATTTTCTATGTTAAGTCTAACATTTCTCGCACTGTTAACCTCAGAGCTCCTGCTGTTATAACTCAATACTTTACATTTGAAGACTGCTTGACTTGCAACAGCTGCATTGCTAACATTTTGCTGCACTGTTAAGTGTAGAACTAACTCTGTTATATGAGTTTGCACTGATATTCAACTTAACTTAACAGTAGCACAATTATGTTAACATTTAGATAGAAGAACAAGTTTTGTTTAGAGTAAACCTCTACCATTATGCTAAAAATATATATGTATGCATGCATATATATGTATATATGCATATTCCAAATGTTTTCTATCAACAGCAACTGCTTCAATGTCAGCGCTCCATATAATATACACATATATAACACATACACACATGCACATAAGTCTGCCTCTCTCTCTATATTTAACACATAATTCCATTGTGAAAGTATTTCTGTCTATATGTATATTGCCACTGGAACACATTTCGCTATATCTTGCTAATATATATATGTATATATCAAATATATGTATATATATATCTTTATTCTGTCTGTTGCCTTCGCATTTTTTGTTGTTTTTTCTTCATTTCTCGTTTCGTTTGGCGACACAAATCTTTTGTAATTATAATTCTCATTATTTTTGGCTTGTTTTACAGCTGCTGCAAACAAATTACAAAATATTATGAATATTCGACTGTCGTGTTTTTCCAATTCTTATACATATTTATATATATATTATAAAATAGAGGAAGAGGGATCCACTCACTACTGTCACATTTAAAAATGTAGCTTCAACTAATTTTGGGGCTGCTGAAATATTATTATTTTTATATGTTAAATTCTGTTCAGTTTTATTTTTTGTCGTTTATAAATAGATGCGACAACGTCTTTATATTGAAATATGCTCACTTTTTTGCTATGCCACAATAATATTTTTCACACGCACACACACACACACACGCACACACACACACACACACGCACACAAATGTCCCACAAAAATTCTCATTTTCTTAGTTCTAATTCTGCACTCTTTGTCGCTTCTCTCTCTCTCTCTCTCTGTGCATCTCTTTCAGTCTTGGGCAAATTCCCGCCTTGTGTGTCACCTCAAATAAAATTAGCAACTTAGAGCAAATGGCATTATACAGATTTGCGTCATTTCTGCTGTCTGTCTGTCTGTCTATCTGTCCGTCTCTCCAACTATTCAGCTGTCCATCTGTCTGTCTGTGTGTTGGTCAGCATGAGGAAATAGCAGTCTGTTAACGAACATAATTCCAATTCCAATTCTTGTTGTGCTCATTGCTGCACATCAAATTGTTGCAGCTCAAAGGAGAATATAGCAAAAAAAGGCAATGCCTGACAGTATGTGTGTGTGTGTGTGTGTGTGTGTGTGTGTGTGTGTGTGTGTGTGTGTGACGCACAGGAGCGTGCTGAACGGGCAAACATCATGTGAGAGTGACAGATATTGGAATATCTAACATATTTGCTGTCTATGCACTGGAATATAACAGCTCGTTAAAATATCTAGCATATTTGCAGTGTGTGTATAATACATGTAATATAGACTGTATAACAGTTGTTTCATCTAACATTGCTGGCAGTGTTAAGATCTCAACTGGTCTCTGTTATATGAGTTGTGCAGTTATAACAATTGTCATTGAAGACTTGTGGCAAGTGCTAACTGCTAACATTGCAGTTAATGTTAACTTACATATCTCTTGCTTTTCTGCCAATATATCTTTCTGTTATATACATATTCCAGTTGGACAAATTTCCCAGCTTATAAGATTTATATTTTTAATTTGAAAACTGTTTGAGTTACAGTAACTGCATTGCCCAGTTGTTTGTCTCTCTCTCTCTCTCTCCCCCTCTCTTTCTGTGCCATTAACATTAACAGCATTTAATTATTGTTTTTTTCATATGTTTCTGTACATGAAATTGTATTTTTCAACATACTTGAAAGTAAAGCAATTTGTCTTATTAGATGCAATAAATGTAGCAAAAATTCTTCTTCTGCTTTTTGCTTGCTTGCTTGCATACACCTCATGCGCTCATTGAATCTAGGGCAAAACAAAAAGTGGCAGTAAAATTGCAATAAAATACTAAGCCAGAATACTTCAAATTATGTTTGTATATAAGTGTGTGTGTGTGTGCGTGTGAGTGTGCGTGTCTATGTGCGTGTGTGTGTGCTCTCGTTGATTTGCAATTTGTGCGTTTTAATTGAGCTGAATCGCAGCTGTGGCCTGCAGCCGCACCGAAATGGCAAATGGTATGCGCAAAGGCATGCCTGCGTATGCGAGAGCGCCGAAAAGCATGCAACACTTTGGGCGCACGGCGAACGGCTTCACGAAATTAATCAGAATTTAATAAAATATTATGAAAATGGCAAGCAGCAAGCGGAGAGGAGCCACTACAATGCAATGCATTGCACGCTGCCCACTTGATGTCCCAATTAAAGTTTTACACACCCACACACACACGCTCCCACACACACACACACTTGCATACACTCTCACAGGTGTACTTAGCATGGTATTAAAGTGCGCCTGAATTGCGCGCGAATCTCGTATAAAAAATGCAGGCGCAAAATAATATTGTTTCAAACTAAAAAAAAAGAGAAAAGTTCTGAGCTGCGTGGGTGTGTGTCTGTGTGTGTGTAAGTGTGTGTAAGCTTGTGTGTGTGTGTGACTACTTTTTTGCAGCTCTCTGTGGCGACATGGCGAGCGTGCTGGCTATGGAAACAATATACGAGAATTGCATTGAAATCAGGTGCAAATATTGTTGAATTTGCATTGAAGCGCACAGATCTGTAGATATACATGATATATATAAGAATATATATATATATATATATTTAAATGTATCTATAGCTGCAGCTGTTGCTGTAGTTGTAGCTTAACGCTTGGCCAAATGCTTGCCAGGCATTTGCAGAGCGCTGTTTGATTTAATTATTAGCCAGCAGCGTGTGTTATGTTGCCTGTGTCTGTCTCTGTCTCTGTATCTGCGTGTGTTTGGTTTGTTTTTAGTTGAATTGCTAAAATATTTCATGGCACATTTAATTTGTTTACAGTTTTCTTTTAACGCTGCCAGGCAACCCGAATTATAATTAACGTATTAAACAAATTGTTTATGGGAATGTGAATTGGCTTGTGTTTGGGTGTTTGTGTTTGTGTTTGTGTTTGTGTACTCACCGTCTGTCGCAATGTGGCGCTGTTAAATCCAAAAATCATGCCAACAATTTGCACTAAAAGTTCGCTGCGTGTCTGTGTGGCACCTGGCATTGGCGTTGCTATTGCCTTTCCTACTGCCTTTGCCTTAGCCCCTGCCAATGGCAATTGCATTTGCACGCTATTTGGGGATAAACTGGAGCACCCGGAGACCACATAGACATATTCGGCTTTTGGCCCGTATACGGCCACGTTCTTCCGCGGCCGTTACGGCCAACCGGCGTTTTGTAAGCGAACTGAACGGAACAACACGGCGCCGAGCTCAACACGTCGCCTGCGGTTGCGGCTGCGACGATGCGGCGACAGCAGCAGCAGCAGCAGCAACTGCGGCAGCGCCTGCTGCTGCGACTGGCGTTTGATGAACAAGAAAAACTTTACGCAATGATCATGCGTTTCGCTTTTCGTGCTCACATCATTCTACAGTTTCACATTTTATTGTGCGACTGTAGCTGTAGCTGTAGGTGTATCTCTATCTGTGTGTGTGTGTGTTTCTGTTTGTGTATCTGAACGATACGTGGCACAGTGGCGTCCAGGCATAAAGTGCAGAGCTAAGCAAATGCAATGTAGATCAATTTAAAAAGCTAAATATCAACTGACTTCAATTATTTGCATAGATTTAACTAACTTTTACTCAGCTTAGCTCATAAAAATATGCTATAATCACACTAAAATTATACATAATGTGTCTATCGACTTGAAATACTTTTGCTTTGAAGTTAAATAAATAAATTAAAATAATATTTTCTATTTATAAATTCTAAAATTTATATATACAAGTTTGCCCTGTCTCTTATTATATATTTATATAAATAAAATACAAAGCGCCTAATAAATTAAGTAAATTACTTTTGGCTTGTTGTCAAGAAAACATTCGCTTGATTAATGTGCTGAGATAAAAAAGTCTGTGACACCTCAAAAATGACTCAATTCTTCTGTTCCAATCAGATTAGCTGATGAGATGCAAGTCTAGTTGACTAATAGCTGCTCCATATACTTTATGCAGACAAGGCAACTTCAGAGGTAAGCTACTGTAAATGTGCCACACACACACACACACACACACATACAGATACAGATAGTGATACCAATACATATCGAGAAATATATTTTTGCCACTCGCTCTATATAAACAACAACAGAAACAACAAGAGCAACAACAATAACAACAGTCGAGACAACTCAAAGTAGTTTTGGGAATAAACAAGGCGAAGAAAAAAAGCACAAATGAAATATGAAAAGTAAAATATGTGTTTGAACAAAAAATGAAGCCAAAGCAGTGGCGGCGGAGGAGGAGTAGAAGGTGGCAGAGAAGCAGCAAGAAAATAGCAGCAGATTGTCAGTTCATCGATGGACCCGAGGCTAAGAGATGCTGCAGTCAGCGACAGTCCAACGCAGCAGCCGCAACAGATACATAGATACAAATGTATCTATAGCTATGAATGCGTGCAACCAGTGTGCATGTGTGTGTGTGTGTGAGTGTAGCTATGCTGTGGCCTCGTGGACTATTACAAAATATTTTTATTGCTGCGCCGCGTCAGCTCCACGCACAGCAAAAGCTAGAAACTCGGTCTCTAATATTCTATTTTTGAGTTCAATTCTTTACAGAAAAAAATACAAAAAATTCAAATTTATTTTTTGCTGTTGCTTTTCAGCGTAAATAGCAAAATGTCATTTAATTGTTTTGCAGTTCTATATTTTTTCGCGGAATTTCTTATTGCAGTTTTTTGTGGTTTTTTTTTTAGATTTTTTCGAGATATTTTTGATATTTTTCTTGAGTTTTGCATTCAATTGCTAATTGCGCTTTAAATGCTAATTAGCTGCGTTGCCAATTGTATAGAGTCTGTTTATTTGGTATATTTTTGTGCACACTTTTTATCATTAATTATTTTTTATTGTTGCAATTTTGATTTTCATTTTCATTTTCTGTTTTCATTTTCAGTTTCAGTTTCATTTTAATTAAATTTTGATTGCACGCACGCGCATTTTTGCCATCGTCGGCATATCAGATGCAATTTTTTGGCTTGTTGGCGACGTCACAATAACAATGCACAATGCACTCACTCACAGACACACACACACACACGCACGCACATGTATACACACACACAGCACACACACCTGCAATTTGTACGCTGTGCACTGTCAGCGACTACGACTGCGACTACAAATTCTGACAGCCTGTTGGTTGAGTTGACCACGTTCGCGATGCGAATTATAATTGTTACTCTCGCTGCTCGCTGTGCTGTTTTCACGGTTCGGTTTTTCATACACAACAACAACAACAAGCAACAGCAACAAACATTCAACACTTAGCCACAAGTCGTTTCATCCAAAAAGTTCGCAAAAGCAGCGAAAAGTGGCTGCTGCTGCTGGTGCTGCTGCTACTTTTGCCTTAGCTGTAGCTCTTGTGGCTTTCATGGAAAATGGAAAATGTATGACACACAAACACACACACACACACACATACTCCTTTGCACACACATTTCTATGTATTTAGTACCTATACCTACAGTTCGCCCACACACACGCTTATAAATGTTGTCTGTCTGTTTTGGCTAATCGCGTATTTTGATACAGCCTCCAACTAAAGAGCCTGCACAAAGCAATAAATATTAGTCACGCACACACAGACAGTCTTGGCCAGCTAATTAACTACACTATAACGAACTGTTTATATACACATATGTACATCTATATATACACACCTATATAGACCCACCTATACAGCTGTTGTACAAAAACACATATTCAAATACATTTATTTTTCTTTTTTAAATATTCAATATTTATTTTTGGATTTTTGGAAAGCCATTTTAATACGGATTCGACTATACACTAACCGAGTGCTAAATCATGCTGAATATTCTGTAAAGTTTGTTTAATTTTATTAAACTTTAGCTCTTCACAAGCTCATAAACAGCTTAACAAACAACAACAAAATTCATATTCGCATTCATATTCAAGTGGGATTCTTATTAGCTTACAAGCACTTACTCCCAATTGGAACGCATTAGTTCAGGCATTAGGCAGCGCTGTGTGCTCGCTCGCTGCCTGCTGCTCTTATGCATAGCTTTAGCTTGTTATTTATCCATGACCCATCTCTTCCTCTTCTAGTCCAATTTTATGGGCTAATATTTTTGGAATTCTTGTATTTTTGTACGTTTTTGTTGTTGTTGCTGCTGCTGCTGTCCGTTAAGCAAATACAAGCTGTAATTGTTGTTGTTCTGGTCAAATGAAGCGCACAGCTGTTTTGTTTTTTTGGGGTTTATGGGATTTGATGCGAGGCGGTCAAGCGCAGCAATTAGTGCATTCGCAGTGCCTGATATACCTGCTCGGCGCATACACCTGGCTGGCACTCAATGGCATGTCAGGTGATCAATCCCAGCGGCAGTGCAAAAAAAGCCATTCGCAGAGCACCTGACAGCCAACTAAGCTGCTTGAAATTTCATTTTAGTATTTCACGCTAGAAAGCCAAGCGCAGGCGAAAAAAAAAATATTTATATATATATTTATATATATCTGTATATGTATATATATATTATATATATCTATATGCTTAATGTTTGTGAATGATTAATGGGACATTAGAATTGAAATTGTTTTGCTTATGTGGCCAAACTCGAGGCAGGTGCAACACCAGCCGAGGGGCTGCTGCTGTTGCTGTTGCTGGGGCAAGGGCAGCTTCTCTACTTTGCCATAATGTACAAATATTTATATGCCTTTTTTTTCTTCTTTCTGCTTTCTGGCAGTCTTTTACCCGTTCCCGAACCCAATCCCACTGCAAATGGCTGCGGCCTTCTATGAGCAGCTGCTGGCTGGCAGCTACCTGCTGGCAGAGCCGCAGCCAAACAGGTGAGTGTTTATAATATGCATGCCAAAGTGTAGAAGCTGAAATCTACACAAAACACAAACAACAACACAGCCACTTGCACATATGTGGCATAGAGTATCATAATATGGTACAGTATGTGCTTAGTATCCATAATTATAGTTATTGTATTTGAATACCCTGTAAGTGGCAGCTGAGGGGGTGTGCTAAGGACAGAAGACGACAAAAGCTAAGTGAGAAAAGTGAAAAATAAGCAGGGTTAACTGACTACCTTTTTTAGTATTTACTTTTCTCTCTTGGCCTTTGCTGTCTTCTGTCCTATTTGTGTATTTTGAGAATCACGAAGAAAGGCAATATAAATAACATAATAATATATATATGTGAATATTTTTATATATATATAAGAAAATTTAGACATATGCATATATGTGCCATAAAGCATCTCTACTTGTAATGCCTCCTCTATATAAACATTTAGACTGAATTCATGTGAATCGCCTAGAAAGGCAGTTCGACACAATACTATATATAAATACATGTCTTTGTATATAAGAGAATACATACATGCTCAGACAAATACACATGCAGCTTGTACAATCCTAATAATAAGCATGTGGGCCTCGCTTGCTTTCATGAGAATCGCAAAGAAAGGCAAATATTAAACAATTCTTTCTTTTGAATTTGCAGCATAGAAAAAAGTCAACTTTGGTCTGCTTTTGATACATTCTATATGTATGTATATATATATATGTTATACACACACACACACACACATATACTCAAACACACATATGTATTTCATATTTTCAACAAGGGGCAACTTGAGTTCACATTGGTATTTACCCAAGTTGAATGTACATTATAAGAATTTGCTTAAGTTTGAAGAGCGTTTGTTAAATATACGCATAGGTCCAGGTGGAAGGGTGAACACATGTATGTGTGTTAAGGGAAACCATAGAGAGCATTCCAAAAACCAAAACCAATTCAATCTCCAGCTGTTGTTTGGCTGGTTCGTTTGGGGAAAAGTTTGCCAAATTGCAGAAGCCACAAAAACCGAAAACAGTTTGTCAACTGAGGCGCTGCGGTATGCGAATTGTCAAGGGGCTCCAATCTAAGATTGACTAAGAGTTTCTCAAATTTCTTAATAAACTTTAATGACTGCGGGTGTTGCAGTGTCAGCTGCAGTTGTTGCATGCCCCATTGTTGTTGCTGCAACTTTGATGAAACTGATAAACCGAAACGCCTGAAAGTATGCAACGGCGACAGGCGAATTGTCAGGACGGCAGCGCTATAAACCAGCACCACCCTCTGCTGGCTGGGTGGTTGGCTTGTTGGCTGGTTGTCTGGCTGTAGCAGTAAAAGCAGGTTGAACATTTTTCGCCAATATCAAATGCGAGCGTAGATTTTCACCAATAATTTACTTGGGCAGCACGTAGCGAGTGTCACGCATGCAGCGGTTGGGCGGAGGCTGTGTGGCATGCAACAGACTTGGGTTACCAGCTCATGCATTACTCATGATGTGTATGTCAGCAGCCTGCTGCCCAACTGACTGACCCCCACTCAACAAGCCTTTCTCCTCCAGCTCCCCCTCTTTGACTTGCCTTCGAATTGTCTTTGCTGTCTGCCACACTTGCCACACTTGCCGCATGGCAACTGTTTTAATATGGATGTTGCGGTTTTTGCAGTTTAATGGAGTTGCCCATAAAAAGAGAAAGAGAGAGAAAGACAGAGAGAGAGAGAGACTTTATTTTAACTGCCGACTTGTTTGCGCAAATTAACACATTTATTTATGCCACAAATTTGTTGCTTAAATATTTATCGAAAATAAAGCCGAGTTAACATTAAAAATTTGCGTTTATTTCCATATACATTTAATAGATATATAATCATAATAATTGTAATAATATAGTAATAATAGACGAATTGTATCACACACACATATGATATGGCTCTCAGGCAGGCGCACACAAACACATACACACACACACACACATACGCACACTTACATGCAGAAGCACACAGACATACACAATACACAGACAGCATTAGTTAAGAGTTTTGAATAGCGCGTTTATTTCGTTTAGGAAAAGTGGCGCCTGCATCGAGCGTAAGTTTTCTTCTTTTTTTTTTTTTGGATTTACCATTTGAACTGGCTAAACTCGTATAACTTTCATTTGTAAATTCGCTGGGTTGTTGCACGCAGTGCCAGGAGCAGTAGGGCGAGTGGCAAGCAGCTAGAGGCGAGCTTGGCCAGCGAGCAGCCACTCTGCAGCGGCAGCTGCTCCGACTCCAGGCACTCTCGAAACTCGTCATAGTCCAGGCGCGTGATGGCGCAATAATGATTGAGCATGCACAGGCCCAGGCAAGCGGAACCGGACTGATATCGAACAGCATTGGCGCGATGATATCTAGAGCAGTTAGAGAAGAGCATGAAGCAGAGCTGAGCACCTCTCACACAATTTCACTGATTACCTGCTAAACCAGGAGGCATCTTTGCCCGTAAAGCGCTCCGCAAAGTTGTGCAATGCAATGGACGAGATCTCGGCCAGCGCATAATAGTGCGTCAAATTGTACTCGGGCTGCCAGAGCGGCTCGTGAGCGCGATTGGCCAGCGGCAAGTCGAGAAAGTATTGCGTGTAGTCCAACACCTGGCCGCTGCCCGTGTCGAACTTATAGAGCCGCAGCGCTGGATTATTGGAGCCACCCAGGCCCTGCTTGCGCGGCACCACCGACGGCGCTATCATCAGCCAGGAGATGGGCGTGCCTACATAAGCAAAGTTGCGCATTGATTACTGTGATTGACCTAGTGTTAAATCACATCAACAATTACCTTGCTCATCGTAGATCAGCCTGAAGGTGTCCGAGTGCAAATGCCCAAAGAACTGGCCCTGTATGACAGATGCGTATTTTCGCACCAGCTCCAGGTAGCGTAGATTGTTTCGCTCTGTAAAGATCAGTTGGCCATTATGCTGCGGTCCCATGTTACGTTCATCGACGCCCGGTGGCATGTGACCCACGATGTAGACCTGAATGGAAGGAATATAGAACATACAAATGCTAGAGAGATTTATAGGGTATAGCGATTGCAGTCTTAGATAATACAGCTGGAGGATAAGGGATAAGCTAACAGATAGCTTTACAGGGACTCCTTTCGTTTTCCTGTTATTTCCTACCTTTTTCTGACACTGATCCATCACAACTGTTTTAAAGAATATTTCTCTAACTTGAATGTCTGCCTACCGTCTCTTGTTTGTCTCTGGACTTGGCCAGCACCTCATCCAGCCAGAGCCACTGCTGTTCGGCCTGCTGTTGATCCTGCAGCTGATCCTGGATAGACATCGTGCGACTGGAAGCTTTCGGCTCTACAACGTATTCAGCTGGCCAGCGCAAGCTGTGCGATGGCTTCACCTCAGTCTCGTAGTCGTATCGCATGAAGTTCGTGTTGAGGGCAACGATGCGTAGTCGGCTTCTGGTCTGCTCGATGGAGTAGTAGCCGCCCAGCTCGAAGGTGACGAGCGCGTCGGTGGGTAGCCAGTGGCGCCAGAGTTCGCCCATTTGCTTGTACTTGTGCAGGCCGCTGCTGCCGTCCTCGTGGCCAAGCACTGGAAAGATGAAGGGCGAGGAGAAGCTGCGTCCCAGCAGCTCTGTGATGTTGCGCAATGTTTCGAGCTGCTTCTGCTCGGAGAGCGCCTGAGCAGAGTGCGAGAGTGCATCGCCAGTCCACAAGACAAACTCCACGTTGTCGCCCTGCTTGGCCTTCATGGTCTTGACCGCCGACTCAACCAGGCTCCAGGGACTGTCGCAATTGTAGTGGCCAAAGGGGCCCGGCGACTCCGTTGCCGTCTCCTGACGTCCGCCTGCAGAGGAGGAGGAGGCGGTGTGCGACAGCTGCCAGCAGCTCTTGTATATGTCGCCCTGCGTGGAGTAAAATGTGTCCAGATGCAGGTCGCTGATGTGCCAGAAGTAGCCTGCGAATGAAGAGTGGATAAAATGAGAAACTCTGCGGATTATAGGAGCAGCCCGTTGGGCAATTCCTGTGCGGGAAATGCCAGCCCGCCGGCTGGCTGTAAAAACCCTTGCATAAAAACATTCTGCCTGATCGATCGACTGACCTGCCAGATTGCCAGCCTGCCAGCCTGCCAGATTGCCCGCCTGCCAGCCTGATGGACCCTCGCCCTTTACGGCTACCTGGCAGAAGTCAAGAAGCCACTTGATAGTCAAAGCGAGGCTTTGAGGTGATCAGCGCGAGAGTTAGCAAATCAGTTAGCGTTGGCATGCGCACTGATCAATTTGTTAGCGAGAGCGTGAGTCGAGCTGAGAGTCGAGCGACAGGAACTAGGATACATAACCGTTCGGTTATAGAGAGAGAGCGCGTCCGGAGATTGGGATTTGTATGAGAGCAAGATGAGTTTGCGCTTCAATCTGGCGCTGCTGCTGATGTTCGTCCTGCTGACGCAGCTGGTCGACGGCAGGAAGAAACTATGCGGCGACGCACTCAACGAGGCCCTTGACCTGATATGTGTTAATGGATTTTCACACAGAATCATCAAACGCGATTGTAAGTACAAATGCAATTCAATCAAATAGTTCAGCTACTCAATGCTAGCATTAAAGCGGACCAAGGCCGACTGCTGTCACTGAGGCAACAACTGGACACCGACGAGCAGCCACTGGCATTGGCGGAGCTGATCAATGGAGCTGGCGTGGAGCGGGTGCTGAGACGTTCGCGACGCAGGATAACGCATAAATGCTGCAAGGATGGCTGCACCTACGACGACATTCGGGAGTACTGCGCCTAGCCCAAAGGATTCGACTTGATGATGACGATGATGGCAATGATGATGACGACGATACAACTGACGAAGCAAAACCAAAAATTTCAATCAACTACATTTAACCCCCACTAAAACAAAACAAAAATATATTTTTAATTAAATTCGCAATGTTTTATTGTAATATTTCATGGAAGCAATAAAGTTACTCGATAACAATAGCAACAAACAAAAGGCATCTTTTGGCTCAAAGACCTACCTCCTGCCAGCCATTGGGCCACACGCTGCGCGGCGGTAGATCCCGCCGCCCCCCCAACGAGCCCAGTCCACAGAAATTTCCACGTCAATGGGAATGCTATGCCCTTGCAATCTCGGAACAATAATGAAAATTTTGAATTTTTAATTAGATGACGTTGTTATTTTAATAGAACAACAAGTAGAAAATGGGGTTACAGCGACTACTCCATACTCTAACACTGCCAAATTGAAGAATTTTCATAAAATAAACGACTTTCTTTTTGATAATTATTGAAATACAGAGATAACAGCGCGAGTTGCTGTCATTAAAATAACAGACTGATTTAACAGTCCACTGTTAGCTGCAGTTGTTTGTTATGTTATCGTTGCTATACACTTAACAGCAGTCTGTTAAGCATTGGAATTGGGCAAAATCTAAAGATATACATTTGTTTATGTTTATTAGCTGAGTTGGCTATGTAGTCAGAGGCCTTATTTTTAGACAAAGTTTAGTACCCACTGTTAGAGCATGGGTAAACAACATAATGCGGCAAATGAGTGGGGGGCGTGGCAGGGGGCAACACTTCACTTTGTTTTTCAACAATTTGCGATCTACGCGTAATTCTTTTGCACGGCAAAACATAAACAAAGACGTCAGCTGATATGAGTGAAAGCATCCCACATAAGGCTACGACTAGTCCCCCTTAGAGCAACTGACACTTGACCTAACACTGGCTGACAGTGTGAGCTGGCTGGCTGCAGTGGCTCCGGTTAACATATAAAACGCTGCTGTGCCGCTAGCCAGGGCACAGTTGTAGTTGGTTTATATACGAGGCAAATACCAGCAACTGGAACAGAAACCCACTCAAACACCATGAACTTCCAATGCTCCAAAATGCAGTGCCTGCTCTGCGGTCTGATGCTTCTCGTGCTGCACGTGGAGTCGATTATGTTGTGCGGCCCCAAGCTGGACGAAGTCCTAATTCAGATGTGTAAAAATGGTTTCAACAGCAAGATGAAGCGCGGCTATGGTAAGTAATCTCTCTGTACTTGAACCTCATTCTATTCAATTGATATGGGCGCTCTGCAGTGGGTTCCAATGACATTGACAATGCTTCGAACATGGACCTGGATTTGGACGGCTATGGTGTCTACCCCCACCTGGGCCTGGACTCGCAGCCGCTGATGCGTGCTTTGCTAACCGAAAGTGCCCACCAATTGCAGATCCGTCGACGTCGATACGGTATCCATGACGAGTGCTGCATGAAGTCCTGCACTTTCAACGAACTCCTCTCCTACTGCAAGTAATAAAGCCACCGACTGACTCTACCAATATAATCAAGGAAGATGAAAGAAACTCTTGCGATCTTGATATGGACAAGGCACTGCATTCCATTGCGGCTTAGACTAAGACCAGCTCATGTTTGTCAGCTTCTAAATGTCTAAATATAATTATTAAACGAACTATGCGAATATTGTTTCGATAAACTCGAATAATGCATTGCTAAAGGACATATTAATAATTTCATAATATAAAATTATGCTGCACAAATGGCAAGGGAAACTGTTAATGATATTGGCAAGAGTAAATCAAAATTTCGAAAGCAGAAGTATAATTAATTGCCCATAAATTATTTAATCATGAATCAACATAATTTAGCTTGAATTCGTTTCTCTAAACTTGGTAAATGAATTGTTTTTGCTTGAAAATAAAATTATTTATGCTTCAGATATGAGATTGGCTGAAGAATTCGTTAGCTTGAATACTTAAATGTGGAAGAAAATTATGAATTTAGTTTAAATTCATTTTTAAAAAAGGTTTCTTATTCCAATTAGTTAAAAAGTGATTTACAGCCTTGACCTAGTTTACCAACTTGAGTCGAAAACTCTTTTTCTATTCACTAATTTCACATGTTCAAGGAATCATTAGCTATCTTATTCACATTGCTCATCTTAGGTCCTGTAACATTACGAACAAATAGACTAAAGGCATCTGAGAGGAGTAAACTCCCTTCATATTTTCATTTTAAATTAATTAAAAATATATTTTAATACGGAGAGATCTTTTGATAAAGAAGAAGAGGCAAAAGTGTTAGTAAGATAAGCTGAGCTGAGCAGCAAATTATTAACTAAATTCAAGAGACGTCATCTCAGCCACAAAAAATATTATTTGCAAAATTTTAAAAAGGTTTTGAAGAGTAAAATAATATTTTAAAAAATATAAATTTGTCTTGGTGTTAGAATCTATGTCGAAAATATGAACTTGAATTTGGGCAACAAGCGCGTCTACTTCAATTTTTGATGATTATCGAGACAAATATTCTCATATAAAGAAAAGTAAAACTAGTCTGATTGTAAATGCCCCTGTGGGCCTCTGTTACTCTTTCTAAACACCAAAAACTATCTTTATCGAATTTTATTTATGCAGTTGGCTTTTATTTTGAAGCATCTATAATATAAATACAATATGTGACTGGCACAAGCTAGGGTGTAGAATTTCAAGGTACTGTGATCGCGGTGCTTTTGTGGGTAGTCGACCTAGGCCAAGCAATCTAGACGGCGCAGTAGGCATTCAGCTCGGAGAGCTTACACGACCTTCTGCAGCACTCGTCGACGATGCCCTCACGGGTGCGACGCCTGGTGGAAGTCAAAGAGTTGAGCACATTGTCCTGGTAGATGTTGCGCAGTCGGCCATTGGTCATGGGATAAGAGAGCAGTTCGGCGGAGTTCGAGGGTAATTCCTTCTCCTCGATGAACTGAATGGGATCGAGTGGGTCCAGCTCCATGTAAGCTGCTGCGCCACCAAATGGTAACAGTTAATGCCATCACATAGATACCCTGTACTCGGCAGTTAGATACTTACGCATGCTACGCTTCTGGATGATGCGATTGAAGCCCTTAGTGCACATCCTGCTGAGCATATCGTTCAGGCGAACGCTGCACAGACGCATCCCGTTGTCGGAGCTAACAGCCGCCAAGGTGCACAGGACACAGAGGAAGGCCAGAGACAGCGAGGAAATTGACTTGCACATTGTACTGGGATTAGGCTATGCTATGGAACTGATGCTGTTACACTCGCTGTCGCACGCTTATATACCATATAGCTCTATACTGTCTAGGGCCAGCAGGTGTGGGCGCTGCCCAACTACATTGATGTCAAATTGTGTTAAAGGTTATTGGGACAAGTTGAGTGCATTTTCGAGTAGCTACTTGCTAAATTCGTTCAATGTCAGCGTTCACTTTTCGTTGGCTTATGCAAATTGCGTCCCATTACGAGGTGGCCGCCATGTGGCTGTGGTTGTGGGTGGGTGGGGGAGTGGCGCAACGTGGGCGTGGAGTGGGCGGTGCTTACGTCTTTGTCAGCCAATTAAACAATTTGGGTGTAAAAGGACAACATAAGGTTCTGGCGTAAGGCCTTGCTTGTCTGCATTTATGAATATTAAATGAGTTGTTTTAGTCTGAATACCCTGTAGCCAGCACTAATTGCAAGCAGGCATATGCAGTTGCTAAATGCTGTAGATATACAAAGCTATGGCATCCTTACAGCATTGCTTCTCTGAGCTCTAACTAGCTAATACCAATTTGTCATGCCCATAACACTTCATTGCGATTAACCTTTGCCCCCATTTCAGCCCCCAAGAACAGCTTCGCTTGAAACGAGTCTCAATGTTGCGCAACATTCAAGCCACCCATAATCACAAAATTTAATGATGGTTCCTCTGGGGAAACATTTCAAACAGAAAAACAAATGAATAGCAAAAAATTTACTTCCTGTTAAAGTAGATTTCCCCTTTGTATTGAATCGTATATGCGTATGCGTGTTTCCCCGAGAAAATAACACCGTTCTAGGGTATCCATGGAAATGAGTTGAATGTTAGCCCAGGCAATACAAATTCATAGCATACTTTTGGAAACATTGTGTGGACGTGGCATGAAGAAGAGAGAATTACTATCTACTTAACAACAAAGCTGCATAGAGTTTATAGAGCTTAAAACGTGAAGTTTGTCTATAGATTTTGTTATGTTAAAGATACAACTGGAATTAGAGAAACTGAACTGTTGAAAGCTGCTCTCTATGGAACTCAGTGAAATTTTAGTCTATAATGAGCTGATTTTACTCTCATGCTAAATTTATTATTAATTATCTAGACAAACACTTGGACTATGCTCTCAAAACCTAATAGCTTGATTGAGTTTTTCTATAGAATACAATATTCAATATTGGTCTTAACTAAAAATACTTTTAAAACGAGAAAGATTTGTATCTTTGGCATTCATAATTTAAGAAAACAATGAAATTTGTTTGGAATAACTTTATTTTTGAGCAAATATTCTTATGGCAGATATGGTATTATAGACAGATTCAATTGAGTCTGATATGTAGAGGAGTTGCAACAGATTCCTATGCAAACTAATATCGTCTTTCATGGCAACAATTGAGAGATAGTTTTGCATTGAGACGAGCACCTACAGTCACAAGGAGACAGACATTGACATATCGACTCTGTCTGTTGATGGTAAACATGTTTCCTGCTGCACTCATTCAAGTTCTTCACAGCACCAACATTGTGATACCCTACACAAGTGTATGATATTCTCTGCATACTAGAGAGAGAGTATCTAGAGGTGAGCAGTGAGTTGTGTTATGCTCAGTTTTAATTACATAAATAAGTGTATTATATTCTCTGCATACTAGAGAGAGAGTATCTAGAGGCGAGTACATAATGCATTACTCGACAACAATATGATACCCTACACAAGTAAATTATACTCTCTTCATGGTAGATATTATGTTATGCTCACTTTCAAGTACTTAAAACATATCTTAACAGCATTATATGCTCTCTCTTTATGCCAAGTCAAGGCTAGCTCAACTGTTTATTTTGCTTTCAAGCATTAAACATTTGCCCAAACTTAAAACTAAATACAGGGTATATGCATAGTCATGGCACTTAACTGTCATGTCTTAGTTTCTCCCTTTGCCCTAGCCTTACTTACCGATGCGAGCGTTGGCCTCATCTGGCAGCCAGAGCAGTGGGAGAAGCGTGGTTAGCAACCAGCTCCAGCTGAAGCTGAATATGAAGTTAGTCATTTAGCTGCTGTTGCTGCTCGACTGTTGGACGAATGCGTGTGTGTGCGTGGGCGATGAAAGGAGGGACGGCGGGACGGGAGGCGTGTCAGGCAGGTAATGGAGCAGGAAGTGGTAGTGGAAGTGGAAGTGGAAGTGTTTGCTGTGTAGAAATGGAAATTTCTTGCTAACTTTTGCTTTAGCTTTCTGCTGAGCCGTGAAACTTTTCTGCACAGTTTTACTTTTATTCATTAGCTAAATTTTGTGCTGCATAAATAAGTGATTACGATTGCGATTACGATTATGATTACGATAACGAATACGATTATGATTACGATTAACATTACGTGTACAAATCAAAGAGATATATATATGAGTATATGCGTATGCGTATGTGTGTGTGTATCTCTGTGTGTGTGTGTGTGTGTGTCCTTTACTAGCGACAATAGGCCAAGAGCTCTGAGCGGGTGCAGGAATTGCGACAGCATTCTTCATAGATGCCGCCACCCTGTCGACGCAGGCGTCGCGTCTTGATCAACACCTCGGCGCCATAGAGGCTGGACAGCAGGGGACTCAGCGCAAAGCCCTGATGCAGCTGCTCCAGCTCGAGATCGGGCTCCAGCGGCGAGTCGCTGGCCACAAAACGCTTTTTCGGCATCGGATTGTAGCCATCGACACAGACCTTGTCCATGGCCTCGTTCAGCGCCGGGCCACACAACTTCTGCTTGCCCTCGCGCAGCAGCTGAGCCATGTTGCTGACGCTGCAGCAGCAGCTGCCCAGAGCGATCAGCAGCAGCAGCCAGCACAAGCGTTGGCGTTGGCCTGTGGCAATTGCATGAAATGCGTACAACATTATTGCGGACGGCTGTTTGAGAGCGTTTGCCTAAATGCTGCCCGCAGCAGGCGCTATTTATACAAGCCGCATGCAACAGCCGCAGCTGCAGGTTCAATGCACTTTTTGGTTGCACAAATATTTGGCAAAGGAGCAACGGGTGTGGGTGGCATAGCCCAGGCAAAGCTAAAGGCAGGCAAACAACAACAACAACAACTCACACCAGGCACAGGGGCGAGAGAAGTTAACGCTAAAAGGCTGTGACTGCTGTCCCCAAGGATTACGTTTGCTGCCAATGAGGCACGCAACAGCCCATGTGGCAGCTTCATTAGCATGCCAGTAAATGTGTGTATGTGAGTTGCTATTGGCCAGGTGAAAAGTATGCTTCAGTTGGCTGCTCGCACCGCTGCGAGCGATTGCCAATCGATAGTTGGCATTGCGCCGCTCGATTGTGGCAGCAATCGGTGGCAACAGTTGGTCGCCAACGTCACACAGCAAACGGTCGCACTTCGGAGTTCCCATTGTGTTATTCAAGAGTTGTGCAGCAGAGTTCAAGAGTCCGCAATATGGTGATCGATATCAAAATGTGTCGCTTTGATAATGTGCCGTGGGGCTTTCGGCTGGTGGGCGGCGCCGACTACGAATATCCACTCACTGTGGTTAAGGTTAGGCACGTTCATAACAATAATCATTGTGTTCTCGCTGGCTATAATCATAATGATGATAATCATCGACTACCTGTGCTACCTGCGCTGTGCCACTGCCACTGCCACTGCCAAAAGTGACCACAACAAAGACTAACAGCTTCACATGCTGCTGCTACGCATTACAATTATTGTTGCATTAACTTTTGCAGTGCGAATTTGCCGCAAATTAATTGCAAATATTTCAATGTTCGAGCCAATTATGTAACTTTCTATGCGTGCGTGTGTGTGTTTATTTATTTGCATTTGCATTTGCATTTGCATTCGTTCGAGGGCTTATTTGCAACATTTTGTTAATTAAAGTAAACTCAATGCAGAGCCATTGGCTCTGTCCGTCTGTCCCTCGCTCTGTGTTTGCCTAATCGGCTGGCCGAAATGCATTTTTCTGCTAATGAGCCGCATAATGCGAATGCAATAAATTAAATTCAAATTTTCAAATGTGCCTGCGATTCATCATCAGACACAGACAGACGACGAATTAGCAAATGTGTTGAAAGACAACAAGAACAATGGAAACAACAACAACAACAATAGCTATAGTTATAGCTATAGCTAAAGCTATAGCAATATTCGCTTATTTGCAAAAATAGCAACAAATTAAAATTTTTTTAATTGCCAAACTGCAATACGCATATATTATATATAGCCTGATACTAGCGAGGTTAGATCGATCAGTTAAGCTACACAGTTTTGGATAGGCCTAACATTTGAACCGTTTTAATTTCTGTATATTTCTGTTACGAATAAAAATCAACAAGTAAGAAAACTCTAACTAGGAGATGCCCTGAACCCCGTCCGATCTGCCAGTTACAAACATTTTAACAAAACTATTATGCCCTGAATTCCCATTTCGAATGGGTTCAGGGTATAATCAAATTTGATGACATTTTGTAAGCACTTAATCAGTGTTTACCATATTATTCTATACTTTACTATACTCTACAATACTATACTATAATATACCAATCATACTATACTAAATATACATACATAGTAAAGTTGGACATAATTTTTCAAAGGCGTTTGATGTGCTCTAACTGAATCTGAAACCAGATTAGCTCCATCACCTTAGTTATTTGCAGATATTATAGCAAAAGAGCTAAGAAACGAGTTGTTTTGGGAACATTTGATGTCTTTACAAATAGTTTTTCATCAAAAGTTACATGAAATTCCTAACTCTTTTCTCTAGAACCCATTGGAATTCAATCAGCAGTCCAGAAAACTTTGTAAAAATATTTATAGTCTTACATTTAGCTACTAAATTCTGTTGTCCTGTGTAATGCATGAGATAAACTTGAAGCCAAACATTTTACTAAAGTTGAAGCTGTTTTGCTTGCAAATAAAACTTTGATAGCTGCGCCTATATTTGAGCAAAACATTTTGCTTAACTCTAACTGAATTTATGAGCAAACAAAGAGCAAACGAGCGAGGCTTTCTTTGCCTTGCCTTTGCTGCAGTTTTTTCTTTAAATATTACAAATAATAAAATTTATATATATTTATAAATATAATGCAAAAATAAAAGCATTTATCTCAAAGAAAAGCTAATCTCTCGCAGCTTAAAGCAAAATCAAAAATATATATGTCTTCTAATCCACATTTTCCTAGTCTTCATCTAGCATACAAAAACTCTTTAATAATCCTTCAAATTTCATATTCTACTCAGTTTTTACTGCCATAAAACGTGCATTTTCCAACACTGAAATAACAAAAGTGCCATAAACAATTTGATGTTTTCTCGTTTTTTTTCTGGTTTCTTAAAGATTGCGAAACTTAAGAAACTTTTAGCCACATTAAATGGATATGAAAGAACTTGCTTGGTGCTGGCTTAATTTATAAGGCAACCCTCCATGCGGCATGCCACATCGAGTGGCGTATTGTCTTGGCAGCTGCCACGCCCGCTGCCGCTGCCGCTGCCGCCCCTTCGTATCGTTTCATCTGATCTGTGTTTTTGTTGACATTTTGCGCGCATTTTATTTATATGCACTTTGCGAGCGACGCCAGATAATTGATTTCGTATCTAAAATACTTATCGCATCTGTCTCTCTCTCTCTTTGTCACACACATTTTCTCTCTCTCTGTCTCACTCTTTGCGTGACAGGTCACGGAAGGCAGCATTGCCGAAGAGGCGGGCCTGTGCGTCGAGGATGTGATTGTGCGTATCAATGATACGGCTGCCACGCCCCTCACGCATGATGAAGCGCATCGCCTAATCATGAGCAGTGGAAGCGTGTTTTATTTTGGCGTTCAGCGGTAAGTCGAACCATTTGTCCCGTTTCAGCCATTTGTCATAGGCATAGCCCGACCGACCTTTGCCCCGACAGCGAATGCGAGGAGGAGGAGGTCTATGCGGGTCCCAAGCGATTCCCAGTGAGTGCGAGTTCGTTGACCAAGTCGCCAACGCCTGGTCAGTCGCCAACCGCATCCGCATCCGCATCCGCATCGGCACTCGCATCCACATCCACCTCGCCTTTGCCGTCGCTAACGGAAGCCACAAAAGCGTTCATACCGGAACAGGAACAGGTCGAGGTTGCGCAACTGGAGGCGAATGTGGAGCTGGAATGTCGCAGCGCAGTGACGGAAATGCATTCGCATGCCAACGACCAGGCGGCGACCAGCGTCGAGCAGCAGGCTATGAATGGTGGTGGCCTGTATTTGCCCGATTTGCCCGATCGCCCGTGCTCGGCGATGTCAGAGCAGGCGGAAATTAAGCTGGTGGAGGAGGAAATTGCCGCTGTGCTGTCTGGCGAATCGGGGGTGCTCAAGGAGCACAATGTGCTGGGGTGCGTTGACAGACAGCCAGATGGATGCGAGCCTTAACCCGTTTCAATCTCATAGCGTTAATTTCTACAGAATCTTTCCGAAGCCGGGCGTCTGCATGACCAGCGACGTGCTGCGCTCCCTCAACGAGGAGGTGACCAAGACCAAGCTGGAGAAGGAGAAGGAGAATCGCAAATGGTCGACATTCTTGCAGCGGCCCGATCGACCGGTGCCCAAGAGCAAGCAACAGCTGGAGGCGGAGCGGCGGGCGGCTAATGCCTACAAGGTGAAGATAGTGAAGTCGGCGCCACGCGACAAATCGCCCATGGTGAGTAGCGTTCCATGCAAAGCACATAAACAAGAGACACTGAACAGGCAGCAACTTAAGCCTGTGACAGCCGGAAGCCAAACCAGAGCCAAAGGAAGCCACCCCACCACAGCTAGAGCCGGAGCCAGAGGCAGAGGCAGAGCAAGAGCAGGTTGACCCAGTGGATGAGGAACCGTTGCCCACGGACAGCGAAGTGCCGAATTTGGAACAATTGCCAGACAATGGCAACAACGAGACGCCCGAGGAGACGGATGGCGAGCAGTTAGAGAAAGCGGATGCGTCCAAAGAGGAGCCCGAACAGCAAACAGCAGACAGCCGGGCAGACGAACAACAAACAGCAACTGAGCCTAACGAAGAGGCGGGTCAACAGTCCGTAGCTGAGGCAGAGGCCGAGGGCAGTGGTGAGACAACACCGGCCAAAACCGATGAGGAGCTGGCACTGGAAAAACAACTGGCCGATGTGCAAAAACAGCTCGCAGCGCTCTCCTCGCTGCCATCCACCATACAATCGACCCTGGATGCGGTGACCAAGCAGCTGGCCGAGCTGCTGCCCACATTCAAGCTGCAGCAGCAGCAACAGGGGGAGGACCCGCCACATGGCCAACACGAAGGTACTGGCTCGAAAGTTATGGCCGAGGTTACAGTAATTAAATTTTTCTAATGGCACATTTTGCATACTTCCCCAACTACGCACACACACAGGCATGTCCAGCTGCTCTGCGGCCGACAAGGAGCAGGAGCAGCAGCAGGAGCAGGAGCAGGTGCAGGTGCAGCCGGAAGAGCCGGAAAAGACAGCACCTGAAAATAATGAGGATAAATGCGATGCCAATGACCGAGAAGTGGCAGAAATTTCGCTCTCGAATGGCGACAATCGCCAACTGGAGGAGCAGCAGCAGCAGCTCCACGAGGAGCTCAGCTTCAAGAAGCAAAAGGTGAGCGTCAAAACTTCTGTAGAGACTCAGCCCTAGACTATATGCAGGTATATCTATTGTAGTATATATAACATCTGCAGTTGTCTGTCCGTCTGTCCGTCTGACAAGTTCTAACTTGTCTCGTTGCAAACTATGCCAACAGCTTTTCATTATAAATAGAAATAGGCGTTTGGGATTTGAGCCTGAATAACTCAATCTTCAGTTTATAAATTTCAAAGTTTCAAACAAATTTGAGTGCAAATTTCTGAACAAATGTCGTCAAGACTTTGGCCTTCAGTTAGTCTTAAATTGTTTTCCTTTTCTGTCTGTTTTCTCGGCTGATGCTGCTGCTGCTTCTTCTTATTTTCATCTTGTTGCTGGCCAGCTGTGCCTCATCTCTCAGTTGAGTCAATTTTTTGTTCACGCTGGGCTTTTTCCTGGCCATTTCCCGCGCCCACACTTCACAAATCAAATTAACTAAAATGCCTTTTGGTTTTTGTCTTTTTCTACTTGCAGCATAATGTGCGCTTCCAAGTGTAGTTAGCTTAGTTAGCTTAAATCGAGTTTAAATTTTGATAAATTGCCATCACGCATATATATTGTAGTATATATTTATATATATACCTCTATATATATACACATCAACTGCCAGTTAAATAAATGAGTTCCAAAAACAAATCGAATCAGAGTCTGAGTCGCAGAGCCGGGGCAGAAAAAGGCAGAAACCAAAGACAATTAGTAGGCAGCGTGACAGCCAAAAAAAAGAAAAGAAAAGAAAAGAAAGAAAGAAAATGAAAAACCGAGAAGAAAAACCAACGCATATAACCCGAAACGACTGCAAATTTGCACTACCTCTCTCTCTCTCTCTCTCTCTCTCATTCTCTCACTCTCTTTCTCCTACTCTATAAATGAAAATCTCTTAACATCTTCTCTGTATTCCTTTGGGCTTGTGCGTTGCGTTGCGTTGCCTTCCCGTGGCGCTCTGTGTGTGTGTGTGTGTGGGGCTTGTTTTTTGGGCTGTGATGTGACATGCCAGAAACACAATGTCATTGAGGAGCTGGAGGAGCATTTGGTGCGCAAAAACAATCCCAGACGTTCGAAGCGCGCCTTTGGTCCCCTAACGCCATCATCGGAGCGTCCTTTGGTGCTGCCCGGCGGCAGGCGCTGGTATCGACCCAAGGATGCCTACAATGATGAATTCATTGCCGAAACGCTCAGCGCCCAAGCGGAGCTTATCACCGGCAGCACATTGGGGTGGGTACTCCAACTCCATATTCATATACCTAGTGCTGTTCGCATTCCCAGCCCACTCTCTCTCACTCTCCGATCATCTGCATCTATCCGCATTGCAATTCACAATGCTTAATGCCATATTGTGTCCTGGCTGGCATTGGCTTTGCCATATTGCCATCATAATGCCATATTGCCATGGCCACCGCACTGCCACTGACTCAATCCGTTCCACACCCGACTGTGTCGCCTCATCTGGTTCATATATATGCCCACTCTCACTCTCATCTCACATCTCTCATCTCTCATTTTCCATGGCACGCTTACATCAACGCACAATCGTCCGGCTTCATAATTTTGCGCATTAGCAGCTGCTGCCCCTACGAGAGCCCGTTGCTCGGCTACGATGCCAGGTATTATTCTGCTGGAGCATGGAGCTGGTGACAGCAAATCTATTCAGCATCCCGCATACCTCAGCCCATAGTTCACATCCCTCAGCTAGCACAAAAGGATGCACTTTCATTAACATTATCATATTGAACGACTGTCTGTCAGCCTGCCTGTCGCTACGTCCCTCTCTCTGTCTCATTTTTTGTGTGTGCCTGTCTTGGCTTGAAGTTGATTTGACTTTTGCAGTTCTAGTTCCAGCTGTGCAGCTGCACGTTCCTCTGGCATTCGACTTCATGGTCTTTGGCACCTCTTGTGCATTGCTTTGGCTTTACTCCTTATATGCATGCTTACGTTTGCTTCTGTCTCGTCTCGTTTCTTTTGTAGATTGCATTTTGGAATCGCCTGTTCAATGGCGAGCACATAACACGCCAGCGCTTCAGGTAAGTTTCAACTGCAACTGCAACTTTCTAATGCAACTTTAACTTTAACTCGCAACTTCGAATGCAACTTTCATTGTTAATAAGTCTAACCGCCCTTGCATAGATTCTGGTCCGCCCTTGTCTTGTACTTAACCACTGGGGGCAATGCATTCGCTTCAATTTCGGTAACGACTACGTTTACGTTTTGAATACACTGGACAGAAGGTGGACAAAGCGGGTATATTAGTTACACATTCTCCACACTTGTCCGTTGTGAAAGTAGAGTTAACAATTTACATACTCAAGAATTTAGAAAAAGCTGCCACGCCCTTAGTGCCTTAGTCAACAGCTAAAAGTTGCCTTCATCAAGTTGTGTACAGAGTATTTTGAGCAGTCGGCTAGAGCCGTTTGCAACGTTTGTTTTTTCTTGTTTCTGGTTACGTTTTTGACTCGTTCTCGGTTCAATTCATCGGCCGCAGGGAGCTGCAGAGCCTCAGCGTGGCAAAGGCAGCACACAGGTTAGTTTGTCACATGGTTCATTGCATGGTCCCTGGCCACGGGCGTAGCTCTCTGGCTCAAGAGCTTCAACGTGACCAGCAGCACTTATTAAAATGCACATGCATGTCTGCCATTCTCCCCCCTCCCTCTCTCTTTTACTCACTCTCCCTCTCTCTCTATGTACTTCTACTCTGTATGTTGTTTAAGCACTTTAGCTTTGATTTTGACTTTTCGTAGGGTCAACTTCATGAAGTACCAAAAGCCGGAGCGCAAAATCGACCTCAATCGCAGCGAGGTATATAAAGTCATACATCATCTGGATCGTGCACCTGTCCGTGGCATTGAGGTGCGTGCACCACTCGTGGCAGCCGAATCGGATATACGCCAAGCGTTGCAGTCGTAGAACTCCCATTAAGCAATTCTGTTAAACCAAGATAATAATATTCTAAGCAGCTCAACAAATATATAGAAAAACTGTGAATATGTGTGGGCTTCAGACTTTGCTAGCAAAGGTCATTGTTGTTGTTGTGGTTGTTGTGGTTGCTGTTGCTAATGTGTTATTACATAATTTGTGTGTGTGCGTGTGTGTGTGTGTGTGTGTGTGTGTGTGCAACATGGCGTATGTGTAATATGCCAAGTGTCAAACGGCTGCGAATTGTTATGCATGTTGGCAGCCGCAGGGCGCTAGCTCTTGCAATTTTCTTTTGCATAAACACGCGACACCCACATACAGTCTATGTGTGTGTGTGTGTGTGTGTGTGTTGTGTGTGAGACATGCTTTTGGAATTTGCATATGTTAAAGTAAATGAATTGGGCTGTAAACGAAATGAAACCAAATTGCAAAATGACTGCCAGCAGCACAATATAACAATAAACTCGTATTTATGTAGTTATGAGCACACACACACACACCACACACACACACAGACACACATGGTATATCAAGTTCAGATTCGAAATGGTTGTCACGTTATGCCGGGTCGAAGGTTGCGCACATTTCACTTGCCCTCGGTCACAAGCACGCATAAGGATGCGGATACTATGGTTATATTCGCGTTAACGCACACGGATACCAAATTATTAGCCATTTGTTTTTTTGTTTTTTTTATGTTCTCTTTTCTTGTTTTTTTTTTTTTTTTTTTTGCTTTCGTTAAAAGTCGTAAAAACGCGCCAAGTACGCGAAAGTTATGATTGGAATACGTTGCGCTCGGACTTCACTCAGCACTGGGCGACGTGACTTTGATGGCGTCTCGTCCTGAACTGTCACTGTCACAATATGTTGGCATTTTGACTTCGCATTATCACTGAAGTTGGCGCTGGCCCAGTCCCCACACAACATGTTGGCATAGTCCTTTGAGTGGAGTTGAAATGCGTGCCACTCGAGTCTTGGGACAGCTTTCAATGTTGGCCACAGTGAGCTTTTCAACAGCACCGAGCTTGAGTCGAAAGTTTCGTTAGCAATGCCGAGCTTTGGCTGTGATTCGTGCTCGAAGGCATCAGTAGCGCGCCAGCTACAACTCAAGCATTTTGGCTGGCTAGCAAGTAAAAGTATATTTGAAAGGTGCCTTATCATTCAAATATGCGACAGATTATTATTCAAAACAAATTGAACTTTATTTAATATCCTCTATAAATTGAACTTATAATTATTAAAATTGCATAAAAATTAATCAATTTTGTTTTTAAGCTTAAAAGTTTGAAAGGTTTTAACTATGTACTTAAAATAAATGCATTTTCAATAACCGAACTTAGAATGCCATCCTGATCAAGCCTCTATACTCAACCATTTTTTGGTAGAATTAAAAAACTTTTTGCCAAACAGCTAAAGAATAACTTCATAGCTTCACTCACTATCTCCCTTTCCCTCACACACAACATTGAGTTTGCCAAACTTAAAAGGCAAAGATGGTTGGATCAATTGCAACAGCACCAATGGCATTGATTGATAATCATAGCTAAACGACCAATTGACCAATGACATTGGGGCAGCAGACATGAATAAGCTCATTCCATTTTACACAAACTGGCGGGATCAATTGCATCACGACCAATGGCATTGACTATTAACGGTGCCTAACTACTCAATGGACCAATGGCGTAGGAGCAGCACTCATGAATTAGCTCCGCTCTTTGTTTAACACGTAGTCTCAGTTCAAACATATAACGGGATCATACACAGCAACTCAATAACAATGGAGGCTTCTGCTACGCTCACAGCAGCTAAGCTCGTTCGTTAGGTATAAGCTATCTGTCTCACTCTCACACTCACTCTTTGTATGTGCCTCTTTTCCGCAAATAACACAAAATACTTTTGATATAGTTTTATATTTTATTTTGAATTTGAATTAAACAAACTAGACAACAACTACTTAAGAGTAAGTATCGTACGAGTACAAGTACATGCAAGTTACATAAAAATAGGTTAAGTTCGCAGCGCCAATCGCACCGAACGGATATTTGTATATATATATATATATATATATGTTTTAATTTAAATCGGATTACGACTAATAAGACAATAAGTATAGGTAATTCCAAAAAAAGGCAAAAACTTACAGCAGCTACGTCACAACGGGGCGTTCACTTTAGAAGTGTGCGCTAAGCGAAGTACGCAAATTTTTTTTGTTTTTGTTTCAATAAATTTCTATTCAATAAATTTAATATTTTTTAAATTTTTTTATATATATTTTTTTTGTTTTGAATATTTTGTGTTGTTAAATCTGGTATTTTTGGGGAGTTTTGTTTGTGTGTGTTTGACACTAATTATCACTACGCCAGTAGAAGCTAAATAGTTTGATTTTGTTTCTAAGAATGCTTCTTCGTGTTCATTGCTCTTTCGATGAGGCTAAACCGAGTTTATTATTGTAAATATATTTATATATATATAGATATATATACGTGTGTATGTTTGTATGTATATGCAAAATATTTATTGCTAATAATACGCGAGAAACGAGCAAATAATCAACGAGAATAAACCAAATATATAATATACTTATATATTTATATATATGTATATATTTTCACTTTTCATTTGTTTGTATGCGTGAGGCAAAGTTTTCGTCTTTGTGTTTGTTTTTCTATTTTCATAAATAGTTTTTTGTTTTTCGCTAAGCAAACATTTTGTCATAAGGCATAAATGCGGGTCCTCAGTGCACACCAGATGCTTAACGAACTTGAGTCTTTTCTTTGAATCTTTGAATCAGAATCGCTCATCGGTTATCAGTTATCAGTTATTCGTTATCCGTTATCGGTTATCGGTTATCGATTATCAACTATCATTTATCGGTAGTTCAGCTACGAATTGGTATTTGTATTCAGCAAACATATTTGCTCTACCAAGTCGTGGTTCATGCTTTCATTTCTTCTCTTTTCTTTTAGGTACAACGTTGTTTTCCCTTGCTCTTGAGTTTTCAGCTCTGCCACTCACCTCAATCAGCTGTGACCCTTACAATCTAATAGGTTTTCAGGTGTGTATGTTTTTGTTTCTTTGTTTTGCTTTTAGGCTACATCCTTCTGTCTAAATACTAATGCAGGTAGTTCGTTAACACGATCACCAGAAATTTTCCACAAACATTTCGCGTTTGTATTTGTTTTAGTTGTTGTTTTTGCTTTTGTTGGGACGCGGCTTGGCTTTAATACTTTGAATACTTATATAAAAAAACGAACTAATTAAATTTGGCCTAAACCTGAGCTCGGACAGGGTCCGACTACAGTTGCACTTAAGTCACTAAGCTGGTATGGTCGTCTGCTCATAGAAGTCGGGCTCATCCTCATCGGCCTTGACCTCGCTGCCATCCAACTATGGTAAATCGAAGGAAAGATTAACATGAATTCAACATTTTCTAGATTTTGGACTATGTAGTTCTATTTACCGCTTGCAACTCCTCTGGCTTATAGAAGGAATTCAAGAGCTGTCGTATGGGCACCATCAGTATGAGGAAGAAGGGGAAGGCCAGCGAGAACTTGGATGATTTGACCGTCCACAAGACAACCAGGCAGAGCACCTGAATGGCCGTAAACAGATTCATCTTCCAGGGTCGCACACGCTTCACGTAGTTCGTGGGTGGATAATGCTTGACTGGCATGAAGTACAGTCGTATGCTAAAGTACAAAATAGAAGCTGTTGAGTAGAGTTAACCAGGGTTTTGTGTAAATCATTTGCTAACCGCTCAAACAGCTGCACGCCACTCATGGAAGCCACGCCCATATAGAGAAAGACGCCGAAGAGCACGGCCATGGGTATGCGCCGGAGCAGCGTCGACATCAGCACCGACAGCCCAATCATAACGCACACAAAGAAACCGGACAAGCGCTGCTCCTTAACGTCAATAATGCGCGGCGATTCACCAGGTGCATGAGTGCTGCAAAGATCGAAAAAAAAAAAACAGAAATTATAAACTTAGTTATGCTGAACAGTATCAATCAGATCTGGAGGAGGTCTACCCACCGAGACATAATTGTGACAGAGGACACATGCGTCACGGAGCGCACTGTGGCCGCACAATGCCAGGGCATGCCGAAGAGGCCGCAGAAGGTGTTCAGCAGGCAGAGCAGCACAATGTCCCAGTGCAGGCCAGAGCCCTTCTTCAGGCCGCGGTCCGGCTTATCCACAATCAGCTCGGATATCTGGGATTCCATGAAGATCAAGATGTAGACAAGCAGCGCTGGCACCACACAGGCAAAGGGCACCCAAGTCTCGCATGGATTGAAACCAATAAACCAGCCGCGACGTGATGGATCGCTAGGCGACAGACCCTCCGGCACCACCAGCTTCTCGGTGTACACAGAGGGCACCAAACCATCGATCAGCACAAACAATGCGATGGAGATGGGCACACCAAAGTCGCCCAGAGCACGTCGTGCATTGCGGCCGAGGAAATGCGAATTGCGGAACAGCTTCAGGTAGTAGGCAACCACGAAGGTGGCCAGTGTCAAGATGGTGCAGAAGAGCGCTGTGTTGGGCTGATTCGTGGGAATCTTGGGTGGCGCGGGAGGTAGCATTGTAGAGCTGGCATTGACCAGAGTCAAGCTAATATTGAAGTTGGTATTATTGTGGCCGATGTCATGGGCCACCAGCGTCGGCGGCGGCAGATTGTAGTCGGACAACAGCGGGTTTTGCTTGTAGATGGATACCAGCTTCATCATGGTCTCCACAATGTAGATGAGTGTGATCAGCGCCGAGAAGATCTCCTGCGTGAAGCGAGTCAGCAGGCGCACATACACGCTGCCCTCAAAGGCGGACACACACAGCGCTATGATGATCAGCCAGATGCCCACGTAAACTCTCACGGATAGAAAATCGAAGTTGTATTCGTTGCAAAAGACAATGAGCGCCTCATCGAAAAGCAACAGCGGGCCAGTGGTGCCAATGATAACGAGTGGCTGGCAGGACAGGCAGTGGAAGACAATGCCCACCAGGGAGCAGGAGATCAGCGTCTCCGGTATGCCAATCCAGTTGTCCGTCTTGGCCGAGGCAAGGCCGCCAAAGGTGATGGCCGTCGAGAGGCAGGCGAAGTACATGAAGATGGTGGCCGCCAGTGTCTCCGTGTTGAGTCCGTCGCGTATGTCGCTCTTGTACATGGGCATGCGACGCTTCAGGTCGTTGCGCAGGCCACCCCAAAACCTATGCGTCTTGTCCATGGGACTGGGGCGCTTCTTTTTGCCATCATCATCGTCGTCGTCGCCACCATCGCCGCCGGGACCACCTGGTCCAGTGATGGCACCCAGTGCTTGCTTCTCTAGCAGCACCTTCTCCTCATCTCTGCCAATTTTGATCATCTCGCTGTCGCGCTTCACCTGCAACGCCTTAATCTTGCGCGTGCGAATCCAGTCTTTCTTGGCCTTCAGCTCGTCGAAGGGTAGCAGATCGTGACGATCCCAGTTGCCAGGCGGCAGCACAATGGAATCGTCCAGGAACTCATTGATGGCCGACAGCAGATCACGGCGATCGTCCGCTTTGTAGGCAATGGCATGGAAATGCTCATTGGCCATCAGCGTGGAGATGGAGCGACCCACCTCATGGTAGTCCAGATCGAAGTTACGTGGTCCCAGCAGCACAAACATAAAGCGCACGGGCACAGGCACCTCTGTTAGAGTGGGCATCAGCACGCCCTCCGACAGCCGGACAAAGGCAATTGTGGGCTGCTCCAGGAACTCCACGGCACCCACCTGAGCAGAGATGAATGTATAAAGTAAACCTTTCAAGCAAGATCTCTGCATTTGAACATACCAAAACCGTCGTAGCCTCTGCTCCGGCGGGTATGCGCTTGAGGATGGTGTCATTCTGCAGCTTCTTGAGATCCTCCTGCGAGGAGGAGTACATGTCATCCTTCATGTCTATCTTGAGCTCATTGCTGCGCTTGCTGCCGCCAATCTCGCTGGCTGGCATTATCTTGATCTTCTTGTCATCCGTGCTGCCCGAAAGATTCTGTGGGGGCGAGTCAATCAACAGGGTATTAAAGTATTCCCATACAGACTATGGATGTTAACGCCTTAGACATAATAATACAACAAGCACAACATGCAGAACATCGAACAGGCGTGCACTTAAGGATTAAAAGGCTGAGTTAATGGTGCAAATTATTTTCGGTTTTTTTTCTCTTTCTATACTTTTTTTTAAGAGGTTAAGGACGAGCTAACTTACGAGTAAGTCGATAAATAAACACAACACAATTGAGAACTTGCCAATCGTGGAGTTGGAGAGCATTTAAAGTGGTACTAAGAGAGGGGGAGTGGCTACGTGGTGGGTGGTGTCTAGGTGGGCTAAAAAAGAAATGGCTCGATTTCTAAAGCACTGCAACAACACAGGGAATGAAACTGTCGACTATTTTGATATATATATAATATAGTATATACAATAGTATACCCTTGCAGTAGTGAAAGTAAAAGCTGTACCAGAGATCTGCATCTATGGATAAGTCACATATAAAGCTGTGTTCACGAAAATAGTAGTGCACTGAAAAATATTGTGATAAATATAATATTTTGAAAACAATTCGAATATATTTATGCAATATATATATGTTAATTTTAATACTCGCTCAAATTGTTTGCAAAATATTATGCTTATCACCAAATTTTGCTGCCCAGCATTTCAGTTGCACTACTATTTTTATGAACAATAGTACGATCGATATTAAATAGAGTTTATGCGCTGAAAAACTGCTGCTCAGTTTTTTTTTGTCAAGCCCACCCGAACTCTCAATACTTTTACTGATATATAAACTTTCAGACATGAGCCCTTCAAGTGTTGCCTTCATTTGCCCTAGTCAAGTTCTTAAGCTCTCTTGACAACTACACAGATCCATGGACAACAGACAACTCTAATGACAACAATCTAGCAAAATCTTCTATATACTTCTGCAAGCGTATACAATCTTCGGCTTACCGACAGAATCTCTCTTATAGTTATGGACAACCAATTCAGTTTCAGTTTCAGTTTCATTTATAGTTTCAGTTTCATTCCCTGATCTTTAACAATTGGGGGGATAGAAGTTGCTCTTTTTTTTGTTGTTGGTTTAATTTGGTTTGCTTTAAAACTTATTACACCCAGATACGTTGAGGTCGTCGAGTGTCGTCGATGGTCTATGGCGCCCAGATTGAGCATGGCCGCTGGCGGCGCACTGGAGCTCACACAGATGCTGCGTCTCGTTTTGGCTGATCGTTGTAGGTATTGTTGTTGTAGTTGTTGTAGCTGTTGTTGTTGTTGTAGCTGTTGTTGCTGTTGCAGCTGCTGAGTGGCCTCGGCGCCCATCCAAAGTAGCTTTTGGTGTGGTGCGCAAATGTGAGACAAATGTGTGTTCAGTGTTCATATACATATATAAATATATATATATATGAGGTGAGTGACATGTATATATATATATATATAGTTAGTTATATATATATAGGTATATATATGGGCAAAACAATAAGAGTCGCATTAAACGAAAGTAGGGAAGAGTCAAAAGAAACACAGGACAAAAGCAGCTTGATAAGTACGTCTGTTAACTATATATACTAGATATATACATATATATTGCAATAATCGTATATAATATATATATATATGTATATATGCTTATATACAGAAGTCGTTCATTACCGATTTGGGTAGAAGATGCTGTTGGTGTTGTAGTTGTTGTAGTTGTTATTGTTGTTGTTATTGTTGTTGTTGTTGTTGTTATTGATGTTGTTGGTGTACGAGTATGGTTGATGAGAGAATGTAGCACAGTTATGGGCGCAGTTATGCAGAAATAGACAAGAGCATATATATGAACACGATCAAAATGATTAACAAATTTTGGAGAACACATCATATTTAAAGCCAATTTATAGCGATAACAGGACACGCACTGAATGTATGCAAGTTGTTATATGTAAGTGAGTTAAGTAGATCAATCGAGAGAGATCGATTGCGGATCTCTGTCTTACCTGCAGACTCGTATAGCTGTTGTATTTGCGCTTGGTGAAGGGCAGCACGCCCTGGTGCTCGTTCACGTGACGATGGCGCAACAGCAACGAGCGCATGACCGATGGCTTGTCATTGATATTGATAAGATCATCGACCACCATCTGCACAGCAAAAACTCAGTTAAGTAGAGCGAGAGATTGCGAGAGAGAGGGAGAGTGAAGTTTACCTGTTCGACCACACGATAGGCAACCGCTGGCAGATCCTTTTCGTTGAGGTCCAGCAGCACAACGCCCGTTTCCAGGCAGCGACGCAAATTGAGCAGCGAGTGGAATGAGAGAGAGGCAACATGCGGTTTGCCCCAGCGATCGGAGCCCTCCTCCACATCCTCCTCATATTTGATCCAGCGCGCAGTCTCCTTCCACTCGCGATCCTCACCCACGCCCGTGAGCTCATCCAGTTGCACAAAGATCTAAAACGCAAAAACTCTCATCAGAATATGTCCGCCATGTCAGCGACTGACCAATTCGTACCTCATGTGGACTGTGATCGACCTCGGGCTTCTTGTTTTGAAACGGTGAAATAGTTATTTGCGGCAATTCGCGCAGCTTGATGGATGAATGGTGAATCTTGTGGCGTCGCAGGGCGCGCGGATCATCCGAACGATGTGATCTCAGCTCATTGAGATCAGCTTCCTAAAGTGCAAAACAAAAGACAGACTTTAGCAACATATTCAAAACTGTTCAAGGGCTTTAAGCATAAGGACTTTCAGCTAGGGGCTGTCATCAACCTGTGTAGCCGGCGCTTGGGCATTTGTCTACATTGAGTTGGATGTGCATCCGAGCATGGGAGGCAGCAAGAAAAGCAATTGTAACGAAATGTATTTGACTGGTTTAGTTGTTTTTTTTTTTTTTGGTTAGGTTAACTAAAACCGTAGTCAAGGTTAATCAAGAGGTGAGATTTCTCATCTTTTTGTTTAGGTCAACTAGCTAGAGTTACGGCTGGCCTACCTCCAATGCCGTGTCCTCAGGCTGCACAGAGATCCTACGCGCACCTGCATCACCGTTCTCCTCGATTGTCTTTTTGGGTTCCACGCTGTCCTGATGTGAGAATTTACGTTGTCTATAATACTGATGGCGGCTGTGGAAAGGAAACATAATCAGAGATTAGATTCAACTCATAGATAGGCATATATATGTATATCTCAGACCTTTTTCTGCGTTTGCGTTCGTGCGATTGATCCGTGGGCTGTTCATCATAGCTCAGACTGGGCGGTGTGATGACAATTTTCTTTTTGACATCACCGAACTGCACGTGCTTCTCATCGGCCGAGTTGTCCGAATGATCGCCGTGTCCAGCGCGTTCCGAGACTAGTGGAAAGTCTTCGGGTATATCATCATAGTTTTGTGCATTAGTCAATTGTTCCGTTTGGCTTTCGTATTCCGAATCTTCCTCAATGTTTAAATCATTTGTGCGTACTGCAAAAGGATAAATTGATATTATAGGGTATACGCTAGTCGAGTCAACTCCCCATATACTCACTACTCTTTTTGCGCGAACCAATTGGCTGCTGACTGTTGTCCTGGAAAGTGTTTACATCGAACTTCTCTTTGCGTGCTTTTGAGCCGGCAAAGACCTTGTCCATTTCCGAGTCCAGCAGCACTTCGTCGGGATCTTCATTGCCGGACTGCAAAGAATAGTTCAAAATTGATGAATTGTTGAATTGATGCATTGAGGTATGTCGTTACTCAATTGGTCGTTTGTTTTCTCATCTTCTCTGGTCACGTTATGTGACTCAAGACAACAAAAAACTTTTCAATTAAAAATCTATAAAAAAAATTCAGTCATGTGACTGGCCATTATTGTTATTGTTATTGTTGTTGTTGTTGTTGTTGTCGCATGACGTTGTTGTCGTCATCTGCGTCTTGTCATGTGTAAATATAATTCTGTAAATATTGGCCCAACTCTGCCCCTTGCCGCAGACAAGACGAAGTCCGACAATTCATCATCAAACTTCATTGCAGCAAAATACTTCAATATATCTATATCTATAGCTGCATATGTATATGCCTATATAGATATATATATATATATATATATATATATCATGTATCATATATCATACAAGCGTAGAGTGGATCGTACCATTCTCATATCTCGCTCTCTTTGCAAGTATATTTAATGGCGTTTATGTTGATTGTTTTTAATCGAACTCAATTGATTTTCATAGTGACGAACGCATTGATTGTGCCATTTCAAATTGGCTGCCATATATCATATGTTGTTGTTGTTGTTGTTGTTGTTGCTGTTGCTTGATTAGTCAAATATTTGCGCTATCTTGTTATAAACGTATCAATCAGCTATGAAAATTGAATTCAAGTCTAGCTGAAATCAGTGCGAAGGCTAAAGACATCAAACAGTCTGCGTATGCGAACTCAGCATAATCGAGTTAAAGCATTGATATATAGATATTTAAATCAATTTCTATATCATATACTATGATGGGAAAAAGGAAGTATTGATGCCAGTTTACCCAAAATCTTGTAAATATTGCTTCATTTGACAGTTGCTCTACTTTAATATGTATTCAAAAAGTTCTTTAGGTTTGCAGTTCCATTATCATTCGCTCAAGTTACTTTCATGCAAATCGATTTTTAACTGAAATTCTTATGCAATATTTAAAATGTAGTAAAACTTATTAAATTTACTATTTCGTTAGTAGATATTCCTACGCTAAGATACTTGTATATATAATGAAGATCATTTACTGTCGAGTTACTGCCTAAGAAATTTCTATCTAGTTCGTTTCCATTTCTATTAAATTTGTGACAAATTTTGCATAAAATGTTTTATGATCCATTAACATTTAGTGTACCTGAAAGTAGACAATCTCTGCGATTTCAGAAAGGTCAAACTTTTGCAGAGCGAACATCATTTGAGCTAGTTACAGTTTATACAAAACTCAATAGTTGCATCTCTTCATATGGACTTTAATATAAGCTTTTAGCTATTTTTAATAAATTTATTATCAACATTTTGATGCAAAGTATTTAAAAACAATTCTATAAAAAGCTCATCTTGTGATTTACATATATTTGGCACATTATATTGTACAAACAGAAAGGGAGAACAGAGTGAGTTACTCTCTTACTCAGAAAGCCTAAAAACTGCTTATAATCAAATCTCATCGTTCATCTCTTGTAACATCAACATCCCAAATCTATTTAAACAAAATAAAAGAGAATCAACTCTGCAGTCCTTTAATTGACAAATCGACTTTTATTATAATGTCGCCCGAATGATTTAATTCCTTTTGTTAAGCTTGGCGCTTTATCCGTGCCCACATCACACAAGTTATGCTTGACATATGTAAATTCATTCATCAGAGGTGTAGATATAAAGCCAAGCTAAATTAGATTATGTGCGCCATTAGCTAACTGTGTGTCAGCGGCTTTAAAGCTAATGTTTTGCAGCTGCGCACCTGGCGCAGGACAGGCAGCCAGGTAGCTTTAATGGTGTTTGCCTTTGACATTGCCATAGAAGTAAAACAACATGAAATCCATCTTAGCGCTAAGCACACACGCATGAAATGAAAATGAGTATGAAATTAACTTTCTCCTTCTCTCTCTCTCTCTTTCTCTATCTCTGTCTGTCTGTCTGTCTGTATCTTTCTCTTAATGTGCACCTGCCACCGCCACGCCCCTCTTTGTATAGGCGTTCCACTCATGCGATATTTTATGCTAAATTTGCCTAATAACTTTATGATAACGCTCAAGGTATACCTGTCAATTGCGTCGCTGATAAGCCAGCAAAAGCGAAAACAATGGGCTAGCGGAAAACAAAAGAAAAATGGGGGAAATGGGAAATGGGAAAATGGGCAAACAAAACAACGAGCTTCAATTCAATTCAGTTAGCCTGCAAGTTTATAAATAGAAAATTTAATAACGTTGAGAGCATGCACGTGGGAATATCAAATGTGTGTCCTGTCTATCTAACTCTCTCTCTGTGTATGTGTGTGTGTGTGTGTGCGATTCTGTGTGTGTGTGTGTGTGTGATAAGTCAAAGCGTAACGCGCCCCGTTACGTTAATTAATCGATAACAGCGCGAGTAGGCAGAGGCGCGAGGTGTGTATGAAAATTATAATGATACAGATGACAATAATGATAAGAACAATAATAGTAATCATCATAATTATGCTCATAATGATGATGATGATGATGTTGATGTTGATGTTGCTGCCATTTGTGATTAGCAGCCAGACAGAGCGACACGAAAAGTGTTTTGTCATATAGCCATTAGCCAAGGCCATCATTATGAGTTAACCACCAGCTACAGACAGCCCACCACCCACCACCCACCGCCCAGCGCCAGCGCTGATAGCATTAGAGCGAGAGCGAGCGCACTTTAGCTAAGCGAACTGTGCAACAATGTCAGCGTCGCTTATCAAAATAATCGATGGCGCTTTCTGTTCTATTCTTTTTTTTTGTTGCTGTTGCCCACCTGCAACGCCCACACCAAAAACAGAGAAAAAACAACATAAAAAAGTAAAGCCCAACCAATCGCCCCTATACGCCCCACCCTGCCGCCTACCTGCCACGCCCACCTGGCTGTCTGAGCTGTCAATTTTCGTTTGGCGCTGTTTGCTTTGCGTTTTGCTAAATTAATATGAAAATGCCGACGTTGTTTCAGACGACAACGCAAGTTGTCTAAACAGAACAGCAACAACAGCAGCAGCAACAACAGCAGCAACAACAACAGCAACAAGAGCAATAAACACAATAAAAACCACAGCAACAATAAATTTGCAGCAGTCGCCAACAACGTCAAACACTTAGCCATCTATTTAAAAATAATTTTCTTTGGTGACTTTTTTTTTGTTGCTGATATATTTTCAGCTGAAAAATAAATCTAATCATATTTTGACAGTTCATCAACAATTTGTGCGAAGATCACAGACTGAATAATAAGGAAATATTTGTCTGCAGACCTTGACAAACAATATATATTTTAGCCTCGAAATAATATTATATAATTACTGAAATATTTGCTATATAATCTATGGCTAAATGTCGCATAGAAAAAGCATTTCAATTTATATTTAGCCGAGATATTTGAAGAGTTTCCTTCCCAAGCAGCTTATCAGTTGATAAAAGTCAGATTGTTGCTCGAATTCCATGTCAGTAAACTCTATTAAAAATAATTAATTATATAGTTTATTACCTTTCCCTTGACTTCTTTTCACCTAAATAAGCATAAATATTTCTATTTCTATTATTCAAAATTCTTTTCAATTGAAAAGTAAAGAAAACTCTTTGAAAAGTTCCACAAAATTAGGCTGCACTTGGACTACAGTTCAGCTGCGACGAACTAGTTCACTTGAGCAACTCAGTTAACGAGAACTAAGCGTCAGCAGAAGTTAGCAAACTTTGAAATTTTTGCCTAACTTACAACTTCAATTATCAATTGATTCATAAACTTTTGAACTGACATCAAACAAGTTTCGACGGAAAAAAAATGTTTCGAATCGAATTTGGTATTATTTGTGTTGCCACTTAGGTGTGCAGCAAGGCGTAAATGCTCACAGATACACAGATACAGATACCGCTGCAGAACCAGATTCAGATACATTCGAATCTACTCAAACCGAGGCACGAACCCACATTTAGCTGCTCGTCTGCTTAAAAAGTTAGTCATGTGTGTGTCTCTCTCTCTCTCTCCCTCTCTCTCTCTCTCTCTTTCTCTGTGTCATGTTGGTTGTTGAATGTTTCTGATGCGGTTTGACAACATTTAACTGTTAGGGTGTTGGAGCGGGGACAGCACGTGACTTATAAGTCATAAGCAAGTTATGCGGTCGTTGGGCTAAGCAACTTTTTGGCTGGCATGTTGCATGCTGTCAGCCAAATTGAATCAAATTGTGGCAAACAACTTGAACAGATTTGAGTGTTTGCAATTGTTGTTGTTGCTGGCGCTGCTGCCACAAGTTTGTATAAGCAGCTGGGCCCAATAAGTTTACCAAGGCAAGTTTTAGCCGTTCGTGCTTAACTTTTCATCACCTCTCCGCAATAAAAAACGCCTTCATCTCAAGTTTCGTGGCACTTTCTACGACATGTCCATGTCCAAGTCCATGTCAGCGGCACATTGCCATTCCCAGCCACTCAATGCTGCCACTGCCGCTGCCACTTTGCTGCCACCCGCTCGACACTCGCTGGCTCTTCACATGCCGCTCGCCTCTTGTCACACAAGCTGTGTGTGCTCACATTTTCCGCCTAAAATGGCCTGTTCTGTCGTAAAGGAGTCGAATGAAAGTTACAGCGAAAGTGCAGGATGCTGGGATACTCTATCGATTGTAGCAAAGCATGGGGAGTATTCGCTGAGCACTATTGCAATGTTATTTGAAAGGACTTGCAAATGAAGGAGATTGAGTAATTGGAGAGTAATTACAATTAATTATAATATAATTACTAGGTAATTAGAGATTAATTACAGAGTAATTTCAAAATAATTACAGAGTAATTTAAAAGGAATTGCAGAGAATTGCATAGGAATTACAAAGAAATTCACAGGAATTATAAAGTAGTTTCAAAGTAAAATTGAGGATTTATTGCAAAAGTATAACAGAGTGAGTACAGAGCATGTAGAAAGCTTTAACATAGTATTTGCAGTATATTTACAGTGTGTTTAGCGAATACTAACAGAGTATTTACAGTGCATTAACAGAGTACATTCAGTATTTACAATGTGTTTACATCTTCATTTCTAGACACTTACATAGTGACTGCATATGAATAAAACATTTTATTTAGCTTTGATTAGGATTAATAAAATTATTTTAATAGCTTTCTCCTCGGCGTAATTGGAAATAAATTACAGAGAAATTACATAGAACAAATACCCATAAAAAAGAAGGAATATGTTGAGGAGTAATTGACTGTCAACCGAAATGACAACAATCCAAATCAAAGAGCCATAGTCCTGCCACCCAAAAATTAATTATATGAATTATGTGTGGCACGCATTGTAATCAGACGAATTCATGTAGTCGTAAATTCAAGAGGCTCCCAGCCATATGCCCGCTTCAATAATTCTTATCTAGAGCATCGCAAACAGGAAGCACAGCAACAAATTTTCCAGGACATGAAACAAACTCGTTTAACTTTACATTTTGCTCTTGACTCGGAAAATCACAAAGCAAGAACAGAAAATATATTAAAAAATAAGAAGAACAAAACCGAAGAAAGATAAGTAAAGTAAATAAAGCAAAGAAAGAAATGTTGCGCATAATTTTCTTCGAATCTTGAGCTCCTTTTTGGGGGCCAAGCATTTCGTAGATATTTTGTTTGCACAAATTAACGATGCTTCGTTTCGTTCGTATCTGTCCGTCAGCCTAACGTTCTCTCTGTGTGTGTGTGTGTGTGTGTGTGGCGTGTGTTTGTGCGTGTGTGTTAATTTGATGAGAATTTTCGCAGCGGAAATGCTCGCTGAAGGACAGGAAGGGCATGCGACAGGCGTATAGTGTGCTTGGAGGTGGAGACAGCGAGTGAGTGAGTGACAAGGGGTAGGCGTAGCTGGGGCCGGACAGACACGTGCAAAGGTTAAAGTGTTCATTGTGCTCTTAAAGGCGCTAAAACATAACGTAATTGAGCTGACAATGCTATACAAAGACACACACACACAGACACATATATAGATAGCATTCTTGTTGCTCTCGTAATAGCCAGAAAAGTGTTGCATACTTCAAGGTCAACCTGTTCTCTGACTGCGTGCGTGTGTGTGATATGAGCGAATGATACTTAAATTGAAATTGGTTTTCACTTGGGTGGCTGCTGTGTGAATTATGCTGGCCATGCGAATGTATTCAAAGTACACTCACACACACACGCACACACACAGATTTACAGTTACGACCGCAAAAGTGTGCAAAGATGAGCCATAAAACATGCTGTGTCCATGGCCGCGCCCCGTCCGTTTTTTGCGCCCATTTTAAGTATTACATGACAATGTGTTGCGGCTGCCCGGAATAGTAGGCAACACTTCCGATCATATATATATATATCTATATATATGTGTGTATGGGTGTGTGTGTGTGTGTGTGTTAGGTAGAAGCTAGCCAATTTGCTGGTTCACTTGTTGTGCCAAAATTCTGGCTAAAATATCAAACAATCTGTATGTATGTGTGTGAGTGTGTGTGTGTGTGAGTTTGATATTGTGTGTGTATCTGTAGCTTTGCTTCATTTTTATAATATATATTTTTCAAGGCTGTACGCTCTTGAAAACTTTGCAGGTGTTTGGTGTTTAGTGTGAAGAGTGTGTTTTGAATAGTGATTAAACATTCAGCGTGTGTTTTTCTTTTTACCTTCAATTATTAATTCGTTGGCAAAGACAAAAGTTTTTCACAGCGCAATTTTCACCAGTTTTTTTGCTGCTGTCTTTGATGGAACTTTTCTTCGTTTCAAGTTGTTTTTTCTTTTTTGTAGCAGTTGCTGCTTGGCTGCCTGTTGCACTTTGACCCGCGGAGCTGCTTAACAGTTCACTGCAGCAGCAACTAGCAAAAGATAGAGGACAAATACATATACAGATACGCACGCAGGCACACGCAAGCACACGCACACTCACACACTCGCAGTCAGCCGCGTGGGGATACGGAACAACGCGCGCTCTCAAGCCTAAAAATGTTGTGGCGTCTGGGAAGGCTTCCCAGCAAATGTCGTGACAGCGGCTGCTGGTGCCATGGCCAGCACTGCGATTGCCACACACATGTTACCTGCGCCGGCGCACGAGTGAGGCGCGCGCGTATAACTGTAGCATAGTTAACAGCTGCTGGCTGCGCTGCCAACGTCGCTGCAGCGCACACAGCTGTTCTCACGGCCGCTGGCGCTGGCCGAAACGAGAGTTTTACAACCGTTGCTGACGTAAATCAAAATGCACTTTACGTTGCGCCCCAAAAAACAAAAAAACAAAAAACAACAACAACCAAACACAGCAAGAAAGCTTTGCTTGAAAGCTCTGCGAGCAGCGCAGCTACTGCAGCAGCCAAACGTCTCTGCATACATACATATACAATCTGAACAAGTGCCAAAAGCTCCCACAAGCGAAAGGTGGAAACGACTGCAAGGGAGAGAGAGAGAGAGAGAGCGCGCGCAAGCAAAGGAGAGTAAGTAGCGAAAACGAGCCTTGCACACGGTCAAGGTCAGCTGTTTAGTTGGCGTGTGTCGCTTGTGTGCTTGCGTGGGGTGGCTATTGGGCTGCTTGACAAAAGCTTTGCTAGGAAAGCTTCCGCTTTTACCCTAAAAATATTCAAATTATGAACTCTTCAATGCACAAGGACTTGGCCAGACTTGTGCAATCTTAAGGAAAAACAAACAATGTCTATATATAGAAAACATTTAATTAAACGAAAATATATATTTATAGATGCAAGGAAATCTGATAGAACGAACCCCCTATTTGCTTTGATATGCAAAATATAGAAATATTATTATAGATTTGAAGAAATTTGAACAGAAATACGCTTTGGTTTGAGTGTGCTTAAATCTGATATGCTTGAATACATTTTTACAAGCTGTAATTGGCTTGGACTGTTTGGCTTTAGGGTTCAACGAAGGTCGAATATTTGTTTACTATTTTAGTAATATTCTTTTATTATGAATTTATGATTTCTTATATTGTATATATCAATATAAATTTCTTAAAAGTTTTTTCTTTACCTTTTCCAATTATTTCTCAACCAATGTGCCATTGTTTAAAGCAGCCGTTGAGGCGGCTTGGCATGTGCGTGCTTAGAACTTTGAAGGCAATTACGAATGATAACAGGTAAGCTCAACGCACTCGTTCATATGACAGAGTGCGAGACACCAACGAACGAATGGATAATTGAAACGTTAAGGGCCCAAATCATTGCCTACTTACAGGTAGCAGCAGGCGGTAAGCGGTAAGCGAGGTGTGAGCACGAGGGCTAGGCGATAGTTGCCTTAGCAATTAAGTTAATGGCCAGCATAAACGTAGCTTTCAGTTCAGGTGTCAACGATTTCATTACGAGCACTTGCTGGTCAATGCCAATGCCAGCAACTGTTTGCTGCCTTTATTATTATTGCAGTTGCACTTGGCAGCCTTGACCACGAATATTGATTTCCTGTTGTTGACTGTGCTATTCAGAGAAAGTGTGTGAGTGTGTGTGAGTGCCTGTCCGCCCGCTCGTTTTGAATGTCTAACTAGTTTCCGGAGTAGTTCCCTCCCCCTGTTTGCTCTCTCACTGTCTCTGCCTCTCTTACTATGTTAACTGTTTGTAGACGCATTATTAAAAATGCGTTTTTGTTTTTGTTTGTGTTTTGTTTTGCCTACGCTTTGTGCTCAGTTTTCGTTTATGTTGCTGTTGTTGTTAATATCCATTTGGCTTTGGCCTTAAAGCCGCCCTCGTCGCTGTGCGCCACGCGGCGTATACGTAACGTGCTCAGCTTTTTGTCTGCTCTAGTTTAATAGACACATCCAAGTGAACGTCGAATGAATGAATGAATACGTGATTATGCGAACGCTTCCTCCCTCTCACTCACTCGCTCGCTCGCTCCAGCCCAGTCTAGGGCATTGGGGCACACGAGAGCGACAACTGTAAATCGAGATTCAAGATCCGAATCCGAATCGAAAAAAAAGCGAAACTGGTTTCCAAATTGTGTCACTGACTGGCCGGCGGGCATGCCAGGGCACAAATACAACTACAACAACAACAAGTGCGGAAATCTATAAAGCCAAAGCAACAACAATTGGCAGCAACAACAACAAAATCAATAACAATTACTTGACATTAGCCGCGCGTACAAGCAAAATAAAAACAGCAAAAAATACAACAACAAAAACCACAACGAATTAATAATAAAAAAAAAACATTTGATAAATATTTTGCACGCTCAAAATTCAACGCATTTTTGTAAACGATTTTTGCAATGAACTTTTTATTTTTGTGTGGAAAATTACTGAGCAAGTGTTGAGTCGAGATTACAGGCAATATAACTAACTGTATATATATATATAACTATCTTGAACTGAAGCATTAGGAAACATTTTCAAAGTCTGATGACAACATTTGACAAATCGATTTTAGTAAATTTGTATTTTTCATATTTTATTCATAGACTTTTTAACGAATTGCGAATTTTATGTGCACTCAACTCAGGCTAATTAACTAATTGAACGAGCGAAAGTTGACTGCATAAATATGCTAACTACAAATTGCTAATTGATCATTGCACAACTCTCAATGATCATCAGTTGTTTTATGATAGTTTTTAATTTAGAGTATTAAGAGAATTTAGAAAACTTAAAGGATTTCTGATAATCGCTTTTCGAAGCGAAAAGAGAGTATATTGGTTTTGTTATATGTTCATCTGCTGGCTATCTGTCTGTATGAATGATAATTAACGTCGTGATATTCGACATATAATTTCGTTAATTAAAATATTTTTATTTACTGCACCCTCTGAAGACGTGCTAAATTGACAATTACTATATCTTTTGCAACATCAACTTTATTGTATATTTATATATTCATTCAAGTTGAATTTTAAAATATTTACTTTAGCTTAGCACCCTTCAGCTCAGTTATATAACTACGCTCATTGGGATCACAGCAAAGTGGTAAAAATCATTTTGCAGCTAGAACCACAGAGTTTGACAAGTAAGTTGCTATATGTAGATGCTATAGAGTGTCGAAAAAGTCAATAGATATGTGTCTTTGAGGAGAGTGATAGATAGGAATTGAACAGTTTTAGAGCTGTTGAACTTCTGGTTATCATTTCTCTTGCAATAAATTCTCCTGTGATTTATTTCATGAACAAGTATTAGTCAGTCAGTTGCGCCTGACTGCAACGTTCTAACATGTTTTTAACCAGTTTCAAGTTGATGACTAAATTTTAAAATTAAATTGAATTTTTGGCATTAAAAATTGGCTTAAAAATTCTAATTTTAAAATTTATATATATACACATATATATATTTAAATATATCTATATTCAATATTCAGTCAAATTTTAATTCAAGAAATTCTCTTTTTCATTAAAATATGCCCCATTAAAAATTACTCTCATTCTGTACTTTTCTCGCTGATTACAAATTTAGGAAATTGAAATATTTATAAGCTCATTAGCTTAGCGTAGCATGAAAGATATTTAAGTAAATGAGATTTGTCTTAAACTCTTCTGCTTCCTTTTAAACAGGCTTATCCATTATTAGTTAATTAAATAAAATACCTTCAATTAATTGCTAGGGACTTACCTTTTTCTTGGTATTAAAGCCCAAAAAGGACAATTTGCGAACATTGTTCTCACGGCCGCTGGCCGAACTGAAGCTCATTTTGGCGTCGTTTTCCTTCAACGGTCTGTGCAGATAGAGCAACTCCTTAGGTTGGGGTCCAGTTGGTATCTATACTCGGTTTATTTGATGATTTGCAGATGCCTGTACCAGCGCACTTGCATTGAGCTGTGGTTGAATTGGCGCTTCCACTGCGGCAGCTCGGAGAAGAATCTCGGCATTCGGTGTGACGGGCTGGGCTGGGCTGGGCTGAGCTGCAAGTGTGAAGAGTAACAGAGGATGCACTTAGTACGCAATTACATTAAGAAACGAGCAAGTTGTGACTCTGACCAGAGCCACAGCTGCAATTCAATTGAACCAAACACAAACACAAACACACAAAGACAGAGGCAGAGACAGAGACAGAGTCAAACAATATCGAGCAATAAAGTTGCGTTCTGCGACTCAATTAAAGTCAAGCGCTGTAAGCACGCACAACTTTGGGGCCTGTGGCAATTGTATTGGGGGCATGAACTCGAAGAGTGGCGGAGTGGGATACTGAAGCACGCGACTTGACTGTCACTTGATCAATTTGCGAGGCTTTTCGTGTGGGCTGTGTTGGGTGCTGTCGGCTGCTCATTGATCGCCAGTTAAAGGCGTCATTAGGCGATTCCATTTTGAGCACAGATGTTTATTTGTTTTTAAATATATAAATATATTTATATATATATTACACACATATTTCTTTTATTAAGTTCAATAATTAGGCAGGTCTGGGCGAGTGCGCGTCTGAGTCACATTCAGGCAAATGAGCAACTGACGAGCAGCTGGCAAAACCAAATTTCACAAAATATATATATGTATACAGAAGATATATATACTATATATACATAGCTCAATAAATTGTTAGCTGCGTGTTGGCGGCTCCTTAAACAACAACAACTAGAACAGGCACCTTTTTTGCTTGGCGTCCACACACACAAATTGAATTAAGGCAACCGCACGGATGGCTCAAAATGTATCTATAGGATACACGAAGGCGAGATACGCGAGTCGCGCGTCGAGATACGCGAGGTGCGCTCGATGACAATCGAAAGCCGTGTGTACCTGTTGCGGTTGCGTTGGCGCTGATTTATGCGGCGCCCAGAACATTGACTAACGAAACGAAATGCTGAACGAGCCGAAACCCGAACGCTCACCGAGCATGGGTGTTAATAGGTGTGTGTGTGTCGGTGTGTGTGTGTGTGTCGGTATGTGTGTGTGTCGGTGTGTGCGGGTGTTAGCAGACAGTCCAACATGAGTCTCGTGCTTAGTTAGGGCCTAGGTCTAGAGCCTACCTAACAGTTATAGCTATTCCAAGCGATTTATTTTCCTTTTGGCCAAATTCACACAAATCGCTTTGCGGGTTATGCAACAGAAATGTGACCAAGCGATTGTTTGTCTAACTCTGATAAAATTGATGAGTGTGTGCGTGTGTGCTCGAGTGTGTGTGTGTCTGTGTGTTGTCTAAAGTTGGCCCTGGATTAAACTTGAGCTATTGGGCAGACTCATACACACAGGCGCAACTTGTGGTGTTTGCTAACCTTGACAGTGTTGGGCAAATGCATTACTTATTAACTTGATTTGACAGTAGTTATTAACTAAAGAGCACACGCTTGATAGATTGCGCAAATAGAGCAAAGCGCCAAAGCGTTTGGCTACTTAACCATGCGCTCGTGTGGAGACTACGTGTCTAAGTAAATCGAAATTTTAGTCTTGGTAAAAGTTTCTTGAAAAAGGGCTTAACAGGCATAGCAAAAGACTCTTTCGATTGCAGAGCTTATAGAACTTTGTTTATGTTACTCAATAGCTGCCTAAATAATGTCATTTCATATGTGTTTATTATAGTATATGAGTTGGTATTACTTTCTAATAAACTACTATACAATATATAATAATACAAAATTAGTATCTGGGGTAACTGTAGATATATAGTATATCATATAGTATTATAATCTAAAGTAGATCACTTCTTACACTCCAGATCCTCACAACAGATCTCTGTCTCTACTACAGCCTTTAGTTATATAATCACATCAGATTTCCTATACTGCAATCAACTTCGTTTCATCGTCAGCTCATTCCAGTTTTCTCCAAATATCTTATATAATATTGTAGATCTAGGCATATGCCAAATGCATGATATATATATTACCTTTATCAAATACACAACTCAATTAACATTATACTTTATTTCATTATTATGAATGTGTCGAAACTAATGGAAAGATCCCCTCGATAAACAAACATTGAAAGTGATCTTGAAAAGTAATTTCTAAAAATCGTTTATAGTCTTAACTATAAAGATCGTTCGGTTCATATCATGAGCTACTAAAATACTCGGCAATTCATCAATCTTAGTACGCAGACAGACAGTTTAAAGTGGTTTATTTATAAATTTGCTCAATTCGATCAAATTGATCGCGTGACTCCTGCGATTCATTGGTCTACAAATTTACACGTTTTATGGCGGGCAGAGCCACAAGTTATCAAACAACAAAAGAAAACGAAAAAGAAAAACAGAATTAGACAGGCGCTTCGGACTGGCCATAAAGCAAAGGTGTTATAATTTAAGCCCAAAGCAAATAAACAATCGCCGATCAGGAAACAGGAGTGCCGAGTGCCGAGCGCCGAGGGAAATAGCCCAAAATTAACGTGGTGATCAATTTTATGGGTTCATTAGCGAAACGTCGCAAACGATCGATCGTTCGTTCGCTCGCTCGTCGCTCAAGGGTCGGGCTTAACTTTGATTTAAATTATTGTTTGTATACGAATTGCGTGGGCTTTCAGCGTGCGCTCTCTTATCACAGCGGTACAGTGGACATCCATCAGCAGCGACTATCGCAGATCGCCTTATCGATGCACTTTGATATGCCCACAAATTATTTAAACAATTGACAGTAATGAATGGCATTTATAACTATCGTAAATTAACTGAATAATTGTCTTTTGTTTTGTGTTTATGTAGCCAAAATTGATTGGATTTGCAACAGCCAGCGGAGTAAATGGAAGGAATAGACTGACGGGCAGATATCCTGTAACTGGGACAGCAGATGGCATGTGTGGGAAGTGGAGATCTATATTTCATATACCATCTCCAATAAACTCTGAGTTATAATCTAGTTAATAAGAATGCCCAACATTAAGATATATATATTTGAGAGAGAGAGAGAGAGACAGAGAGAGTTCTTGCCTCCGGTTACTATCAAATTAGAGATCGACATCATTTTCTTCATTTCTTTTCGTTTATTTCTCCATTTCTTTCAGTAAGGGCGCTTCTTCATCTTTAGTCCTCGACTTAGCTACGCATAGACAGCTAGACAAACAACGCCATTTGACTCTCCTTTTAATGCTGATCAGAACTATGTACATCATTTTATTCCAATTAGAAGCACCTACGCCTGAATGTCACTCAAATCGAGCCTAACGCACGATACACCCATTTAAAACTATTTTCACATTCAGGGTATACTTGAAATGCTTAACCTTTTTGATAATATTGAATAGCAATATGATTATTGTAGCAATTATCGACTTATCAGTTGGCATGCCTTGACAGGCAGAGAGAGAGAGAGAGAGAGAGCGCGCGCTGCAAGTGGAATATCTCCAAACGTTGATATATCACGTGCACTTGGGCCTTATCGGCAGCAAGAACAGCAAAGAAGAAGAAGAGCAAAACAATAAACAAACTCCAGATTCAGCCGGTTCCTAAAACACAATTCAAAAAGAGCTGCCAATAGCAACTGAAATTGCAGTTGCAGTTGCAGTTGCAGTTGCACTCGCTGATCATGACCGACTGCGACTGATAGAAGAACCGGTTTGCATATTGCAACAGTTCAACAGCTGCAACTGCCACAGTCACAGCCATTGCCATTGCCACTGACATTGAACTTGAGTGTTAAGTTGAACAGAAAGGGGGTTGCACTGCCACTGGAGCGTGTTTCCTGTTTCGCGCACCTCCACCAAAATCGTAATGCAAATAAAAATGTCAGTTTAGAAAACTTGAATTATAATATACTCGAGCAATTGGGGCATTAAAGGCGACGCCATCAATTATACATATTGAAGTGTGGCCCATATATATTATTCTACATAAATAAAAATAATAAAATAATAGCAATAATAGTCAATAATTTGGGACAATGCTAAGTAGAGCACTAAATCTTCTTCGGTTCGAAATTTTGATTAGACGAAATTTGATTTGCAGCTTGGCAAGAAACAAATATAAATAAATAAAACAATAAAAACAATTTTCGTTGCTTTCCGCCAGACAGCGCTTCATATCAGATAGAATAACGCAAAAAAAAGGTGTATAAATGAAAAAGGTCGCTGCTGCGAGGGTTGCTCAATCAGTAGACAGGGCGTGATTAAGTGAAAAAGAAAGGCAAATGTTTCAAGATATTTGAAATGTATTTAAGAAATTGAGTTGAGTTTGAATAAATAATATAATAAGATAAAATTATATATGGATAGAAGAGAAGCAAACAGAAAAAAAATGAAAATCATATTTTAGTATCAAATACAAGATAATAGAAAAATTTGTATACTATATTTATCTAATAGTATAAAGTAAATGAAAAGAGATTGAAATAAAGAGAATCAAAAGAAAAAGAAGTAGAGAATAAGATAAAAGATACTACAATAGAATATAATAGTATAGAAAAGAAGAGAATAGATCTATACTATAGAATAGAATTTATATAGTATATAGTATATAATATATAGGGATATCTTATTGTGGATATCTTATTTTGATACTTAGTAAAAAGAAAAATCTATAGATGCTTATCAATTCCATGTTATATCATGAAAGTTAACCAGCTTAATTTGATAGTAACTTGATCACTTATTAATAAGTCAGATTGCAAGCCAATTTCTCGCACGACCCTCGCACTTCCACAATCCAACTTGAATATGTTATGCAATCGAATTCTATTTTATGGTTGTTGTTGTTGTTGTTGCTGCTGTTGACCTAGCCAGTCGCAGTTGAAAGTAGTTTCCATTTCCACTTGAATGGCAACCACTTGGCACTCCAGCAAACTTGTTGGACTTGACGAAGGATTTATGGACACACACACACAGACATACACACATACATACAGGCTATGTGGTTAAAGGTTCCGAGCACTTGAACTACGCTAACTGTACTCGATTCGATCAACTAAATAAATAAAACATAAAAATATATTTAAAGAACAAACTCTACGCTTCAACGATTCGCACACATATGAGTGCACGAAATGAAAACCCAATTGCGATTCGATAACCTAGTAACAACAACAGCAAACAACCAGCCACAACAACAACAACAACAACTGGAGAACAGAGCACTCTAATTGGAGACCGAGTTAATGACCAACTGATACAACTGTCAGACGATCGACTCGACGATCGATAGAGACGCGGCCTTCTTTCCGACTAACTGACTAACTGACTAACTGACTAACTGGCAAGAGTCAATTGTAGGCGTAATCAATACGCGGACGAAATATTGTGAGTGCTTCTTCTTACGCTTAGATAAGCAATTTTTTACGCTTCTGATCCGACCGAAGCCACTATAAAAAGTATGTATAAAAAAAACATATATCTAGAAATAAAATGATGACTCTACTTTTTGTGTTATGAATAACAATTTCAGGAAATACTCTTTGGGGTTCCGTTCCCTTGGGGTTTTACTAGAGAAAGAAAAGCAAAAGATGTCGATAGTACAATGAACCAAATGACTAATTGTGTTCGTGATAAAGTATTGTTGTTCTCCAGTTTTGATTACAAAACAATCAAAGACAGATCATATCAAATTATCGAAAAGGTAAATGTTGTATCGCTTGTTTGGTTTCGGTTTCTGCATAAAGCAATTGTTATTGCAGAAACGAACAGTAAAGATATACAATATATATGTATTTGTATTTGTATATAAATATATTTGATATGACTGGAAAGTTCTCGAGTGTGGGGTGTATTAATAATCAATTGTTTGCAATAGAAAGTATAAATAATTAATCCCGTTTTATACACACGAGTAGTGGGTATTAGGTTACGTGTGCTTAGCACAAATTTCTAGCCACCCCCAACAGCCGCCCTCTATAACCCCCCCTTGCATGAAGAGGCACTCTCATTTGTTGTAACATACTCGCACATACTTTAAATTGCAGCCGTTGCAAATTCCGTGAACCGTGCACAGGAACAATAAATACTAGTCTGAAAAAACAAAACATGAGCTCCCCACAACTTGTGTAAACAAAACTGCAAAGCCAACAGCAACAGCAACAGCAACAACAACGGGCATAACAACAATAACAACAATCAACTTTAGGCGTCATGATACATTTTGGTTAAATATCAGGAAAGAACAAAAAACACTATACACAAGTCAAGATAAACAAATTCTCGTTACCATTGTTGTAACGTGTGAGCAGCACAAAAGGGGCGAGCGAGACGGCAAGACAAAGAGAGTGAGAGTGAGAGAGAGAGAGAGAGAGTGTGTGTTTGTGTGTAAAGGGTGTGTGTGGGTTAAGGCAGCCAAATTATTGAGCCATTACTCACACACCGCGAGCAAGGGAGAGCAAGCGAGCTGGTGCATGCGGGATAGAGGGAGACAGCGCGCTAAGAAAGGGTGCGCTATGCTCAAATACATGCACACACACACACACACATATGCAAAGAATTTGCATGCAGCGGCAGACGCAAACAATAACAACACGAAGACGAAGAAGAAGAAGAAGAGTGCTGCACGTCGCGAAATTCACGTGCAGAGCTTAAAACGCTGCAAAACTTTAACGGTGTTGATAAGGTCGACGTCGGCGTCGGCATCGCTGCAGCTCAAAAGAGCTATTGTTGTTGCTATTATTACAGTATTTTGCATACAACAGCAGTCGAGCTTAGTATAGCACAACAGTTGGAGCGAGTGTGTGAGGAAGAGGGATGGCCGAAGCGTGAGCAGGAATAAAGAGAACAAGTAAGAGTGCTCTAGTCGAGACTGCTCGACTAAGAGATACCCTGAACCCTGTGAAGATGCGATATTCAAATCATTTTACGCTTCTTTTATATATATGTATGCACATATAACAACACATACACACACACGCACATGCACACGCAAGCACAAGCACTTTCTCTGCTACTGCGCAGTTTACGCAGCGACTGCGCGCGGGCAGCGCTTGAGCTGCAGTATGGGCTATATTTTGGAAACTTATTTGTTGAATAGGTTTGCTTCTAGATGTACTTTCGTAATCAAACTTTTACAGCGTAAGAATGACATTCATATGTATGTATTTGCCAAAGCACAAGTCTCTAGTATTTGAAATACGTTTTTTTCAAATTTGGGGGGAAGGGGGCGTGGTATCCAAAATCCAAAAATTGCAAAATGTGTGTATTCATTACACGGATACACACAGTAAATCTGAAATCTATAGCTATAACGGTATTCAAAAACGAAGAAAAGTTATCGATTTTTATCGATAATAAGGAAATGGGATGAGTTATCGAAAAAAAAAGATAAACTCGTACTGCGTAGGATATACACGAGTATACATTTCAAATTTCAGATCTCTAGCTTTTGTGGTTTGCGAGATCACTGCGTTCACACGGACGGACGGACGGACGGACGGACGGACGGACGGACGGACGGACGGACGGACGGACGGACGGACAGACGGACATGGCTATATCGACTCAGTTTGTCGAGCTGATCAAGAATATATATACTTTATGGGGTCTGCCATGTCTCCTTCTGCCTGTTACATACATTTTCACAAAAACATTATACCCTGATTTCCCATTTTCAATGGGTTCAGGGTATAAAAACGTTAACTATGTGTACTTTTTGCTTTGAACAGTAAAACAAAAAAAAATATGAAGAACAAAAAATCACAAAAAAACAAAAACGAAATGAAAAGAAATGTAAGAAATGAATGGTGAATGGGCCTAACTATGCAGAACCAGTTTCAAAAAGATAGAATCAAAGAGTCAGAGTAACAGAAACACCGAAAGAGAAAGACAGAGAAAGAGAGGGAGCGAAAGAAAGAGTAAATGAGTAACAGAGGCAGAAGCTCTGTGTGTGTGTGTGTTGAGTAATCACTTGCTGCATTTTCGAGCTCGACTCTTTTTTTTATGAGCGCTTGTCTAATGCCTAAAATATTTGGAGTTGATTAGTTTTTTATGTACATGTATAATTAGTTGATTATCAAGCATATGCATAAGAGAGCAGACGAATTCGAATTCGATTTGCCAGCAGATCGAGATCTAAAAGCTTTGCCTAAAACTGTATTTTAGTTATGTATAAAACTTTTAACTACAATGGGCAAATCGCTTGTCTGCGGTTGACACTTATTTTCGGAATTGTACTTGCAGAGAGAAAAAACAAAACAAAACAAAGCACAGAAGAAAAACAATAATCAGTTCATATCAGCGTCATAGCCACAAGTCGAAAACTTGAAAAACAAAATATTCGAAAATTTTAAAAATTGGCACAGAAATAGCAGCCAGAACAACAACAACAACAACAACAACAAGAGGAACACATTCACCCCATAGCCATAACCACAGACAGTCACAGAGACAGAGACGTCGTAAATGAATATTATAATAATTGACACGTACTTTAAGAGCTCTTTTACCCGCGACTTTCGATGATGGCTGTAGCCAAGCCAATTTCGTCTTTTATTTTTGTTTTCTTTTCTCTTTACCAGCTGCTCCTCAGTTGGGCTGTGTCTCAGAAATTTTCCACTGTGTGCGGCACAACTTCATTGAGCGATCATCTGTGCGAAGGGCCGTCGGGGAGGGCGAATGTCACAACAAACAAATCACTTTTCATACAAATCACTGCGACGACGGTGGCGGTGGCGGTGGCGGTGGCGGCAGCGTCACATGTATGCGAATATACAAAATACAGTTCGAAAGAAACGCGTCGATGAAACAAGAGTACGACGATCGGAGATGTTGGCAACGGCAGCGCCAACGGCAACGGGAACGGGAACGGGAACGCTCGAAACAAGACGACCACAGACACAGAAAATGGCAGAGCAGCAACAACAATAACACCAATAGTAACAACAACAACAATTCACAATGTTTATGACGTATATATGTATGTATGTAGCGTTGCGTATATCTTTTACAATTTCTTTTTATATATTTTTAATGTTTTTTCGTAATACTTTTTAGGACTTTGATAGCGACAACGCGCACGCGGCGTCTCGACAAACTTGAACTTGGCGAACGTTTAGCGGTTTTTGGACTCGATCGGCTCCGTCTTTCCGGTCGCACGTTTCTGAGCGTAATGATTTACTGTTCCTGCGGCAGCACGTTTTTAAACACAGAGAGCAATCGTCGAACAACAGCAGCAGCAGCAGCAGCAGCAATATCGACAACAGCAACAACAACAACAACGTGTTTTGGAACAGAGCGAGAGCGGCTATTGTCTATAAAACTCATAAGCGTCGACATAAGTGTACCCTGTATGTTGTTTAAGTGCGGAATTTCTATACATTTACACACATTTTCTTTTTAGTTTTTCCTTGTCCTTGAGTTTTCGTTTCGTCTCACATTTTTTATTTTCCAGCGAATTTCTATTTATAAGTTTGACTACCTGCCTCATTGGCTCGCACAGCAGCACTGACCGCACAGGGTATGCAGCAGGCATGCATCGATTGTTCTGGAGAGCACGTGAGTAAACGCAAGAGCGCATATGACTTGGAAGAGCCACCCTCGTTGCTGATCGACTTCGCGCTCAGCGCTCTCCCATGCACGTATGCTCTCTCGCTCGCTCTCTTTGCCTGTTCCTTCGCATGGGCTGTGGGCTGAGCTGCTCCAACCAGGCACAACGAGGATATGTTGTGATATGCCGCCTATGCGCGCTGTGGCCAGCCAGCTGATGGGTCAGCTGCAGGTGCAAATAGCCCTAATGTGCGTAATGCGCTTAACTAACAATAACAGCATTAGAATCACGTCTAATGCATTCCAAATGTTCCAGCCATTAAGGGCTGCGCCCTGCTCTCAATTGGAGGATTGTTTGTGCAGCAATTGACACAATGCAAATTGACTAATTTAGGCGCTCTAATTGATTGATTTTCCAGCCTGAACGGTAATACGCACATCAAGGTGTGAAGTTTGTGCGGTATTTCAACATTTTACCACCGTATACATGTTGAACTTTGTTGTTGTGCGTCTGCTAGTTGAGAGCGCTCGAATTCGAATTCCAAATGATTTTCAACAGTTAATTGCCTCAAATAATGTTCCAGTCACTTGCTGGGGAGTAGTATCAGCAGTGCTGATAAACCCACATCAAGTTGAAAACAAAAATATATTTCCAAAAAATAGAACAACAACAAGAACAAAACAAGAGCTCTTTTCTCAAGTATACATTTTCCGATTAGCTGCGATTCATGACGTCAAAACAGAAATGCAAATTCGATGGCCTATTTATGCTAGCAATTGATAACGGCTCGATAATTGTTTGATAAATTCGCATTCAAATGGGCTGCGAAATATTTTCTGATAAATTACCATTTTTTTTTTTTTTTTTTTTTTTTTTTGGTATCATTTCGATTTGATTTGACATCTATTTTGATCGAGTGTTAATTTGTGTGTGATAATTGCGCTTTGAGGAAACTTTCGTCTCACACCTGACTAACTCAGTAATCAAATACATGTGTTCACATTAAAAGATTCCACGCATTCTCTTCTTTTTTGTATCAATTCAAATTCTTTTAATTGATAAGAGGGTAAAGGCGGCCCTCAAATTAGTCAAAGCCAAAGTTTTGGCAGGCGCAATTAGGCATACGCACAAGGGTTAATTAGCCTGCCTGCCAGCCAGCCTGCCAACCAGCCAGCCCTAAAAGTAGGCTACAATTTTCGCAGCTTCAGCGTGCTGCCAAGTATGCTACGAAAAAAGAATTCAAGTCTTTTTTGTTGTTTTCTTGCTGAATTCCTCAATGACACATGCAATTATGATAAGAGCGCAAATCCAAAGGCCAAACACGCTCAGAGTTTGAGTGGGATTCTGGCATTTGAGTGAAAAGCTGTGGTGAAAAGCTTCGCTTGAGTGAGCTCTTTGTCGTGTCCCAAAGTTCTTCGGCTGCGCTGGCGATGGCGTTGGCGATGGCGCTGGCGATGGCGTCGGCAACAGCGATAGCGACTCCTGTTGCTGTCGGCCATTGGCTGTTTGTCCTGTTTGCCGCTGTGTTCGCGGTCGCACACGCCAAAGGACTACAACTTCATTTTATCATTTGATTTAGCTGCTCAGCCTGTACAATGCGCACTTCCGTCGCCCATTGCCCAAACGGCATTTTTCTTACCTTTGTAACGTTTCAGGTTGCCGTCCATAGGGTTGAGGGGTTAAGGGTTTGCGGGTTTGCCATTTGGTTCATCTAACTATGTGCAACTATCTTTTTTCAATTTTCCCGCATGGCTGATGCTGTGCTGGCAATGAAGATGGGCATGGGGATGGGGATGGGGATCGGTGGCGAGGAGCTGGCACTGTCTGTTGGCGCTGGAGGGTTGCTTACCCAGCGAGCCCATATAAAACGGAAATGGAAGTTTTGTAAATGTTTTCCTTTGTGTTTCTTTTTACTTCTCTGTGTACACACGTCTCTATTTGTATCTCAGTGTGGCAGTGTGGGAGTAGGTGTGTGTGGGTGTGGGTGTGTGTGCAGAGCAATAACAGCAAACACCAACACTTACGCAATACGACGCCTTTGAAAGATGAGCGCACTGCCAAATGGGTGGCAACGGCCACCAACTACCAGCTACCAGCTACCAGCCAACAGCCCACCAGCCACCAACCAGTTCGTGGCACATGCCAAAGACCTGCACTTTAGTTTTCGGGTTGCAAGTGTTGCTTTTTATGGCACTTGACGCCCAGCCAAACCCAAACCTAAGCCCAAACCCTAAACTCAGGCATTTGGCGGCCAACTGGCCAACCTTTTAGTCTCAGTCCCGAAGCATTTGGGGGTTTGAGCTTTTGCACCTGCTCTGCTTCAACGTGTTGAATTTCATTTGGTTTGCCAAGTCTTGATAAGAAACTTCCATTTTAATAGCTGCAACAGTTATGCATATTGATGTGCGCGACAATGTCTATATAGGTGTGTGTGTGTGTAAGTTTTTATAGACAAACTGAAGCGTGGTAAAAAAAGGATTCAGTTAAATGCTAAGCTAAGCTAAAGGATTATCAGCTTATCAAAGCTTTCACGTTGGAATCCCACATTGCAGCTCAACATGGATATTCTTCATCTTCATTATCAGGTGTTTATCAGCTGAGCACTTTTGCTTTAGGCATCACAAACTCTGTTTAATTAAAGCTGATCAGCTGATCAAAGCTTTCGAGTAGCTCAGATCAGTTCAAATCCATTCAATTACTTTCAACTCAACACACTTTTGTAGCACAGTGTGCATAGCGTGATAATTGCCATTATCAGCTTAGCGAATAGAAAAGCTTACGCGCTCAAGCTCTTAGCAAAGCTCAAGCGAACACCTGCTGTTGAAAGCTTGCACGCGCAGCTTTTTCACTTGGCTTTAACGATCGATTCTAAGGTGCTCGCCATATGCGTAGCGCCCAGTCAGTTGCTCTTGACGCGTTTGGCTAATAATAATAACAAATATGACGCCAGTGCGAGTCAGTTGACTGGAAAATAAATAAAAGAGAACAATAAACTGGTAAAAGTTATGAAATACCAGATAAAACAACAGCTAGCAAATAATGCCCGCGGCTCGTATCAAGGCCAGTCGCAGAAAAAAATCTGAATAAATAAAAAAGTGCAGTCCATTAAAAAGAAAGAAAATATCTGAGAAAACTTCAAGAAACAAAGTGCACTTGAAAGAAAATAAAGTATAAGAAAAAACAAGAGAGAGAGCTCGACGGACTCTCGTGAATCGCAATTTAATTACGCGCAACAAAACAAAACTAAGAACCCAAAGTCCCTGATAAGATAAGACCAAACAGCATTGAGCAGCCAGCCAAAGGTGGGTTCGCTTCACGAATATAATTTGCATGCTACAGACAATTCCCAGCACCAGAGGATGACACAGATAGACACAGATAGTTTTATAAGAGATCTAGAGCATGGGCATACACAAATGGTATAGAGTATCACTATGTAAATGAGACTAATTGTGATTGACTTACCGGTTGACCTACTGACTTAATGATTGAGTGAGAGACGGACCACTGATAGACTAATGAACTGTTTGACAAAGTGTCTGTTTAACTAAGAGAGAGAGAGAGAGAGAGAGAGAGAGAGAGAGTGAGAGAGAGAGAGAGAGATTGATGGAGTACTTAAGCGGTGAGTGATAGGTTAACTGACTGATTGATATAGTGACTGATTGAGGAGTGATTAATACGCTGACCGAACGCCTGATTGACTAACTAGACTTTTGATTGACAAATGACAGACTGAGAGACAGAAAACTGATAAGCTAAGTAAGTGACTGACTGCTATAGGCAGTATGTCTGATTGCTAGACTGATTGATTGATTGTGACTGATTAGCATTAAGATTGACTGAATTACTGAATAACTGAGTGACTGATGTGCCAAGTAATACACTAATTGAAGAGTTGATTAACCGACTAATTGAGTTACCTAACCATTTGGTTATCAGATTGATTGACATAGTTATTGACTGACTAACTAGATAACCTACTGTTTCACTGATAGACATTTTGATTGACTGACTGACTGGTGGATTAAATAAATGATTGATTGGCTGATTGAAAAGATTGAGAAAAACTGACAAACAATATTGATGAACTAAGTAACTAAAAAAAAACTATTCGATTCTGTGACTGACGATTGACCGATTGATGACTGACTGACAGAATGATTGAAGGAATTGCTGATCAATCAAATGAGTGAAAAGGTGTGAAATGACTGATTCAGTGACTGATTGACTGACTGATTGACCCACTGATGGCTATCTTACCTGATAAGCCAAGGACGTGACTGATTTTTTTTATGTTAAGTGTCAAATCTTATGAGAGTAAAATTTCGATAACAAATCTATTTCAAAGCTTATCAAATACGTGCTCTAACGATTATGTATGATGTAGAATTGAGAATTCGAGAGGTGCGGCTCAAGGTAATGCGAAGACAGACACCAAAATTTTCACACAGACGCCAAATCACGTCTGAACAAGACTTGGCGCGAGCAAAGCCGGGTAATACCCGCTTGTAAGACTATATAATAATTTTATTTATGGCTAGTCTCGATTTCAATCTGATTGTTGTTGTTGCTGCTGCTGGTGCTGCTGCTGCTATTGCTGTTGTCGTCATTGTTGCATTCGGAGCTCAATTCGCGCTTCAGTTGACGCGTGCACAAATACATTTCCCGCACAGTTATGCATATTAAATAACTGGGCGGTCTCTTAATGCCAGCTATATTGTGCTCGTAATACCCAAACAATAACGGCATTTGCATGCCAAGGCGCTGGCAAACGTGGCTCAATCATGTTTGAGGCCATTCACATGGGCTTCTAATCGCACACACAATAAGAATGCGAGCAGAGGCGAGCGACTGCCTGGCGGGCATATAAATTGGGCAAATCATCAAAATGTTAAGCATACGACGCGTGTGACAAGCGGCCAGAACAGGAAATTAGCAAAAGCAATCGCTGGCATATGAATATCAATGCGGAGCTATCTAAACGCTTAAGGCGAAATAGAAATTTCTGCAAAGAGCAAAGCTGAAGTTTTATACTCAAATCAGGTTCAAGTGCTGCGGCTTAAAGTAGAAAAGCATTCAACAACTTTAATTTAATGTAAAGTAAATGTTTTTATTTTTGATTCATATTTGCATAGACTAAACGATTTTAGAACTAATAAATCAGTTTATTGCAATTCAAACACCAAAAAGTCAATATTCATTATAGACGCTTGTGAAGCTTAAATGGAGTATATTGGTTTGGCTGTGAGTCCATCTATCTATGCTGTCTGTCCTGTCTATCCTGTCTGTCCTGTCTCTCCTGTCTGTCCTGTCTCTCCTGTCTATCCTATCTGTTCATCTGTTTGTATGAACTGAAGCCCTCTATTGAAACTAGAGATTTGAAGAGTATAATGTATTCGAATATATCCTTGCCAGATAAAGCGTAAAGATTTGTTGTCAAGAAAAAACTGCATCTTTCTAAGTTGCTCAGTGAGCATTTGCCAAGTGACTTATCGCTGAACTATAGATTGATCAAAAATGTAATAATTATCACTCAACATCTAACAACCCTCGACCCTACTATATCTTTAACAGTCTTAGTGCAAAAATCAAGAAGCATTTCAGATAGATAACTGCCAACTTCTTCTGCAAAAAACCTTTGAGTTCACCTGTTTGATCTATATTAAGTCTTTGCTCCACATAATATCAGCTCTAACTGGTTTTGAGCAAGTATTCTGCAGTCGGTTGCAGCCGCCTGCAACATTCCAGCACATTTTCCAATTTATTAGCGAAAAATCTAGTTCAATTTGAGTTGCTCTTGATAATGATTTATGCAATTTATAAATCAATCAAAATATTTATGATGTGAATTGTTGTTTTCCGGCTCTAATCAAAACGCTATGGAAATGAAATTGACTGCCAATAATATATGCATATTTGAAGTCTCTCTTAAAAAAGCCAAAAACGCACTTGAAGAAATAAGAAAATTAAAATTCAAAACAGGCTTAAGAAGCTCAGCAAAAATATGATAAATATTTTAGCAAAAGTTTCAAGTTTGAGGGCAGCTAAAGAGGTGTTGGGGCAAGAGCTATGACAAGGCCGGCAATTGCGTAATTATTATATATATATATATGTGTGTACACTATATATTTATATTTATATATAAATATATATTTTGTACTTATATGACTCGCTTAGCTGAATGTTGTTTACATAAAAGAATTTTCAAAGCACGCAAATTGGCAAACAAGCGTCTCCAGTTAAGTTGCTGGAAAACATAGCAATTGTGCTTGACGAACTGCTAGATACTCTGTACGTTAATTAATGAGGAAGTGTTATTAGTTGTAGACAGAATAAGGTTAACTGTTGAGGAGATCAGCAGCAATTCTATAAGCAAAGTGGTTTCAAAAGCCTTGGTAGCTTCATGAGCGCAATGGATGGATAAGGAGCGATAATTGTTTCCATATATGAATCAGATAATCCAGCTCTATCTTATTGCCTTCATTGGTTCAGTCAAAAATTAAATTTGCCACCCATATACCCCATTTCGCCGCTTTAAAAACTAGAGTATTACAGCATGAAGCTCCACACCAACAGCAACAATAACAACAATTTGCAATTATGCGGCTTGATGAGGAGCTTGTCAATTGCGTGTAGTTTGCACGCTCTGCTGGCGAGTCGTAAACAAAAAGCCCTGAAACATTACCAAAGACTTTACCACAACAACAACGACAAGAGCAACAAAGGCCAAGTAATAATTAAGTAAACGCAACTGAAATATAATAATGAAAAGGTCTCTCTGCCTTGAGCTTACGCACACACTAGAGATGCTGTTGAGCTACTTGCAACAGTTGCCACATTCACATGCAACCATAACTAACTTGGCCACTGGACTACTCACTTATGCACAGCATGTAAATGAAATGAAGTCTTCTTGCTAATTTGAACCAATGCCGGAAGTTCAGCTGACAGTTGACAGTCAGCTTGGCCACTGTCCGCTCTGCCAACTCTCTCAACTAACGACTGTGCTTTTTGCAAACGATTATCATTAAGTGCAGTCGACTAAATAAAATTGATTACAATTTCATGTTGAATTCTCAACTGAATATATATATACAAATGTATATATATGTATGTGTTTATATAACATATGTGTTGCATACATTCATTACAGTGTGTAAACATATAAGAGTCTATCACGTTTTACCTTCAATTTTTAAATAAAAGAAAGAATGAAAGCAAATTGTATTTCCAACCAGTGCCGCTCTATGCGATTCTCATTAATTGAAGCAGAGCTCTGAGATTTCCTGGCTTGATTAAGTGTGTTTTACTAAGTGTTGTTTCAACAAGTTGTACGGCCATTCTCATAAAGTGTATTGTGTGTATACATGTGTGTACGTATGTGTATGTAAAATATGCATGTATATATAAATATGAGTGTATGTATGCATATGAATATATTCATATTCGTATGCATATGTTTTTTTGTTCCACTTGCAAATTAAGCTTACTCGCAGCTTGTAATTAAGTAAAACGTATTATTATTATTTTTCACTGACTAAATGTTTTTTTTCTGAATTCACAACTTTAGACCCAAAACTTGAATGCGTTAAAGCTTCATTATGAGTTTTTTTATTTTATTTTAAATTTTATATAAAACAACTTTTTAATGATTTATTTTTTACCTACTCGCTGTCTTTTTCTATGACTGTTTCTCGCTCTATGGCGATCTCTCTATCTCTTCCTTTATCTTTGTCTATCTCTCTGTATGGATCCCTCTTTATGCATATCTTCCTATCTCTCTCACTCTCTCACTTTCTCTCTCCCTTAATATCTGCCTCATAATCGTTTTCTCAGTCTATCACTTCCTCTCTATGTGACCCGCTTCCTTTCTCTGTTTATCTTTCTCTATCTCTCTGTCTATCTCTCTGTCTCTGTCTGTCCATTTCTTTCTCCGTAGTTATTTCTCTCTCTCTCTCTCTCTCTTTCTCTCTCTCTCTCTCTCTCTCTCTCTCTCTATCTCTCTCTCTCTATCTCTCTCTCTATCTCTCTCTCTCCCTCTCTCTCTATCTCTCTCTCTCTCTCTCTCTCTCTCTCCCTCTCTCTCTCACTCTCTCTGCTTGTATATCTCTTTATATCTTTCTAGCTAATTTTTTATATATCTCTATTTATCTCTTCCCACCTCTGTCTGTCTCTCTCCCTATGTCTCCCGCTCTACCTCGTTTTCCTTTTCTACCTCTAACTCTTTTTCACATATTTCAGTGATTTGTATATGTGTATACATCTGTTTCTCTCTTGCTAAACAGATGGTCATAAAAAAAATAAATTACATTTGCATTTGAACTTTTGTCTAAGCCCTAATATATATACATACATATACATATACATATGTATATATATATAGGTATATATCAATATATTCAGACAATTTAGTATTATAAAATGTAGTTTCTTGAAGCTTATTCCTTTTGCATACAATTTTTCAGACTCTGTACAAATTGATGTGTGCTGCACATATCATTAGAATGATTCATTGAACTATCAATAGCATTCGATTCGCTTGACTGTGCTCATTCATATTCCCCAGCCAATACACAATCCTTCACTGCCCTCTCTCTCTCTCTCTCTACCTATCTCTCTGTGTGTGTCTCTTTCTTACCCTTTTTCATCAGTCAGCATGCATTTCATAGCATTTGGATGCAGTTTTGGCCACATGGCCACAGAGCCGTTCCATTCTCTGCTGCTGTTGCTGTTGCAGCAGCTGCATTGCTCAAACGCCTCGTACGCCGCACTGGCAGATTCCTTGCTGCTTTTGCCACTGGCATTGCCTTGGGCTTGGGCTGCATCCGCTTTTTTGCTATTAACGTGCTCATTTTCACATTTCGAAACGTAGATACGTTTCCCTTGCCAATACAGTGTCCGAGCAGAGCGAAATACAACAAGGAAAAATGAGCAAGAAATAGTTGAAAAATATTAAAATTTATGATGACAAACCCGTCGACAAAACTTTTCAACGCCAGCTGCAAAGATTTGCTGGCCTGGCCAAAAAAAAGTAAAAAGAGAAGAAAATGCAAGTAAAAATATACATTTTTTATGCGATGAGTTTATCGCCGAGCTCCGTGCATGTACACACATGCCCACGCCCATGCCCACGCCCACGCCCACTCTCATACGAGCCACGGCTTTTGTATGGCTGGTGTCTATGGATGCCGATGCAGGAGGAGGAACAGGGAGCGAGGCTGATATGAGAGCGGCTCGTTCGGCAGCTTTCAATATTCGCACAGCTTTGAGCTTACTTTTTCCATTTCCCAGTGTCATTTTTGAAAAATTGATTTATGGCCAATAGTGCGCGGGCGTTGCTTTGTTCAGAGGGGGGGCTGAGAGGTGGGGGGCGGCGGCACGACACTCCCAAAGCGGCACAAAAACCTATCAAGTGTCCGACTTTGTTGTTGTTTATGCTGTGTGTCGAGCAAAATATTTTCATTGAGGCTTTTCGACCAATTCCACCATTTATACTGAAACTTTCTCAATAACGGAAATGGATCTATTTTTAACTAGACAAAACTTAAAGTTACTTAAAGTGCAGCATTTCCAGAACTGCGCCAGAACTGCCCCAAAAATGAGCCGTCAATTAAAACGCATCAAGCGCAAACAGACAGCAAACATTGAGCGCCGCACAATAAGCTGATGGACCTTTAGATATCCTTTAAGTGTAAATATTTGATTTGCTGTCGCAACTTTAAAATTTCAACAGTCTGAAAGAGGTTTGTTTGCTTTTCATTTCGACAGTTCTGACAATGGAGCAGTATTTGCTGAATAATTTAGTGCAGCTAATCGAGGTCTTCTTTCACTTCAGCATTCCACTTGCTGAATACATAAGTTAGTTGAGTTAGTTTAGTCGACTTACCTCCTTAGCCACTTTAAGTGTGCTTTGCTTGATTTCACATATGCTCGTCCCACCTGATCCCTTTTTGCTGCTCTGCTATCTGCTTTCACTGTATTTGTTGAGCAGTTAAGCTGCTTTGACTAACTGCTCTTTAGGTAGGACTCTGACAAGCGTTCTACATGGTCACCTAAGTTACTATTCTGTATTGATAAATATGATTTTAAACTTCACTTTTACTTAGTCGAAGAGTTAATCATGGAAAACATGGAAAAAGTAGATTGATTTTGTGCAATTTCCGTGATGCTATACGTCCGTCCGTCTGTCCGCCTCCCCGTATTAACTCAAACCATTTCGCTACTATTGAAGCTGGAAACTTGAAAATTTGGAACATATACTCGTACGTACGTAGCTTCGTCTGACAAAATGTTAAGATTTTCTTGATACGCTCACTATTTTGACTACCTGAGAAGAGCTGCAGCTCTACAATGGGACAGTTAGCTTACTTTAAAATCCTTTCTGACTCAATTACCAAAACATGATTTAACTGCTTCTGGACCGTGAATGAGTACTTTTGAGGTCATGTTTTGAATTTGCATTTGAATGCATCTCCATTGTCACTTAAACTTATTTGTAGAATTTATTCACTCCTCTTATTGAGATATTCCAAATCACTTCCTCACTCCACTTACTTCCACATTCCCATCATTCCATCCACCTCCATGTTCAGTTCAATTATTTCTCTATGCCCAGTTGCAGTCAGCACACGCATGTCCATGCGCTTTATATAACCTTTGTGGAGCAGCTACTGGGTATTATGGCACTGGCAACTGCCACAATATGTGCGGCATGGCTACAGCAACAATTACAACTACAACAACAACAACAACAACAACTTCTGCAACAACAACAAGCAGCAAGTAGTTACAACAAACGTTTACAGAAGCAATTGCTCATTTTTGCACATTTTCCGCGCCATGAAAATGCGCTGTTCCCCATGCCTCCACCAGCCCCGTGAATAAATGAGAATTCGTTCGAGTCGTCGTCGTCGCCGCGCCTGCTGCCCAGTCCCGTGACCACGCCCCCCTCCTCTTCCCCCCGCCACCGACGCTTGTTGTGGCAGGCAGCCAGACATTTATGGTTGGTTTTCAGTGTAGTGCAATAATTAAGCGTTGACTTGTTCAATTACCAAAATGCAATTGCTTTTAACCACGCAACGCCGGACAGACAGCCAGGCAGACAGGCGGACAGACGGACGGACAGAGACTGAGTGAAGTCGCCACTTGGTCTAGCCGCGAGCTGTGGCACCTTCGAGCGCCGTGTCAGCCGCAATGAGTGTTTACCGTAGTTGTGCGCTGTCAATTTGCATGAGAAATGCACGAAAGTTGGCATTCGTCTTTGGGCAAAGTTTTATTTTGATGTCAGTGGCATTAAAAGCGTCAGCATTGCTAGCCAAAAACTTCAGTCCTTTTGGCTTTATTGGTGGCAATGGCATTTTGTTGCAGCTGCCACGTGGCGGCAGGCATTTGAGTCGCATTCATTTTGGGCCGCAATTGAAATGCATGAGCCAACGTGTCATGACAGCGGCGGCAGTGGCAGTGGAGGCAGTGGCAGTGGCGGTGGCGACGTCTGCCAGGCAAACAGGCAGCCAAAGTTGTAAGCGTGCAGCTGTTGCATGCCACATCGATTTGGTGCAAGCATCAGAATAGTAACGGTAATGGTAATGGGCATTGTTATGCTTATGCATGAGCTACGTGCCACACACAGAGAGAGAGAGACAGTCAGCCAGGCAGGCAGTTATATCTGTGGCATCCACGTCGATTAAGCCGAAGCTCTTGTTGCACGGTTTGCAAGCTGGGTAGTTGTTGGTGGCACGCTTACGCTTATTTATGCGCATAATTACTCGATGCTCAATTTACATATGCGACCCAATCGCAGCTCAAGGATTTGCTCGCATACAAAGTGCCGCATTAAAGCCGCATGCTTCAATTGCAACTGCAACGGCGAGTGCAAGTGCAACAACTGGCTGCAAAGTGGCACAGACAAAGCCAAAAACATAGAATTGCCTCATTATGTTGAATAGTACGCAGCAAATAAAAACTTGGCACTTAATACAAAGGGGCCACGTGCCCTCCGTAGAGGGGGCAAGGACAACCAGGACAGCCAGGACAGCCAGGATAGCCAGAGGGGCGTGCCAGTGAAATTTATGCAGCACAAAGCCGCGTGGCAAATGTGAGTAAGCCAAACGACATAAGCAGGCATAAACAGTGCAACAGCAGCAGAAATAAAGCTCGACCCCAGCCACTGCAACCACCTCAAACACCTCTGCCCCACCGACAACGGCAACCGCTGTGGGTGTAAATCTTGTTATGCAGCAAATGCGCCATAAAGCTAGCTGCTAGCAACTAGCAGCCAGGATCAGGATGCGTACTCCCCAAGGCTTCTGCTTACATTTCCCTCACACACACTCTGAGTGTGTGTGTTTGTGTGTGTGTGTTGTTTTTGTTGTGGTGCGCTTTTGGGAGCTGCGGCAGCTATGCTTCTGTCCGTGTGCATGCGCCACTCTAATAAAATTTAATAAAAAACGTGTTGCCTCGCATAATGCATCGACAAAGCGAGCAGCCGCGGGGCTAGCCAGCGGAGCAGCCAACGGTGTGGGTAAATGTGGGTAGTTGTGTGGGGCTGTTCGGGGTTTACATGCGCTTACATTTCGCAAAAAATTGTTGGTAAAAAATTAAGTAAAGCTTCAAATTGATTACAACATTAAATAGCTGTACTTGAGATTGCCAATAAACTGAAGAAGTGTAAAATTTATAGCACTGTTAGAAAAGTGCTGGAAAACGAAAGCTTTAAACTGAAAGCTGCTTTAAGCTTCAGTAAATTGCAATGTTAAATAAATGTAGAGTTATTTAAATAAAATATATATAATATTAACTTTACTAATTATAACTCAATAAATGTATTTTTTTTATTAAAGTTAATATCATATATATTTTATTCAAATATTTTAGCATTTATTAATTATTTATGTGAGCTTTCAAAAAACTTTCACTACAGCGTGCCTTAAGATTAAGCTTTACTTGTAAAAGTAATTGTAAGCTCTGATATAGAACTTTAAAAAAAGATTAGGAGAGTTGTGGATAGAGTTTCATAGTACAGATTTTGTCATGCAAACCATAAAGAGCTTTGACAGCGAGCATAAAGCCAACGCTCAAAGCTTTAAGCAATGTAAGACACTTGACTTATAGAAAAACTGATTCAACACAAAGAATCTAAGCTTATTTTTAGATATTTTAAAAATATGTAAGCGAAAGTTTGAAGTTTTAAAGCTTAAACTGAAAGCTTTAAGTTTTGAGCAAACTAAAATAATACAAACTTTCTATAGAAATAATAATGCAAAATTGCTTTAACCAATACAAAAATCAGATTAGCATACATATTTTGTTTAGACCTAACTTGACAGCGAATTTCTCGCAGTGTATTGTCAGCACCTAGTGGCTAACCGCACGGCATCTCGACACGTTCCCAGCATATCAATATGCCACGTCGGCTGCCAAGGCAGCTAATATGATAACCCACTCACTCATGCGTTTACGACTAATTTTGACAGGCGTTGCAAGTGCCACAGCAGCCAGCGAACTGCAGCAACTGGAGCCGCCACAAGCAACACCCCCAGCAAACTGGCAAACAGGCAAATCGACAAATCGTCAAACAGACAAATCGCGAGACGGAAGTCAGTGCATTAGGCATTAGCTGTCAGCCGTCGTACGTGAGCGCATTGCAATCAAAATCAACGCCAGTTATTGGCTGTGCCCATGCCGATGCTGATATTGCGCCTTGATGGGCAAGTGTGTCTCCCGGCAAAGCTCTCAAGCACATCATCAATCTGTGCTGACAATCGCCCTGTCCCAGCAAGATTTGGCCCAGGCCCACAAAATATGGCAACAGTTGACAGCGAGTAATGAATATATAGCCACAACAGAATCAGAGTCAGCAGCAGCGGCAACAGCAGCCCCAACAGATGAGCCGCCATTTTATTACCATGTGGTGAGCCGCAGCCAGCGGGAGCTGAGACTGGCGGAGGACGAGGAGGAGGAGGAGCCTGAGCAGCTTTCATTGAAGACAACTGCTGTGCTGCACATTGAGTCTGTCTACAGTCATTTGGATGCCCAGGCGGAATCGGATGCGAATGGCAATGTTATTGGCAGCGCGCTGACAGGCAACGCATATGCCACTTGCCAGGAATTTTTACTGCAGGAACTGGTCCAGACACTCAACGAGTATCAAGCGAATGCCGCAACTCCATGGCCGGAAGATAACAGCCAAAGGCCAGCAGTCTGCCAGCCGGCAGATAGCGATATCGAGAACGAACTACACTTTCATGAGCTACATAAGGTAAGTGCTACTGTTACTTTTTATTATCTCGCTCTCTACTTCAGCAACATATGGTCAGAAGCCATGAAAAGTATCCTGATTGATGAGCATATGCGTTATGCTTTCATAAATTTGAGTGGAAGCTTTAGTTGGTGATGGAAGCTTGAGCAAAAACAAAGAAAATCATTGATTGGTTGATGGAATACTTGGTTAACTGATTTATAAAACTGATGGACTGATTGATTGATGATGTATGCTGATTGACTAACTGAAGACGATGAGTAATCAACTAGCTGGTTAAATGATTGACTGACTGATTAATAAGCTCTTCAGCTGACTGATTGATTGTTTGTCTAACTACTTGGTTGATTGATTGATTGAGTGACCTATAGAAAGTGATTGACTGATTGACTCACTGACTGACTGTTTTACCAATGAATTGACTGTTTAATTCTGTGACTCGTAGTTGAACTGATTGACAGAATAACAGATGGATTGATTGGTTAACTGGTTGACTGATTGATGGTCTGATTTATCAACTTTGACTTTGGTAATAGTTAAAGTAACTGATTGAGTAACTAATTGAAAAGCTAATTTAATGTCTGATTGAGCAATCGATTGAACAATCTCAGTGATTGATTGATAGGCTTATTAACTAACTGACTTACTGATGAGGGGTGAAAAACCTAACTAATTGACTAAGTATGGTACTGATTGTCTGATTGACCTTCTGACAGACTCTCCAACTAATTGTCTAATTGATTGACTAACTCCAGCTCCAATCACTAAATTTATCAATGCAAGCTCTCACCTTTCTTCACAAAATAGTTGCCCACATGCATTTGAAAAACCGTTACCTAACACGCACACCCACTTACCGTATAATCCCATTCGACCCCTATGCAAACACAAACGAGCACTAGATGGCGCCAGTGTGAAACCACCCCCAGTTGTTAGCTAATGCAGCCACTTGTTCTGCTGTGGTTATGCGCATGATCAAGCCACGCTCCGGTTCAGCAAGCAAGGCATACACTCAATCGAGAAATCCGCTGCCTGCTAGAATTTTCAGCCAGAACATTCAATTTTCCGAGTGCTGCTGCTTCGCAAGTGAAAAAGTTAACCAAAATCTGAAAAAAAACTAAAAAAACTGAAAAAATATTTTGCAAACTGCACAGAAAATTGGCAGGAAAATAATTAGCAAACGGCATTGCATACTTTGAGGCAGTGCGAGAAAAAAAACGTGTGGCAAGTGGCAAACAAATTGATGCAACAACAATAACAATTTCCACAGCAGAGGAAACTTTTTTCAAGGACCTTCAAAACTTGCCGTACGCCCGTGGGTGTACAAGTTTACTCTCCTCTATATGTATCTGTAAGAGAGAGTGAGAGAGAGAGAGTGATTGTGAGAGTGACTGAGACTCTGTGAGTGTAGCTGTCACTGTAGTTGTGCACCTGCCTCAAGTGCAATTATAAATGGCGTAATTTGGTGCGCGGCCGTGTGATGAACATTGATTTGAGCACAACGCAGTTGATAGCAGCATTTGCAACATTTGCTTTGGTATCTGTGGCAAGTATCAAAACGGCGAACGTTCGGTATTCAAGTAGCGCCAAAACGCAGAAGGAGACGGAGACTCGCGGCATTAGCGAGTGCCGCTGCAGCCGACGTGCAACATGGATGAATGCGACAACCTCGTCGTCGTCACATTAGCCGCACACGAGGACCCAACAGCCGAGGAGCAGCAACAGCAACAGCTAAAGAATTTGCACAAAGAACACTTTGACATCGATGACAACGCATTAGAGGCAGAGCAGCAGCAGGAACAGCAACAGCAGATAGATAATTCGAGCAGCCGCGCCACAGCCGAGGAGGACGCAGCAGTTGACGCGGAAGTCGAGGCAGTCATCATGGTAAACACTATGCCACACAGCAGATACACTTTGTGCTCTTATTCAATATTGTAGATAGCTTTGTATGAGTCATTCATGCGCTCGACTAGTTAGATTCGCATACCAACACACTGAAGCACTGTGCACCCACCAACCAACCAACCACCAACCACCCACACACCCGACCACATCCTGTGATTGTTCTATTTGCATTGTGTGGCAGGCTTTGTCTGCTGTGCTCATCTATTGACCCGTTTTTCTTCTGCTAATCGCTTGCTTAACCTGCTTTCTCAACTTTCATCCACTTCACCCACCCACAGGGCCAAACGGAGAGCAAGAAGCATGGCAGCAAGGCTGGCCGACGCCACAATGGCAACGGCTGTGGCCCACAGGAGCTGGGCGAGCAGCAGCAAGTGCCGCATACCAAAGGCACCGCCATGTCCTTTGGCTTTCGCAAGAAGCTCAATGGTACGCCCAAAAAGTTCAAGAAACTGCTCGAGGGCAGCAGCGGCAGCGGCAGTGGCGGTGGCGAGACGCCACAGACAGACACAAAGGACGACAATGGCAATGCAGGTGAGTAATGAGCGCACCTTGGCAAGTGTTATGGCTTTTTAATTCGAGCCAATTAGGACGCTGCCTAATAACAACTCAACATGCCAGCCATGCTTAACTGCTTTTCATTTTCATCACACTCTGCCCGCAGCTCCTGTTCAGTTCGAGAAAGTGGGCGTGGCGGCTCAAAAGACAAATGCGTCCAATCGCACAGGTGCGGCTGGCAAACGTTTTGGCTATCGCGGCGCCGTGCCACGCCCCGCCTCCGCAAGCCTCACAACGACAACAAACACAACTAGCGGCAGCGAGGATACCGACGAAGCAACAGCCAATGCTCAGAACAACAACTGCAACAACAACAACAACGGGCATGGCAATGGCAATGGCAACAACACCAGCAACGTGCTGGTGAGCAATCGTAAGTAGAAGAAGGCGAACTCTTTGACACACCGAAGTTCAAATACCCTTACCAAGCATAAATGATGCCTATATATACTATATATATACTATATATACTCACTGCCATATGAAGCTATGCTATAACTTAGAATTTTTTAGATTATCTAAGGATGTGTGAGATATAACTATATATAAACCTTTAGATTGATATCAAGGCAAGACTATATTCAGCCGAAACAAGTAAGAAAACTCTAGTCGGTGGCTAAATCGATTCAGCTCATCTCCCTGATCAAGAATATATATATACTTTATGGGGTCTGCCACGCCTCCTTCTGCCTGTCACATACATTTGACAGTTTAACAAAACCATTTCCAATTTTCAATGGGTTCAGGGTATAATAAAAGCCTTGTGAACTAGCAGCTGTTAGCCTCCACTCATTACATCTTCTATGACTCAAGTGCAACACCCGTTGCAAGTGTGCACCAAATGAAGTCAACTCTTTGACACATCTCTCAATGCCAACGTCTCACTCTCTGCCCTCTCCATTCGCATCATCTTCCACAGTGAAACGTCGCTCCAAGAGCGCACACGCGGGCCGCACAATTGATGGGGAGCCGAAAATAGCGCAGCCAAAGACGCTGACGTTCAATCTGAACCAGAACACAACCATCGAGTATCAGCGCCGTCAGTTCTTTGGCGAGATTCCGGCTGAGGCGAACGCCGCTGCCAACACACGGCCGCGCTACAACTACAACAATCTGGCCAATATGCACGCCAATGTGATGTGAGTAGCAATTGAAGCTGTTTGCCTTCACCAACTAAATCTCATCATTTTGCAATCCTTGCTTGCAGTGTACGACCCACGCCACGTGCTGCGCCCGCCAGCTTTGCCAAATTCACCTTGCAAACGGTCAGCTTGCCACGGCCAGAGTATCCAGTGGCCATTAGCCTAACTGCAACCACGCCCACCACGCCCAGCAGCAGCGTGCAGAGCCCCGTGCCGGCACACTCGACTGGCGCTCGGGCCAAGGATGTGGCCAGCTCTTCCAGGCAGCATCCGTTGACCTCCATACACGCACAGCCCAGCAGCCGGCAGCTGGATCAGAAGAGCGTCAAGCAGCTGACCAACAATTCGACTCGTCGTGGCTTCTCGGGCAGCCGCGAGATCAGCGCCGACTCTGGCATCGCCAGCATGGACATGGCCGTTGACTCGGGCAGCAGCTCCGGCGGCAGTGCCTCCAGCTCGAAGCGTAGTCGCAGCCGGCCACGCAATCTGCAGATGGTGATGAGTGGCCGGCACACGTTCGAGGTGCGCGACGTGGATGATCCGCCCTCAAGTGAGTCCAACTCTTTCGTGGAGACCTTGGCGCTGCCCAAGCTGCCCACGGACAACAGTCAGACGACGCCGCTGCCGCTGGTCGGTCTCGTACGCTCCAATACAGTGCTCAGCCGCGAAAGCTATGAGCGCAGACAGGCGACAAATGAACAGGGCGCCAATGCCAACCAAACGCCGGAGACACCACCCAAGCCCAAAGCCAGTGGCTCCGATGACAGCGAAAGTGTGGACGAGGAGAAGCTCTACCTCGACTCGTCCACCTCCGAGAAGAGTGCCAAACAGCAGAGCCACAGCCAAACGTCCTCCATGTCCTGGCGCTGCCAGGCGGGCGAATCTCTGGCAGCCAAAGATTGCAGCAGCATGAGCATCACGAGCAGCGACACACAGGCGCCCATCAAGGCGGAGGACAAGGAGGAGGACATGTCCCTGGGTCTGGATGATATGAGCCTCATCAATACAGAGATGCAATTCAGCACGCTGTGTAAGTAACTCTTCAGTGAAAGGTTGACTGACTGCGAGATACCCTCTAAACAGCTGCGAGCTGATCTATAAATGCCTTCTGGCAGATCCTATCCTAGCTACTCCCCAATGCCGCCTTCCTCCTCGAGCCATTTTCTTATCTCTTATATCTAAAAGCTCTCATTTAACATTTGATCTTCCTTACTCCAGCTTCAATGACGGAAACGGCAGCCAAGCCCAACAGCCACACGGCAGCTGGTCAGGAACACATGCTCAACATGCACATTGTGGACAATCGTGAGGCGATTGTGGTGCGGTTGCCCAGCGAGCGTCCACGCTCCTTTAACAATGCGCTCAATGAATCCAAATTTGCGGAGCTGGCGCTGGCCAACAGCAGCTGCTTGCTGCTAGATGACGAGACCTCGCCCACAGATAGCCTGGTCAGCAGCACCGAGGAGTCGGAGGAGGCGGCCGGCAAGCTCAAGAAGCACAAGCTCAATGCCGAGCTGCAGCAGAAGGTCAACGATGTGGACATTGATGATATATCGCCAGTGCTGGAGCTGGAACTGGATCCGGCTAGTCACAGTCCCGTCTCACCAGGCACGCCCACGCATGCCTCCCACTCGCTGTCGCTGGGCTCGGATTGCGGCAATCTGATCGATGACGAGATAGCCGATCAGCCAGCGCTGCTGTGCAACAGCGAGGCACCGGAACATGCCACCGATACGCCGACACTGATGGAGACCCACACAACCGGATCGATGCGTTCGCTCAAGAGCCAATCCAAGGCGCGCACAGCTCTGCAACAGGCCATAGAGCTGAGTCTACGAACTCCTGCAGCCGTGCGACGGGCGGTGCTGGAGAGCGCCGAGTCCCTGGACACCTTATCGCCCTGCGAATCCATTTGCTCGGATGATTTGATGATGGACTTTGATATGAACAGCAGCGTGGACTCCATAGATCGCACCCTCTCGGTGCGCAGTCGCAGCGGCTCCGACTTGCACAAGCTAAGCGCAGATCTCGAAGCCGACCAGGCCGAGACCGAGGCGGAACTGCTCGCCCAGCTGGACTGCAAGGGCAGCGATGTCATGAAGGAGCTGAACACTCTGCTGCGTGCTCGCATGCAGCGCAGCGCACCCAGTCCCAGGGAGCGCATCAGGTGAGTCCACACCTTGACCACTTGACCACTTGACCAGTTTCCCACTGCTAGCCCTACCCAAAAACTTTTCCATTATCCAACTAATTGAATTGGCTGCGCCTGGCCATCGGGCACGCTGCCAATATGCCCAAATGCAGCGGCCCGCTTTAGACTTTTCCTTTGATTTGTGTTTTTTATTAGCTCAGCTGGCACATGGCCAGCAATTGTAATCCCTTTCCCATTCCCATTCCCATTCCCATAGCACCACTCCCAACCACTCGAAAGTAATCCAACTTCTGCCTAATCAATCAGCCACAAACTGCACTCTTTTGCCTGCTTTGTCACACCTTCCCTTTCTCTCTCTCGCTCTCGCTCTCTCGCTCTGTCTCTCTCAGCCTGGCAGCATCTTGACTTCAATTTAACACTAGAAAGCTTTTGAGTTATTGTGGTTGCTTCAAGTAGAGCAAACTTTGGGTGTTTCTCGTGTTCTTAAGAGTAAAATTCGAAAAGAAAATTCGTTTAAAATATTTATATTTATATAAAAGATTATATCGATTGGTCTCCACATATGCTGGCATATAATCTCTGAAGTCTATAATAACTCAGTCTGCTATATAGGGAAATTATATAATATCCCTGGTATTTACATTATATCTCTGTCACTATATCTCCTTCCTCTCTTAGCTTCGCTCTCTCCTTTGCTCAATCTGTCTATCGCTCTCTCTTTCTCTTTTTCTATATCTCTTTCCCACTTTAGCTAGCAATTCATCTATAGCTATACCTCTATCAATCCATTCAGCCATTTCCATTCCCACCGCCTTTGTAGGGTTAATAACTGCAGTCAGTGCAGCTTGGCCAGCTCAGCGCATTGGAATTGCAGGTCTATGCCGCAGGCACTTGGTGGATTGAAAATTGAAATTAGCCCAAAACACTAGACCGACAGACATGGGGACAGGTTGAGATTTAAAAGTTGTTGTTATTTGAGTTGGCCAAAAGGTCGTTCCCATTGCCGTGTTACCAATTGGCGCTCTCAATTGCAATTCTTAAGCGCCTGCTACCACGAAATGTGGTTAGAGGGCGAGAGAAGTTGGTGGGGCGGCGGGGCTTTTGGCCAACGACTGCGTCAAAGCCAAAGCCAAAGACAGAGCCAAGAGCCAAGCGGCAACGGCACTTGGCATTTGCCAACGAGCGCCTATGCCTGTGCCTGTGCCTGGTCGGGGTCTGACTTGGCCTGGCCAAATCGTGGCCGTAGTTAAGATAACATTTTGACTTTGGACTGAGACTTGATGGCGAGTGCCGCATTCTTTTGTCATGGCAACGACAACAACAACAACAACCGGCAACGGCACGACAACGAAAAGTTGTTTCTGGTTCCAGCCAAAGTTAAAATGTGTTTTTTTTCACTGTCTCTCTCTCTCCCTGTCTCTCTTCTGTTGCGGCTTTATTGCATTGGCAAAGGAAAAATCAATTGTCTGCCCATGTGAACCTGTTTCGACCTGCTCGCTGGAAAAGCAGCGAAAAATAACTGCAAAATGCCGCTGGCTGAGCTGTTGTTGTTGTTGTTGTTGTTGCTGCCGATCGTGGCTCCATACGCATGCGCTTGGGGATTGCCTTTCATAGTGTATTGGTGAATGTCCCCATAAATTGTTAAAGAAAATGGCCAAGCTGAGTCGGCGGCCCACAGCTGCGCAGCTGAAATCTGTAAATCTTTTAATCGTTTGAGCAAACATAATTCATATGCAAAGCATATACAACCCACACACACACACACACACACTTTGTGGCTTAACCTTGGGCCAACAACGTGTGTAACCCACTCGCTAAATGCCATGAGTCACAGCAGCAGCAGCAGCAGCAATACAAAGAAAAACTGCTGAATAACTTGCTGCCAAACTACTGCCAATTGCAGCTGTCAGTTGCACTGTGATCTTTATTACGACTTGATTGTGGCTATCTTGTAATGCTAGAAAGCTTTCTATTCTAACGGCAAAGACACACGCAGAGAGCTTTCATTGCAACAATAACAACTCTCAGGCAAAACATTCTTGTTGCTGCGGCTGAAACGTTCTGGAATTGAAGCTTGGAATGCGCACACTGGCACGAAATCAATATAAAACTGTGTGTGTATCTGGCAACTGCACAGAGAGAGCCTATAATTGAGTTAATAAATTGTAATGAGTATTGATTAACAAGAAATGGAGCAAATGTCGTCAGGTTAAATATTCAAATTAATAACAAATGTGGTATGTCTAAGTCTAAGTTAGGTATGAATGTGTACAGTTGAGGTTAAAGTTGGAAACATTTAGCATTTAACCTAGTCTTTGTTTTAGGTTTTCATAGGAATGGTTGAAGATTTTTGATTGCATGAGTCAAATAATATTAAAGAAAAAACATTTGCAGATAAAACTGAATTCAATTGAAAAATAGTTTTCAAAGCAGCTCTCAAAATTCATAGAAATTTTAATGAGAAACTAGAAAACATTTGGAGATAAAACAAATTCAGTTTATATAAGGCTTCCAGAGCGGTATCTTAATTCTTTATCTAGAGACAGCCAAATCTTTTAAATACTATGAATATTTATAAATATTTAGGAATATTGTTGTCTATATAAATAACTGAAAAATATTCTAAATTCTGTAAATATTTATAAATATTTGAGAATACTTTTTATAAAAAAAATACCCAGAACATCTCAAACAAAAATGCTTTATCAACAACATTTACACCGCCTTCAATCACAACTCGTTCCACTGTGCCGTTCCGTTTCCCACATTCCGTCAGCCTTGGCGCTTGCAACGCCAACTTCAAACAAAACTTCAGTATTAAACAAGATCTCAAAGCGTTCGCAACGGTTCGATGCGGTTAGCAGCGGCCACTTCAGTGTATCAATTGACGAAATATAAATTGTTTACCTTAGATTAAAGAGAACAAGCCCACAAAAGCTAATCAGTGCGCGCTGTTGTGCAAAAAGCTCAGCTGCGTGGGAGTCAGCTTAATTGCGTTTTTAATAACCAAACAAAAAACATGGAAATAAAAATAAAAAAATAGAAAATAAAACTTAAACTCGCGGACGCCGCTGTCGATACGCACTGTTGCCTTTTTCATGCCACAAATACAAAGCCGACACCAACATCAACTCCAGCAACAACAGCAGCAACAAATGCTAATAAAAATCGGGCAACATTTATTATAAAGACGCGCCGCAGGCACAAGTGTCAATGCTTTTTGTGTGACTTTTTTTGTGCAGAAACTAAAAATAAAAATAAAAACAACAAAATAGTTTATACAAAAATTTCAAATAAAAACAAATTGCCAACTGGCAACTGGTTTGCTCAAAATGTGAGTAGAAACATCTTGCAACAAATACCAAAGCAGCAATAAAAATAAATGAAATAATGTGAACATGATTGACTGCCTAATACTCGCTCAGCGTACAAGAAATGATTGACATAGGTTATTAAATCTTGAGAGATCTTGATGGTTATTAATGAATATCATTTCTCATTCAATGATCTGTGGAAGTCAAGCATTAGTAAATCAAATGAACATTTTGTTGGCTGTGCGAATGTGGTAGTTATAGTAGATATAGATATGAAGAGATATGCAGATATATAGAAAGACGATATAGTTGGATAGATGATGTAAATAGATATTGATGATATGGAGAGGTGTCAAGAGGCACAGATTGAGATGGATAGATATAAATAGATAGATAGACAGATAGATAGATAGATAGATAGATGATAGATGACATATTGATAGCAATAAAGATATTCAGAAATACATATTGATAGAAGTATATAGATTTGTATAGTGATCCATGCATTTTCTATATGTCAATATGAGAAGTCTTCAATCTCTAGATCTACATGAAGCATATAATATATATATATATATATATATATATATATATCCGATTTTCCACCAGTCCCTTCCTCACTCCATCGAGTCATATAATCCTAACCCTCACTTGGGTTACTCAGGCTCACTCTATACAAAGTTTCAGTTCACTATCTAAGCCCAACGAATATGCCCCTTTTTCAACTGATGAGCGCATAACAAAGACAAAGGTAAATTATGCAAAATGATGAAGCGACTCAGCTGTAAGACGAAACCACAAAAACTTATATTTGGTAGCCAGCAACCAGCCCGCATTCAAGTCGCTGGCCAAGTGGTTACAGCCTGGCCAAGCGGGTGTCAGTTTCCGCCCCCCTTTATTTTGTGTTATTTGCGTAATTTGATATGCAGCGGAAAACAATAGGAAAAACAATAGCAGGTAGAAAAGTGTGTCACATGCAAATGCATTTTCGACAAATTCGCTGGAATTTGATGCCCATAAATAATTACAACGCAATAAAAGAAAGAAGAGCAGCAAGTGTTGGCCAAGTAAACTGAGCTCCGTTTATGGCCAGTAAAAGCCGTTGACGCTTCAAGTTCAGTTGCTGCAGCAGTGGCAGTTCCTGTTGCTGTTGCTGCTGTGGCAGTTGCTGCCTTTTGTGGCATGTTGGCCCTGAGCTGTGAACGTTCTGGCCAACCAACCAGCCAGCCAGTCAGCCAGCCTGAGCTGAGGGGCTTCTAAGTGCGCTGGCTGTGCGTACTTAGAGCTTTCAGCTTTGGACATGCATAATTCAACAGAATGTGAGACCGTTGACCACAAAATGCCATTGAGTGCAAATACAGATACAGATGCGGATACAGCTACACTGGGAGAAAAGCTCGAGCAACTTATAAATTACTGCATTAGACGAAACAGTTGTGATGTTTCCGAATTGAGCTCTGGCCTTAGCTTTGAATTCTTTAAATGAACATCGAGGTATTCAGAGCTCTAGCCAAGCAGATTATAAACAAGCTAGCTTTTTCTTCAAGTGTATCTATGTAGCTACCAATCAAGCAACTTACCTTACCTACCTACCTATCTGTCTGTCTGCATGTCTTTTCGTCTCACTCTCTCACAGTTTGTCTGTCTGTCGTCGATGCCGCCTCTTCCTCTGTCTACCTGGCAGTCGGCGTTGATCATCGCCAGCCAGCCTCATCGCCTCATCATCATCATCATCATCTGTAGCTGCGCAGACAAAACTGAGCTGGCATGCCACAAGATACAAGCCACAAGCTACAAGATACATACAACAACACCGGATTCGGATTCGGATTCGGATTCTCAGCTCAGATTTACCTTGACTTCCAGTCTGTGTGTGAGAATGTTGTGTATGCTGTGATTTTTTTTATGGTTATTACCATTACGCCGGCCAGTCGCCAGTTGGCAGTTGCCAGTTGGCCGTTGGCAATCAGCTATGTTCGTAGCGTCTCTAATGAAGCGCCCTTTGTGGCTGCCACATGTCGTCGCCCCCTCCCCGTGTCTGGCGTTCGCTGCACTTCCGTGCCTATGACAAATGACGTTTCACCACAAACAAATTGATAAGTGCCGTTAGGCTCCACATGAAGCGCTTGTCGACGCCTCTGTAAACTGTTTCTTTTTTTGCTTGTCAGCGCTGGCAGTTGTCGGTTAACGGTTGCAGTGGCAGTGGCAGTTGCAATGACAATTGCAGTTGCAGCAACTGCCACAACGACCCCAACGGCGACACTTGCCTCCGGCATGTGCCTCGACTAAATAGGAGACTCCACACACACACCCCACAGTTGCGTCTAGGCGACTCTATGACTCGACGCTCGCTGCTCGCCAATTGCAAACTCCATTAGCTGCCACTGTTGCAATGACGAACGTTTTGTTGTACCACATGGCACACACACAAACACACACACACTCACATAAATATATCCACTCTTGAAATTTCCGGTGCAGTTGTGCAAAGTGCTCGGCATTGTTTTGATTCAGACTTCTTTTTCACAGTTGATTTCTGCATACCTAAGTACCATATAAGGCAGTTAGGTATGTATATACAGAGACTATATACTATGTATATATATGCTGCCTACAATACAATCCAGTTAGCGTGCGAAATTATGAATGTTTGTATTGACTTCTCTGAAATTTGCATACGAAAGCTGCCTAGACTAAATGTGGGTCTGCGCCAACGGCAGCAATTTGTATGCAAAAATACCTGCAGAAGAAAGAAATAACATTTCATATCATTAAGGAAATACGAATGGAAAGATAGAAACTGCTTGAGAAAGGTAGCAACGAGTGGGTGGCAAACAGAGAGGGCGACAGAGTAGCAGAGGGAGAAAAGGAGAGTTGGAAATGGGCACAGAGGCAGAATATAAATAAGTTATAGATATTAAAACTATTTTTGTAAATTATCCAAGTGAGTTTCGCTGACGGAGTAAATTAGCAAGATGTGGAGCTGGAATCTATGAGCAAACCAGACTACGACTTAAGCCCCGCATAGTTTGCAAATTACATTTAAGCAACAAGTGCGGGCTACGAGGCTCTATATACTATAAATGTAGATTAGATGTCAGATGTCAATGGGCATGTAATATTGTTCATTATCTATGCCCTCGTCTGAACTCACAAACCTAACATTATTTTGGCTCTACTTCACTTAAGAAATTCTTAAGCCTGAGCATAGCTATATACCCTATATACTCTATAAGCTTCCACTCTTAACTTCTGCTCTCCACGAATCGATCCTTCACACTCTTACTTTAGGTTCTTCTTTCTTTTTTAACCTACTTTCGGCTTTGTTCAGTTCTTCTTTTTGGCATTAGAATGTCATTATAATCAAATTAAAGGGATCATAAACCTGAAAATATGTTTATCACAATTTAACTTCTTCTCTTTTTGTTTTTGGCCAAAACTCAACTCTAAACTCTTCTTCAGCTCAAAATGGAAAAACCATTAAGTCTAATGTTTGATGAAGATTAGCTAAACATTTTTTTCGCTTTGCTTAGGTTTTTTTTTTGTTTTTAGTTTTTGCCAGCTTGAAGTGAATTTTGTTCCCATTTTCTTGGGCAATTACGTAGCACTTTTGCCATTTGTTTTGTTTTTTGCATTCAAAATAATTAAGTTCGCTTTGCGCGCTGTGAAAGTCAAATAAAAATGCAAACAATTTGTTTTTATGGCTCACTGAAATATACATATATATACTTATTTCTGTCGTGCCAATTGGCCATAAGAGTTGAGTTAGTTTGAGTGTGATGCAAACTGAAATTACAAAAGCATTAAAATCATGCTTAAAGGCAAGATTTGTCGACCTTAACCACATTTTGTGGGTTGCCTCTGTCTGTGAGTCTGCCTCGGTCTCTCCCTTCGCCTCAGTCTTTACCCTCCGCCCCTGACCATCAAATGTGAGCTGCTTTTCATTGAGTATTTATTGGCATTTGTTTTGTATTGAATAGCTTGTATAAATTATGCCGTGAAATATTTAACAAGCGCGCATGTGTAAGACTTGTCTACAACTCCTCCGCCGCCTCCTCCACCCTATCTGCCAGCTGCAACACGCAACAGTTGACTTTCACCAGCACCAGCAGCAGCCGCCACATATTTCCAACTCCACGTAACTTATTTCGGCTGGCAGCATAGCAGCTTCCCAGCATGTGGCTGGCGCACTTAATTGCCCATTGACGGCCGCCCCAACGCCCCCTTGCTGCCTCCGCCTGCCCGCCATCACCTGCTGTAATCAATGAATGCCTTTTCACTTTCATTGCGTTTGCGTTTAATTAAAGCTAAATAATTGTTGATATAAGAAAACAAATGTGCTTGCCTTAAGGAACAGCCTACTCTCCACTCTCCAAGCTCCGTTCTCCATCCTCCATCTTCCACTTTACACACCCTGAACTCTCCGCTCTCAGCTGTTGTGTGATGCACTGCGCATGTCCCGATTGTGTCATCGTCATCGTCGTCCTAACAACAACAAGTTAGAAAAGTCGAAACATCGATGCGGTCAGTCGCTTCAGCATGTCCAGCGGTGCAGCCACATCCTCGCCCAGCTGCGTGCGAAGGGTGCGCACGGACCTGAAGACCTCGGAGAATAGATTCCTGCAGTCCAGTCAGCAGCGCAACAGTTCGCCCTTGGGCATCAAGCAGCTCAGCTGCAACCAGCACCACACCCACACCCACAGCCCGCAATTCCACTTTCTGCCCAGCAGCGCGCCCACTGCCAATGCCACATATCTCAGGTTCCATTAAGGTGCTCCACTTAACAGCCTTAGCTAATCCTTGCTCCAATTGTTTCTCCTTTTACAGCGCCAAGCTGCCTGCACGCGCCACGCGTCTGCTGAATCGCTCCAGGCTGCAGGATCAGCAGCTAACTGGCAACGGCAACGACTCGGACAACAGTTTGCGGTCCACGCACAGCGGCGCTTCCAGTCGCAAACGCAGCACCGCTGCCTCGCGCGCCTCCACGGCCTCGTCCACGTCCAGTTTGCAGCGACGCCAGCAACAGCAGCAGCATCAGCTAGGTGCAACATCTGCCTCCAGCTCGAGGCGTGCAGCAGGTGGTCTGGCTGGCAACGCGGAGCTGCACAGCTCCTCGGACGATCTGATGTTGTATGACAAGTCCTTCAGGAATGCCATGATTCAGGATGTGCTGCAATTCAAGAAGCAGCTGCTGCGCCTACGTCGCATCCTTCAGGAGGTGGGTGACTCAGTATTTTCGTTTGCATTCATTTTCCATTTCCAGTTTCAATTTTCTTTTGCACACACACACACACGCTCATCAAACATCCACACACACACACACTCACACTCGCACTCGCACCTGCACAGGATGCGGAACTTGACTCCAAGCGGGTAGGTTTTCATTTTCTTTTTAAGTTCTCACACCAATTTGCTTAGCTCATAAATTTTGCATTGGAAATCTTTGCTCATTCATTTTCCTTATTCAATCTGCTCTACTCCACTGACAGACGGAGACTCTGAATCCTTTCGAGAATGACAATGTGCAACTGTTTGCCGCCTGTGGGCTGGATAGCAAGCAGCTAAATGACATCGACTTGGCCAGCCTGACCTCGTCCACCACGGAGGACCCACTGCAGGAGCTATCGGATCTACGTAGACAGGTGGTTTACCTTCAGGTATTTGCACGTTCTTTTGCCTTTCGTTTGCTCGTACCACAACAACAAAACAACTCAGTCTGAGAGTATCCAAAGCTCACCATTTTGCTTTCTTATCAACTTATCAACTATCTAAGTACCTATACGATATATACGAAGCAGTCACTGAACAGGAAAAATCAAATTTTATAGCGTTTTCTCTTAACAATATATGCAATTGCTGTTGTCATTATGTTTTATATAAATGTTTCCACTCTGGCATGTCACATACAAAAGAAGACAACAAACATACAAACTTTATGCTTATTAAACTTAGTTATCTACAATATATTCCACATATCTTATATATACATATATATCTTGTATATTTGCTATGAGTACAAAATTCAAACACGCACTCTCAAATACTCTTACTCCTACTCTTACTCTTACTCTTACTCTTACTCTAATAACTAGCTACATCTAGATAGTTCAATTATACAGAATAAAACACACATTTTTAGCTGTTGTCTATTTGCCTTGCTCTAAATTCCGAATTTTAGGAAATTTAAATAAAGAAAAGAAGCTTTTTCTAGTTACAAAAGAAGTGAATTGGAATGGCAAAAGTCATGGGTGTTAAGAGAAAAATAAAACAATTGAAAATGAAATATTTGAAAATAAAACAATAATGAAACGATTGAAAAAGAAACATTTGCAAAAGAAACATTTTACAGTGAAACAATTGAAAATGAAACATCTGAAAATGAAAAATTTATGAAACATTTGAAAATACAACTTTTGAAAAAAAATAATATTGAGATAGTGGACAACCCTTCCAGAGGACAACACTTCCAGAGGACAACACCGCCAGTGGACAACAGCGGTCCACTGGAATTTGAAACACAATTGTAACTAGAAACAGCTTTTGGCAATTTGAGCCCAATTATCAATTGTAAACCTGTATAATTATGTTTTTTTCTTATGTTTTGTTTTGACTTGCGGCTAGTTTAGGTTTTGAGTTTAACTGAACATAAAAAACTTAACTGGGCAATAAATTCCGAAAAGAAAAAAAAAACTTGGCTGGAATGCTTGGCAATTGAAATACTATGCAATTTAGCAATTTTGAAAAAGAAAAAAACGTTTTTTGTTTGGAATTTGGAGCTTGGCTGTGTACGTTGATGGATAGTGTATACTCCGTATTTATGCAACTCTTTTTTGTGAATGTCTTGAAAGAAACACACACTCTCTGGCTTAGTTTGTGAACATGAATATCTAATTTAGTGGCCTTTGCTTAAGCTCCAGCACCAAACTAACAATTGCCACAACATACGTACGTATGTGTATGTGTGTGTGTGTGTGTGTATCTTTAAACAGGGTCAAGTGGATGATCGTGATCGCACCATACGCCTGCAGCGAGATCTCATCGAGCAGCTGGAGGCGGAGAAGCGACAGGCAACAGAGGGAGACCAGGCCAACAAGGAACGCATTAGCATGGCCACCCAAACGGAGCGGGTAAGTGCATCACTCCAATATACATATATATATATAGTACTATATGTGTGTGCGTGTGTGTGTGTGTGTGTGTGCACAACATTGACTAACCGAAAGTTATTGAAAACATTTTCAATTCCAATTTCACAGACACGTCCACTTGCCATTGGTGCGGAGGGTTTGTCCAGGTAGGCAAACATTCATCAGTGATCTTATTCTTAAATTTCTTAATTTATTTTCAAATTATTTTTTATATTTTGTTGCAACTAAACTGAAACAAATTGCTGCTGCGGCTGCTTGTGGCTGCATCGCTGCTGTCGGCTGGTTTTCATGCAACGCTGAGTTTTTCGGCTTGCGGCAACATGCAAATCAGTTGCTGCCTCTTGACGCTAATGGCCACAAATTGTAATGGCAGCGGCCCAATTTGGCCAGCTTGCAACAAGTAGCAGCCACCGCCACAGCCAGAGCAGCAGCAGCAGCAGTTGCTGTTGCACTCACTTACTTTTTTTGTTGTATGTAGCTTGTGCCCATTATCTAACTATTCGTAACTACCTAATACATCTGATTAACCACTCTTTATATACCTGTATATATATATACATATATATATATATTTATACCTATATCATCCCACTATGCTGCCTCTATCTATCTATCCATCTATGCGTATATATATCTACATATAGACTACAGTTTGGGGAGCAACAGGTACTATTTTGTGATTTCATTTTAGCCATTATAGTGCTCTGCGCAATCAATCTACTATGTATACTACACCTAAGCTATAACTGTCTTGATAATTGTAACACCTGCACCTGAATCCGGACTAGATCGTAGAGAATATCGAAGCTGAGCTTTAATTGTATTAAATACTAAAACAGGATTCGAACTCTTAGACTAGTTTATGAATAGCTTTAACTGTATTGAATACTAAACAAATGAGTTCAAAAACGGGATTCGAACTTTTTGACTAATATCTGAGGCACGCACCTCAGCCTAATATTTGCTTAATTTTATGTTACATCAAATGAGGCGCAACGAGATTCGAATCTTTGTCGTTTTGAGTTTGAACCTTTGCCTCGCATATGACACACTAAAATTGATAACTAAACAAAAACTAGGCTTAAGCCAAACGCTTTAAATGTATTAAATACTAAACACATACCAAAGCAAAGTTCGAGCCGCCGTCTAAACTTTTGTTTGGTAGTTAAACTAACTTTAGTATAAACACAAATTAAACTAACTCTAAGTACTGTTAGCTGTAAGCCTTAAAACTTTGTTGCCTGACACTTAACACTGTTTGTGAACTATTTCGATTGCATGCGGCAATTAAATAGACTTCCCAGGTAAAGCTGTTAACTAACAAATACCAAAATAGTAGTCTGACTTTAACTGCACAATCCAAATCTGTTACTGACTAATCTTTGCCTTATCTCTAATGTTCGCAGAAGTAAGCCTGAATATACGAGTTATACCACGCACTTTCCGACGCTCCATTTGCATTGCAACGACTCCACGCTGGCAGCCACCACGATAATTCGTCACCAGCCACAGCCACAGCAGCAAACACAATCATGCAATGGCCACAGCACCAATCACAACAGCAACAGCAACAACAACAGCAATTGCCGTGCTCTAAGCCAGACACGACGTCATACAATTATTTCCACCACGTTGACCAACTACAATCAGCAGCTGGCCGCAGCGGCTTATCCACGTCGTGCCTCCATCGGCTGGGATGGAGCTGAGACAGTTGCGCCTGTAGTTGCCCATAAGCCGGTGCGTATCACGCTGATTGGTGACCCATTGCCGCAACAAAATGGCGGCTGTCATAAGGCAGCGGCGACGCCGCCATTACAACAAAATGGCGTCAAGGCGCACTTTCTGAATGGCTGCCAGAGCGGAGCGAACAGCGCGTTGCCGGGCGCCCATTATCAGCCGTTGTACAACAGCAACAAGATGACAAACCCAACCGTAACTATAGTCTGATTTAGATACCCTACACTGCAAGCAGCCCCAAAATACCAGATACTCTACAAAGATAACAGCAAAGGAATATTAAATGCGCACAAGTGTCAGCAGGCGCTTAAACAATAAGCTACAAACTCTTTCAAATATGAGTATAGAAAAGTTTAATAAATAATTAAATATATATAAATCTATATACATATATATGTATATTGATATACTCTCAAATTGTTTTTGCAGTCTTACCAAACCAGTAAAAGAAATAAAACTTAAAGATTCAATTAAATTTATATTATATTCTAGCTGATAAGAAAATTGCCTACATTTATCTCTGTGTACAAAATAAATATATGCAAGAAGTTTATCACATATATAAAAATGATGAAAATTCATGTAATTTAATGGAATATTTCTGCTCTGTGTCTAGTACTTAATTACTTAATTAGTTGTTAATTATGTTATTTAATTTGTAGTCTAAGCTTTAGTACATTATGTAATTATTTTCTTTGTGGTTTATTTAAGTGTATTATAGTATACGAACTACTTGATGCTACAAATATTATAGCTATATAAATATACATATATATATTCTACTTAAAGAGCACAATAATCGTAATTATCCAAAATACTTATATAAAAACAAAAATCCAATTGTAAACAATGCTAAGCTTATTAAATAGAGTTCTAGCCAGATGCTATTTATCTATAGAATTGGGTGTGTTTCCTTACCTTTAGGGGAAATTTCTCAGCTATGCATGCGGTTTATTGACAGCCAGCACTCCAATTGCCACTCGCCTGTGGAGGCTGCTCTTGAGTCATCTACCTCAACCAAGATGTGTCTCAGAACCGGATCAGCTGTTGCTGTTGCTGCTGCTGCTGCTTCTGCCGGCAGCAAAACTTGCTTTAGCCTCGCTAGCTCTTATCAACTGCTGCTCAGTCACAGTTGAGCATTCGAGCTGGAATGTCGCTGAGTGCGAAACCTCTCCGCATTGGTCCAGTTGTTCTCTGGCTGCTGTGCTGCGGCCTTTCCCAAGGTCTGAGTCAGACATGCGAGGCGCAGGGCTGGCGCAGCTTCGAGTGTCGTGAGTTGAGCAGCCTGAAGGAGCTCAAAAATGTTAAGGACTTTCCCAAAGACAACCTGCACAGGTTGAGCATACGGAATGAGCACACAGAGCTAAGCATGGGCATAGGTGAGTCAGTTGCTCAACTACAAGTGCAGCTCAGCTGAATCTCCTTTGCAGTGGCCAGTGCACAAAGCCTCTCTGGCCTGTTGGACTTGGATCTGTCGCATGTGGCGCAGCTGCAACTGGAGCGACGCGGCTTCTCCTGGCTGCCTCAACTGGAGCAGCTGAATATCAGCGCCTGCGCTTTGCAGCAGCTGTTGGCCACGCACTTTGCAGCCAACTCGTCGCTGCAGCTGCTCGACGCCAGCCACAATGAGCTGCCCGCTCTGACAAAGGAACTCTTCGACAACCTACGCAAATTGATTTATGCAAATTTCTCACACAATTTGCTGTTGCAACTGGAGCTGCCACACATGCCGCTGCTGCAGCAGCTGCAGCTCAGCCACAATCAATTGACAAATGTCAGCTTCGGTCTTTGTCCTCAGCTGCAGCAGCTCAGCCTCAATGACAACCAACTGAGCCAGGTGAGTAAGCAACAGAGCATGAAGATTCCAGAGGCAACTGCGAGCTGCTCTGCATATACGACTTAAATGATGAGCTTAGCTGAGAGGTCGCAGTTTGAATTTAATCTAATCTACATATAGACATGATTTTGCCTAATCTCATTTCATTAGGTTATGGTTTAGAAGAGTCTGCTCTGCTAGGTAATACCAGTTCCAGTTTATAGCAGATTCTTGAATACTCTAATAAAACCATGAAATCTATTAAGCTTTGATTACCTATCTATAAAAAAGTTCATAGATTCTGCTTTTTGTTGATGTTTAGTGTGTAAATGAGAACCTGTTTGCTTTAAGCAATATTAAGCAATTGCGTCTGAAGTATCTACATGCATTAGAGATTCATTTGCTTACATTACAAGACGCCAGTAATAATTAAATATCAGTTATTAGCTAATCATAACATCACAGTAAATCTCAATTTCCTAAACGACTTTCTAATGCTTACAGCTAAATGCGACAAGCTTTAGAGGATTAGCCGGACTGCTCGAACTGCAGCTGGCTGAGAATGCCCTAAAGACTATAGGCAAGGACACCTTTCAGCCCTTGGCTAAACTGCGTGCCTTGAATCTCTCGCACAATGAGCTGGATGCATTGCGCCCACAGGTCTTTGGCTCTGCTGGGGTTGCACTGCAACAACTAGATTTGTCCGGCAACAACATACGTCTGCTCTTTGACAACCAGTTCCGACCGCTGGACAAGCTTCAGGTGCTGGACATATCACACAATAGCATCGCCAGCCTGAGTGCTGAACACTTTGCGGGTCTGCGTTCGTTGCGCAAGCTGTATTTGCAGTCCAACGATATCATCGAGATCAAGCCGCACACCTTTGCAGCACTCGAGGATCTGGACACGCTCGACCTGTCGCACAACAACATTGAGTACCTGCACGACCAGGCATTCGGCAGTCAAACTCTGTCGCGCATGCGTAAACTGAATCTGAATGCCAACAATTTGAAGCGTTTGCATGCGCTGGCCTTCTCCTCGCTGCCCTTTGTGGAGTATCTGTCGCTGGGCAACAACGAGCTTGTTAGCCTGGATGTGCGCATGTTTGCGCCCATGCGACGTCTGCAGAAACTTCATTTGGGAAACAATGAGCTGACCCAGATTAGCTCTGTTGTGCTGGACAGCTTCAGCAGCGTCTCGGATTTGCTCATCGATAACAACAAGCTAACCTTTCTGCCGGATCTGAATGGCACGCTTAGCAATCTGAAGCGTGTGGCCATTGAGGGCAATCCCTGGCAGTGCGCCTGCTTCACGCAGCTGGAACGTTGGCTGCTTTCCAATCACGTGATCTATTTGCGAGAGGGCACCGGCTTCTATGACGGCGAGAAACCCCTCTGCGTGGTCACAGCATTTCAATACTGTGTGCAGACGTTGCAGGAGGATCACCATCAAGATGTGGTGGATGAGTTCGAGGAGCGACTGAAAGATGGACGCGCATTAGATGTTAGATCAGATGAAGACTGATAAGTGTGTGTGTGTGTAATTAGTACGATAAGCTGCAATAAATGTACTTTGATGATCCTTGATGATCCCCATTGAAGGCAAAAACACAGCCAGTTGGTGGAGCAGCATTTCATTCCAAGATAGATATTGTATTCAATGTTTTTTACATTTTGTGGTACATTTCCAATTTGTTTTGCTGCGTCTCGCATTTCTGTATAATTTTACAAATTAACAAACTAAAAAGTCGAGTCGTTTAGGTGCTCTTGACACGCAGAGCCAAAGCGGTCAAATCACCAATGCACTTGTTCAGCGTCTCCTTCTCCTGCTGGGGCGAGATGCTGGACAGCACACTGGACACAATCCAGTTGACCATATGCTTCTGGCTGAGACGACGCTCAACATGACGGCACTCCACTTGGTAGTCCAAGCGGCGCTTAACCTCAGAGTAAACGTTCATGGCACGCTCACGGAAGGCAGCCTCAAGCTGGAGGGCAATGTTCTCCTTCTTGGCTTCCATCAACAAGAGGGCACCATCGGCACGCCATTGCTCCTTCTTCTCGGCTTCAATGGCATCGGCAAGAACCTTAAGCTCAGACTCGCGACCCTCCTTCCATTCGGCTTCAATTTTCTACAGAAAAAGAGATTTTATATGCATCTCTTTCAATATTAGGGTTATACAAACTTACATCGATTTCACCATCAGCCCAGCGTGCGACAAGTGGACCCAGTTTCTTGACTGCAATAACGGCCATGATACCAAGCGACAGACCGCTGTAGTATTCGTGCTCCATGACGTAGATTTCCTTGGAGCACAGATAGGTGATCAGACCCACGCCGAATGTGTAGGGGCCGGTGACACCAGTTTTGTTATAAAAGAACTGGAACCATTCCTCTGGAATGAAACCCAAACGCACCTTGCCGGGGTGTTCGGGACGCTGACGGCGCTCAGCAGCTCCGCCCGCTGGCTGAGCAGCGGCAGCAGCTGCCGAACGGCTAGCTACCAAAGTCAATGGGCGCTGGGCTAAACAACAAATGAAACAGGATTAGTATTATTTGACATTCAATCATTTGCCAAAAAAAATCAATTTTGACATTTCTTATGCGAATTGTGCTCGTGATTACATAAACCACGATGGCAGAATTTGCGGTGCCGTAACAATTTTCACGGTCGCCGTTTGGATACATTGGCATACGCTTGGTGAAAAAGAACCGCAAATTTATATACTTTATTTAACTCATTTTGCATTTTCTACGCTTACCTGTAAGGAGTGCGGCTCTTGAGAACATTTTTGTAATAATGTTTCAACGAATTTATGCTACTGAATTGACGTTCAGGTCCTCACCTACTCTAAAGTTCACAATAGAGCACCGAAAACTATCGCATATGTCGATAACAAATAGTAGTCGATCAAATTAACAAACGTCTGTATGGCGTTGCCAGATGCGTAAAGCAAAAACTGCCTAAATTGCCTTATGGTATTTTTTAGTCCACTTCTTGGGTATTTTTACTATCATATTGCGCATTTTTCAAATTTCTCGCGCTCTGGTCAAGGAAAAACAACAGGTGACTTATTTTAGGTGACTCTTAGTTCACCAAAATACTTATCTGTACTATCTAATCCCACAAATTCTTGAAAAAATATGACACAATCGGCTGCTTATCTTTGTAACTTTACAAGTTTTTATTTAAAAATATGACAATTCGCTAAATTGTGTCTAAAATAACATGAATCGACTGTGAAACATTTTGCATTAAAATACTTTTACAAAATACTATAAAGGAAACATTAAAAAAAAATAGATAATAGGATTGTATGATTTAAATGTATGCATATATTATTCGTTTCGTTATTCAGTTCTCAAAGCTATTTGTGTGCACTTTTCATAAATAAAGCGTTAAAACATGAGCATCTTTGTTTTGTTTTTCTTTTTCTTTTTGCTAAACTAACTAAAATGACTGTCTTGTGCGTAGAAGATAAAAACCTACAAAGAACATTAAAAAGATTAAATAAAAAAATAATAATATAGATATAAAAAAGAAGGTATAAAAATCACTTGCGCTATTGATATTTTGTACAGCATTTCAAATAAAAGATGATACGACTATTTACAGCGGTGAACATAAAAACGTTATTTTACATGTATATTAGACTATTTTACAACTTTCAACATAGTTTGTTCCTTGATTTGTATATATAAAACGCAATGATTTGGCTCGCCTAACATTTAAAATGAATGTTGTGTACGTTATCTCAACAGGACGATGATTCAAGATGTTAGACAGATGGTACAGATGTTACAGATGTTACAGATGCATATGTGAGAACACATTTATCATACACAATTCTCTCGAGTGTCGGAAGAATGATTGGGGGAGTGGTTGCAGTCCGTTTGGCTCATTCAATAACATTGAAGCGTGTTAGCAGCTTGTGGTAGAACCAACGTACCATTTGCTGCACGCGGGATACCATCCACACGCAAAGGCTACCAGTGTGACGAAGCTTGGAAGCGTAGTGCTTGAAGTGATCTGTGTGGCAGGAGTTAAGGCAACCAAAAGTGTAAAGAAACAGTGAACAAGAATACACAAGCTATAATACAGTAAAGGCATTTGAGAAAAGGATATAATAATGTCCAAGGTGGATGACCGCCATTTATGTAGGTCACGTACGTGAAGCCGTCCTTGCCCTTGCCTCGTATATTATAGTAGTAGGGCAGGAACGAATGTAACGTAAATCTGCAAGCAAACAAAAAAGAAAGAAATGACCGTTAATTAGCTAAAGGCACGCAAAGCAATAGTAATTTATGGCCATTATCTATATGCAATGTGGGTTAATGGAGGTGGGTTACCTTCTTTTCTCGTAGAAAAATATGGCAGGTTGATTTGTGGTCAGCGTGTGCAGGAAGATTGCCTTCACCGCATGTCTTTCTACTGTCGTCAAATGGTTCATCAGTGCGTCCAGTAGCAGCGAACCGATGCCATTCCGACGATGGGAACGATGAACACCCAGCGATAATATGTAGCCCACGTCAGCGGTGCGACCCATCGAGTCCGGCAATATGCCTTTGTCCTGCATGGGAAAACCGCTCAACCTCGTGTAAAACTCATCACTATCACTGATATTGGCTATTACCTCCTTATTGACATTTCGATACGGTTTGATTTCAGCAACAATTAAACCAATTATGGCCAGATTATAAACAGCGGCTAGCGCAAAGAAGCGCGAGCTTGAGGTAATATCCTCGTACCATGACAGTGGATAATCGATTGGAAACCATTCTTGACACAGCGTGCGAACCTTGAAGGGATTATAATTTGAATGAGTATATTCCTCAACAGGTGTGCATACTTACCTCCGTCAAATCATCAGGCACTAAGAACCTTAGCTGCACATCATTGACCGAGCACAGCGGCACATGCTCGCAATCGCAGTCGACGCGTGTAACGATATCGTGGTTGGGCGGAGCATTATGTTTATTGTAGCTAATGCCCCCAGACATCCAATAACCAAAATGTATGTAATAATTAATTTCAAATGTGTGAGTGTGTGTAGATCATTATGTATTAGTAGTAGGCGACGGCAGCCATTTCACTTGCATAATATTACGCGCGTCGTATAGCACGACTTCAATAGATTAACAAAGTTGTCTCTATATACGATATGTATATGACTACATATATATACAATACAAATAGATATATTCACGCACCCTCTTAGGTAGGCCCCGGCAACAGCAATCGCTATCGGTGCCGTCGCCTACTCGCTTCGCAACTTGCAAGACTCTGTGCTAAAAGAGCCTAGCTTGTCTACTACTCTCTACTCACAGCGTAAATTGTGCCATGCTAGTGGAGCTGCTGCTCTGGTGCCGCCGCTGCTGCTGCTGCTGTTGTTGCCGCTGCTCTTATTTCCAATTAGGGCAATTATGTCCATGGGTTGTGGTGTATGCACCACAGGTTAAGCGCGGAATTTGATCAACTGCGTGTTTGTGTTATGATAGCCTGAAATTTGAATGGTGTGTTCTCTCTGCGTGCGTTACTTTTTGTGTGTGCGCCTAATTGATTTTAATTAAAATTCACAATCGCAGCATAAAACCCACTTGCTCGCTCGCTCGGTCACTGCTAGCGCTAGCTGCAGGCAGCTCTTTTATGGGGTATCAAATATCAAAGATAAACTGCTGCCTTTACTGCCAATAAACTCCATTTAGTGCGAGCTAGCTGACCTGCGTTGATACACACCCGCATTTCTTGCAAAAAATAAACTACAAAATTTTCTTAGATATTTCTTTACATTGTTTATTACAACGACTAACGTGAAAAGTTCACTGTGAAGAGCACGATTGCTAGTGTGGAACAGCTGGTTTGCCATTCACACAAAATCAACGCGGTGATGCCACTTGTGTCCAATGCAATACTGCCGGACTGTCAAAGTAAACCGCGTAATTCAAATGCATATTTTAAATTTGCCTTTATTGTGATTCACTTCTGTTTTAAGTCTTAGTAACGCCTGGCTTGGCTTGCAGCTTGAGAAGTGCTGGCCACTGGCGCTGCAGCTGGTTTTGTGGGATCGTCCAGCACTCGCACCACCATTGAGCTTTTCGGACCCGTGCACCAAGTTATGCCATGCTCATCCACGACAAATGTTTCCAACGTTACCTGAAACTGGCCGCCACTGGAGATGGGCAGCAAGAAGCTACCGGAGAGGAAGTCACGTTGTGGCTTTACAATTTGATTGAGTGTGACTGTGTCATTGTTTGGCGACTTCACCAGCTCATTGCTAGGGCGTGGCGTCAGCAGCTGCGATGTAAGGCTCAGTTGCACTGAGTCGACGCGTCGGAAGTGTTTCTGCTGCTTGCTAAAGTGTTGGAGTACGCCCTCCACCTTGATGACTAAATTGCTGCCCGACTGCACAATGACGGGCTCCGTGGCACTGCGGGGCTGTGGGCTCACCGACAGCTTGATCTGTGTAGACTGCAGTATCTGGAAGAAGTAGCGCGGCAAGCAGAGCGGCGTCTTCGTTATGATTTCAATCAGAGCAATGATTACGTCTAAATGCCTGTTGCTAATGGTTTTGGCATTGGGCGGTTCCTGTGGCAGGTTTTTCTGCATTTGTTCCATGCGCTGACAGCTCGCAGCAAAGAAACGTGTCTCCGGATGATTGCCTGTGGTCAGGAAGACAGGTGGTTCCGGTGGCGTAGCATAACAAATTGATTCAATAATATGGGCAAAAAGTGCGCATTGAAATTCGGCGACCTCAAGAAACTCCAACGTGACATTATCCGCATCAAATGACGACTTATAGAGACGCGCATATGTCTCCTCACAAGCCTTCAGCGACTTGACCAGCTTGCGCAACTGATTCGTAACATGACCGAACTTTTGCAAATAATCGCGTGAATTCTGTGCCAGGCTACCCGCAATCGCCGGAGGCGGCACAATCACCTGTGCATTCTTCACCGTCACAGCCAAATGCAGAGTCTGCAGGAACTGTGCGCGCAACTTTAGGTATTCCAGCTGGAAGCTACACGGATGTTGGGGCGAGGAGCAAGCACGCATGCTGGCCAGCGCCTGTTGATACAGATTGCTCGCCGCTTCCAAGCGCGTCATCAACGGCATCAAGGGCTCTGGTGCTTGCACAGGCGCATAGTTGTCCCGCATATACGAATATTCCAAGCCATAGTTAAGTATGCATTCGGCTTGCGAGATCTGCGATAGGGCAACCAAAAAGTAGTGCATATGATCACTGATTACAATCTGTGATACTTTCGTATAGATGTGCGCCGCCACGTAGTGATGTCCATAGCGGCTGGCCGTGCGAGCTATGCGATAAAGCGTCCAACAGTTGACGCGATCGATGCACTTCTCGAAGCAGTGTACCAGCTCCTGTGGCAGATAACAGCCCATGGTCGTTTGGCAGACCAGGGCGCTGAGTATTTCCACTGTACGCAGCAGCTGCTCTGGCTGCTCTTCGCTATCCACCAGTTTGTTTAGCTTGTACAGAATAAGCGGCAGGCGGGCAAGCATTGGATTCGCCTACAAATCGACACTTTAGTATTTAATTCAATTATTGAATAGGAGAGGGTTAGTTACCTTAAGCGGTGCAGGTTCTTCCGTTTCCATGGCTGTTTCATCTTTTATCCCCTCAGCTGTGGAGAATGCAAACTTCCGCAACTGAAAGTGCTCACAGAGTCCAACAGCCGCTTCGCAAATGAGCTGCAGATTATCAGGCGGATAGTTCACATTGTCGCCTAGCGTATTGGTCACCATCTCAACGAAGTCAGCGCCAAAGCCCGCATTGGCTTGGGTAATACGTATGCCATATGCCAGCACACGGCGCAGATCTCGATTGAACTCCGCCCGACGGGCCGTACAAAATAGCAACCCCTCCATATGTAAGTTCACCATATCCAGGATGTCGTCGACCTGTGCGACCTGTTTCTGGAGACCAAAGGCCAACAAGGCAGCCAGCACAGCCATTGCCTGCGTGGCTGTGGTATAATCATCCAATTTGCTGATGCACTCATTGCAAAGGCGTAGCAAGGCGTCCCGATGCTCGCACAACAAATGCTGGCAGGTGAGTGGACACTCGCTTAGCTTTAAGAGTATGGAGAGGAAGAGAAACTGTTCCGCTCCATTCGTGCAGAGATTGAATTTCTCAATGAGGGCACCAATGGCAGGCTTGGGCCACGCATTAACGCTCTGCTTGCCGGCCAGTTCATTGAAGGACCGCAGCACTTGAATGCGCACCGGCGTACGCAGATCCTGCATAAAATCGAGGAGCACATTGAGTTGGCCAGGCACGCCCACCAGCGTACGGGACGACAACTGAGTGAGCGTATTGATGATGGCGACCACAAAGCTTTCGGCGGGATACTTGGGCAACAGCTCCAGGCACAGCTTACTGACTAACGCCGCTGTATTGGCATCGTGGTGCATGTGTCGGAGCACCGGAATAAGCAGCAACTTCATCGGCACCGGCACCTGCAGCGATTCAATCATGTCGGAGATCTTTGCGCACATGCTGATGGCAAAGGAGCTCGATTGGGCGGCAAAACAGCTGCTGGCATAGATGGCTGCCTCCACTTCTACGGTGTCGTGGCTGTCGAGAGCGCGGCGTATCGCATGATGCACCTGTGGCTTCTCTGGTATTACACGTGACACGGCGCCTAGAGTGCGAAGGAGTAGGGCACGCGCTACTGGATCATTTGAATGCATCACCATAAAAATACGCCGCACAAAATTGTCAATGTTGAGAATCTTGTCCAGATGATTCTCACTCTGCTGACACACACGCAGCACCCAGAAGCGCAGAAGATTCGACCCGCTCACAAAGAACTCGGCCAATTTGATGAATGACGAGTTTATAAGTATGGGAAAGGGATACTTTTCAAACAGTCGCGGAAACCGCACAATCGCCTCACATTGTATGCCCTGCTTTGCACTGCGCAGCCCCTTGTCCAGCTCCATGAGCACCGCATTTGAATCGTGTTCATTATCGTTGAGGAAGGACTCGTTGAACATGCTGACACGTGTGCCCGTTAAATGTGCCATTTTCAATTATTTATAAATGCACATTGACTTTACAAAATATTGATTCACTAAATGAAAACAATAAACAAATCCAATGCAGAAAACCGAATGTAATTGACCGGTTTGCCATTCAACTGTGAACGTAATGTCTGGTATGCAATTCACATTAACATGAGTAAGTTTTACTTGTCAGTTGTATACGGTGAGGTGCGTACCATACTTAACATTATTATGTTATCGTTTAACAGAAATACTAACAGTTAACAGCATACCGACAGATGTTTCTGCTAGCGGTCTTTGTGAAATTGTGTTACCTGTTTAAATTGCTGAAATCATGTTTGTTCTGTCTAAAGTAGATAATGGTTTGTAGACTACAAAAATGCATGTAGAGTTTATATATTAACCAAGGGACATGTTGCAGACAAGGAGAAAATCGTTTTGATTCCGTCGAAGGCGACATACACAATCGGTCGCTTGTCAACAGACGTGATTTTGGCTGAGGACCTTAGTATAAGTCGCACTCATGTAAAGATTTGCCTTTCCAATGGCGGGTCGCTGACCGTGGAAGACCTGGGCTCGATGTACGGTACATTCATCAACAATGACATTAAGCGTAACAAAAAGATGAATGCCAAGACGCCGAGTCCACTGGAAGTTGGAGACAAGATTCGCTTTGGAGCTCAAAAAAATGTGTGGCAGTTGTCGCAGCTTAAATTGATAACCACTGCATCCGCGCTGAATCCCTCCGAGATAAATGAACTACAAAAATTTATGAAACCACTAAATGGCGCTATCTTGCCATCTTGGACGGATGAGTGCTCGCATTTAACCATGGATACGGTTACGATTACAGTAAAGCTTCTACATGCACTACTGGACAATAAACCTATTGTTCGGGTTGATTTCTGGCGAGAGCTGGTGAAGTTAGCCACGCGTATTCACGTGCCCGATGATCTGCCAAAGCCTGAAGATTTCATGCCCATGCAGCCAGCAGATATGCCCAGCATCAAGTGGCGTCCTGAACGCACTAAACTCTTTGCTGGCAAAACATTTGTGTTCATGAATCGAAAGCACCTCGACATGTATGGCCCGGTCGTCCAGAAGGCAAGTGGCGCCTGCAAAGATCTCAACTCTGGCGTACGGAAGCTATTTCTAACTAAAGCCAATGTCGTAGTCATACAATATGTGACCTCTACTCAATCCCAGGCAACAGAAACTATTTTTAGTGTACAAGGTACAAGTTTACTTCACAAATATCAATTCCAATTCTATTCCCAAATCTAATCTATCTGTTCTTCCAGGTATTTTGGATCAGGCTGGACTCCGTCCTGTGCCCGATTATGAAATTGGCTTAGCCATTTTACACTGCTCCTTGGAAAAGTTTTGTAATCCGTCGTACAGGATAACTGAGAATTCATTAGCTACAACCGAATCCATGGATTCCTCGATCTTGGTGCCAAATACAGAGCGCAGTCAAACACAACAGGCCGCAGACAAAGCTTCTGAGTTTGTCGTCGCCGAATCCCAAAAGTCGGAAATATATGCGCTAAGCACTGCAAGTGAGAAGCAGTCATCGGAACCAAAGCCGGAAACAGTCCAAAAACAGGGTATTGACAGGGTATTGCCCAGAAAACGAAATAACGCCATATACTTGGACTCCTCCTCGGATGAAGACATTCAAGTCGAAGTGGTCAAATCGCCAATTAAGAAGGCAAGAACATTAGTTGAGACTATGTCAAAACGTAAAATTGAATGTGTTTTGGATTCCTCTGATGACGATCAGCCCATTTCTATGCAATCGAAAAAGCGATCTAAAACGTCGGTCGAGCCAAGCTTAAACAGTTCCCTTGATGTGCCATCTGGAGACACCATTCAAAATGCTGCGATAGATCCAACTACAACTATTTCACCTAGACGTTCGACTCGTGCCCATCCGCAGCAGCAAGTCGAAGTGGAGGCAAAGAAACAGGAGATCTCGCCCAGAAGATCTACACGTGGCAAGCAGGCTTCAGAGAGGATTATGTTGAAAGTAATTCAGAGTGACAGCGAGGACGATGAGGAACTTTTCCAATTCAATTCTCGTTCTCCAGCACCTGTGGAGCAGGCATCATTCAAGCCAACTGAAACCAACATAGAGACCAGTAGTACATTGGCTAAACAAGCTGTGCCCAGCCCAACAATCAATAAGAAAGGCACGATTAGTGTGCGAAATTTTCTGGAAAAATCACAAAGTCAGTCTAGCCAAACCTTTGCTCCACCTGAATCGCAAAAACGCAAGCGTCTGGTTTTCAAGGTAATAACCGAAAGTGACAGCGACGACGATGAAAACCTTTTCCAGTTTAGCAACAGCAAAGAACTTAAGCTAATGCTTGGCCTTGCCAAAGCAGACAATGAATCTGAGAATGAAAACATGTTCAATTTTAATAGACGTGACCAACAAGAACAGAGCAAAGCTGTGAGCAACGACGATGAGGACTCAGTTAGCACAGAACCATTTGTAGATGAATCGAAACCAAAATCCAAGTATATTGTGCGCAAGCCTAGGGAAGAGGCTCGTAAAGTAAATGTAAGCGGCTGGCTATCATGTAGCGGGCTACATGAGGATGTTAAACCGGAAACAAATCCAGAGGCAGATGAGTTACAAATGGATGCAGAGGCTGTCAAGAAAGAGCTGGATGATGAGGATGTTAAAGAGAAGCTGGATCATGTAAAGTGGCTGGCAAGCCTGAAGAATAGCATCCAAGTGCGCTTGTGCGACATGAGCATCAGTGTTAGCGGCACAGACAAAACTGATGCAGCGAACATAACTGACAACAAATACAGCGGTCGCCCGAACTTTAAAAAGTTTGTTAAGGTGAATAGAGTCAATCAATGACTAACAATCAAAATTATGTTATTAATTAATGTCTCTCTCTCTCTTTTTACAGAAGAATAATATGAACTCGCAGCAGAAGATTGTAGAACTCAAGCGAATGCAGCTGGCTGACGGCATGCTCTCTACGCTATAAGTGTAAAAGAATTTATTAGTTTGTGGGTTTCTTCATGTTATATTTTACTACCAATAAATTTACGAAATATGTTCAAAGCTTTTGCCTGCTCCCGGGCCTGCAGTTTGCGCTCAAAAAGCGCTTTCGCAGCGAGCCATTCGTGATTTTGTATTGGTTTCGTTACACAGCTCTCAGGATTCTTTTTGCGTGCCTTGGACTCACGCACAATAAAATGCTTGACATCTTCCACGGTGGCCAGCGAACTCAGCTGAAAAGCTGTTTGTGTCGGAGCTATAGGCGTTTCACGTGCGACCACAGTGCCCACATCTGCCTTCAGCTGTTGCTTGGCCTTTTCCACTTTCGTAATCAGTGCAGGTGCCTGTATAAGCAGTTTAACGCCTGCAGGACTTGCCTCTTCCTCCCGAATAGCTGTCTGGCTTTCTTTAATCACACGCAACTGCGTTGGCAATTTACAGTCTTCAGGCAGAAAATTATGCTTTTCCACCTGTGGAAAGTGGAGACACTGTGGTTGCAGCTTGTTATACAATGTGGCACAATTGTTGGCTTGCGCTAAGCTCAACTTATTTATCTTAGCTACTGCTGCTATTAGTAGAGTCAGGAACTCCATGAAGAAGTTGCTGCGTATCATCTGTCCAAAGTATTTGATAGCCGCCTGGCAGCAGTCACGAATGCGTTCATGCAAACTATAAAAGGCTAGCAATCGAACCAAGACAAATTCGAAACTGTTTCGGGTGGGCATATCGCCAGAAAGCTCCTCATCGCACGCATCGGGCAAGGCTCCGCGAAAAAGTTCCAGATCGCGAGGTAGGTCGAGACGGAGCAATCGGCAAAGCGCTGCATTCAGTTTGCAGACAGCTCGAAAGCCTGGCATCTCACGAAAAGAGTTCTTACGACGTGCCATTAGACGTCCTATTAAGGCGGCTGTGTGGTTAAACTCCAAGAAATCTGGTCTTGATAGCTGTTGCAGGTAACGATTGATAACCACATAGACATTCTTTGCTGCGTGTAGATTGGTTCATTATTTAAGTTGATTAGGTCTTTACATTGTAGTGCACCTTACCAAATCCTGTATCCTTAACCTGTAAAGTCACTAATGGAGGTTTTTTTAATTCAAATTCGTTCCAAAAATGTAAACTCGCCATGCTTTGACAAAATGTAAACAAGTCAAGTATCGATAGCGTTCGATGAGGCTGCCAGATCTACAAGTTAGTATTTGGTATTTTTACATTTTTAAATCTAAGCACTAATAGTGATCTAAGCTAGGCAACAAAACAATTTAAATAATATATATATATATATCATATTCATCAAATACTGCAATTAGTTTCAAGTAATCAATATCAAAGATCATATAACTGTACGCTTTTAATAAAAATAATAGCATTAAAAACGCTTATGTTGGCGGTTCATCTGCGCAAGACTGGGCAGCACTGAAAACGCAGACAGTCTGGCAGCTCTATCTTTAACATATGATTGTTTCCACCTGTCAGCTATCAGATTTCCTCAATTATTTACTGTAGAGAGCTGTTGCGTGTACTACGTAAATTTTCTGTTAATTCCTGTTTTTAATTATTTAATAAAACCGCCTATACTGCCGTACAGAGGGCGTGGTTGCTTGGGTGTTAACTGATTAGATAGAAGTCACAAACATACAACAAAAATGCTAGTCATCAACACAATCAGAAATTCCGCTATATTGTCGCTGCGTAATGCTTACATACGAAATTGTTTGACCAGCGAAATTCGAGCAGCTACAAATTTCACGCGCACTTTCTCGCTGGGTCTGGCGCTGCGGCAGCAAGATGTGTAAGTGGCATCTAATTAACGCCCAAGGGAAAACTAAAAATTAGTTTTAACATTTAACTCTCTCTCTCTGTCTCTCTTAGTGTGAATGTGACCTTTGTAAGAGCGAACGGTGAGAGAATAAAGTCTTCCGGGAAGGTGGGCGACTCGCTGCTGGACGTCGTCGTTAACAACAATGTTGATCTGGACGGCTTTGGTGCCTGCGAGGGCACACTGACCTGTTCCACATGCCATCTCATATTCAAAGTGCCGGACTATGATAAGTTGCCGGAAAAGCCAGGTGATGAGGAATTGGATATGTTGGATTTGGCCTACGACCTAACAGATACCTCACGATTGGGTTGCCAAATTACATTGACCAAGGACATGGACGGACTTGAGGTGAATGTCCCAGCCACAATAAACGACGCACGCGCAGCGTAGATGTGTTCAACTGTTCAAATTTGTTAGATTTTTGAGTGCTATTCGCTATAGTTAACGTATTTCATAGTAGATTATTCAAACAAAATTGTTGTACACAACAAAGGCTCAGACGGTTTTTATTTAGAAAGATTTTTGCATAAATGAATTTTTATTTTCGGCAATTTGTAAAACGACAGAATTGTAAATATTTATATGTTTGTAAATAAATAAGTAGAGTACATCTGAAATGTTCATAAAATATGCTTAAACTTCTGTATGTATACATCTATTCAGCATTCTTACGAATTCAGCATTCAGCATTGTTATACATATATATATTCAGCACATCCCAACAGCAATAAGAATAGCCAATTTTGTTTTAATAAAAGTAAACTTTTTATTATTTCGCAGCTATCAGATAAAGTAATAAATAAATAATTTAATATATACATCTGCTATATTAACTTATTGTAAACGATTTTCAGCTTTGATTTATTATTTTCTTTCGTTTGTTATCCGCTGTGCCATTTAAACTCGTAATTTAGATAGTTCCGTTTTTTTTCTTTTTTTTGCTTTTTTTTTGTTTTGTTTGTTTTTAAATTATTTATGTATAACTGAAACTTAACAAATCTGACAATGAGAAAAATTACGTCACAATTTTCGTTTATTTCGATTCGTTTCGATCGCTAAAGAACTAAAGAATCATGCAGATAAGGCGAATCGTTGCCATACGAAAATACAATTCAATAAATAGCCAAAAAAAAATTAAAATAATAATAATAAATAGTTAAGGAAATGTTTTAGAGCGTGAGACAGCATAAATAAGTTAGAAATTAGAAGTGTGAAATGAAGAGAGGTGCACATAAAACTGATTTGGTTTTCAATTCACGCCGTGCTAATGATGGTGCCATGGATACCTAGTGTGTATGCGTGTGTTGTGTGTGTGTTGTGTGTATTGTGCCTTCTACTTAGTTGACATAGGCCATGCCCGCGCCCTTGCGATCGAAATGGCGCACGCGCACAAAGAGGAAGGCGGCGACTAGAGAGGCCACAGCCAGGACGAGCAACAGCATCACCAAGCCACCGACAAAGCTGGGCACAGACATGCAAATGGTTTCGGCATCGGCAGAGCGCGCCGATTGTATGACCACCGTCTCATTGCTGGCATTGCTATTGAGCGCAAAGTTAACATCGCCAGGTGCCACCACCTGAATGATGCGACTCGTGTTCACGTCGGTCATCTCCTGTGCATTGCGTTTGTAGATTCTTGGCTTGACCACAATCTCCATTGTGTCACGACGCCGGCGCACGCCGCGCAGATCATCCAGACCCTCAACAGAGCGTGGACGGCCACCCAGTGAAACAAGATTGCCACCGCTCAGATCATCCTTGCGCTTCACGGTGCTGTATTGGCCAGGTTGGCCAGGTAGTGGTGGAGGCGGCAGACCCAGTTCGTTGCTGCCCTGCTGTGGCTGCTGCTGTGGCGCCTGAGAGCTGGCTGGGCCGCTGCCAGCATTGCCCGCTGACTCGGCTGTGGTCACCGCTGAAGTTTGGGCCTGTGGCGAGGGTACAACATCGGGCTGATTCTCGGAGTAGGCGCCGCTGGCATCGGCAGCCGGATGACGTGGATCGGGATAAGCTGCTGGAGGCAGACCACCCAAGGCAAAGTCATTGCGTTCGTAGGCCTCTGGTGGACCGTATTCCTCGGAGAGCGCATTGCCGCCGATCTGTGGCAGTCCATATTCACCACCAGGCAGACCAGGTCCGCACTTGGGCTCGGGGCAGTTGTAGCGACAAACCTGGATCACGCACTGGAAGTGCACGTTCATCGAGTCGGGGAACTTGAAGGCTTGGAAGTAGGCAAAGCTAACCACAGAAGCGGAGGGTCCGAAGTTCTTAATCTTCTGGAATTTGCTCATGATCTTGGGTCGAACAACGCAGCCGTTTTGATCCACCAGCTGAATGGGAGCGCGTTTGCCGTCGTGAGCGACGCAGTTGCGCACAAGCATATCAAACTTGTTCTCATCATCCTTAATGGCCAGCACCATGGTCATGGTTTGTCCGATCTTCACAATGCCCGACACTTCGGAGGCCCAGGGTCCCTTGCCCACCTGAATCTGCATCCAGCACTGAAGGTTATCGCCCAGGAAGTTAGCTGTGACAGCGTGCAACATGTCCACCTGGAAGGGGCGGAAGGTGACTGCCTTCTCGTAGAAGTCGTACCAGGTGCAGCGCAGTTTGCGTGCCTGATCCCAAACCTCCTGCACATAGGGATCGTATTGAATAATGATCGTGTTCTCCACATAGCTGCCCGATGGAGTGGGTGCACCATAGCCAGCCGCATTATGATTGGCCGAGCTGCTCATGCCGCAGCTATTCAGGAAGATCTCGAAGGTGGCGCTCAGATGACCCGTGCCCGGCTGCATGTGCACACAGTGAGACTCGCTGTAGAAGCCCTTTGAGAAGATCATGCCATAGAAGGGCCTGTCGAACTCAATGTTCACACGCATGTGTGTCTTCTCGCACTGCACCTGCAGATGCTTGATCTGTGGACTGTCATTGGTGCTGGCTAGTGGCCAGGCCTCCTCCGACAGATCATTGCTGGGACCAGCGCCAGCGGTGCTCAGCGGTCCTTGTGGTGCGCCATAGATAGGTGAAGGCGCTGGCGGTCCATAGCCAGCTCTGTGTTCCAATGGCAGTGCGGCCGATTCAATGTGTGATGCATCGCCGTGCACGGAAAGATGCTGCATTGAGAGAGTAAGAAGGAGAAATAAATAATATTTGCAAAGTAAAGCTTGATTAGGTAAGCTAGCTAAGCTATATACAGAGAAGTCTCAGCATTGAGCGAACTTCTCAGATTCTCCACAGATTTCTCTACTTTCATATCAAGTGACCAAAGTGAATATCTTTCGTTTCCAGATATTTTAAATAAAAGACATTTTATTGTATTGCAAAAGATCTCAAAACGCTGTCAGCGGAAAACCTGGTGCGCATGCTTGGCTGCCTGTTTTGTCATTTAATTTGCGACGCCTTATGCAATCCGAACCAAAATCCAAATTCCAGCGACAAGAAGCGTGCCAGAGCGTTGAAAATTGCGCAGCAGTTTATTTATTTTGAAATTGAATGGCCGAGTGGAGCGAGGCACGTTTACCTAAGCCGAAAGCAGGGCCTATTGCATAAGCCAGCCAGCCACATGTTACTCCCTTCCACTGTCGCCACTCTTGCCCGCTTCCCCCCTCTCTCGCTCTTTGGCTTGGTAACTCGATTGCGTCGCTTTCTTTTCACTGTATCTTTTTCATTCCCGTTTCACATTTGGTTCATAATTTTATAGCTGTATTTTTTTTCTTTCTTTCTTCTGGCTATGCCCGGAAAGCGGATGTAACGCTGTGGCTCTGGCTCTGGCTTTGTCTGTGGCTGTGTCTGTGTCTGTGTCTGTGGCTCAGCCCAACGAAAATCGAAAGTTCAAGACGATGACGCTGTGGATTTTTTTCTCATTTTTTATTTGGATATCTTTTGTCGTCCGAGATGTCGTGAGTTGTGGCTTGAAAGTGAAATGACCACGAATAACAAACAAATGAAAACTAAATAAAAGAAGCGTTATATTAAAATAGAGTTTACCTATAACATCTATTTATATAGCTAACTATTTGTATATGAATACATTCTAATATCGTATCGATATGCATTTGTTAGCTGCAGTTTTTCCCCCATTCTGCAGAAGCGTTTCACTCGCGGCTGTAGAAACCTGGCGTTAAATGAATAATATAGCAATCTTAATGTATTAATGCGCTATAAACAAGAAAGTCAAAACTGGTACAAATCAGAGCATAACTGCAATTTCGCTGCCCCAATACAGATACAGACACGCAGCGCCAACTGCTGGCCAGTTAGTTGCAGTTGGAGCTGGAGTTTTCCGTGACTCGCGATTGCATCTGCGAGATACTCGCTCTGCATACGTCTGTGTGTGTGTCTCTCTCTGTGTGTGTGTGTCTGCATGTGATTGATGCAGTTTAAATGGCTGCATAAATAAGCAATTTGCGTTGATTTACATGTTCGCATATATGTGGCTAAATACGTTTTCAAATAAATCTTGCATTTTAATCAAAAGCGCAACCAACTTGGCCAAAAGAAACATAAGCTCAAAACCTATGGCCATTCGTAATTTTGAATAATTAACTTTAAGGCTAATATTTTAAACGGTTAACAACGCCACTGTTAAGCTAAGCTCTCTCTTATTGTCGTCATTCATTACTTTGATTGATTACCGTTGCGCAGCCTAACATTTTGCTGTTAACACTGTTAAACGCTCAACAGCTCCGTTTAACATTTTGTCTGACTAACACATTGCTGTTAAACCTTTTACAGCGCCAGTGTTATGGACCTTTTGTACTAACACTTTGCACGCTGTTACATGGCTAATTTCGCCACTGTTAAGCTGAGGTCTCTCTCTCTCTCTCTCTCTCTCTCTCTCTCTGTTATGATGGTCATTCGTTATTTTGATTGATAACCGTTTGACTGGTTAACATTCTTGTAAGCTATTCAATTGTTAGCAGCGGCGCTGCTAAGCTAAACTCTCGCTATCTCGCTCTCGCTTACTAACTTGCTTGCTAGCTATCTTGGCGCTGCTGTCAGCTTGTGCTGCTTCAAATTACATTGATCAGCAGCACACAAAGTGCCGTTTAATGCGACTGCAGCGCACTGACTGCACTTCTTTGCGCTTTGCCGTGCATCGCCTTGCCTCCGCATCCGCCTCTGCTTGCAGATTGATCTCTATTATACCGCTAGCAATACAGCTCATCTGAGAGTATTTTTTTTTATTCTGCTTTTGATCAACCCATCAATATGCCACACAATGGACACTCGCACTGATTTGCATTCGAATTGAATTGGATATTGATAAACGGTAGTCCGTCGCGTCGAAAGTGAGCAGATCCGCTATAAAGCTTGGTTTGCATATGTAAGAAAGATGCCGCGCTCTCGCTCTCTCCCTCTCTCTCTCTCTCTCTTTCTCGCTGTCCACTTGGAAGTGGGCCACTCTAACTGTATAGCTTTTGGTGTTTCCTAATTGAATTGAAATCATATTGATTGGGCTATCGGACAGCAATCTGCATTTTGTTTGTTTTTTTTTCAACATGTCGCTTGTAAGATTCATCTTTTTACACTTTCTTCCCAGACAGCTGTGTGGCACTTACCTCTGTGTTGAACGCCAGGCACAAGACTAAGGCCAAGAGGCAACTGTGTCGCGTATAGTGTCCCATTTTATTGCTGCTATATAAATCCGCTCGACTATATAGCCCGCAAGTATGTGTATATATGTGTGTGCCGAATCGCTCTCTGTCTGTTTGTTAAGATCAAAACAGTTTGTTTTGAATCTTTGCTGCTGCTGCTGCTGCGGCTGCTGTTCTCTTCGCGTTCCTCGCTGCTTTCTTCTCGGGTTTGTTGATCTTTTGGTGTCTCTTTCTGTAAGTAGCAGAATAGAAAGGGGAACAAGGGTAAACAATGCATCCAAACAGTTCAACTTTTGCATAAACTAAATGGAATAGCGACTCTCTTAACAGTCTATCTATGCATTTAGCATTAGCATTCACAGAATATATGCATATTATACAGGGTGTTACATATTCTCCATGACCTTGTCTTGTTTCTTAGTTTTCTTGCATAACTTGATACAAAATTAACGATATTTTAATAATTCATAATATTTTAAATAATTTTTAAATATTTTACACATTTTGAATTAATTTATTTTAATTTATTTGGAGTCGAGTTGAGCAGGTCGTACATAGTAAATATTCATAAGAAACACTAAAGTTTGATAACTTAAGATCAGTTTTGTATACATATATATTTTTTAATTTTTATTAAATTTTAAACTTTAAAATATTTGTTTTTCTATTTATTTTTCGAGCCACAACAAGCCATAATTAATGACAATCTTTTAATGGCTTAATGCTCATAACTTGAACAGCACTTAAATGACACTATATATATACAGACACAGATACACACACTCACACTCACACTCGCACACGATCATTTAGTGCCGCCGAAACTGCATTTTATGTAAAGCAAATGAAAACTCGCGGGCAACAAACAGGAACCACTTTCTATTTTCACTATAACAGTACAACGAGGAGCTGCAACAACAGCAATAGCAACGACAACGACAACGAGAAGCCCCAACGCCAACGCAGTTGCAAGTTTTCTTCACAGTGGTTGGCCCCACTTTATGGGCCCCATTAATTTGTATATGTATTTGTATTTGTTTTTGTTTTTGTGTGTTTGTCTTTGTGTTTGTATTCCATATTGCTTACTTTACAGTTTGGCCTAGCATAGCATTAACATTGTGTTAACATTCGCTAAACATTTCACGTGCCGCGCGCTTGTTTCGAATTCGAATTCGACTTCGACTTTGGAATTGAACTTGAGAGTTGGAGACGTTGCCGCTGCGCCTGCGTCTGCGTCTGCTTGCCGATTGAGACTGAGCGACTGAGCTCAACGTCGTCTGACGACCGCATCTGAGGCGCAGCTTTCACACAGCTCCAACTGAAGCTGCCTGCCTGGCTGCTTGCCTGCTGCCAAGCAGAGCTCAGGTTGCCGCGCCGGCTGCCGCTTGAAGCGGAGCGTGGCAGCGTGAGGGGGAGAGTGTAAGAAAATATATATAAAAAAAAAGTAAGCGGCGGCTGCGGCGTCTGAGTCGCATTTCACTTGACTGAGTGTTGAGTTTTTTCGTTTTTGGGCTGCCTGGGTGAATGTTGTAGCGGGCAGTTTTACTTTTACAGATGGCAACAACAACAGCAGAAGCAGCAGCAGAGCGGCCCATCATATTGCACCGTGTACAAGAGCAAAAGCAAGAGCAAGAGCACACCCCATGTAAATGGGTTTTTAACAAGCCTTGGCCATAAATCGACGCGCCAGCTAAAAATAAAAACCGGCTTGTCAGTCAGTCAGTCAGGCAGTCAGCCAGCCAGTCAGCCAGCCATCCCAGCTAGTCAGCCAGTCAGCAAGCTGCCATTGAGCAAGTGTACTATTAACCCACTGAGACAGTAACGGACGCTGCGTCGCTGCTTTATTGCCGGCAGCGCTGCCAACGCTGCTTGACCCTAGCCAAACAAACATTGAGTCGCTCGTTACGCAATGCTCCCAAAAGAACTTCAATGAATGGGGCTGTCCACAGTGTGTGTGTGTGTGTGTGTCTGTGTGGGCTGCTTAGTTTAACGGTGCTTTGTACTGCTGCTGCTTCACTTTCTTCCTATTCGACTATTTTCACCTGAGCAAAAAAATTAGTTGTCTCCCCATTTGCATACGAAAGACTTAAGACACAAATTTGGCAATTAACAAGCAGCGAAATTTTTGGCTTTTTCTTCATCTTTTTTCTTTTTTTTTTGCTAATTGCTGCTCAACAGCAGCTACCACAAAATGATGCGTTATCAAATCAACGCATCGCTAAATTAGAGAAGTGATTGAGATATATACCTAATTGGATGTAAGACGAATTTCAGATACACTTACTCAGTTGTTAGAAGGCATCTCTATATATCTTTATTATATCAAATCATATAGTAAAGTATATCAACTAGCTACTTCAGCTTGATAAACAGAGTCTTTATAGTCAATATACTCCATTATAGTTAGTGTATAAGAATGCCTTCTAGGCTACTCTTGTAGCTGATTGGCATTTGGATGATGAGCCATGCTCAGTTTAAGTGAACATTGTTATTGTTATTGTTGTTGTCATTGTTGTTGTTGTTTATAGTAATGTGTAACTGCTGCTGATGCTGATGACTGACTTGGCTTGTTATTTGTTGTTGCTGTTGTTGTTGTGGTTGTTTGGCGTAAGGCAAGTGAAAGTTGACGTTTGCCATGCGCAACTCCCAGCGAGCTTTCGTCTGACATCTCTTTTTCATATAAGGGCATTGCTGCTGCTGCTGCTGCTACGGCTGCTGCTGCTACTGCTGCTGTAGCTGTGGCTGCTGCTGCCTTTTGTTTTCTTTTTTAATTAACACAATCAAATTACTGCTTACACACATTTCTACATATCGTTATCGTTATCGCCACAGTTATCGCTGCCTTTGGACAAAAAACAAAAGAAATGCTTTTTCGGCCTTCCTGTCTAATTAGCTTAGCAGCAACATCCAACTAGCTTCAGCTTCAGCTACAACTGCAACTGCCAACTCTTTTGTTATATACGCTTCAGCATTTGCCGCTGGCAAACATTAAATAATGTGAAAAGTGCCAGCAGCTAGTGAAAATGCAATGAAAAGTTGTTGCTCTTGTTGCTTGTGGGTTGTTTGTTTGCTTTAGCAGAGGGAGCTCAGCTTGGCGTCCGTCTATTGATTGAAATGACAATCGTAGCTGTCTCCTTGACTGGTCGTTGTCGTTGTTGATGCTAGAAACTAGGTGAACCACTGCACTGAGACACACTCACACAGTCTATTTGTTCTAATTCTTGATAATTTACGTGGTGTGCTTAGATGACCAACAATTTGGGCTAGATGAGCCGGATATTGAATTGATTCTGACTTTTGTTGCCACTGATGACACACGAATTGCAGTGACAGTCATCTGTTGAGATAGCAATCAATGCCAAATAACAAGTCTTATACTTGGTCATTATCTGCACAGATGCATATATAGATATCGATCTCTATATATACCTATATCTATAATTTTCATTTAGTTTATCACATGCCAGCCAGTTCCATCCTTGTCAATTAGCCAAGCCATAAAATGCATTTGATGTAACATAAAGCTAATTTCTTTGTAGCTTTTGATGAGTTTTTGGCAGCTAGCAGCTGCTTGGCTATTTCCATTAAATTAAATTAATTGAACGCTTTCACAAATTCCCACCGCCAAATACTTTTTGGCAAGACATATGTCCAGCATCCAAAAGGGGGTAGAGCGGCAGCCATAGATTTTGCTTAATTGAGCACGAGACAGAGCCAGAGCCAGAGACAACATCAGAAGCTGACAAATTTTTGCGTGCGACACAGCTGAGAGTAGCCCAACCCAGAGATGAAACCCAGCCCAAAAGCCAAATGCAAACAATGGGCACAGGTTTTGCTTAAAACACACAACAATAAGAAAAACAGAACTCGAAACAGAGATTTTTTTTTAGCTGGGGTTTTTTTTTGTCAATTTTATGTGTTGGAATGTTTTTGTTTACCAATTCGATTGCTGCTTTGGCTTTTGCTTGCTAAGTAAAAGTTTCACTGCCAAGCAGATGCTGTGCAGCGCAGTGTGTGTGTGTGTGTGTGTGTGTGTTTGCTGCTTCTTTAATATAACGGCAACAACACACACACATGCACATTTGTCATTGTGGTTGTGGCTGTGGCTGCGGCTGTAAATGATCGATATTATTTGCCATTGTGGCATAGAAATTGTAGCTCCCCATGCGTAATTAAACACTAACATATGTCTCTATCGAGTCAGCTGTATATATATGTATATCGAACTCGGATGCTGTGAAAGTGAAATTGTTAACGCCAAAGAAAAGCAAACAACACAACAAATGTTAACCACCAAGGTTTTACACATGCTTGTTGTTGCTCTTGCGCTTGCTCTTGTGCTTGCTCTTGCTGTTGCTGTTGTTGTCTCTTTGGCTGTCTGCCTGACAGTGAAGGGGCAATTTACGTTTCATTTCATTTTGTGGTATGTGCCAGCCAGCCAGCTCACTCTTTAGTTTCTTTATAGCTATTAAGTAACGATTTTTTCACATCTCAAATAGTTTTGTCAAGAGCAATTGTTAGTGCCTTTGAAACTGGGCCAGCTGCGAGCTAAGCGCGTGCCAGCATGATTGTTAAAGATCTTTAAAACAAAAGTCATCAACTTTATGGCCATAAAAATTGTCTACAAAAAAATAATTAAGTAGCCAATAAAACGATTTATGTAACAAAAAAAACAAAAAACAATCAATTACTTTTTAGCCAAGCGAAAAAAAAAACAAATGACTTAGGCAACAAACTTGGCTGCATTTTCACAAATGCCCGCAGCTAAGCGACTTGGCATTATGTAAAATAGAGCAGACAATTAGTTTTCTATGCTCCAGTTTCTTGTTGTTGGTGCTGCTGTTGGCGCCGCGACAGTTTGGCGACAATTAAAAAGTGATAAGGCGCCCGCAGCCAACGGCGCACAAGACTCTCTGCCTGCCTCCCAAGCTCCTGTGCTGCCTAGACATACATAGATGTCTGTGCGGCAAATGAAAGTAAATTGTTGCATGCCAGCGGCGCCTGCCATGCATTCCAGCCATTCACTCAGTTTTGCCAGCGCTTTTCGTGAAATTTTTCGCATATGCGTAGACAACAAAAGCAACAACAACAACAACAACAACAGCAACAACAAGCTAACGCATTTAACGCAAAATATAGGGAAAGTGAAAAGTGAGCTTGAATATAGTTTTCTGATATGCAGCGGCATGTTAAATGGAGCGACAAATGGGCTACAATTTGACATCTACATAGACATATGTATATATATATATATATATATATATATATGTATATATATATATATATATATATGCATATGTATGCACGTATCTCTGCACATATATGAGATCTATTAGATCAGTGGTGTCAGCTTTTAGTGTCCAATTAGATTTCTCCTCGTTTGTCTGATTGAAGATAGCCTCCACTGTCAGCTACGACAATAGCTGAAGCTGAAGCTGAAGATAGAGAAGAAGAAGACGAGGCCACTAAACATGCCAAATGACCTGAGCGAAGTGCCGTTAGTCAGGATCCGCAGATAAGCAGCCATTGGCTGGAGTGCACCCCAGCAGAAACGAGACACAATTAACATAATTTACAACTTCCCTCCCCCCCATTCCATTCCATTCATTTACTTTCCATTTCGTTTAACGGTAAACCGAACGAACGGAGCGAAATTCACGAATGCAGGCAAAGGCCAGTCCAGCGGACATGGACATGCATTTTGCGACTTGGTCACTTGGAACTTGGTAAATGCCAAAAACCAGTTTCATTGGCTTCCCTTCCTCCCGTTAGCTCGCTGCAGTTACAGTTGCTGCTGCTGCTGCTGCAATGAAAGTAAAAACTCAAGGGCTTGCACTTTCTGGCTACAGTTCGCAGTGAAAGAGCAGAAAGTCAGGCACAAAAGAGAGTCGACAACAAAGAAAACGAAAGAAAGAAAGAGAGATGAGAGAAAGAAGGCGAGTGTAGCTGGCATATCCTCGACGTGGCTTCGCAACGCATCGTTAGCTGTGGCTGCAGCTTGGTTGACGTCGACTGCGCCGTCAACGGCAACTGGGGGCCGGTTGCATTTTGCTCTGAAATAATTAGTGACCCAATTTCGAGCTGCCGGCGTCGGCATCGGCGTCGGCGTGTTCCGCTTGCCTGCCCCGGCCAGCCTGCCACAGCGGCCACAAAACGCATGCAATTTGCTTGGCTTGACTTGGGTTGCAGTTGTTGCAGTTGGTTGTTGTTGCTGGTGTTGGCGTAGTTTGTGGCATGCATGCAAAGAAAGTGGTTTTCATTTCTTTACAATTGCTGTCAGCGGGCTGCCTCACTTGCCACAGTTGCAAGTGGCGGCAGCCAAACGAGGGGCACTCATACAGTTCACTCATGCTGCCTCTCCCTCAGCCCATTTGAATTGTATTCAAATCAAAAGAAAATTTGATTATGCTTAATCAAAGCGCCAATTGAATTGAAAGCTGAAGTTCAAATGAGTTTTTGTGGTGTTAAAGATTTCGATTTCGATTTCGATCTGTTTGCCTGCTGAGAGAGTGGCAATGAGTTGCTTTACTTTAACTAAATCATGCAACTAATGCAACTGCTTAGTCTAATATCAGTTGTGGACGAGTTTCTAACTGCTTTGCCGCACTCGCATTTAGAGAGAGGAGAAAATCTGAGACTCCACTCGAAAATAGCTGCGTAATTGTTGTTGTTGTTGTTGTTGTTGCTGTTGTGGGTAAGACATGCCTGCGCATTCTAAACATTTGCTTTTAACGTCAACAGAGGCTCATAAAGCAAAGATGTTGCAGCTGCACAGCGGCAACAACAGCAGCAATTGTTGCCAAAGTCTGTGCAATGAAAGTTTTTTTTGTTGTTCACGCTGACTTGGAAAAACTGCGTGAAAATTGTACAGGCGGCAAAAACAATTGCCGTTAATTTAAAATTGTCGCCAAGGCAAGCAGCCAGCAGCCAGCAGCAGCAGCAGCAGCAGACACAGCAGCAGCAGCAACAGCAGTCAGTAAACCAGTAATTATATCGCTGCAAGTGGCGCAGCTTCTTTCACCTGCGTGTGTACATAGATGTGTGTGTGTGTGCGTTTGTCTGTGGAATCAATTAAAAGTATTGCCAGTGCTATGTTTGGGCAAATGACAAGTGCCAGCAGCAGCAATAGCAGCAGCAGCAGCAGCACGTCTGGCTGACGGGCCACGCTGCGTATGCGCAACCCACTTGGCAGGCAGCTAAGCAGCCAGGTAAGTGCAAGCACAATACACGCGTGCCTGACAGCCACAGCCACTGCCACAGTTGCAGCTACGAAAGTATCTACGAATTGCCAACGTCTGTGTGTGCAAAGCGAAATTGTTTTCATGTGCGCCAAAGTGGAGCAGTTTTTGAACAAAGCAATTCGCTAGCTTAATCAAACACACACAGAGACACACACACACAGACACACATATATACACACATGTGTGGAAAACTGCAGAGTTATTGCAATTGTAGCTCTGGCATAAGCCACCAACAACTTGATGCAGCAGCAGCAACTGCTGCAGCAGCGCCAAATGAGAAGCGGCACAAGTCAATTTCAGACTTTCATTCGCGCGAAACGCGATGAAAATTTCACCAACAAACGCGACGAGAACTTTTCGCAGCCAGTTTCAGTTCCAGTTCCAGTTCCAGTGCCAGTGCCAGTGCCAGTACCACTGCCAGTTCCAGTTCCAGTTCCATTAAAGAAACGCGCCTGCTTTGGCTTAAGCGGGTGGCTGCCAAATTGCTTAGATTTATGCAAATTAAACTAATGAACAAAAAGTCTCAAATGCCGCTGGCTGCTTCACGCCTCAGCAGCGACTGTTAAGCTGTGTGTGTGTACGAGTGTCTCTCTCTGTGTGTGTGTGTGTGGCAAGTACAGCTCTTTTGTTATTAATAATTTCCGCGTATTGCACGCCAAGGCAACTCGACGAAAGTTTTATCGTCTGCTTTCTTTTGCTCTCTCAATAATAGGCAAATCTACACACACACACACACACACACACACACTTATGTACACGCACACACACACACACACACATATGTAGTTTCAGCTAAAAAAAACACTTTGCTTTTCTTTCCCAAATGTTGCAACGCTTTTGTGCGCAAATGGAGCTTCGGTTTTATTATTATTTTTTTATTATAATTATTTTTTACAGAGAAGCTCGTTTACCAACTTGACTCAGATGCGTTGCATAGAACTTGTTGCAAGGCAACAAGTATTTGCGGCACCTATCGAAAGTAGCTGTAAATGCGTTTGCAATTATTCGAAATTGGTTTACTTTAGCAGAGATTATTATCGAGCCAAACTAAGTTTCTTAACTAGTTGGGACTGAAGACTGTTGAGGCAGGACTATAACCTGGCTTACTTCAATTACACAGAAATAATGCAAATGATGAAAGAGTATATAAGAAACAGCTAAGAGTTATTCCTTCAAGAAATAGTCTATTAGAGAAGTGTCCTTTATCATTTACAAAGTATATTTAACATGTGTTAGAGTCAACATGAATTATCTTTACTGATGATATCTCCTAATGAAATTTCAGTTGGATGACAGTCCTTAATGACTTTTGTCAGCTGAAGTTCTCTGATGATTTCTCTAGTAATTTTGCTTAGTGATCATATCTCCGGATTGTGTTTGATGGCTTTCCCTATCCTTAAAGTAGTCAACTCTTTAGTATCAAGAATTAGAAGCCATAGCTGAAGTAGTCTAGACCATCAAGGATTTGAGCTCATAGCTGGAAAAGTCTCCGCCGTGCATTAGCTAAGAATGGACCCAAGACATTTGTTGCTATCTGTATAATAAAATTCCTGAATCATCGTCATTTGGCATGATATTTAGCTATTTCTATGTTAAAGATTCACAGAATTGAATAAACTTATATTTTCATATTCCTTAGATATACATAGTTTATATATCTATAGCAAGTACTAAGAAATACAAAAAGCTTTATGAAATTATAATGCTTAACAAATATTAAAAAAAGTTAAAGTTCACTCAAGCATCTGCAGCGCTTGTTTTATTTCAGATATTTAGAGAGCTTCAATATCTCATATCAAATCCATTCAAAGTTATCTCAAAATTCTTTGGCATTCATTCAATTATAATTATAAACTTCATTCATAACTTTCTCAAAATTCTTCATTTTATTTTTAAAAATTCTTGCACATTCATAATTTATTTATGGTCATTTCTGTCTATACATAAACTTCTTTATATAATTTCGCCAATTATACGAAATTCTTTGCTCTTTCGTTTGTCTTACCTTCGGTTAGTGTTAATCCCTAGCGGTATTTTATTTTATTTTGTAATCCCTTTTTTGCGAACCGGTTGCTTGCGCGTGAGAGAGATAGAGAGTGAAAGAGAGAGAGAGGAAGATAGAGAATGGCACTGCGGCTGCCGTCAAGTGTTGATCACGTTTGCCTTTGGCTATATGGCTCGAGTATAAGCCAGCTTCAACAACTGTATTCTATATATGTTCAGATTTCGCACAATATATATTTCAGGAGCCAAGCGATTTGCTCGTCTGTTTTTTATTTATTTATTTATTTATTTTTTTTGGTAACACTTTTAAAGTATTCGCACAGAGAGTCGATAACGCGAGCGCGGCTCGAACGCGATGTAGCTTATGTTGAGAGGGTTCAGGACGAGTTGAGTGTCGGTACTCGATATCGGTATCGGAATCGGTATCGATATATGTATGCACTGCAGCAGCGTCGCACCTCCAGCTCAGAGACACTGACTCGTCGCACACAAAGTTGAAATGAAAATGCGGCTGGGCCGTATCGCTAACCAAGATTTTATATCGCGTGAAAGTTTTGACCCCTTTCTGTTTTGCAGCTCACTTGCTCGCTCGCTCAATAGTCGCTTCGCTCCAGCGCAGTCGCTGCCGATGCCGACGCCAAGAGAGCGCGCGAGAGCGAAAGAGCGCGAGCAGTGCGAATGTGGGAGAGTGTTTCTATAGTAAAATGCAAAATATGCCGTTTTCGGCTATTCGGCTTTTCGGCTATTCTGTTTCTTTGCGGCGCCCCGACCAAAACCGAGTCCAAGCCTCGTGTCCCTCTACTCGAACTGCGAACCCGTTACAGCTACTTTTCATTTCAGCCCGCTTTCTGCGCGCTTTTGTTTTTGGCAGCGCCGTCGTCGTTGTCGTCGTCGTCGTGTCAAGGTAACGGATGACGTCGAGTGCGTCGCCGCGATTGCCTAATTCCCATTGTTATTCACAAAGGGATGCGGCTGATTCATTTGCCATTTGTCCACGTCTTTTGCTTGTTATTCTGGCCAATGCATTGGAAAATTAAATTATGGCCACGTTATGCAATCACTAATGATATAATGCGCCCAACTAACTTTATATATACAATAAGCCTAACTGTTTGTGGCGACAGTTTTTGGTTTTTTTAATGGGCTGACTAAATCATCATTAGGCGTTGACCTTTGTTGCAGCCTAGCGGAAATAATTAAATGACTTCATTTGGTGTAAATTATCGAATGCATTGTTTTATCTGGAAGACATAAGCAGAAGATTGGCCTAGTCGGGCATGAACGATTGTCAGTTACACTGAGCACTGAGCTGCCGACAAGCTGACGAGGTCTATGAAGCTTAAACTAATTATCAAACTGAAACAATTTTGATGATCAGGTTTAATTCTTATTTAAGGCTTATATTCTAGATTGAATCCTTTTTTCAATTTACGCCATATTTGGGCTTGCTCAAGTCGACTCAGCTGATCAGAATATATACATATACATACGTACATATATATATATGTATATATATATTTATATATGAGCTCAATCCTATCATCCTTTGTCATTTACCTTACGGTATACAGAGAAAAACATACATCATAAATAAGTAAACAAAGTAACTGCAAAAGCAAGTTTGTTGCCTGAGTCTTTTGTTTATACCAAGCATTTTGTATGCAAGAAATTATTTAATTAAATTGTAAAAGTAGTCAAAATATATAAAAATGCAAATTGGTTCAATTTCTAAGAAATATTGAAAGTTATTTGAGCAACTTTTCATGTTATTTATTGCAACCAAGTGTGATAAATTGTAAACAATTGGAATCGGATATTGTTATATATTATATTCAATAAATTTATTATATTTGTTGGAATGTCACAGTTAACAACAACGAAATTACCCCCAATTTCTTACACAATCTTTAAATTGTGCTAAAAATTCGTTAAGTACTCGAAACATTTCAAAAATCAGCCCAATTTTCAATGATGAAATTGCAAAAATTACCAAAAAAGGAATGAAAACAAAATGTGCCACAAATTTGGCGAAATATACATAAATGTTGAAGACATATATACATACATATATATATGTATGTATATGTATATGTATATCGTTGGCTGTTTAAAAATAACTTTTGTAGATTGTGCTTTGAACTTTCATTTATGCGTGGTTCGCTGGCGGATTTGCTGTTGGCCAATTCAAGCGCCTTACCCTACCTTGCCTTGCCTGGCCTGACTGTGGCTGCCCAAGCGATGACAACATTTGAGAAGGCACGAAGAAAAGGCGAAGAAGAAGCAGCAGAAAACCATGGGACACACCCGGCCAATCGAAAGAAATCGAAAGTTCCGGCTCGGTTACCATTTCATTAAAGGCATATGGGCACATGGCTTGTTGTTATAGTAACTGTTGTTGTTGTTGTTGTTGTTGCTGTTGTTGCTGTTGTTGCTGTTGTTGCTGCTTGGCAGTTGTCGCACGCCGGATCCGGAGTGAATCACATGGCGAGACTTTGATGACGCTCGTCCCGCTGCCAGCGCCTACCTGCGTATTATTTGTTGAGCTAGTCTCAACTTTTGTGTTCATCATCAAAACATTGAAAACGGAATTGCCAACGAAATTGGGTCAGGGACGTGCTCAGCATGCTAATCAAATTATGCTTACACTTTTCATATATGACGCACAGCTTAATTCGAAATTGGGAAATGCGGGCGCTCTTCTAGAAGGTTAATCTGAAGCTCAATTCTGCAGGCATGTGACGAGTGTGCAAAGTGTGGCAATTGAAAAAGGCAAATTAAGATTATAATAGGCAAGTGAGCAACGATAATCAAGGCTCGAATCTACAGGTCAGCCCTTGTGTTAGCCCTATCTTTACTTGTTAGAGCTGTTAAATGAAGTAAGTTTGCTCTAGTGGGAAGTGTTCGACTAGAAAATACCAGAAATCTTACAAGTTTTCAAGCCGAACACCTTTTTAAGCAAGTCTAAATAAATATATTTTATTTTATTTTAGACTGAGACAAAAAGAGTATCAGATAAGTTTTGAGATCGACTTGCTCGTAAATACACAAACCGTCGCATAGGCAAACACACAGACGGATAAACAGAGGGTCCGGCAGATGAACACGCCAGTTGATTCTGAAATGAGTTTCTATAATTTATGGGATTGGCCACGCCTTTTACTACAGCTTACATAAATTTGTATAAAAGCATTTAATTTATATTTTTTAACTTATAACTTATAGATTGTATTCTAATAATATCAATATTAATATCTTATTCATAGATTTTATTTATTTATATTTGAGTTGAAAACAATTTGTACTGAAACGGTTCTTATTGCTCTTCAGCTAGCCCCAAGCTCTACTAGTTACCATAACCAAACCCTATTCGAAGCTAGGCCTAAGCTCAACACCCAAATCTTAAGACATGAAAGAAAATCCAGTTTATAGACTCTTAGCTAAGCAATCAACAAGCAGATCAAAAGTCAAATTTCATGTAACATATATCGCCAAACATAGGGTAGTCCTAACAAAACTCTCTACAGCACAAAGCTTTCAAACAGATACCATATATATATTTATATATATAGAAAACTTTATATATATCTCTTGTTGATCTCCATCCAATGAACGTTTAATCACTAAAATATAATCTTTACTCAATGTCTGCAGCATCTTTTGATAAATGATCAACGAATCGAAGTCCATTTTTCACACATTATTTCCATTCGGGGAAAATCGCTGCCAGGCAACAACAACAACAACAGCAGGAATTTATATCTCTCCTCAGATTCATTCAGTTTCGGTTTCAGTTTCATTTTCAGTTTAAGTTTTTTGTTTTGTTTTCGAGCACAAAAAACAAGTTATATGACAACGTTTTGCACAATTTGCTTGGCTTTTCTTTATGGCTTGATGATGGCTGTGCAGTTACGAGTATAACGGTGCCCGGCTCTTAAGCTCTTATTGTTTATTAAACAATAACAATAAAAATATAATGTGTCCGCTCCCCAAGGCAGGGCCAAGTCGGCCAACACGGGAGCACACAAATGATGCCAATCATTATGCAAGTCTGATCCGAACTTCGGTCAACGCGCTCGTTGGCAGCGCTGCTGGCTGACAGCTGGGTCGCTTGACTCTCAGCTTCACTTTCCATTTCTTTTGTCAGCTACATTAAGCATATATGTATGTACATACATATATATATATATATATATATATATTATATATATGTTTCTCTTTTTGCTGTTGTCGGCCCTTAATTGCAGTCTATCGCATGTGCGCTGCAAAGTCATATGATTATGCAGCCATATGCACAATGAACCTTGAATCAATGCTGCATATGATGTTAGACCTTTGCCTATTGACTGAGACGAAGCAGCTCTATAAGTGGCCAATAATTATAAGAGTCAGCAGTAGTAGAGCCAGCCAGTAGAGTATATAAATAATAATATTGAAGCTATAGTTAGTTAGCTAAAGTTTTTTAATTCTATATAAAATAAAAGAGTAGATTACAAGGATTAGATGGAAAGATTGCAGTCAAATCAAGTCTTCTTAATTGTTCAGGAAATGTATGAGAATTCGAGTTCGAGGGATCTTCGGCTTGACCTATCATTCTCGAATCCTCATATTTATTCTATATTTTATTAGCTCAAGCATTTGTATAAGAAGACGTAATATGATCTTCCCATTAACTACTTCTAGAAACTTTTGAGATTCTAGATACAGATATATATGCTAGATATATAGACAGATATATATATTTTCAAATTGATTATAATTAAAATACATTTCAAGTTTGCAATCTAATACTCAACTCAAGCTTAAACATGAAATCTTGAATTTAAATCGCACTCTCAGGTCAGCAGCTTATATATTTCAATTCTGTTCTATAAGACTGAATCCTTTTTTCTTTGCTTTAATCTCTTTCAATTCTAAGATACATAGTTGGCTATTTGCACAGAGACCTTAGCTTATCTTAATGTTTTCCACAACTTTGCTGCTTTCTGCATCTGCTCAGCTTCTCGCTGTGCTTAGTTGCTTTAATCGATTTCTCACTCTTAAGTTTTTTGTTTTGTTTCCCGCTTTTGGCTGTTGTGCCCTTTTTTGCCATTTTTTTTTGCTGTCTATTGCTGCATAAAAATGCGGCTTAATTATTGTCTTATGCATATGAAGGGGTGTGTATATCACAAGTGTGTGTGAGTGTGTGTGGTCGTTGCCTGCGCCTGAGTCATGCGCCGTATATCACTTTCACTTGCCATGGCAAAAATGACAACAGCAACGAGCAAAAATCTCAATCAGGCAAACCACCAAAAAAACACCCAACAGCAAAATCCAGCCTTCCCTCTCTCTCTCTCTGCCTATCCCCACTCTGCTTGCTACCCATTTTCCTTATTCCTCTCACTCCTTCTTTCCCACTCTCAAAATCCTATTCCGTGTTTTCTTTCCTTTACCACTCATGTCGGCTTTGTGCCATCTACCTCTCTCTCTCTCTCTCTCTCTCTCTCTCTGTCTTTCTTTAACTCTGGCCTCGTCCCTCTCTCTGTCTGTCTGACCTCAACGCTGCTCAGGAACTGCCCCTGGGGCTATTTGCATTTCATTGTGAAATATCTGTTTGCAGTCAACACTCTAGAAGGAATGTCTTTAAACAACGCCTTGCAACTCTTTGTGGCAGCTGCACTCACACACACACAGTCAGAGTTGAGTTGTTGCAAGATCATCGAGTTGCATAAGCACTTAACTGTTGTTGCCAAAAAGATAAAAATAAAAAAAACCAAAGAAGCAGAGGAAGAAAAGAAAACACAAAAGTTTTCTAAAGCCTTCAGAAATCACGCTTTGTTTGCCTTTGCAATGATTTCCAATTGGAATTCGAAGTCGCATTCGAACTTCGAAGACAAATAGCCAATAAGTATTTATCTAACTCATTTTGAAAGACGTTTTATTTTGGCTCTTTCTTGTGTTTGTATCGTGCGTGTATCTTTAGGTTTAGTCACAAGATTTTCACTTTCATTCGCTGACCAAATAGCCAAAGATATTGACAGATATTAGATGTGTATATGTATGTGTGTGTGTGTGTATGTCTGTGTGTGTGTGTGTGTGTGTGTATATATATGCAAATTAGTTGAACAACCGTAAGCAAAATCTTTTGCTACAGATATGAGAGAAAGATGGCCAATACGAGCAGCAATTTCAGCTAAGAGCCAACAGCTAACAGCCAACTATCAACTACCAGCATACGCAGTTAACAGTTAAAAACTTTTTTTAACTTCTTCTTTTTGGCAAATGAAAGAGAAATTGTTCGCCGGGCCGACGAGGAAAAAAAACAGATTTTATATGCTAATTGGTGCGCATACTTCAACTAAAACTTTAGCTCTTTAGCGATATGAGATGATAGATGAGTTTTGCGTTTTCATTTTCGTTTTCGTTGGGGGAGTTTGCAGCTGTTGGAGCTTATCAAAGATAAAAACGGTAAATGATATATTAAAAAAGTTATCAAGTCTTAATGAGCTATAAAAACGTTCAAGCCGTAAGCATACAAAATATATTTAAAATTATTTTATAACATTTAATTCAGATCATAAACATAAGTAACTGAGTTTTTTATTTTTAAGATTTATATAAATATTTTTTAATTGTAAACTTAAATTTTATTCAGTTATATGAATTGATATTATAATCAGATCTTTAATCAATGAAAGGGCATTTGTTATTCAGCTAACTGTAAATTGTTTTCATTTGGCCTAAACTAAACTTTATTTATAGAAATCTATTATGAATTTGTTCAGCTAGAAAATAAACAGTTGAAAAATATGCATAAATATGGCAAAAAGTTCGAGCTCGAGTTCGCTTTCTATGATGGGTTTTTGTGTAGGACTCGCAGGTAAAAATGTTGCGCAACCAAATCGAAACATTTGGCAATGCATTAATCAGCGATTATGTGGCACAGAATAGTGCTCACAAAGTGAAAAGCTGAAATGCTGAACTGCTGAATGGAATTTGACACCTAAGTCAAATAAAAAAAAACCAATTTGGTTGCGGTTAGTGGCTTTTGCTTTCGTTAAAAATTAAATATTAGACACGACGTTGGCTCGGGCTGCAGCTTTAATTAAATTTGTATGCCGTTTATGCCTAAAATGGATAAATATTGGGTTTACTGAATGCCATTAGGGCAGCGCACCGGGGTTACTTAATGACCCAAACAACAATTTTTAGCTGTAAACTGTGAAAGAGAAATGAGAAAGAAGAAAAAAAGAGATGAGGAGAAAGCAACACAAGACAAAATCAAACCAACTGCAACAATTCGCTAAATTTACAACAGCAGCAGCCAACAGAACAGGTGAAACATTTACAGGTGAGTCTCTCTGTCTGTCTGCCTGTCTCTGTGTGTGTCTGTATGCGTGTGTGTGTGTGTGTTTCTGCTGATATGCAAATACGATTTGATTATCTTCGTGATTATTTTCGATTGTGTTGTTCAGCCTCATGTAGTTAGTTGTTAATTGACGAAATGAAATTTGGCTCGAAATTATTCACGGTATTCGGGCTTGATGTGTACGCATTTCACAAAATGTTAATGTCACAAATTTTAGCGATTTTTTTGAATTATTGCAATTGTTTGCATTCAACGGTTTTCTAACCGGTTTCCCTAAACGGTTTTACAATGCGAGTTCCGAATTTCTTATCGTTTAGCAAAGATACAAACCATTTGCAACAACGAGACTAACTATGCAATCCGATACATTATTTTTCACCAGAAAAATTAAAAAGCTTTATTTAATATTATGCACAATATTCATGTTTCTCCTGCTTGCATTTGTAAATGTTTCGAATCATTGTTATGCTTGCATCTGACGGAGCTTTAACCGGTAAGCCATGTGTATTCCGAATAGCAAAGATGCAAACCCATCTCGCTAAGCAAACTAATCATTAATATGTGCTGCCACATCGCTGTATCTTTGAACGGCGCTGCCAACCTCAAATGAAACAGCTGTTGTATTTCGCGCCAAATTGAGCTGCACTGCGCTTATTTGTGTGCGTGTTCAACTGCGTTTTATTTGTGTTTTCAATTTTATTGAGAAGAGAAATAAACTGACCCAGAAATATGAGCGCAACAGTTGCAGAAACTGCAACTGCAGCAGAAAATGCTGAGAAAGCAGACGATTCAATGGAAAAACTGCAAATGGACGATGAAGACGAAAAGAACGTGTCTGTTGAAGATATTTTAGGTGGCGAAGCGTTGCTAATGTCGGACAGCGAAGATGATGAGACGCCTGCACCAGCAACTGAACAAATATCCCCCAGAAATAGTGGCCAACGGCTACAGGACAGTGATCAAAAGCGGGATGAAGATAAAGCAACAGAAGAGATGGAGCAGCATGTAGCACCAAAGCATAAAAAGAAGATATCAGCAATAATAGACTCTGATAGCGAAGAGGAGCTGGAAGGAGAGTGTAGGACAACAGCAAAACCAGAAGAGTGGAAAAACAGTGATGAGGAAAAAGAAGAAGAGGACATATCGACAAAACATAAGTCGAAGAAAAAGATATCAGCAATAATTGACTCTGACAGCGAAGAAGAGCAAGATGCAGAAGACAAGGATTCTAGTACAACAACAAAAACGGAAGAGAAGATAAACAATGATGCAGAAGAAGACGAAGAGCTCACATCAAAGCCTAAGTCTAAGAAGATAAGTGCAATTATTGATACAGACAGCGAAGAGGAGCAGCAGGAGAAGGAGGAGAAGAAGGAACGTAACAAGCAAAATAAAAAGAACAAGAAAGCAGAGAAGAAAAGAAAACAGCGATTGGAAAGCGATGATGAGTTGAGCGCCCAGTCGAGCGATGATGACCAAAGCGACAAAAAAGCAAGAAATAAACTTAAAGGCATTGTTGATTCTGAATCCGAATCAGAGCGCAGTAATAATGAAGAGCCAATGGAACAACAGGAGACAAGTGAAGCCTCTGCAGACAAGCAACACAAAGCCAAACCCATGCGAGTGAGTTAAGCAAACCAATATGCAAGAAATCCATTCAATCTTTTACTTCCTTGCAGGCCTCAGCTAAGAAAGCTTTAGATGGGATGCAGGCCATACAAAGTGAGCAGCAAAGGCTGCATCGAGAGGCGCATATAAATGTGCCCTACCATCAGCCCAAGCCTCGCACGCTGAAAGAGTTTCTTAGCAGGCGCACTATCAATAAACCACTTGCAGTGGCATTGGCCGGCGGAAGTCCCATGCCAAGCAAAAAGGAACCTAGAAGATCATTAGCTTTGCGCATGAATAGCGAGGAGCTGCAGGCATATGCGTAAGCTTTTGCTAATTTAGTTGGTTTAATGAAATCTTAATCAAATTACTTTTATACAGTAAACTAATGGAGGAACGCGCCAAGGAAGCTACCGAGTTCTTTAAATCTGAATCTGAAGATGAAGATGAGGATGAAGAAGACGAAAAAGCTGAAGATAAAGATAAAGATAAAGATGCAGAGAATGAACCAATGGAAACTAAAGATAATACAGATGAAGTGGATATTGAGATAACTGGCCAGCAGCCAGAGCAAGCAGTTGCAGTTACAGTTGAGGATCATTTAGCTCTTCCAGAAATCGAGCCAGTTGTTGAGAATATTACAGCAGTCACTGAGGCCGAAGCACTAAAAGATAATCAAGATATACCTGAAACCATTTCGCCCACTAAAACAAGACTGGTAACTGAGATTGTGGAGTTGCCCAAACTGGATTTAAGCACTTTGGACATTACTCCGCCTTCGAAGCCCTCTACGCCACGTATAAGTGAAGCCATACGACGTCTAAAGAATGAGAAGAGCAGCGATATTAGTCCTTCTTTAAAGGGCGATGCCAACATGGTCATTGATTTGGAAACGGGGGACATGTTTACCAAGAAGCCAACTGGAGTTGATGACTTGCTGCAGCGTCTGATGAAGACGAGGGAGGCCAAGAAGCACAAGACTACGGAGACAGTTAAGTGAGTAAAGCAACAGATTAATCAATTTCTATATTTAATATTAAAATCTATACAGCATATTGTCTGCAACACATGGTAAGCTAGAGCTGTCGAAGGTGAGCATACATCTGCATGAGGAGGAGCCTGTTAACAAGGAGCAAAAGCCAGGCGCAGCCTACCTAAAGATGCAGGATCACCTCAAGACATTGATAACCAAGAAGCGAATGGATGAGCTACGCAAAAAGAAAGCTGAGGAAATGGAAAATACAATTGATGAGGCAGATGAAGACGAGGATATGGATGTAGATGAGGCTGTAGAATATGAGCCAGATGCAAAGCCCAACAAAAGTGAACTGATAATAAATGATGATGAGGAAATTGTTGAAAAAGAGAATGCAGAAGAGATTGAAGATGTAGAAGAGGATGAAGATGTGGAAGTTTACGCTGATGAAGCAGATGCAGACCTGGAGGGAGAGTCAGCAGCAGAGGCAGCAGAGCAAGAGGAAACTAGCAGTAGCGACAGCGAACCAGAAGACCAGACACAAACAAAGCGTAAAAATCGTATTATACGCGCATTCCAGGACGACAACTCCGATGATGATGATGATGTGGATTTGCTGCAGACGCCCAAGCCAAGCAATATTCCGCCTAGAATAAGCGACGAACTACAGCTATCCGCCCATAAGTTGTTCGACACGGAAATTCAGCGCTCGGCCAGCGATGAAGAGAACGAACTGCTTGGCCTGTGCTCCGGAAGATTCACTCAATCCGAAATTTCATCAGCAGCACCGACGATCGGAGCACTTATTAGTCAAATTCCCATAACACAAACAACAGAAAACGCTCAACCCGAAGAATTGGAGGCTCTGTGTTCGGGTACTTTTGAAACGCAGCCAGCACCAGAGAGCAATAAAATACTGTCCAGCGATGAGGAGGCAAAGGAAGAATTAGAGACGGATAAGCCGCGGCAGAAAAAATTAACCAAGAAGAGGCAAAAGAAGAAGGCCAAATTGGGTTTCTCCGATGATGAAGAAAGCGATGATGATCCAGATGATAATGTCGACGAGGACCAACCAGATTGCGATGTAGAAGAGCCAGAAGAAGTGCCGGAGACATTCGTCGACTATGACTCCGAAGAGAATGAAATCGTAGTCGAAATGACAAAGAAGGATCGCAAATTTCGTGCATCAAACTTTGTGGAGAATGAAGCTGAATTATCTGAATCAGAATGGGGCTCGGCTGATGAGGATGAAAATAACATGGATTGCTATGATATAGAGCTTGGTGACGAGGATCAGTTTGATCGGGAGAAAATCCGTCACGAACTGGGACAGATTCACGCGTGAGTAGATAATGAGTATATTTAGGAATTTACTTCAAGACTGATTCTCCATCACCCTCAGCCGCAAAATGCTTGATCAGGACATACGAGAGGTGCGCAAGATACAGGAGATGCTGTTTGAGGATGAGGAGGGTGCAGTGCGTCAGCGTCAGTTTCGTTGGAAGAATTCGGAAAATGGCTCAGGCTTTAGCTTAGATGATCCCCGTAATCAGAACGGCGATGCTGAAGCTAATGATGGCAGTGGAGATGAAGAGAACGAGCATTTGTGGCGTAAAATTCGCTACGAGAGAGAGCAGCTGTTGCTTGAGAAGGGACTAAAGGGGGTAATTAACTAAATGGTAGAGTCCATTAGGATCCGTTGTATAATACAATTATATTCACAGGCAGCAGCCGGCAGCGCCTCACCTCTGTCACCCGCTGTGGCTAACAGCAACACAACTGTACGTAAGCTAACCATAATAACTGCTAAGAAGACCACAGTGGAGGCCAAGAAGAGTTCACCATTCTTGATCTCAAAGAATACACCGCAGCAGCCGCAACAGCAGCGAGCGGTGCGTGGTTCCTTTCTGGTACGGGACAAGGAGACACTCAGCAAACTAGCTGGTTTGACCAAAGGCGCAGCTGGTGATCTGGACGGAACAGCTGGCACTGTTTCCGTAAAATCAGCCAAAGCTAAAAACTTTGTGTTTGCCACGCTAACTGAGGAGGAGCATGAGGTTGGTGACAAAGTGACTTCCGATTGTTTCCACAGTTTAATTTATCTATTCCTTTGCAGAATCAAAAGCGAAAAGCGGCGGATTTGCTAAACAGCAGCAGTGAGACGGGCATTAATTTTATGAAAAAGCCGAGACTGGAGCCTCGCCGGGAGAAGTGCCTTATCGACCAGCTGCTTTAAATTTTAATTAACTTTTAATTAGTTATAATTATCACTAAATATAAATTAAAGATAACATATTTTTAAATATAGCTTGCTAGCCGCTTTTCCGATTTACAACACTGGTGCAGTGCAGCACAACCCCTGCAGTCGCTTTCCAACACTTCTCCGCTCTCCCAGAAAAATAAAACAAAAAAAAACAGCAAAATATTGCGGACAGTGCTAGCATTTGTTTAATGCAAATATCATCCATAATATTATTACTCATTGACAGAAAGTAAATACGATTAGCGAGCGCAACAGCCGAGCGCACGACAAAGTTACGCGCTGGAGCCGCTTTAATCTAATCTGGCTTCTAGCGTTTGTGAAATCGTTTTGAATATACGTTTAGGCCGGCGTGCGAGACAGTCAAATCAATCAGTTCGTCGCTAGCTGTCTAAAGACGCCGTTGAATGTGCATTAATTAAAGCAATAATTTAAAAAAGGAAAACTACAACAACAAGATGGTGGCACAATCGAAAATTAGCCAGGTGTTCAGCTATCAGAACTGGGTGCATGCCGTCTCTGGCGCAGCCGTAAGTAGTTCCCTAAAATTGGGATTAAAGTTCAATTTCTTGAATGTTCAATATCCAAATATGTATGTATATGATTTACACAGGGTGGCTGCATAGCAATGAGCACCTTTTACCCACTGGACACCGTGCGCTCCCGCTTGCAATGTAAGTTTTCGACTAATCAAAGTTTCGATTGATAAGCAAATTGTATATAGATAAAGATTGGACGATTGGACTCAAATTCACTTTAATTTGATATATGTATACAGTTTGATAGTGCACACTAATCCATTGATTGGTTTCTCTCCTCTTCTCATCTATTTGCAGTGGAAGAGAGCGGTGAAGTGCGCAGCACAAAGCGTGTAATCAAAGAGATTGTCTTAAATGAAGGGTTCCAGGCGCTGTATCGTGGGCTTGGTCCAGTTCTGCAAAGCTTGTGCATTTCGAATTTTGTCTACTTCTACACATTCCATGCCCTCAAAATGGTCACCTCGAATGGGGCGCGTGGACAGCAGAGCGCCTTGAAGGATCTGTTGCTGGGCAGCATTGCGGGCATCATAAATGTGTTCACAACAACCCCGTTTTGGGTGGTGAATACGCGTTTACGCATGCGTAATGTGGCCGGCACTTCCGAAGAGGTGAACAAGCACTACAAAAGTCTGCTACAGGGTCTCAAATATGTGGCCAAAACGGAAGGACTGTCCGGCTTGTGGTCAGGCACCATACCCTCTCTGATGTTAGTCTCGAATCCCGCTTTACAATTCATGATGTACGAGCTGCTCAAACGAAACCTGCAGATATTCACGGGCGGCGAAATGGGCAGCCTGAGCTTCTTTGTAATTGGTGCCATTGCCAAGGCATTTGCCACTGTGCTCACGTATCCACTGCAGTTGGTGCAGACCAAGCAGCGTCATCGCACCAATGATACGACCAATACCCCATCCACATCCCAGCAGGCAGGCAGGCAGCCAAGCACGCCATCGATGCTGGAGCTAATGGTCGGCATACTACAGCATCAAGGTATTGGCGGTCTCTTCCGTGGCCTGGAAGCGAAGATTCTGCAAACGGTGCTAACGGCGGCGCTGATGTTTATGGCCTATGAGAAGATAGCTGGAATAGTTAAGCTGCTGTTGAAACGATCCGCCTAAGAAGCTTCTAGTCTATGCGTAATTTAACAAGTACTTTAGATGTAAATTAAGTGGAAACGATGGGATATGGATACTGAAAACTGAAAACTAAAAGCACACATGTACACTCCAAAGTTAGCCAATAAGGGTGAATGTTTATGTAATTCGAATGCATAAACAGCGTTTAACGAAATTAATAGTAAATTTTATTAGTTCTCAACAGCGTCAGCTGCATTCTCAATGGATTTCGTAGTACTCTCCGTTTCCTGCTCAGCAGTTTCATTCGTCTTAGCATCGCCTATGTCGTTTGTCTTCTGTCCACTGATATTTGCCAGCTCGGCTAAATTATATTTCTTAAATTCTAAATAGTTGTCCACGACGCTCAACAGACACCAGCCTCTCAGCACCTCGACAATAATTGACTTTTTGGCATTTTGCAAATCAACTTTGTTGCCAACGTTCTTCGAGTTGACCAGGTCGGCCAGTTCCTTGATTATGGTATCCCGTTTGATTTGCTGGTTATAGCGATGATTGAATATGATGCCAAATGTGGTTGCCTCCTTGAGAAAGTGCTTGTCGAAAAGCGCACCAGCTGCATTGATGATATCTGGCATATTAGATCGACAGACAGCTTCGATAGGCACCAGACGCAACACAAAGCGTGACATGGCTTTGCCTGTTGCCTTAATGTCGTTCACTATGTGTTTGCCAAGTGCCACTGGATCCTCCAGTTGAGTGCGTATAAATAAACAGTTCGTAGTGCCCGTGTCCACATTTTGGAAGCGTTGTTTCCGTTGCGCAATCACCTCACGGCATTTAGCCACAGCGGCATCCAAATCGTCACTATCGGACTCTCCACCAGCTTCCCCGCTTTCGGCCTGCTTACTTTCATCTGGCTGCCCCTCCGGGCCGTACAATAGGTCAGCATAGTGGTTAAGCAAATTGTAGCATTCGCGCACACATGCCTTTTCGTTCATGTTGCAAGTGACAAGAAAGCCACGTTGTCCTGGCTGTAGGAATTGTTTCTTGCTTTGCTGGAAATACTTCTTTTTGCCATGCTTAAATTTATTATTAACCATTTTGGATTTCTTTATGGCCGGTTCCATGTCACGTTTAACGAATATTTTGTAGACTACGCGCCGTCTGCGCCTGCGACCATACTTATAATACTGCAAAACTAGCTGTAAAAATACCAGTTTAATACTGCAAAATGCCGCATTGTACAGCACTAATAGACGATCAGCTGCTTGGGAACCGTTTAAAATTTGGTCAACCGGCTTCATTTATTTATAATCAGCCAATGGTAGATTCAATAGAGCAACTCTTTAAGCTGCTGCCTCGTTTTGCGGACATAGAAGAGCTGCTGCAAAATGAAGTTGAAGCGAGATACATATTAAACCGAGCAGCAAATCACTTTGAAAATTCACAGTCAAATGGAGAAGAGGAGGAAATTTCATATTTGATACATGCACTGGTGGACAAAACCTGGGAACGGATTCATAGTGGACATTTTAGTAGTGTGCCGGTGACCATAAGGAAAATCCATGCGCTAGGTTGCTACTTCAAGGTGATATAGTTTATGCTACAAATCAATAAAATATAACAATTTCTTTGAGTAGATTTTCTTTCTGCTGTTGGAAGACACAAGCTGGGAACAGCACGAACAATGTGGTGCTGTTTTGGACGAAGCACAGCTGCTGGGCTGCACAGATAAGCTGTATGAAAAAGGCAATGAATTGAAAGAGGCGCTGATGAAATATTTGGATAAGGATGCTATAAAAGTAGCTATGGACCCGCTGCCCATTTTGCCACCTATTGAGAGACGCGTTGCAGACTGCGATATATCCCCACTGGATGCACCGAGCATAATGGAATTTCGCACGAAATGCTATGAGCAATTGAAGCCAACGCTGCTGCTTAACACGATTAATCATTGGCCAGCGTTGACTAAATGGCGCGATTTGAACTATCTACTAAAAGTAGCTGGAAATCGCACCGTACCAATTGAAATTGGTTCCAATTACGCCAGCAAGGAGTGGTCACAGCAACTGGTCAAGCTACGGGACTTTCTCTACAGGCAGTTCGGCAAGGAGAGTAACGGAGATCGGGAGATTGAGTATCTAGCGCAGCATGAGCTCTTTGAACAGATACCAGCGCTGCAGGCGGACATCTGTGTGCCGGACTACTGCACTGTTTCGGTTAATAATGAAGCAGATGTGGATATTAAAGCCTGGCTAGGACCACGCCACACCATCTCACCCATGCACACCGATCCCAAGCATAATTTGCTATGCCAAGTGTTTGGTTGTAAAACTATTATATTAGCTTCTTGTGCAGACACCGAGTATCTGTACCCGCACGAAGGCGTGTTCTTGAACAACACCTCACAAATTGATGCCGCCAAACCGGACTTTGAGCGTTTTCCATTAGTAAAGCGTGTACGTTTCTATAAGCTGTTGCTACAGCCTGGCGACTGTTTATATTTACCTCCCAAGTGGTGGCACTACGTGCGCTCCGAAACAGCCAGCTTCTCAGTCAGTTTCTGGTGGGAATAGATAAACGAATTGGTTCGAGGTGTGTCATAGATGATGTCATAATTTAGACGTGGTCTGTGGAACATGAATCACAAATAGTTTGCTTTGTGAGTATTAATAAGATTTTGTTATTTATTGAAATAGCCACTGAACTCTTGGCTGCGGCAAACAAAGTATAAAGTTCACTAATTAATACAAAGATTATAAATACAGCTTGAGAACTTGAGAGATAATAGATAACAGTGAAATATGTGTACTAAGAGCTAAGCTTTTATTTCGTTTTTTTTTTTTTTTGCTTTGTGTGTGTTTGTTGGTTATGTTATCGATTTGTAATCTTCTATAATCTTGATAGATTTCCAGTTGATGCCTTCGCCCCCACCGCCATGTTATAAGTCTTATCATTCTTTAAATGTGTATTTTGCGCTCAATATCAGACGCGCCCGGCTTAGTCATCCTTATTGGACGCACCTTTAGCTCCGCCACCAATAGTTATTTGCTTTTGCAACTTGCTGTACTCCTCGGTGAGGCGATCATATTCCCGGTTCAAGCTCTCTGCTTGGGACTTGACTGCTTCCTTATCCTTCTTCTCGCGGTTCAAATCAGAGGTCAGCTCCTGAACGCGTTCCTTTAGCTTGTTGAGCTGTAAAACGAGTATCGGCTATGTTTCAATACTTATCCACGGAGAGTGGGTCTTTTTTGTGTATGTTTGTGTGTGTGTGTGTGTGTGTGTGGACGGGGGATATTTGGGGAATGTCGTATCGAAAACTTAGTATAATCTGGCGCTGAGTCCTTGCACACGTTTCCGCAGGCGTGACAACTGTTTAAAGAGTTTACGAAGAGTTTTTACTTTGGATTTGTCTCTTGATGCTCGCCCAACACTTTCCATGCGGGTATATTAAGAAGAAATTGCCTTGATTGTACAGCTGGTAGTAGCGAACGGTCTAAGTGTTAGGTGGGTGGCAAAGCTCTTTAAACATGCCTGGCCTGGACGATGTGCAAAAACTCCAAATGCCAACTATTCAAAACTCTATGAGCTGACTTACCTCATTCAGTGTAGAGTCTTCGGTGGCCTCCTTCGCCTTGTCGGTCTTCTCTGTTATCAGAGAGCGAGCAGCGGCTGTTGCGCTCTGGGCCTGCTTCATGGAGGCCTCGCTCTGGGCAAGCAAATTGGCCTGTGTCGAAATCAGTGTGACCAACTTGCGAATGACCAGAACGAGGAAAATGGCAAAACCGGAAATATAAAAGTTACGCTGGGCACGGAATAATCTCATGCTGTGCTGCATCTCTACGTTAAGATGGACATCGCCGGTGTTGTCAATGTTGGAGTATTTGCGCATTTCGCGTATAGCCTCCAGCAGGAACAGCACCAGCACACCCATGATTAGGAAAAAGTAGAGATGCGCTTGTTGGGCCAACATGGCCAGAAATTTCGATTTGAAGAAACGATTCCATTTGTACGGGCTGATTCCGGGCAACACCAGCAGCAAAACCACTGCGATTTCTGTATACAGAAATGCGGCGATCAAAGTCCACACCAAACTCATTTTTGCTACTTTTCCAATTAAAAAAAGTGAAAAGTTTCCTAGATTTTATTTCACTTATGCGCTTAATGCTTTTTTTCCTGTGCAAAGAGAATGTAGAATATTGTTTTTTTAATTAGTATGAAACACACACGTCCAGTTAGCCTATGTAGCTATTTTTAAACACGTACCGTGTATTGGCTTACTTTAAATAGCTATAGACATTAAAATACAGCTGCAAATGATGAAATATGCGTATTTTTATGCGCTCATCGGCGGCCACGTCAACTTCACCGTCTTGATTTTTGACAACTTTTGAAACAAGTTGGCAGCCCCTTTTCTATTTTGCTTGTAAACAAATGTCGAACAGCTGACATCTGACAGCCCTGGTTGCCAGGGTAAAAAACAAAACGAAATGTGCTTTTGCGCCATCGATCAAATTCAGATGAAGTTTGTTATTTTCACAAAATGTCCTATCAACATTGGTTAACTTATTTGGAATCTGCTGAGAAGAACTCAATGATCAGCAACAAATTGCGCAAGGTGCTCTACAAGTTCCCCGACGGACAGCAAATGGCGGAGGAGTACAATATGGATACGGGCGTAGTGCAAAGACGAGCTTGGCGCAAATGCAAACAGCTAATGGGTGAACCAGAATGGGAAATCGAGCTGGGCGAAGAGCCACGTCAACTTAATTGGGCTGCCGCCAATAGGTCAGCCGCAGCTGGTGCCGGCGGCGGCGATGCGGACAATGTTTCTGGTGGTGAATTCACACTGCGAGAGAGCAATACTGCTCCATTGCTAACCAAACGAATCACAAAGAAAAACATTGAATGGCGCATACGTAATCTACCCTACCCCATAAATGTGTACAATATTCTTGCAGATGCTGAGCAGCGAGCAATTGTCGTTCGCACAAACAATAAGAAATACTATAAGGTTATACCTATACCTGAACTGGATCGCTGCGGCGTACCACCTGTCCAGGCCAATATAAGCACTCATCATCAGTTCAATACACTCATCATAACCTACCAGAAACCCCCAATACTCTGCGAGATGGAGGCGCAAGTTTTACTGTTGCTTAAAAACGTGGAAACGGAGACAGATGTGGATGATTTGTTAAAAGGATTGCTGGCTAAACAATAAAACTCAATATGTAAAATATGCATACAAACTAAATGATTTCTATTTAATTATCACAAACTACTTTTGAAAACTTTCGGCCATACCGATGTAGCTGGCCAGTGATGGAGCTGATGAGCTTGTAAACATGGTATAATCGAATGTGGGCATCTCCAATGGAGTTAGGGAAGGCATCTCATGCTCTGAGCTGCGCTCAAGCGTGGAAAGGCTGTGGAACTCTTGGCTTTCCGCTTGTGGATCACTTTGGATCATAGTCTCCACTTTAAGCTCCACTAAAGCAGGCGTCACTTTTCGCTCGATGGTCGATGTGAACTTGGCATCGAAGTCCTGTACGGTTTTGTCGATGGCCTTGGCCACGGACTGAGCTGAACCTACTCCCTGCTCTGGCCTCAGTGGCAGCATGGGACTTGTTTCTTTAAGCTGCACAAAGTCTTTCATCTTTGTAAGTCCATGTTGCGTTTTACGCATCTCGATTTGTCGAAGCTTGCGCTGAAAATCAAGTGTTAAGGTATCGAGCACTTCTTTCGATTTTGCCAGTTGAACATTTTTGTACGCATCCTGTAAGTAGATTAGAGAAGTCTCCAGCGCCTTTATGGCCTCTTCGTAGCGATGGTGACGTATGAAACGCTCTGATCGACGTTCGTGAAAATGTGCCTGTACACATTGAAAGGGATAAACTACAGTTTTTGAAAGATTTTCGTTTATTTACCAAGTTTAGCGGTGCACAATCCATGTTTTTCGTTTTTTGTTCTTGTTTACCTGCGCAGTACGGGAGCTGCTTGGCAACTCTGTATCACAGCTGGTTTACCGATAACTTGAACAGTATATTATCGACAAATAACTATCGAAACAAATAATATTTTTAAATTGACCTTTTTTATGTACAAATGAGAAGCTTTTATAAATTAAAAATGTGTATTGAAATAATTTAGAGCGGCACAGCGTTTGCCTGTTTCCCCTCAGTAAGCGCACGTGACGCATGCACAAAAACCGGGACATTTATGCCCTGAAAATAAATCAAAAGTAACAAAAATTGAATTTAATCATGGCACAAATTACACTCACCTGCATTTTAGCTGATCTAACAAAAGCCTTATTAGATGTAACTGTAAATATTTTACGATCCATGCCAAAGCTAAATATCTTTAAACTTCGCTCATTCACCTTAGCCGTAAAACGAATGTTGGAAAACTCCGGCGGTATCGTTTCGATGTCCGGATACACTGTTACACGTTTCATCAACTCATCAGCAAGTTTACGCTCACCCGGCCCGCCCAATACAGTGAGAATGTTTTGAAATGCATCGTTCGCCAATTGGCAACACACCAAGCGCTTGTCTTTAAATATTTTGTCGAGTATTGGTTTAACCGGAGATTCGCGCTCCTTTTCAGCCTGCTCAGTGAGAAGCGGTTCCTTGAACACGTAATTGCAGCCGCCATTCGAAAGAGCGCTCACGTAAGCCAGCAACGTAGTCACATCTAAGTTAAGTTCATTTGACAAGGTGGCATACTGATCGAGATCCAAGTCGGGTTCTTCCAACGATGCAGTTTGCACTCCCATTTCCTTGAGCTCATCGTGTAACGAACTGTCAATTTTATTAGAGAAGTAAAAAACAATCTGAAAAAAAGATATCACTCTAAATATTTGAAAATGTTGTTGAAGGGATCATGTTCACCTTGGGACGTTGAAACATGCAGAAGTTGAGTTCGCTGGCTTCCAGATAATCGCTTGCCTGATCCAAAACGCTACGTGCGCCAAAACTGACGCAGCCCTTAGCAGCATCTTCGATAGATTTAGAGTTCCGTGCTATTACTTTTATCCATTTTAGGCCGTTATTCGCAACAATGTCTACACGTAGAGGACTCTCGCGTGATTCGAGGTTGAATACTGCATTTATATCCACGACTCCTTGCTGCAGGCGCAGCGTTTTTATTAGAAATTCATAATTAACGAAGTTGCTGCTTGTAATGTGATTCTCTTTTAATGTCTTGGTACGTATAACCTGTATTTAAATATGGGTTAGCTATTAATAGACTCTTTAGTTTGTTCAAACAGTCAGACCTTTTCCAAAAATTTAAGTTCCTGTTCTATTTTCCTTTGCACTTTTGCTACTCCTGGAATGTCCTCGAATTCGACCAAAGATTTCTTAAGCTCCTCGCCTAGCCTGATTTTCTCATTGGCTTCTGCATATAGAGCAATATCCATCTCCATTGCCACCTGCTGAGCTTAAAAACTTTTTTGTTCGTATTTTAATATTATTGTCATCGACCAGCTGATCGACCAGGGCTGCCAAATAGGATCTACAATTATTGTTATCGAAATATAAGCAACTCTGCAGTGAGTACTGTCAAAGACCGCCCGCCTTTTCTTCCATCCACTTTTTCTTCACCGGTCAAGCCAAGCGGCAGCTCTGAAAATGACGCCGCTTGAGTGATGTGAAAAAATTTAATCCAAACGCATCATTGTTAAAATGTGTTACTTTATTGAATAAAATAGCAAAAGGTAACTAGCTAAGATGTAATTTACTTAAATTTGGTAATATTTTAAGGATAACTCTGCACGAAGTATCTCCAGAAATCAGAAATGTCTGTGCTTTGGTCGCATTATAAGCGTGCAAAATTAAAAAACAAATGCTGCTTACTTTGCATCGTTAGGCGACACGACGTTCGTTACTGTGGCCTTGGAATTATTAAAGTAGTACATTCCGTCAAAAATGTTAATATTGTGCATATAAAATATGTCAATCGTTTCTAACCTCAACATCAAATTTTTTTCTTCAGTGCAACTGTGTAGGCTGAAAATATCTCAGCTTCAATATGTACTTGTATAATTTGACGCTCCAAAAGGGCACCGGTGTCACGCATGCCGTGCACGGAAATTTCTCGGGCGGTAAACAGCAAGAGGTGCTGCTGTCACGTGGCAAGTCGCTGGAACTGCTGCGGCCCGATCCCAACACAGGCAAAGTCCACACGCTGATGTCGACGGAAATATTTGGCTGCATACGTGCTCTAATGGCCTTTCGTCTAACCGGCGGCACAAAAGGTTGGTATCATTTGTGTTATAACCATATTTTATACTCTATATTTGTATGCACAAAACTCAATTGAGGCAACTTTATTGGTTGTTCCCAGTTTGACCTTATTGAACGTGTCTAAGTGCGATAGTAATTTGACTTGGCGTCGCATTTGCCATGACCCTTAACCACATGGCATGGCGAACTGAAACTTCGAGTTACAAGAAATTCTAACCTAAAAAAGTACAGTTTTATTGCTTTCAATATAAAATCAGATCGATTTGGCTTCTTATAGATTACATTGTCGTGGGCTCAGATTCTGGACGCATTGTCATTCTGGAGTACATTCCCAGCAAGAATGCTTTGGAAAAAGTGCATCAGGAGACCTTTGGCAAATCGGGCTGCCGTCGCATTGTGCCGGGACAGTACTTTGCCATTGATCCCAAGGGTCGTGCCGTGATGATTGGTGCTGTTGAGAAACAAAAGTTGGCCTATATCATGAATCGAGATACCCAGGCACGACTAACCATATCTTCGCCTCTGGAGGCACACAAGTCCAACACCTTGACTTACCATATGGTGGGCGTGGACGTCGGCTTTGATAATCCCATGTTTGCTTGTCTGGAAATCGATTACGAGGAAGCTGACTTGGATCCATCAGGTAAGATTATGTCTATCTCAAAATGTTTTCCATTCTTTGGCGCTTTAATTCACAGTGCAGTGGATAATATACCATTGACACTGTTATGTACTTAGCGCTAGATAAATGTGACCACTGAACCATTGGTGCTGCTGTAATTACCTAGCTACACTTCACTGATTTGTGGCCCACATCCTCTTTAATTTAATTTATATTTGTTTCCCCTTAAAACTTTGTATTAAAGATCGGGTTTTGTAATTTTGCAGGTGATGCAGCTCAACGCACGCAACAAACGCTAACATTTTACGAGCTTGACTTGGGCCTGAATCATGTTGTACGCAAGTACTCTGAGCCACTTGAAGAACATGCTAACTTCTTGGTTTCTGTGCCGGGTGGCAATGACGGACCCTCTGGTGTGCTCATTTGCTCGGAGAACTATCTGACCTACAAGAACTTGGGTGATCAACATGATATACGTTGTCCCATACCACGTAGACGCAATGATCTTGATGATCCGGAGCGAGGAATGATCTTTATATGCTCTGCAACACATCGCACCAAAAGCATGTACTTCTTTCTACTACAGACCGAGCAGGGTGATATATTCAAGATCACCCTTGAGACCGATGACGATGTGGTGTCCGAAATTAAGCTAAAGTACTTTGATACGGTACCCCCTGCGACAGCGATGTGTGTGCTGAAGACTGGCTTTCTCTTTGTGGCCAGTGAATTTGGCAACCAGTAAGTGAATCAGGAAATTTGAGCCATTTATTAGTGTTCTAACCTTCCTTGCTTTTATTTCATAGTTACTTGTACCAAATAGCACATCTGGGCGATGACGATGATGAACCCGAATTCAGTTCTGCTATGCCACTGGAAGAGGGTGAAACTTTCTTCTTCGCTCCACGTGCATTAAAGAATCTCGTTCTGGTCGATGAGTTGCCTTCTTTTGCACCCATTATCACCTCACAAGTGGCTGATTTGGCCAATGAGGATACGCCACAGTTGTATGTGCTTTGTGGGCGTGGACCGCGCTCCACACTGCGTGTACTGCGGCATGGGCTTGAAGTATCAGAAATGGCTGTCTCTGAGTTGCCCGGTAATCCAAATGCCGTGTGGACTGTCAAGAAACGCATTGATGGTGAGTCGAGAACAAAGATTTAATTTGATCTTTGTGCTTATTTATTAAGTTTAGGCCTTAAGTTTGCTAGCTATGAAATATTTCTAATAATTCAACTGGTGCATTGATGATACAGAACACGATACCCCAAGATAAACAAATAATATTGCAATATATGTACAGGTTGTGCTACGGTTGTTGATTTCGATTTTAATGAACATATAAAGATGTTGCCATCAGCTTTGTGGCATCCATTCAATTGACCGATTTATGATGCATAAGAAACAGCAACAATCCTAGCCTATATACCTATATATAAACACGATCCAAAAGCCACAAGTTATCAACCACCAGTTCTCTCTTATTTCAGGCGCTTAAACACAGACGTCAACTGTTTGTTGTGTGACTATTGAACAGATATAAAAACCGAGTTATCCAATAGACTCGTGTATAATACTTATAATTTATATTTGTCTTTTGTGAAGCGATAGGTAAGGCAACATTACTGCAGCTCTTAAGTCAACAGATACTACAAAACAAATGCTACAAAAACCTTTATTATTGAATATTATAATTAAGACTTGACATTGAACATGATGTGATTACTTATCAACCGTGTTTCAGCTGAATTTTACATTGATTACAATTTGATAACCTGATTATTCAATGTCACCAAATGCCCTTAAAATGGTATATTTCCAAAGAATATTTAACTGACGATCAAACTTTTTGTGTTGTGCTCCTACTTTTAGACGAGTTTGATGCCTATATCATAGTCTCCTTCGTGAATGCTACACTGGTTTTGAGCATTGGCGAGACCGTTGAGGAAGTGACGGACAGCGGCTTTCTAGGCACCACGCCAACGTTGTGTTGTGCTGCGCTGGGTGACGATGCTTTGGTCCAAGTCTATCCAGATGGCATTCGTCATATACGCTCCGATAAGCGTGTGAACGAGTGGAAGGCGCCCGGCAAGAAATCCATTACCAAATGCGCTGTCAATCAACGTCAGGTGGTCATCACCCTCTCTGGTCGCGAGTTGGTTTACTTTGAAATGGATCCGGTAAGCATTTAAGAGAGTCAAAGTTAATATTCTCGATAAATTGCGCTGATGACAGAAACACGAAAAAGAACAATCATGTTGAGACACTTTGTGTCCTGCAGTGCTGAGCAATCATTAGACAACGCATTTTTTATTAACTAAACTTAATTTGTGAAGATAACTAATTGGAAATACTTTACCTACAGACTGGTGAACTGAACGAGTATACGGAGCGTTCGGAAATGCCTGCAGAGATCATGTGCATGGCTCTGGGCACGGTGCCAGAGGGCGAGCAACGATCTTGGTTCTTAGCTGTTGGTCTGGCTGATAACACTGTCCGCATACTTTCTCTGGATCCAAATAATTGCCTCTCCCCGTGCTCCATGCAGGCGCTACCCTCGCCAGCCGAGTCGTTGTGTTTGGTCGAAATGGGTCACACGGAGAGTACCATCAATGCTGGTGCGGATGAGGATGTCCCGGCACAACGCAGCGGCAGTAATAAGGGCACCATCTATCTTAATATTGGATTGAGTAACGGCGTCTTACTGCGCACTGTCCTGGATCCTGTATCTGGCGATTTGGCGGATACGCGAACACGTTATTTGGGGTCGCGTCCGGTGAAACTGTTCCGCATCAAGATGCAAGGCGCAGAAGCCGTGTTGGCCATGTCTAGCCGCACCTGGCTGTCTTATTACCATCAGAATCGATTCCATTTGACACCGCTGTCGTATGAGACGTTAGAATATGCTTCGGGCTTCTCTAGCGAACAGTGCAGTGAGGGTATTGTGGCTATATCAACTAACACACTGCGTATCCTCGCTTTGGAGAAACTGGGCGCCGTCTTCAATCAGGTGGCGTTTCCATTGCAGTTCACACCGCGAGCTTTTGTTATACATCCGGATACGGGTCGCATGCTAATTGCCGAAACAGATCATAATGCGTACACCGAGGACACAAAAAGCACGCGTAAGGAGCAAATGGCTGAGGAAATGCGTAGCGCTGCTGGCGACGAGGAACGCGAACTGGCCAGAGAGATGGCCAATGCGTTCATCAATGAGGTGCTACCCGAGGATGTGTTCTCTGCACCCAAGGCAGGACTTGGCTTATGGGCTTCGCAAATACGCTGCCTAGATGCGATGCATGGCCAAACGATGTTCAATGTGCCACTGACACAGAACGAGGCCATCATGTCTATGGCTATGCTTAAGTTCTCCGTTGCTGCAGATGGTCGCTATTATTTGGCAGTAGGCATTGCCAAGGACTTACAGCTGAATCCGCGCATCTCACAAGGCGGATGCATTGATATCTACAAAATCGATCCAACCTGCTCGGCACTGGAATTTCTACATCGCACCGAAATTGAAGAGATACCCGGCGCATTGTGCGGTTTCCAGGGTCGTCTACTAGCCGGCTGTGGCCGTATGCTGCGCATTTATGATCTGGGCAAGAAGAAGATGCTGCGCAAGTGCGAGAATAAACACATTCCCTACCAGATTGTCAACATTCAAGCGATGGGCCATCGTGTCTATGTCTCTGATGTTCAGGAGTCTGTATTCTTTATACGCTATCGTCGCGCCGAGAATCAGCTCATCATATTCGCCGATGATACCCATCCGCGTTGGGTAACGGCCACAACTCTCTTGGATTATGATACCATTGCCATTGCTGATAAGTTTGGCAATCTGAGCATTCAACGCCTTCCGCATTCAGTGACCGATGATGTGGACGAGGATCCCACCGGCACCAAGTCGCTCTGGGATCGTGGATTGCTGTCAGGTGCCTCGCAAAAGTCTGAGAATATTTGCTCATTCCATGTGGGAGAGATCATCATGTCACTGCAGAAAGCCACACTTATTCCTGGTGGCTCCGAGGCGCTCATCTATTCCACATTGAGTGGCACTGTTGGCGCCTTTGTGCCGTTCACTAGTCGCGAGGACTACGACTTCTTCCAGCACCTGGAGATGCATATGCGCAATGAGAACCCACCCTTATGTGGTCGGGATCATCTCAGCTACCGCAGCTCATACTATCCTGTGAAAAATGTGCTGGACGGCGATCTGTGCGAGCAGTATTTATCTATTGATGCAGTGAAGCAGAAGAGTATTGCGGGTGACATGTTCCGCACGCCTAATCAGATCTGCAAGAAGCTGGAAGACATACGCACACGCTATGCGTTCTAAATAGGTGAGTGGGCAAATTATATATATAATGTTTGTGATAGTTATCTGATGATATAGATATTACCTTGGGACACCTATGAAATATACATTGATTAGTGTAAACATTAGAAAACTGACAGAAATTTTGATGAAATTACTGTAAATAAATTCGCATATACTTATTGCTTTTTATATATTTTTATTTGCAGTTGATTTCGGATGCTTAAGGACTCGCAATTGCATCTTTTTATATAAGGTGAGTTTTCATGAAACAAAGTTTGATTGAAATAGCTCTATGATGAGATACGATTTTACCTTGGGACACCTATGAAATGCCTTGATTAGTGTGAACTTACGATTGCTGATAATCAATTACACTAAAAATTAATTACTTATTTAATAAATATTAATAGTTTCCCTTGATCTGATCTTTTGCAGTCTCATAAACAACTCAACCATCTAACTATTGGAATCTTGGAACACATTTGCAATAGCTGAAAAGGTAATTAAATAAAAGATTTAGGAGTAAGAAACTAAATACTTTACTATGATGTTTTTACATATGTTAGACTAATGAAAAAATTTGATTGTAAATTAATTACTGAGTTCAAAGCCTAAAAACTTTCGATTTTAAAAAGAAAATCTACATCATACTGATGAAACATTTTTATTTTCTTTTTTGCAGCTTGTTCTTGTGCTTTGAATTGTTTGCTTGGCTGAGATCTAAAATATTTAATAGGTAAATTTGAAGATTGATTAAAATACAATGAACACAATTGCTAATTCTGTGTTTTTCTTCTTCATTGCAGTTTAAATACGTAATTGGTAATGCTTAGATGTAGAATGCACATTACACATTACACACAACATACACAACCACTAAACGACTGCCTATTTATACTAGATTTAATTGTTGCATAAAGTCAACATTTGTGCAACATACTTAATTGCCACACTTCTGTAATTTAAGCCACAACATTACTCTAATAATAATAATAAATGTATACAAAGCACAAAGTGGGTCTTAATTTGCATGTGCTTGTTAGCCATGTGGCCATGTTGTATGCAGCTTGGTTCTTGGCCTTGTTTACCTGCATTCGCAACTCTGCCGCTGTGGCATGCCACGAATATCAGCTAAGCATTTCTAGTTTTCTCTCTACCCATCTCTCTGTGGTATGTGCGCAATATCAAATTGTTGTAATTTGTTATGTACCGAGTTATAAGCACAGTAGTTATGCAAATTACGTGCCTCTCCTAACTCTCGTTCTTGGCCCGGTGGCCCGGCCATAAAGCCAGCATCCGCAAACTGTTCCACTTTGTGGCAGGGAGATGGAAAAGCGAGAGGGCGAGAGGAGGGGAGGCTGCATAGTTGCATCAACTAGCTGGCGCTGCGCCATCTGGTTAAACGATTTATTAACTTCATTTCTAGATCATTAGATCGCATAACACGGACATTCATCACTTGTTTGCACTTTTTGCTGCAACACGCAAGCGTGCAACAGAAAACAGCAACAACAACCACAAACCCACCACTGCAACGAGAAGCTGCAGGCAGCAGCTACGCATGCAATTCACGCCACTTGCAGCTGCAGTCTGACCATCGATCGCGCCACCGATAAGTACAATCAACGCTTGGCGCAAACACTTGCCCACCACATGTTGCCCTAACACAGCCACGCCTACTTCTGATACCCTTCCAAACTGGTATTGCAATTTTATGAGCGAGTGTGTGGAGCAAATATGATCAGGTTTGGAAGGGCTTTTCTTCGCCTTTTATATTCTTTAAAAACAAATTATAATTAACTAAGCAAATAGGAAATTTCATAAGTATACTTAAGTCTTTTTATAGAAACTTTTAGTTATAGCTCAAGTTTGTATCATTTATTCATATTATTTAGCCCTTTGTCTGGCAGCATGTTCACTAGTCGGCCTAGCCCAGCTCCCAGTTCTTTTTCGCATGGGTGCGCCTGGAAGCTGTTGCCATATCCATTTGCGGAATGCGTTCAGCGTTTGCACAGATGCCCAGTTGTAGATAAGGCAAATGCTTTGTCTGGACTGCGATGTCCTGTACCTGAGCTTTGGGTTGCTGTTGCTGTTGTTGTTGGGGCGTTGTTTGCAGCTATCAGCGTTGGGCGATCAACGATCTGAGCATCTGAATCGAACTCCACTTGGGCTGTGCGGCAGCAGCTGAGCTAGATGCTTATCAAAAATGCCTCGCGTGATAAAATATTCGCATGAAAGAGCTGGGAGACTTGAGAGCTTGTAAGTTGGAGCTTGGAAATGGAAATGGGTGTTAACGCAGCAACTTTTCAGCTGTCCTCGTTGTTGGCTTGCGTGTAAGAATTTTCTGCGAATTCGCTGAGATTTTAATCGGTTAGCTGTCTGGCTGTCTGGCAGTCTGACTCGCTGTAGACACTGTCCGACACTTTCCCTGTAAATGAAATACTCATTTTCCGAGCATTTTCCAGTCACGTCGTTTCACAGTTAGCAACTTTATTAAAACTAACGGCAAGCCAAATAATTAAAACGCAGCACAGCAAAAAAGCGAAGAGGAATTGCAAATTGCGGGCCATGTAATAAATAGAATCATCAGCCAGCCAGTCAGGCAGCCAGGCAGCGGCCGGTCAGAGCCAGACAGTTAAAGTCAGGGTCTCGGTTTGGGGCTGTCTAACCGCCATCATCATCATCATCATCATCAAGTTGAACATTATCATGATCATGATCATGTTCATTGGCAGTCGGAGCAGCATTATTTTAATTCACTTAGCAGCTTTGGACGTTGGACGCTTAGGCACAGCTGTGAGCCGGTTGCTCTCTTCGCCTGACAAACCAATTATACAGCATGGATTTCGATGTGCACGTGTAGAGAGGCGAGAGGAGAAACTGAGGATCAGCATATAAGGTGCTTAGCAAAATAATAAGACAACTTGATTACGTTGAGGCAACTGAAAGAGATTAAAAGCTTCTTAGAAATTATAATAGAACTATTTAACGGAGTCTAAAGACAGCAGAAGACTCAGTTCTTTCTATATGTTTGATATATGGATATGAAATTAAAAGAGCTTCAAAAAATTTAATGAGATATAAATTGCTAATGCTAATCGAGCGTACAAAGTTCTATGGATCGGTGTCTTTGAATAACAACTGTGCAGTCACATAGAGTTTGGATTAGATTCAACTTGTGGCCAAATTTTATAAAAGATGCAAAAAGTGCGCTTAATATAGTATATTAACTGAAAGTTGGAATCCATATAACCTCGTAAAAATATAGTTTATAAAGATCGAAATACTATATTTATGGGTTACAATCATTGAAAGTACAAAAATGGCTTGATTTTTGATTTTTTGAATAGTTATTAATAAATAGTTATTATTTACACTAGATAGCTACATATATCATTTCAAGATGCAACTTTTTATAGCTGATATAAACAAAATTATAAAATGAAGGAAACATTTTCATTTATGAAAAATAACAGCTGTACAGACTGGAAGTTAACTTTTATAATGAGCTGCAGGAATCTGAAGAGAGAACATAAAGTTATCAATTCGCTTTGCTTGGTTTACACCACAATCGCAGCTCCGATTTGATCCACTCAGCTGTCAGAGCAGCTGCAGGGTCTAACCAGAATGAGAAGAAGACGACGACGAGCAGAAAAAAAAACTAATTGCCGCCTGCCAGCAGAAGAGGAGGGAGGAGGCAAGGAGAATGACACTCAGATGCGAGGCATATGGATCCGCATGCTCAGCTGCGGATTGCTGTCAGCAAATCTGTCGTGGTCAGTTGAATGTACTTATCTACCTGCTACATATGAAAGCTCGCGTGCGTGGCTTTGGCTCGACGTAGGGCTGACCCCATTCAGTGTCATTAAGGTGGCCCAAGGTCTGTTTGTTTTGGCTTGGCTGGCAATTTTCGCATAATTGACTGAAGCAAATATGAAATGTGATGTGAGGAGACTTTTGTGTGCGCCACTGAACTCATTTGAACTGCTGCAGAGCTCTGCAGCTTGTCAGCAGCTCCAGCTGTTGCCGCCAATTCAAGTCTCGCCCGTAGGCGAAGGCGGATCGCTGCGATCTCTGATCCTCAACGACAAAACTCAATTGGGAAAACGTTTCAGTCACTTAGTCAACAATCTGTTGCATCTAATTGTCTTTTGCAGCAAATTACTCAATTCCGTGTTGCTGCTGATGCTGTGATAGCAACAGATGCAGATCTCCGCCTCTCCCTCATTCTCTCTCTCCCTCTCTCTCTCTCTCTCTGTCTGTCTTTCAACAGGTTTGACATAATTTTCACTTGAGTTTGTTTTTGAGCAGCACAAATTGGACTGCGTTGATGACGATGATGCGTTGAGTAACTCAATCGCAATCTCTTAGTTTACGGCTCTGCATCGGCGCTTCGTATGCCTTCGTATGTATGGAAACATGCACTTTAATGGGCGTGGCCCACTTCCGCAAGCAATTTGCTGCGGTTCTTGGGCGGCGGGCATAATGGAACATTTTAATGCTGAAACTGATGATTAAAATCAAAGTCATAAAACGAGTAGGAGAAGCTTGAGAAAGGTGGAGACTAGATTGATACCCTATAAGTAGAAGAAAGATGAAGAGACGACTCAATAAGAAGAGAGAGAGAATGCCAGTTAGAAATGATCAACATATCTCTTTTCTTTTCTTCTCTCTTCATCTCGAGAAACAATCAAGGAACGAGAGCTAGTGCAGATCTGATAAAGGCAAAGTCAATCTTCTTCAGCTGGCTTTTTTTGTTATTTTCATTGCCAGAGCTGCCTTTCGCTCAAATGTACAGGGTACATGAGCTGCGCCACTTGCGAGATGTCGAGAACGCAGTCGCAGTTGAAGCTGGGAGTCACAATTGAAGTTGCAAGTTGCCAGTTAAATACGTTGATCACTCGCACAGATCATCAACACGAACATGCCACAGCCGCAACAGAGACACGTCGAGCCAGCGAGCCATAAAAACGGGAGCAGACTGCAAACATAATTGAAAGCAATTTGCGGCTGACTAACTGAGGCCAAGGAGTAGCAGACCAAAAGGTGAGCGAGACAAAGAGAGAGGGAGAGAGAGAGAGGGAGAGTGGAATTGAGGTGGGGTCTGCTGTGGCTGGGTGATCTGAGCAGACGGCAGGTCGAGCGTCAGCATAAACATTATATATATTGCCACACACACTGTCACACACACACACACACACACACACACACATACACACACATACACACACATACACACACACTCTCCACACACACGTGTTGTTTGTCAATTCAGTTGGCGCTTCACATTTGCCTTGAGTGAAGGGGTTTCGGTTTTAGCTGCCACATGCGAGCGAGCAAGCGGAAGCGTCTCAGTTCCGGCAAATGTTGATCATCTGCACCTGAAAGAGAGCTGAAGAAAAAAACACATTTGATGCAGCTGTTCATCCTCGAGGCCCCCATTTTCCCCCTTTGCTATTGCGCAATTGTGCAATGCCTTTGATTTGGTTCTTTTGCCACTCGACTCGTAATTGCAAACAGCTGAACCACATGTGCTGCTGCCCCCAAAAGTCTAATCGATATTTTGGGGCCAGCCAAAGGGGTGGGAGAGGCCAAAGTCAATGATCATTAGCATAGCTAGAAAGCACATTTCTGAAAGTGCCCGCCTGTATGGGGGCAATTGTTAATTAACTAAAAGTGTCAACTGGTTGCAATCAACCAAATCTGATTTTTTTTTCAAAAGAATAAAAAACAGATGGAAATTTGTTAAATTACTTAAGGGAATTTCTTCTGGGATTTCTACTTCGAATTCGTAGTGCTAATAATCAAGTTTTACATCAATGCTTAAAATATATTTGCCTTTCTAAGTGGTGGTTCTATGAGCTTGGGATAATATTATGGGGAATAAGCGCTTAAATACGTATCCTCAAATTCTTATACCCTCTGTCTCCCTTTCTTTCTTTCGACCTGTCACTATAGCTCGATCTTCCTCGCTCTCTTTCTCTCACTTTCAGCTTTCAGCTTGTCCCCCTCTGCTGGCTCGAGTATGAGCAATAAAATGTAGCTCACAACTATGTATATTTCTGAACATTCATCTAAAATTCGTAGGAATTAACTTATCAGTTCGCACAATTCATCCAATTCAATGAGCAAAACTTTCAGTGCTTATTAAATAAAGTCCGATAGCGAGATTTCATGGGCTGCATTGAAGGTTGACTCCCAGGGGTCATTTCGCTTAAGCCAAGCTTCGTTGGGCACCAATCTGGTCAGACATGGGGCTCCGATATATAATCATACATATATATTATATAAATATATATAGACTGTATGTATTGCACATACACAGCTGAATCATGATATATGTATGTATATGTATATATAAAGCAACTTCCTACAGCTGTTGAAACTCAGACACAGCCGGCCAAGTGCGTTGGGTATACGACTGACTATACATATATTTTGCAGTTGTTGCACAAATAATGAATGAAACGCGTTGTTGTTGTTGCTGCTGTTGTTGTTAAAGTTTATCAAGTTGAAATTGCACAGTTGGTTGACTGCTGCCACAACAAACCAAACGAAAGAGCAATGAAAAAGCACTCGACTTATAGTTGGGGGCTCAACTTGTGTTCGTGAGAGTGGGACTTAACCTATTTGTATGCTCGTTCAAGAAGTGAAAAGTGAGTATATTGGTTGTATCTGTAGGTGGCTAGACTGGCAAGTTGGTATATAGACTCATGTGTCACCCTAGTCTACGCTAACTCAGCAGTGGTGGTATTTGGGTGAAAGTCTACGTCTCTTATGGTTTCGAAGCTAGACTCCCTAAGCTTAGCAGGTGTATGATTTTGTTGACCTTCTCCCTAAAGATAGATCTATAAGTCAAATAGTCGCCTATTGGAACATGGTAGATCAGAAAATCATAGATCTTCAACAGAGTATATGGAAAAAGTATGGAAGTCATCAACATTTGCATTATCTACAATTGATAAACTCCACAAGAAATGGACGCTGACCATGCTATTTCATTCGAGAACTTCTGAGAAGTTCAATAAAACTAAATGAAATTTGAGTGTAATAAACCACGATTAGTGTTTGTTTGTCTTGGAGTCTGCTGCTGTTGCTGTTGGTGTTTCCGTTTCCGATTGGATGGACAGCACAGTGCGCTGTTTACGTTCCCAAGCCTAACCGAGTGGAGGGGCTCTTAAACATTTGTCCACAACCCTGAGCTCAGCGATTCACTGTCAGACGACGGGCCACGCACAAGGCAAACAAGCCGAGCAGCAGGCGGGCCAGATGTTGTTGTTGTTGCTGTTGTTGTTTATAGCAAATTGCGCATACGCCTCGTTGTGCGGTCAGGCGTTGCAAATAGTTTGTCATAAGTGTGTATATGTGTGTGTGTCTCTCTCTGTGTGTGTGTAAATGTGATCATTCAGCTCACCCACACAGCAATAATTCAAGTGCAGCGCTCATCAATAAAGTGAAATTTTTGCTTTTGGGGCGTGCAGCCTTGCTTGATTGTTGTTGTGCTTTGATGGACACATGCACGAGGCATATGCTATACATGCACATACAGATATATATAAATATGTGTGTATATATATATATATATACATGTATTGTATGAACGACAAGGCAGCCAAGGCAGCTGAGGCAGCAACCGGACGCACGTGTTCATTTTCATTTGGCGCAGAGAACCCAACGATAAACAGCCGCAGTCGCAGTCACAGCAACAATAACAACAACAGCAGCAGCAACAGAAGCAGCAGCAGCACCAACAGCTGTACAACAGAATCTTCGTAGACGATGACGGAGACGCAGACGACGCTGATGACGACCAACTGCGGAAATTATTCATTCAAGCGCTGCTGTTGTTGTTGCTGTTGCTGCCACTGCTTCGACTTCGGCTTCAGCTTCAGCTGCGGCCTGGCTTGGCTGCTTCTGCCAAGTAACAATTTGAAATTCATACAAATTGCAAGCGGCGAGCGGAACCAGACAATAGCCGCAGTGCTTGCCACATGCGGGGGCAGCAACTGGAGCCACCCAAGCAGCGCCAACATGTCCGGCAGCAGCAGCAGCAACAGCAACAACAATAGCTGTCCATCAAAGTGGCAGCGAAGCGCAACGAGCTCCAAAATGTGGCCGTTGTTTGATTTCATTTGCCAAAATAATTGTCTCACATTGCATAATCCAACAACAACAACAACAGCAACAACAAACAAACAATGAACGAAATGAAAGCTCAGCTTTCACCCCGACATTTGGGCCGGGTCTAAAGCCATCAGCAACTGCGGATCACAGACAATAAAACAAAAGCTGAAAAAGAGCTAAAAACCAAATCTGAACAAAGCAAAAAAAAAACAGAAAAACTAAAACCCAAATTCAGGCAACGAGCTCAGAGCTGGCAGCACACAGCACACAGGTGTGCACAATCAATCAACATGAGATCCCATTTAAGCTGCTGTAACAATGACCACGATAATCACGCAGTCACAGCCACAGCCATAGCCACAGCCACAGCAGCAACCACAGCCAGCGCCACAACCACAGATCGCTTTTTTGTTGGTTCCAGGTCCACGCACAAACGCGTTGATAGCTTCGATAGCCGAACAAGAGTCAGACCCAGAGCTTGTCTGACCATTGTGTGTGTGGAGACCACCGCACCACTATCGCTCAAGGCGGTGGTGATGGAGGCGTTGGTGGGGGTGTTGCTGCTGGGACCACAGCATTGTCTAGACCCAGCTGATTGCTGTTACATTCCACACTTAATTAGCTGCCAGCCAATGGCTAAACAATGCTCTTCATAATTTTCCCCAAAATTTATTTATAGCAATATGAATTTTGGCTTTGAGGTAGACAAAACGAAAGAGTTGATCATTGCGAAGGGCTACTAGCTGGGACAGCTGTGTATAGATGAATATGGGAATCAGAGAGCTAATTGCAGTGTTTGTTACATGTTTAATTTTTTTTTTTTTATTAGTTTTTCTGTCTTTAAATCATAAATTGTCTTTAAGGCATATTTTGATAGATATTTTGATAGTATTTTAATATTTTTTGAGCATTATTTTACTGCTTCTTAAGCAAGTTGCAATGATTTTTAAGGACTATAATTGCTCAGCTGAGAATTCGTTTGTTAAACTTGAAGTTTCTTAACATGCTTTTTAACTCTGCTGTTCTCCCCATCTGAAGGTCTATCAAAACTTTATCGATCTACATCGAAATCAATATTCTCTTCTATATGATATTAAACAAGGTAGGATAGGTTCCTTTCATCTATTCAATCTATTATCTCTCTATCTCCCACTTAAGCTCTATTAAAACTTAATAAATCGATCAACGTGATCAATTTGTTTTTCAAATTTGAATTTCTATTGACTAATTAATCACATTTCTGAGAGGCAGCTAGTCGAACGCTATTTTCTCATAGCTCATTTGCCAGATGGAGTCGTATAATTTAACTAAATGTGCTCTTTATCAAGCTAACCGAGTGCCCCCGACACACTATTGTCGCAATGTTGAACAATTTTAATTGGAAATTTGTTCATTGGCTGTGCTGTTCATGCCGCAAAGCCGCAACAGCAACAGCAACAGCAACAGCAACAAGTGCAAGCGACAAGTCGAACTGCTCGACCGATCATATTTTCTGAATGCTAAGCGAAATTAGCATATGAATAAGTTTTGGGTGTTACACCAGCTACGAGTGTGTGTTGGATTGTTTCTTGGTGCGTGTGGTTTTCTTGGCTTGAAGTTGAAGAAGGCGGCGGCACGCATCAAAGCCGACCACCAACAATTGCCACAGTCGAAGCGGCATACGCAGTTGGAGTCGAAGTCGCAGTCGCAGCAACATGTGCACACTCGACTCGTATGAAAACTAAAACCGAAACTGAAACCGAAACTGAGCTCGAATTGGAGGTCACGTAGTTGTCCGGGCACCATGCAACGCCTTCATTTGGCCAGCGCTGCTCTGTGCCGCATATAAATTACACAATGCAACACACAGTCGACGCCGCGTTGTTGCAACCCAGCTACAAATCGAATTGCGGCAAAAACAAAAAAACCGAGAGGCAAGTGAAACCCTGTAAATGCAATGAAATGGTTTTTAACTTTTGCAATTTTTCAACGGCAAAGCCAAAAAAAAGTAATAATAAAAGATGTGCGAGAACTGAGATGAAATGAACGAAGACTGAATGTGCTTACAAACCAAGCTAAAGAATGATATATGTATATAGAATGATAAATATATATGGAAAATCAAGATATATAAACATTTCATAAAATACTTTTAGGGACAGTTAAATCAATTTTTATCAATATAGTATAAACAAATGTGTAAAAATATAGTATATCAAAAATATAATATATATAACAAAAATTCAGCTTCGTTTCTTGAACCTGATAAACATAGTTTGTCTAAATAATGAGTAAAAACATCTCCAAAGTACATGTAGACTTAATTAAAAATAGATTTTCTGCACTGACAAATTCCATGAGAAAATCGTAGCACCTTTTGCCAAGGGTAAAGCAAACTAAGTTTCAAGCTGAAGGCGTCGGCATGGCAATAATATGGTTTTTGATGTTTAAACAAGGTCAGCTCTGTTGGCTGGCATGGCGCTGCCATCAAAGGTGGTGCGCCGAGCGATGAGCAAACAAAGCGCTCTCCGTAACCACAGACTCTGGCTAACCCCTGGCCCCTAAAGCCACATCGACATCGAAGTAATAACCATAATGCGCCGCTTCACGCAATTTTCGTAGCTTGAATCCGCTGTTAAAGTTCGAAAGGTTTTTGGAGGCAATCGAATATGGAATGCTTTTTGGGCTTATTTGCTTTGGCCGTTGGTCCGTTGGCCCTCTTCTTCGGCTTTTCGATTTCGTTCTGCTCCGCATCATTCACTCATTCATTCACTTTGGCCCGGTCGGGGTCTCGCGGCCTTTGATTGCTTTTATTTTTTTTTTTTTTTTGGCGCTGAGGCAATAAGCGATTGGCTATGCTACGATTTGCATGCATTAAAAGAGAGTACGAATGGGTTCGGCTTTAGGATGCGAGTAGGATCTGGTAGACGCTGAAGTGCCTATAGGCTGCGTACAGTTTGAGAGGCTTAGTTAAAGTTGTATGCAGAGTGGGTTAAGGGTGGAAGAGGAGGGGAAAACTGTGAACACTGAGATCTGAAGAATGTGGAAAGATCTTTAGAGTACTCAGAATTTAATGACTACAAAAAAAATTTTCTTCTCGTACAGAGACTCCAAAGACTAAAACAATTGAAGAAATGAGGAATTGTGTTATTATTTACAAGACATTCTCTATTGTAAAGGGTATTACTTTTCTTTTAGACAGAAAAAGCTGTCAGATCCATAGTAAATAATCCTTATCATATAGCTAAAAGCAAAAGGAGCTGCTCTTCTAACTAGATATATCTGCATAGATCTCTCTCTCTCTCTCTCTCTCTCACTCTCTGTCGCTCTCTCTCTGTATTCACAGATATCTGCTGTCATTTAAGTTACCTGAAAGTCCAGTTCTAACTAATCAACTCTTCATCCCTTTACCTATTCTAGAGGACCAACTACTTAGTCAAAGCCAAAAAAAGAAAGAAAATTAAGAGAAAGTTCTCATTAATTAAAATTGGCTGTGCAATAAAAGCTGAAGGAATTGATCAAAGGCCTGTGAATTATTGTTTGTATATAGATCATACTATATTGTGTGCCATTCTATATAAACCGATCGGCGCGGCAGTGTATCAAAAAGTATAAATTTTATTGACTGCGGATGCAGTTCATAAACAATTGCCCATAGGCCGGACCCGCCTCCGTGTGGGCTGCGGGCGCAATGTGGAGCGCATCTGTTACATGTTAATGCGCAACAGGGCAAAATATGCCAGCCGCGGCAACAGATATAGATATAGTTATAACTGTGTATATACTTATATATATATATGTGCGATCGCTGGAAATACGCTCGAGTATTTTGTATTTATGAAATCAAACATAAGGTACGGTTCATGCGATCGTTCTGCTGCACATTTGGCACACATGACAGCCGCATGCTCCACAAGAATCTTAAATAAAGAGGGAGGGCGGGAGGTGGGCGTGGCCGGCTAAACCACACACATGTAGGCGAGTGGATGGGGAGGGGTTGGGGCTTTGCACGCAGTTCCAGTTAAATCGGAAGTGGAAATCACGACCCCTCGACAAAAGAGCGTGCCACGATTATCACGCTATTTCTGTCAAACCAAAGAGAAAAGAGGAGGGTGGCTGAGGGGCTGGGGTTTGGTATTACTAAGGGTTCCCACATGTCAGCCTCAGCTGTTACGAACCAGCCAACACATATATATACTCTTTATCTATCTATACATATACATATGTATATATAAATATATATAGATGAGCTGCTAATGATGGCAACGGGTTAAATGCGCTGCGATCTATTTCGAGGCTCGTGCTTTGCCGCGTTTTTCTATTTTTCCCATTTTTCCATTTTCTTTTTTATACTTTTCCAAGTGTTGCCCAATAATTTAGCCTTGTTTATGGCTTTTTGATATTACCCACGTGTCATATTTTATGGTCGGACTGGGTGCTGTTCGTTTCTCTCGGCTGCGCTTTAAATTTAACGAAAATATTTTGATAGCTTCTACATTGGCTGCTCCAATGTCTCTCTGCCCCCAGCCGCTGCCCCTGCCACACACTTGGCCAACATTAATTTGAGTTTTTTTTTTTTTTTGGCTAGCACTCGAATGCATATTGACACAAAAGTGACATTTAACAAAGTCTCAGCATTTATGGTTAGTGCATCTGAAACACGCCCAGTTGACAGCCGACAGACGGCAACGGCAACGGCAGTTGTGGCAACAAGTGCGTCAACAGATGCGGCATGCCGCCAAAAATGGTCAACACTTAAGGTGCACCTTGTTGCCAGTTGTCGACTCTCGACTCTCGATTCTCGATATTCGATTGTCGTTTGTGGTTTGTTTGCTTGGCAGCATTTTGGCCAACCCAACTTGGCCATATTTGTTAAGAGCGACGCCGTCTCTATAAGGCCAGACGACCGATATTTCACATTTTTGTTTTTTTCAGCATTTTTTTTGGCAACTGCTGAACCGCGCAATGCCGGTTCATAATTCCTGGGCCTTGCACCTTTCACTCAACTAATCATATTTAACGTACTTTTTTTTTTATCAATTTCAATAAAATATTGAGAGGGATTAAAGCATAAGAAAAGCTACGAAACTTGATTTGATATTTAGTTTAAGAAGAGGTTGTGGAAATTAATAGGAAAAACTTGATATGACTTCGTTTATCTAGCGTAGCTAACATAGTAATCCATAAAAGCGCGCTGAAATATGAGTGAACTATTGAGATGTTTGGAATTTCTGTAATATATAACAAGCTGCATAATATATGAAGCTCGAAAAATGGGTTTATAATATCAAAAGTCTAGCATTTAGCATATAAATGATCAAACTAACTGAGCTCTACAGCTGAGACAAATTTAACATAGGCATATAGTCGCCTTGTTTGAGAATCTAGATTCTCATTGTTTAGTTATCCCAATGGCTTTTAGGGAATATTTCGCTGATTGTGGTCGCACAACTCTTAGAATTGAACTGAGTCATAAAGTTTTATCATAAAAAATCCTTAAGTAAATATAAAAAGCTAAAGATTCGCTTTGGATTGAGAGTTTTATATTTGTTAATATATTTAATTTATATTTGCTTAAGAATTTTTCATGATAAAAACTCAACTGGACTTCTAGATGACAACTGGTTCAGCTCCTGTTTATAGCTCTCTGAACTCTAGTCCTAAAAGAGTCTAATAAACTTACCTTAAGGTGCTGAAGTTGAGTGTCTCTTATATATAATATATCAGACGATTAGGTATTAGACTTTATAAGACTTTATATACTTCACAAAAACATAAGGTTATATTGCAAATGAACAGAAATAAAACCTTTAATTTTTCTACAGTATCTAAGGTCTTATGCCCTTTCAATTTCAGTTATGATGAATAGAAAAACTCACATAAAACTTAATTTAGTTAGAGTAGCTAAAGCAGAGATCGTTTAGAACCTATAAATATGTATGGCTTGGATGGGATATACATTTTGTTAAAGACTGCAATGAGAGAGTATGGAAACTGTAAGCTGTGTAAGTTGCTGTTGCTGTCAAGTGGGGACAATTGTTGGTGTTGCTCTAGCGCGGGGTGTTGCAATGGTAATGCAGGTGTTTGCTGTTTTGCTATTTGGCTGTTTGGATTGGCTAACCAAGATTTGTCACCTGCATTGTAAGACCGTTGCGGCACGACGTGGCCAGGTTGGCAGCCTGCTGTTTGTTATCTTCATTTTGGCATCGAGTAAATCATAATTTTGCACCTTCCCTCACGACAGCAGCCGAAGCTGGCGCAGAGAGGGAAACGGGGACAGGGATGGGGGCAGTTGGCATGTGGCAGGTGGCAGCTAGCATGGGATGCTTGTCGGTCATGTCGTGGTGCAACAACGTGCCAAATTTATCACACAGCTCGCATCGCTCATGGCTTCTGGCCCACTGGCACACCCACGCCCACACCTACGGGCTGAATCAAATATCAATTATGCGAGTCTCTAGCCCTGAATGGCTAGCCAATTTCCTGCTGCGGCTAATTATAACTGCCGATGGGGGGCGGGGCGTGGCAGCCAGTTAAAGTTGTCGCCTCATGTTGTCAGCAATTGTTTGGCGTTAATTGCTCGACGATTTGTTTACGGGCCGCCAATCGAAATGGACAACAACAACAACAGCAACAACAACGATGACAAACATTAAAAAATAACAGAGAAACCAAAATGGTGTTCGATACCAAATGCGCATTCAAATCAGGCCCAAAACACGGGGAGTCCCTGGACATGGCAGCCAGCCACTGTAGCGTAGCTTGTCTGTAGACAAGCTAACAAGCCACCGATCAGCGTTCGAGCAAAGACCACATTCGGTTTGAGCTACAAGGCACGCACAGCGCACCACAATGCCAAAAACCAGCCACTTGGCAGACGACGGCAACGACGTCGACAACGACATCCGGCGCTGCCACTCGCATGACAATTAGAAAACTGTTGTAGCTTAGATACAGACACACATACACACACATAGGCACACACATACACACATACGTCACACCCACTGTAAGCTACTTGTAGCTGAGTCTAGATTAGGTCCCAGACTTTCTTTGGCTTGGCTAGACATTGTTTCTATTAATAAACCAAGCCATTAAAAGTGCCAACAGCTCTCCTGTGCTGTTTATCAATGTAAATTCGTTTCATTGAGGAATGACTTTTAGCAATGTATTTGCTTTGCATATGAATAGATTGATAGAAAAGGCGAAAGATTCTTTCATTTCTTATGAGTAATGTATACCGAAAGCATAGCAAAAGTTAAGCTCAGAACAGTTAGAGCTTAAGACTTTTATGTGTTTGGATAGGTCTAAATAGAACTCATACCAGTTATTTTCGTTTTTCAAACAGACTACATTTACAGCTCACTGTAAATATTCAATTCACATTAATTCAAGTTCATCTTAGCTTTTCTTATACCATCTTCATGATCGCACAATTAAGACTTTAAGGTTTGCATGCTTTTCTATGCAAATCTCATAAATTCAAGTGAGCATTAAAGTGTTTAGGGCCTAACTCTGCGACTCTCATTAACTTCAAGCATAAAGTTTTACATTGTTTGCGATTCTCATGAGTTTAAGTTAGCCTTAGATGTTATCATTCTCTGTTATGTGATTCTCATGTTTCTCAGCTGATTGTCAATTAAGACTTACAGCTTTTCAAGCTCTACTATGCCATTCCCATGAATTTCAGAATTTGTCAAGCGTAACTGTGTGAAACTCATAAACTTCATGCCCATGCAATTCTTATGAGTTCAGGTAAAGCTCATAGGCTTTTATATCCTAACTATTAGTACTATGTTGAGAAGTGTTGGATGTTTAATAAGTTCTAGCTCTCGTCTTAGTCTACCTAACTCTCTCTCTCTCTCTCTCTCTCTCTGTCACTGTCTCTGTTCTTTTCCTTGATCTACCTCTGCCCCGCAGTATTTATTTAGCTCTTTCCCTAAGGTAAATACATATTCCATTCATTTCTAAATATAATAGAAAACATCTCTCTTGCATCCCTTGAATTTTAAATGAAATTCATAAATTTTCTTAGCTCTAACATCAACATCATTTCCATAATTTCCATTTACTTGACGGAACTGCAATTTGGCAATTAGGCAGGCAGTCAGACAGACTGTCAGACAGACAGGCCTGCTGTCTCGACAGCCCTTCATAGTGCAAAATATTTGCTTAGTCAAGAGTCAAACAAAATACACTTAAAATGTCAAGATTGTGGCAGCTAAACGGCCCACCCACTCGCTGCCACAAAGCTAGCTCGGCCACGCCCACACACGCATTAACAAGAGGCGCCAAATTAAGCCATAAATTTCAGACGGAGCTGGACCACCAGCCAAGCGGCAGGCAGGGCAGGGCAGGACTGCATAGGATTCGTGTAACAGCAGGAGCTAGTCAACTATGGGTAAAACGCCTCTGCAAGAGACTTGCAACTGTGCTCCCCGCTCTGGAGGCAGCGCCTCGCCTTGCCTTGCCTTCAAGAGCTCGTTTAATAAAGAGCAAGCGAAAATATATATTCAAATTTAATTAGTCTTCAAGTGAAGAAGTAATATTTTTACAATCTGGTAAATTTCGCAGCTGCAACGAAGTGGGTTGCAAGTTGTTGTTGTTGTTGCTGATGTAGTTGCTGCTGTTGTTGATATTATGAAAATATGAGCAGCAAGTGGGCTGCTGTGAGCGTTGTCCGACTGCATCCACATCTGCATTCCAGACGAGTCAACAGCAAAATAGCAAATAGCGAATAGCCAGCCCCACAGCCAGACGCAGAGCATGTGGGATTCAGACGCGACGGCACTTAGCGAGGCACTGTTGAAGTTGTTGTTGTTGTTGTTGCTGCTGCCACATCAATTGCAGCTCGAGACCTGCCTGCCACATCATCAACTGCTCGCTGCTTGATGCTTGCTGCTTGCGTCGGCGTACGCATGATGCGTTCTTGATTGGCTTTGACTCCGACGACGCCTCTGTTGCAGCTGCAGCTGTGGCTGGCGTGGACCTCTTACGACCCCCAGTGTCAGTGGCATTGCGTGTGACATTGCTGCAACATCTATGTGGCAACTGCACCATATTCATTAGCAGCCGTTAAATGCTCGCTTAATCATGCAGACTCGCAGAGACGCCGCGGGGCCCAGCAACTTAGAACTCAAGTGGCAACAGACCCCGGCAACGATACAGAGGCTGTCTCTGTTACTGCAGCGTCTGCTGTTTCTGTTGCTGCTGCTGCTGCTGGCAACATTTGTTGCAATCTTAAGTGAATTTGTGTTGCAATCTGCAAGTCTTAGTTGCAGCAGCTTCCTTCTGCTGCCACAACTTATGATGACATCTATTAATCAGTTTTATATGCATTGCATGCCTCGTCTGCCTGAGATTGCGGCTGTTGGCAAACGCACCAAACACTTGGCTCAAATCCTGCAATGCAAATGAAGGAATGCAAAATGGACAAAATTCAAATAGAGAATAATTTATATAACAAGATATTTAAAGAGCTGCAAGCTGGAAAAATTCTTTACTTAGTTTGTGGTATTAAATATAAAGAAGAATTAAGAGAAGTCAAAGTCTAGATGGCCCAATGGATGAATATGGGAAATAGGAGAACATAGAGCATAGAAGGGCGACATGTATAATGATTGTAGTATGGAAGGAGAGGGAGAGAGAGAAAGAGAGTGAGAAAGAGAATGAGAAAGAGAGAGAGAGAGAGAGAGAAAAAAATGAGAGAGAGGGGAAGGCAGAGAGCAATAGAGAGAGAGAGTGAGAGAGAGAGATATATACATATATATATAAAGATAGAGATAGAGAGAGAAAGAGAGAGATGGACTACCAGAGAGGCAAAGAAACAAACAGAGGAAAAACATAGAGAGAGAGAGAGAGAGAGAGAGAAAGCGAGAGAGAGGGAGAGAGAGAGAAAGAGAGAGAGAGAAAGAGAAAGAGAAAGAGAAAGAGAAAGAGAAAGAGAAAGAGAAAGAGAGAGAGAGAGAGAGAGAGAGAGAGAAAAAAAGAGAGAGAGAGGGTGTGAGAGATGGGAAGACAAAGATCAAGAAATTGGGAGAGCCAGAGAGAGGTGTAGAGAGAGATAGAGAAAAGATAGATATAAGGACAGAAAGAGCAAAAAAGAAGAATTGATCGTGTGGTAAGGACTACAAAGAGTTGAGTGAAAAGAGTAAGGGAGAAGAGAGAACAAGAAAATAGTAAAAGAGTAAGCAAAAAAGAAAAAATGATAAAGATGGTAGGGGACAAAGTGAGAGAGAAAGAAGTCCAACGTATAGTCGAAGAATATAAGCATATGGACATAACATATATATTTAAGAGATATATTGTAGATACATATGATATAATTTATCTGCAAAATTTGATCATAAAGTCTAAATGAATTGCCTTAGAGTGATTTAATGGTATCATTGTCTCGATTGCCTGGACAGTTTTATGGGCCACCCTTAGCAACGCGTGGCTCTCACGCTCGTTCGCTTGTTTATATTAATTTATTTCATTTTGTTGCCAATTTGTGAGCAATTCAAAGGATCTAAACTAATTTAGCAAATTGATTGGAGGCCAAACCCCGCCCAGGCCTAAACAGGCCCAGTTCGCTTACAAGCCATAGAAATACAAATCAAACAAATGCGGCAATTAAATTTTCATATGCGTGCCACACGACCAGGACGCACGTAGCGGATGCAGAGCTCTGAGACGGACGTGCGTCAATTAGGGGCAAGCTTTGGTGGTTGCTCAGCGACATCGTCCGCTGCACACGCCCACAAGGAGGCATGCCACGTGGCCGTTGCATTGTGCATTGAGTCAATAGAGGTCGGGGTGGGTGCGAGTCTCATTAGCGTGGAACCAGGTAAAAGCGCTTGAAGCCAGCCACGTGTCAGCTGTGGTGCCCACAGCGGAGCCCCATGCGAATGCCTGAATGGGAAACTGGGAACTGAAAATGTTTTCGTGTTGTGTCACCAAACAAATGTTGCACCGCTGACCCAATTGCCACGCCGGGGTCAATGATAATTTCAGGAGCTTTTGGCCGCGTTGTTATTCGTGCGGTCGCCGAGATCGTGAGGCAGCGCTTGGGCGCTCCTTTAACCAACAAAACAGAGAAAAACCAAAAAAAAAACAGACAGCTGCACGTGGTGGGCCGCCGGTGGTGGCGCCACAGCGAGCGTTGCTCCTGACATATGCAAAAAGCGGCTGCCATAACTGGCAACTGACTGTGCCACAATAGTTGCTCTTTGCTATTGCTGTTTCTCATGATTTGACTGCGATTTGCATTGGCTTCATGGAAATCTGTCAGCGACCTACAGATTTATGGCAACGGCTCCAGTTGCCGCCAATGTGGGCGTCACATTATGTTGCCACAAGAAAGCAGAAAAAAGAAGGTGAAGAGGAAAATCGATAGACGAACAGAAAAGTCTACAAAGCGTCTGCGTTGCTACCGCCTCCCCTGCCCGCTGCCAGGAATTGTGTGTCTGTGCGAGCGAGAGAGAGATATGCATATATTAAAGTTGGCAAATTAATTCAAAATGGCCGCCCTCAAAAAAGCGAGTGACATGCGCGCAGAGAGCGAGACAGACAGAGAGAGCGAGACAGACACAGAGAGTGAGAGAGAAAGAGAGAGAGAGAGAGTGTAGTCTCCACTGCGCCTTGGTTGCCAGGCAACGCCAGGCCAGGCCACTTGGTTGGGGGTTGCTTGGCGCCCAGAGGGTGGCCAGGCCGGGAAGATTGGCCACGCTAGCCAGGGTTGCCACGCATCAGAAACGCTGGGAATCGATTGCAGTGGACACCAGATGCAAGCTATTTCGTTGGCTCAAACCATTTGGTACGGTTTGATTGGGTCCCACTATCTGCAATGCTATATGTCACTACTGGATGAACAAACCCAACCCGGTTTAACCACCTTACAATGCTGCCGCCTGCCACTTGACAGCTGCGCTTTGTGGCAAGCAATCAGTGCACGTGACCGACACACGAGCCGATGTTCTGCTCATTAAGAAAGGCTGACAAGCGTTTTGCCATTCGCGATATGATCATCAAAATGCCAAATCTCGCTCGAGCAACAACAACCCTCCACGAACAATCCACTGTGATTAAGTCCACTAAGCTGTTGTTGCACAGTGGGAAAGTCACGCCAGTGGCATGTCACAGACGGCTGCCACAACTGCAGCAGTTTACAGCTCATTGCATTTCATCACGCTTTGTATTTGTGTAAGGAAGAAGTTTGTGTTTTTTCTCAGGCCTGATGATATTTTGAATGATCTTGCAACGCTCAAATAGATCTGTTAAAGAAACCTTATTTTTAATGACTTGAAAGTATTGTACATCTTCTGTAGATAGGTATTGGTTTAGCAACTGTGCTAAGGCATATGATGTCTGTCGGAGCCTACAAGAAGGAATCATTTCAAGGTATCATAGGAAATTGACTTCCAGGCAAGTTTATGGAAGCAAGAGTACTTTGTCCTCAGTTAAGTAGATCCTATCTATTACCTTAACAGCAAACATAACAATTTCATCTAGAAATTGGCCTATCACTAAGAATTATTTCTAAATTTCAATCGAGTTTTATATACCTAATTCGCAAAGAGTATTCGTGCTTCGTTTAGGCTTTCTCCAACCAATTTCCTTTTGGGTTTTGCATGTTGGCTCTTGTATCCTCGGACCACGTAATCATGTTACGACACACAGCCTGACATCACAGTTTCAGTAAAAGCGATTAATATCGCACACGACACGAAGCTGGGCAGGAGCAAGACTTCAAACTCCAAACTCCAGACTCCAGACTTCAAGTCGAATCAGCAGCAACCGCAGCAGCAGCAGCTCCCACAATGAGCTCCCATTTGGCTGTGTGGAACATGATGCCAACTCTGACTCTAACTTTGACTCTGACTTGGTTTTTCATATGATGCTGGCCATTGTTGTTTGTGGTGGGTGCTGGTGCCAGTTGGTGGTTGCTGCCGGTGCTGCAGGCGGCCCAACAGATTTCGTTTAAAATGACTTAATGGCAAACAGCTCATAAATTCACGAATTTGCATAAACCGACTCGACTATTTGGGCAACATTGCAATTGCAAATAGGGAAGCGCCCCTCGGGGCACATCCAATAGTCAGGTCGCAGCGAGTGAGTCAGCTGCAACTGCAGCAGCAGCAGCAGCAGCTGAAACACGAGCTAGAGCTCTTGTGACTGGCAGCCTAATAAACACAATTAACTTCATCATTTTGAACTCAAATTATTTCATTTCAATGCGATAAAATCGCAAATCACGAAGCGGCAGCCAAAGCGAAAGCGCGGCTCTAACCAAAAAAACTAAAAAAACGAAAAGCCAACCGAACAGACAATAGAGCCAGACACAACAACAGCAACAACAACAGACACAACAGACAGAGATCGGTGAAAATTAAGTCAAACTGTTGCTGCAAAACGTTTTGCCAATCGGCTCGACCAATCGAACCGATCGGGACTTTGGCCTGTTGCACCCGCACCACAGTGCACCACAGAGCCACTTTCAATTGCCTGGGCAGAGCAGCTGCATCGGGAATGAGGCTGCGGCCTGACCATAGGGATAGCTAGGGACGTGTTGAGCTGGAGTGGAGTCTCTTTGGGCTACGAAGGTACAGAATAATGTTGCATGTCGCGCCAATTGTGTACACGATTTGACTTGGCAGCCGTCTGACAGTGCTGCCCACTATGCTGTTGCTGGTTGTTGTTGTTGTTGTTGCTGGTTGTGTGTCAGCTAATCAGCTGGCAAGTATCTCATCTTCGAGGACTACTAGCAACTGCCAAAACAACAGCGCAACAAGGCACACGAAAAACTACCAAGTCATGTTGCCTGCTGATTGTTGTTGTTGTTGCTGTTGCTCCTGCTGCAGTTGCTGTGATTGTTGTTGTTGCTGTTGTTGGTCTTTTGCAAATAAATCTCTTGGCCATGGCTGCTGTTGGCTGTTTTTTGTTTTGCTTTTGCCACGGCACCCAAAAACTTGGACACAACACAATCAGCCAGCAGCCCAGTCATGTATTGCTGCTGCTGCTGCTGCTGCTGCTGCAGTTGTTGTCGTTGTTGTTGGTGTTTCCTGGAAAGCGTTTCCTGCATTTAGCTTTGTTAGTTTGCTTTATAACTATGTTGGCGCTACAGTTCGTTGTTCAATGCAATTGTGTATACCCTAGATCTGAGGCAAAATATATGCTATATAGGGTATATAAATGAAAAGAAACCCTTGTAATGCTCGCCCTCTCTCATTGGTCATACGATACAACCTACTATATCAGTTATCCATAAATGTATATTTTATTGCAGTATAAAAGCTAGCAAGATGTTCTAATTCCACTCCACTCAGGGAAGTCATACCTGCCACTGCTTTACAGGGCATCTTCTGGTCGTTCACTTGCTGCTTACTGCACACTTTTACCAGCTTGCGCTGATTTAGATCGTGTCCACCAACGAATTCGCTGGCAGTTGACTTTATGAGGGTCAATCAGGCTAACCAGAGTAGTCGCAACTGTCCAATCCCAGGAATGCGATCGTATCAGAAACCCAGGCATAGGTCGAACATTTCTTTAAGCCCATTGAAAATATTTCAACGTGATATTTTGGCTGGCTTTGCATATGCAGGCAGTTGCAATAGCCAGAAGCAGATTTCTCTGACCCCATAAAGTATATATGAATATAATATATTCTTAGTGAGGATTAATATTACATGACGAGTTTAAGTGATTGTAACTCAGGTAAATTGAGTCTGATCTTCGGTATCCTTGATATCGATTAGCAATTGAAGAATCTATGATCTATATTTTGACCAAATTTATGAACTTTTTTAATTTCATTTAAATTCATTTAATTATTTTTTAATTATATGCAATTAAAGTCTTACACTCAAATATTTAATCAGAATAAGTCCAGTTTTTGTCAAATTTCGCTCAATCATCGCATAGCTTTCTATGCCATTTCAAATTCGATTCGACTTGACATTAATCCCCCAACATACTCGAATTTGATGATATTATACGAGCATTGTTATATGTCCCTTTTCCAGTTAGGAATTTCATTTTAAAGTTTTTATTCAACCGGAACACAACAAATTTTAGTTTCTGTAAAATTTGTAAAATCTTTTATATCGGAATTTTTTTAGATTTTTAGATTTTTTTTATTCGTGGACTTTTATCAATATGTACGTAACGGCCTTCACTCATATAATACTCATTGGCGCCTGCTGCTATGCACTCTACGCGTTGACGCCGACGGACTATCCGTACGCGTACACAGCGGCTGCCTTCTGCTTGGTCCACGGATTGCTTTCGGTGGTCCGCACCCTGGAGGGAGGCGAGGATTGTGCACGCTCGTATGCCGTGTCCACAAACATTGTTGATGTCATACCTCTGCCGCTGGCCAACATTGAATTCTATTTGCAGTCCTCGCAATCGGGCGTTGCCTTTGTGCATGCCCTCTCATTGATTCTGCTGCTCTACGACATGATGGGCAGCCTGGGTGATGACTGGAATAGCTCCACGGAGACGGTGAAGGATCTATCGCTGTTTTGTAACATTGCATCTGGCACATACTTGGGCGTTCAGGAAGAGAACTATTTTCACGTCGGCGCTGCTGCAGCGGCGGCCGTTGCGCGGTACGGACCGTCGCTGTCCTGCTGGATCCTGCCTGAAATATCGCCCTATCTGGGTACACTGGGCAAAGCTGCCATAATAGGGGTCACAACGTACTCTCTGACAAACTAACGGTGTTTCTGTCTTTCCTTTTTATACTTGTTTTGTTATAATATAATATATATGTTATGCTGTCGGACAAAGTCAGCTGCTTTTGGAATATCAACTGCGAGCTGAAGCCAAACTGCGCTGCACTGATTAGCCCAAATGAAGCTGGCGATAACCTGGCCTGCATTCCTCCCAGCTTTCCAATTGGCAACCCACCCGTTGGCAGACAAAAGCCTAGTTGGCAACTGGGCGCGTGTTTGGCAAGAGTTCAACTCACAGCTGGAGACTGCACTGCTTTTGGCGCATAGCTGGACAGCTGGCCAGCCAAACAGACTGTCTGACTGGCCGACTGCCTGGCTGCTTGGTTGCCTGGTTGCCTGGTTGGCTGGCTGACTGTGGCCGCCGTGTTGGATAACAGGCAGCAGCTGAGAGCTGTTGGCCAGCTCTGGGCCATAAAAATGGTAAAATGTTGCGTTAATGCGACGTTTGTTCGAACACAGCTTTCAAACAGATCGACGCAGGCAATTGTTTGGACAGGCTTTGCCTAGCTATGGACGCAGACGGACAGACAGATGGATAGCTAGCTGCCTGGCTGCCTGGCTGCCTAGCTGGCTGACTGCCTAACTGCAGCTGTGTGTGGAGGGGCCTTTGCTTTGCTTTCGTGTAGACATTTATTCGTTTTGCGTTTGACTCATGAACTACGCGCAGACTTGGCTTGCGCAGATTTTGCTGTTTTTCACACGTGTCTCCTGCACTGTTGGGAATGTCTACAAACGGGAGCGACTCTCTAGACGCAATATTCTACTGCGCAGCAATGGCGGCCAGACGGAGTTGGACCCCGCTTACTCCCGCCCTTCCCTAGTCTTGGTGGTTGGGGGTGGCACAATCGATTTTCCCAATGTGATAAGGTTTCAACTGCTGCGGCTGTTTTATGGGCTTCCGGCCAGCGCACGAATCCTTTCAAGCCGCACACGTGCATCCACTAACCGAGGGTAGCTGCGCAGCGGCAAAAACAACACGAAACACGTGTCACGCGGCATCAATTGAAAGCCGCGACTGCTGCTGCACATCCATCAAGACACGTTCCGGAAATCGGAAGTGCGTAGCTGCCGCTGCCTACGTCTCCGTCTCTGCCGTCGTCTCTATTACTGCCTACGCCTTGGCCTTCGTCTTGGCTGTTGCCATTTCCCTGTCGCTGCCTCTGCTCAGAGGGTGGCTACGCCTATGTTGATGATGTCAGCATGCGGGCAACAAAAAGGACAATCGATTGTTGTGAGACTGCATTGTGTGGCAAGCAGCAGTAGTAGTAAAGCCCCTGCCACATCTTTCCATGCAACTTATCCCAGCTCATGCGTTGCCTGGAGAAGCCTTGCCGCGCCTCAATTAACGCCGTCCAGTGGAACGTAGAGACGACGCGCATGTCCGTCCGTCCCGTCCGTCCGCTCCCACGGCTCTCGCGCTGCGTGCTGCACGTGCAGCACAGGACATTTATTGGATTTTTGCCATGTTTTTATTTGTTTCTATATTTGCACAGAATTCCAATTAAACGCCAATGGAAATGGGAATGGGAATGGGATTTGGGATGGGCATTATTGAGGCATTGAGGCAGCCAATGCTGAGCGTAATACAGGGTGTGACAGAAATTATATATAGAATTTGTAATCTGAGCATAAGTATGCGAAAAGGGTTTAAGGAGAGCAAATTGAAATACGTGAAAACTTTATTAAAGTTTTTTTAATTAAGAAAAAATATATATGCGTCATTCTAGATAATGTTATAATGTCATATATATTACTAGTAAAAGTATCATGTATTTATGATCGGAATTAGGAATTATAAATAACATAAAATATTGGAAAGTCTTATTGGACTTCCTTTTGTATGATATATATAATATATACTACTTCATTTTCTCTTTCTTGTTTCCTTCTAAGCCCACTTCAAACTTTTCTCAATGAATGCTCTGTCAGCTGAAGACCTAGTAAAAACTTCGATTCTTAAGGCTTCTTCTTGCGCCAGGGGCCGCAACACCCTGTATGCAATTAAAGTTCTACCATATCAAGTGAAACGCCAATAGCGCAAACGGCAATTGAATGACGCGATTCCAACTTGGACTTCGTCTTCGAGTCGCTATTCGACTTGGACTCCACCCCAATCAACGGCGGCGGAGGCAAACAACGAGCACACAGGGGGCATCAGTTTTGAGGCACACGCTGCGGATTAGACGTGTAATCAGCATAAAATGTTGCACGGAGACGGGGCACCAAAGTGTGCAAACACGAAATCCAATATGCGATATGGCAACACACACACAGACTCACATGAAATTGTAATCGCGGCCAGCGGCCATGTCGATGATGACGACGCTCGTACGCATGTCCCTGTACAAACACAGATGCAACAACAACAGCAACAGCCAAAGATACACAGATACACAAACAGCCAAAAGATACAGATACAAATGCGAGTGCGAGCAATGAGTGGAGCGTGGAACACGTGCAAAGCCGCGGGGGACTTGCACGACTTTTGTGACGAGGCCGTAGCTGTAGCTGGAGCTGGAGTTGGAGTTGGAATTGAAGCTGGACCTGGACCTGGGCTGGGCCACGCACCCAGAAAAAAAAGTCTGCAATGCGCGTTGCCTGTCGCATTTAATAACTGTTTTTAATAAGTGTCCCTTGCGGCCATGCGTTGCGCCGTCATTTGCATGAGCTCTGCCCCCTCTCGCCATCTCCCCCCCTTTCGCCTACCTGTTTGCCTGCGCCCAAATATGTTTTACTCTCGTACTCTAATTGCACGCCCCGTTTGACTCACGCGCGCGATCCTCAAGGTGCAAGGGGCCACCTCCACCGCCGCTGCCGCTTGCAGCGTGCAACATGCAACATGTTGGCTGCAATTTATTAGTGCTGCCATTATCGTTTTTCTTCAGATTTTTAGCTGTGGCTCAGCTGCGTGTCGTCCACAGCTACAGCGCCTGCTGCACCAGCTCCTGCTCCTGCTGCTACTCCTGCTTCTCCACTTAACACAATTCTCGATTCTCAATTCTCAGCCTGCAAATATTTATTACTATAATTTTCCATATGTTTTCCCTGCATTGCGTTCTGCTTGTTGCCTTTTTCGGCAAATTGCGCCTGGAAATTGCCGCCATAATTTGTTGCTCACTAAATATGAAGATCAACCAGTTGCTGCCCCCCGCTCTCCCGCTCTATGTCTCTTCGTCTCTGCGAGTCGTGCGGCACGATCCACGGCTGTGTCTGCATTTGCGTCTCTGTTTTGTTTCCCTGCCCCCGTTCGGCCGCTTCCCAAAATTTATTAACTTGTGCAAAATTAGTCGTTTTAGTCGTTTAGTCGTTGCAATTTGATTTTTATTGCAGCTTGTAAATTGTAGCGCCATGTTAGAGCTGTTAGAGCTGTGTATCTATGAGATACATTTTTGCCAGCGCTCGCATCCTGCAATTAGTCTACGTCGTTCTCTATCTCTCTCTCTCGCTCTCTCTCGATCTGTTTATGTGGCACTGAAATTGTTGCACTAATCAGCTGACAATTTATGAGGCATTCGCATTTGGTTAACAAAAAGAATGTTGCATGTACATAAAAAGCAGAGGCCAGGACAGCGGCAACAACAGCGGCTAGTACGCATAGCCAAGATAGAGAATTAGTCGAGCTATGCAAAGCATGCGGCGTCCATAAAGCAGTTCAAGAACTTTGATTAGTTGTAATCTTAACCAGCTGCATCATAAAAACAAGCAGGAAAGAGCAGCGAGAGTTATGCCTGACTAGCTAGATACCCTATTTATATATACCTTTGTGAATTGCATTTGGTATTTCACTATATGCTAAGCTTCTTCTCGAGGTACCTTTGATCTACAATTCTATAACAGAGATTTCAAAAGATACTCTGAGTTTTTATACATTATCTGTTGCCTGTTACATTCAGCTCTTCAATTCGTTCATGTCCGCTTCACCGCTTTGCTGGCGACAAAGATGCTTAAACATTTTTAATTACAAGTTCTATGTGTGGGCCCCGGTGACAAGGCCCTTTTAATAGCCCTGGTTCAGAGACTCTGAACATCTCTATAAATTGCCGTCCAACTGCATTTAATGTCATCCGAATTGGTATTTTGTGTGGGCAAAGGCTAAAGATTTAGCAACATTTTGTTCAGATTTAAAACGTTGAGAGACTGTAAACAGACAGAGTTGTTCCAATCTCTTGATTTTAGTTGTAAATATAAGAAGTCAAGGGTGAGGACTTCATGGCTCTTCGAATGAGTTTTGTAATTAGCAGTCAAATAAATGAGATTTTAAAGATATTTCAGTTACTTCTTGATGCAAAGCTCACAATTGGTCAAAGGTAGTTATAGACATAGGCAACTAAAAGTGAATAAAATATCATCTGCAGATAAATATATTGAAAATGTTCTAATAAGAAATTATTAAATATATATTTTTATATTCTAGCAAAGACTCTACTCCCGCATTTGATTAAGTCTTGGCAAAGCTAACAAAGCTAACGCAATATATTAGCCAATCAATTTCAATTAGATATAAATCTGCAGCACTGTTCACAAAAATAGTAGTGCAACTGGGCGACTAATTGTTAGACAATATTATTTAGTATATGAATTTATTTATTTATTTATATGAATTTATTAGACAGCTTGTGGTACGAACTCTGTTAAATTAAACTGTAGATAAGCCCGTTGTAGCAAATAAAATGTTATAAACTCTATAATTTGCTTACAAATTGGTAAATTAAGATTTTTGTTAGGCTCTGAGCCCGCAGCTAATTAAATTAGCCCACGGACAGGCTATTTAAAGCGAGTAAAATATAGTGAGCCATTAAATGTGCCGCAAATCATGTAATTCAATACAATTTGTTGGCAGCTATAACGTTTAACACTTGAACCATTAGCTTAAGCATTAACCAGTTGGTTGGCCCAACTATTTCAGCCAGCTACTGGATCTGAAATCTGGAATCTGTTGGGAGGCACTGCAAATGCAAATGTCAAAGCCAATCGCGCGCATTCAGATATTCATAAAAATTCAAATGGCAGCCATAAATCTGTCTCTGTCTCTGTCTCTGTCTCTGACTGCAACTGGGGAGCAGTTCGTGTGGCAGCTGTGGCAGCTGTGCCAACTGCTGGGGCAGTCACGCATTGCCATCTTCCTTGGCTGACAAATAATTTAGCATAAAATCAACGACAACTGCCAATTTTTTAGTAATTAGTCGGCGGCGCCTTCCCCCCACCCACTACCCCTACCCCTACCGCTACCTACTGCTGCCTGCCCCTAGCTGTGCGTTGCACTTGGACGCAATTAATAAAACATAAAGCCAGCTCCATGAACGTCGCATTGTTAGGCTCGAGAGATGCGTTTGCAGAAAATTAATTGTGCTCCAAGCAGATTAACACATGCGTGGCAGCATTTGGGGCATATATGACAACAGTTGCGGATGTGGCACGGTTCGTTGCGGCATGCAGCATGCAGCATACAGCATTCAGCGTTCAGCCTGGGGAATGCTGTGCGTTTTACAAATTTGAAAATTTCTTGCCGCATTTTTATGACTGTCGCTCGCTCGCATTTTGATGTCGTTGCATGTGGCACGCGCGTCGCATAATTAATTAAAAATGCATTTAAACGAAGCTTCACGACAGTCAATCGTTCGTATACATTTGGCAGCCGCGATCCGACCCACCGCCTGCCAGTCCACGAATGTCTGTATGTGGCACGCCTCCAGCTGTTGCCGACTCCCCCATCAATCGCTGCCACAGGCTGCACACACACACACAGATACACTCGCACATACATTATTCTAAGAAGCCTTTCGTCGCCGTGCCTCGAATGCAATAAATATATGTAAATATCTATGTCTGTACGAACATACGCCAGATATATCTACATCAAATAAGAGAATGGAGAATTATTTGCTTGTTAGAATTTTGTGTCTTGCAACATGGCCGCAACAAACAGGCAACATGTGTCTTGTGTCTTGTGTCTTATGTCGCTTAACCATTCGTCAAAGATTTCGTGTTGACAACTCACATATGAGCGGCAGACACATGATTTTTGACTGATATATCCGAAAAGTCAGCTCTTGTGCGCTCTTAAGCAATTCCCATAACCTTTTACCTCTTACTTTTTGAGTCAGCTGTGAGTTGTGGCATGTTAAGCCCTGACCTCTCAGAGCGAATACTTTCAAAAAAATGTTAAGCCAAGTGCAGCTGCACCCACGATAATATAGAGAACGTAATGAAAAGAAACATAAGGGGAGAACATTCGATAGCGAGAAGAGAAGTTCAATATATTGTCTATATATTCCCATTTCTTATTTATCACAAACTATATCCAAGTTCCACTTCCATTTTATATCTCTAGATCTTCTATGCTACAATATTTATCTATATCCATAAACTAACTGGCCCCTCATAAAGCATTAGCCCCTCCACTTCTTATGCTCTCTTGACAGCAGCTGCATAAACATAATTGATATTTAAACATTGAACATCAACTTTTTTATGCACACTCTTCGCTTCGATTCGTTGGAACTGGGAAATGTTGCTGAAAATCAAGAAAAATGTGAGTAAATAAAATATATATGTGTGTAAATAAATATTGGCAGAGATCAGTCAGTGGATGCGGATGGTTGGGGCGAGGAGGGGGGGAGAAGAGCTGTCGAGCTCTCGAGATGGCCAAATATTTATGCGCATATTTATGAAAATTTTGTATTTATTTTCGCAGCTCTTTTTCGGCGAGTGTAGGGAAATTAAATAGCTCACTGAAAGCCGCTTAACAGTTGATTTCATTTGAATTTAATGCAACATTAGCGCTTTTTTATGCCATTGCCACAAATTGTAGGTGATACGATCTACAGAGAATCAGGCCCAAAACGTGGACCACCGACGGTTTTTCTTGGCTGGTTTCGTCTTCTTGGTAGCAGGCGCCGTTGATGTGAAACAGCTGACCAAAATGTACAGAAATATTTTATTTATGCGCCAGATAAATAAAGTGAAATACCCGAAAAGCCAAAAAGAAAACCGAATTTCCTCTGCCGAACTTTGATTGGCAGCCCAGCAGCCAGCAGCACATGAATGAAGATTCTTGGACGAAGAGCAGATGCCACAGGTGAGGCAGTGGCGAGCAGATGAGCAGACAAGCAGACGAGCAGACGAGCAGACTCTGTTTTTTTATTTTTTTCAAATGGCAATACAAGTTTAAAAGGTATAGCTAAAGGAGATTAGAGTATATATATATAGAGTATATTGAATGAAGTATACTCTGCTATGAAAAGGTACTATTGAAGAAGCATTAATGAAAAGGAAAAGCAATATCGTACGCTTAAACTTTACTGAGAGGCGAAAGACATAGGTATAGTATACCTGGTATACACCTTAACCCTGTAAAAAGAGGTTCAAAGAGAATATCTTGATCAATAAGTAGAATAGTATACACTGCTATTAAAAGTAAACAGAGTATACCCAGTTATTAGGGGTGTATAAAATAAGAATTGTAAAGAAGAGAATATACTCTGTAATGAAAAGTTATAAGAATATATTCTGATATTTACAATGTATTAGGGAAGCCAAACAGCATAGGCTTGGCAGCGATATGGGCTGAACACTAGAAATGTCTTTTATATAAGAATACCCTATAATTATAAGATACTAAACACATACCCTGTTACCAGATGTATCTATTGTAATATACTCCAAGTGCATACTTCCTTCCGACTAAGTATAAACTTCATTTACTCCACAATCGCTGCCTTCAAGTATCTCAAACTCTGTTGATGCTAGCCATGACTAGAGCTACCTGTATATGTATGAAGAGTACATGCAACACCTTAATTTTCCTCATACATAACTCGCTTAATAGCCCGTCGTAAGCAATTTATGGCTGCGCTGCATTAAATTTGAATAAAAATTGATAGAAAAAGGCGTAGAGAATCGAATCGAACAAGTACTTCGTATGTGGTTAAAAATAAGTTAGCAACTGCGATGATTTATGCTGCTTGGGCAGCCGCCGGGCATTTCTAACTGCCTTTTAACGTGCCCAAGCGAATCTCTAAGCTGATTCATTAAAGCCCAGTTGCGCGGTGGCCCATTCGACACAGTTAACACCTTGACTGAGTCCATGGCACACACACACACACACACACACACACACAGAGATCGTACTTATGGAGGCAATAACGATCGTTGGCACAGCGGGCAGCCAGGCGCTCATAGCGTTTAACTACTGTACTGAATGGCATATTTACAATATTCGCTCACATTTCGGTTGCCCATAATAAATTCGCATAAATTCATATAATGAATGCATATGAAACGGTCAATAAGTGCGCGATTTGTGCGGCTAATGAACGCCGATTTGTTGCCCAGTAAATTTACCACATGGTAATTGATGTATCCACAAGATACACGATGCAATCCACAGAGATCGCGATCGCGATCGCGATAGAGATAGAGTGTGTGAAAGAGTTGGAATTATGTTGCGGCAATTTAACGAGCTGCTGCCTGATATTCTCAATACATTTGGAAATCTATGTGGAAATATTTGATTTTATATACTTCGCTCAACTGACTGAAGATCGTCGGCGGATCGCGGCAGCTATAGCTTTCAATTTCAATTTCAATTTGGATTTCAGAGTTCTGTCTAGCATCACAACGCGGCGTATACTTAACACTTGAGTGTCTGGCTGTCTGCGAGGCTATTGCCACCTCATTCGCATTGAAATGTTTGTTTTTCGATCAATGCTTACGCACTTTTCACACAACAAATACACGCAACACACGCAACGCACACATAGTCAAACTCTTGCCACAAAATATCTACAGATGCTCATTCGAACACCTGCAAATTGCACAACATAAGAGGATTCGTCACACAGAGCCCAAATGAAATGCAAGGCAATAAGTCAGACCAGCCGGCCAGACCAACCCCCAGCAAAAACAGCTGACAGGCAGCCAACCCCTCGCTGAAACATAGCCAACCCCCAGGCCGGCAGACAGCTCCCACTCCCACGCACAGCTCTATCCTGCTGACTGGTAAGAGCCAGCTCATGAATACATTTGAACTCGTTAACTTTTCGCCCCCAACCCCCACAATGCCACAGTTTTGGGGTTGGTTTCTTTTTTTGCCTGGAGGTTTCACTGGCTTTGCACGTGCACAACTACGAGTTCATCAAAAGGAATTTGCTGTACGCTGGGGAGCGTCTGACATTTATTAGAATTCCTGCTGCCAGCCCCAAGCTGGGGCAGCCACGCAGGCGGCGGGGTGTAATAAATTTGCCCCGAAAGCTTTTAGCCGGGTCGCCTCGACAGGAAGTGCGAGCGGCTGCCATGACGGGCGCTTCGTTTCGGTTTGTTGATTCTCAGTTCAGATTCTCAGTTCTGTGCCATTAAAGTCGACTTGTTCGACTGTGGCTGATTTGCAAGCCTTAAAGCCATTTGTTGGCCATTGAAATCAGAGCCAGAAAACATGCCACACTTATTGACTTTTGCAGCTGCACGAATTGCGAGTTGCCACAGCGAGTGGAGGGCTAGCGAGAGTTGGGAATGGAAATGGAAATGGAAATGTTTGTGCATAGGTATTTATTTGAGGGAAATAAGTAAAATTCTTTATACGTTAAATTAAAAACTGCTCGGAAAGTTATGTCAGGTATTTGTTTTGGAATATTTTGTCTAGACGAAACTAAAGCTGACGAAATTAAATGCTTTGGCTTGAAGCTTTAAGTTTTTAGAGATATGTTTACTTCTTTACTCTGTTTACTTGTTGAGATATGCAATTCTGGAGCTGTGAAACGAAATTTCAAGCATTTTTTAAACAGCTTCAATTGTTTTATAAATATACCTTTAAATATTTCATAGTATTTCAAATTCTAACTTTAAGTTCCTAAAAGAAATAATATAAAAAGAGACGTAAGAGTAATTCTACTTAACACACATATATTCTACCCATCAAACCAGAACCTGCCTTCTATCAAGTACAAACAAGCCGAACCACATTTCAATAAACTTAAATGGGTTATGGCCCCTTAACATTTCAAGCTCTAACTACAAAATTCTTAAAAGACAAGCTTAAGCAGAGAGAGGCCACAAGTTATTCCACTAAGCAAACATTACTTATGTATATCATTGTGGCTTCCATCGAAAATCTTCCCTCTCGAATGCCCATAGAACATTTCAATTACATTAAACAAATACAAACACTCTCTATGTATGCGGCCTATAAAGAGACCATTTGTTGACTAGTTTCTAGGCTTCGTGGCCTCGATTCTAATTAGTCAGCAGCAAATCAAACAGGCAGCAAATAGACTTGCGCATATTTGTCAAACAATTTGGTTTTAGTGCATTTACAAATTAAAATTATTTCTATTATCATTTTGTATTCATACGCTGGGCAAACAAACTGAACAAACATGCGAGCAAACGAATGGGAAAACATGAAGAGAAAAAGGTTGACATTTGTTCGAGCACAAAGGCAAACAGGCCCGCTCTGTGTGGCAAGCGGCTGGGGGGGATTTGTGTGTGGTTTTGTGTGTAGTGGAGTGGACTTGGACTTGGTATTAACATTTTGCCTGAGCACTTGTTATTTCATTTTAATTAAGTTAATTGCACGGATTTCGTGTCATTTGGCGATTTGCAGTGCGCTTCGAGGGTTGCCCGCCCGGGGCCAAAACCTAATCGATTGATGGCACCTCGAATGCCCACTCAGAATGTATAACGCACTCAGTCACGCACTCAACGGGCTCACATTCAAGCATTTGCACTATTGTTTTGATGCCCTATAAAAGAAAATACTTCAAGTAGGCTATGATCGACTGGAAATTTGAGTAAAAGTGAAAATTGAAGAGATAAGCGAGCAAAAGGAAATGTTTTGCTAACAATTAAAAATATTATATTAAATATTTAATTTTACAGGGTATACAAAATATATAAATTTTCAGTTCCATGCAAATTTGTTTTATATTATTTTATTATCTTCCTTTTTATTATAAATATTTCCAAATTATTTTCAGATCATATTCAACCACATCCAGAGTATCTCCTAGTTGAGTTCTCTCTCTCTCTCTCTCTGGTGTTTCAACCCTCCAAGTACGAGCTGCTGGCCTACAAAGAAACAAACAACAACAACAAAAATGTGCACAGACTTGCGTGTGAATTATTTGGCAAATGTTCGGAAAAACGAAGCAAAAATATATTTTTCGGACATTTGTTTTAGAATTTCCGCGTTTTGTTGGCTCGACTCGACGCGCGATTTGCAATGCATTTGTCTTCGCAAATATTTGCGATTCAAATGAGAAATCTGTTCGAATTGACGGTGAGATATGGTTTATAAGTCGCTTCGACAGTTGTTCAATGGCCATGCGGCAGCTGTGCTCAAGTGCTTCACTAATTATTATTATTTTGTTCTTGCGAAAGCTGCCTTGAAACACATTTTGTGAACAATATATGGAATATAGAGAGAGTATAGTATGTTATGTGGCCATGGGACACTAAGTGAAGTGATGAAGCTGAGCTAGAGCCAGAGGAGAGAGAGAGAGAGAGAGGGAGAGGGAGAGAGAGAGAGAGACAGAATGTGGAAGTGTCTAAGAAGAAAATATCAAAAGTATCGCGAGCTTAAGTTGGGATATACAGAGAGATGAGAAACCAGGAATCTTCAAGAAGTAAGCTTGGATTGTGGAAACAGAGAGACAAAAGAAAACTTAAAGCATCTTAAAAAGGAAAAGAACTGCAATAGAAAAGCTTTAACTAAGGTCAAGGCAGAGAAGAGATCTAAAAGCTTTAACTAAAGTCAAAGAAGAGGAGAGATCTAAAATTCATTAAAAAAAGGAATATTAAGACGAGCCTAACTTATGTTATAAGAAGAAGAGAAAGGGAAGTTTTGTTATCTTTAAAAGAAGAAGAACACTAGAAACAGAGCATAAATTAGGTGTAAGGAAAAAAGGAAAAGAGAACAACACCAATTGAAGCTTTTGAACTGAAGAAGCTGAAAGGTGACTTCTTTATGTAACGTAAAAAACTATATGGGTCATCCCAGAAAGAATGTGATATATAGTATAAGCTAAAAGGGCAACCTAAATACAAAGTACCTTTCCTCTTCAAATTATTTTCCAAAAACAATAAAGTTAGAAAATACTCACTGCATATAGTTAAAACTAACTTTTCTGTCAACTTAAACTGAGTTCTTCATCTCAAGAAAATAATTCATGAACTGACTTCCACTTTGGAGGTTCTAAACGGGACTCCAAAAATACTGAAAATAGATTTTGTATTGAAGAAAAACATAACTTGAAACATGCCTGGCTGAATACATTTGAAATTGTATTTTCAAAGAACAAACTCTGCAAATTTGTTGGTGCCTCTTCGACTCTTCGACTAGCACTCGATATTGGAATGACACTTTAATAGAGTCTCTGAGAGTGGGAAATGGCATTGTATAACTTAATCAACGCAGCCGTCGCTAATGGCACATGTGGGCATTGCGTTTGGGTTATGGGCCTTCAGGTTTTCACAGAGTGTGAGAGCGAGAGATGGCTTTGGTTTTCTGATTTTTGGTGGCTGCAACTTGTGGCATAAACAGTTGACCAACAAATGTGCAAACAGTTGTATGTTGTTGGGGGGGTTGAATACCGCAGATCCTTCCATCTGGGGGTTGGTTGTTAAGTCGGTGTCGAAAGTCAGCAGTAAATGCGTTACGCGCTATCAATCTTGATTAGATGTGATTTCTGCTTTCAGACACAAGCACAAAACATCAAAATTAACAAGCTGTCCGGGGAGAACACTCAAGCATCGTATGACTCAACAAAAGATGTGCACGTGCCGTGCCACACTGGGCGATAGAGTCTTGGTGTGGCAGAGATTTAAAATGTTGGGCCCGGATCTAATGGCGTCTATGGTTACATGACTCAAATTGCGGTCGTTGCTTTTAAAATGCAAACAACTTTTGAAATGAAAACATAAAACTGTCCAACTGCAGCGATTTTCTCATTATTTTGCACCGTTTTGTGGCAATTGCAATAAACAATAAATCCCTACTCCATAACTAAAGCCAACAACAGCAAATCGAAGCCCGAAACTGTGCAAATTTATAGCAATTTTCACATGAATTGAAGGAGCGAGACGCAGGCGCCTACCTACAACAACAACAACAACAGCAGCAACAACAGCAACTAACAAATGGAGTCTTGGCTCATATCGATTGGCCAGCTGGAACTACGGTTGCCACAAAGTCTGAGAGGCTGCGGCTGCTGTCGTCGGGGCGTATGAGTGACGCGACGATCGCTTGTTGCCTGTTTGGCCAGCGAACATAATCGTAAACAAATAAAATTATTGCTGCCGATCATGCACACAAATTTATGCACACAAACACACACACACACAGACACACATAGAGCCTACTTTGCACTAATTTTGTAGCCAAGCCTCGGCTGCTGCTGCTGTGGTCCACTCGACAAGGTGTTGCCGCAAGCTGTGTGTGAAATATGCAACAACAGCGTGAAAAACATGAAGGCAACTGCTCGGCTAGCCTCGACTAGGCTCGGCTCTGGCCTGGCTTTGGCTTTGGCTTGGCTTGACCACGCCACACAGCGGGAAATGTTGGCTGGATTTTCGCGTGCGCAGTTAACCAAAAAGTTGACTCTGAATATCGATGTTGCTGGATGCTGGAGTCCAGGCGAGGCTACAGCTGGAGCGACTAATACCGGTAGTCAGGCCAGACAGCGACGAGCATTAGGCACAGTGTACCGAAAGCTATTGGAAATGGGAATAGCAGTAAGGAGTAAACATTGATATTGAGTATAAAATATGTGCATGGAATGCTCCAATAGCAGACAGCATCCATGCAGCCATGTTGCTCAGATTGGACAGCTATATAACATAGGTATATCAGTTCTTATTCGAATTTATATACATCTTGGAGTTATTTTAAGTCTAGAAACTGCCTGAAACTTTATCCTTATAGACTAGAAATATTGGGTAGTCGAAAAGGTCTTTTCGTATTTCTAATCAAACTTCAACTCATTTTTTGTATACTTATAATGAACTTTATTGAACCGAATATGTACCAATATATCAGTAGTAGCTCGAGTACTTAATGTTTGGAGACCGAAAGGAAGAACTTCTACTTTGGTATATAAATTTAAATTTATTACAATTTAAAATGAAATCGAGCCTCTAATAATACAAAATGCAGTATTTACGCTAACAATTCCCAATTGGCTTAGCTAAACAGTTTAGATAAGTTGTCTTAGAGATTTGCAAACTCTATTGATTCTAACGCGCACCACAGTGCCTTCAAGGTGTCTACTGTCATTGTGAGAGACTTCAGCTACGTACTAAAGCTAGAGCTGCAGTTGAAGCTGGAGCTGGAGTTGGAAGTCGCCGCGTGCTGTTTGGCAGTTAGACACGTTAGCGCGCGTCTGGGCAATTTTCGCTTTGGCTGCATGTTGATGATCATTATGTGGGCAATGTGGCTCGGATCTCGGCTTGGCTTTGTCTGCGGCTCTGTGGCTCTATGGCTCGATGGCTCTGTCGGCCACTTGAAGACGTCGCTAATGAAGACTTAAGCATGACGTGTTGATAAAGATCTCTCGCACATGAGCTTTGCCGTGGCGACTCTGGCACGTCGACTCTGACCATTGGTCAGTCATAGTCATCATCATCATCATCATCGTCGTCGTCGTCGTCATCGTCATCATCTTGGTATTTATGCCACATATTAGCAAAAGTGTAATTTTTAGTTGCCTGGGCCGTTTGTTGTGCGCCGTGAAATGAGCTGATAAACGCGCCACTGGGCACACATTCAGCCAGTTGTCTGTCCGTCTGTTCGTATGTCAGTCAGCTGTCCGAACAAATTTCCCAGGAGAGTGAGAGAGGGAGAAACAACTCGTGCTGCTCTATATTGCCAAAGGGGTTGTTGTTGCATTTGCACCCTCTTCTGTGGCAAGGCGCGTATCAATGACCATCCCAACTAAAATTGACAGTTGTTATTGTTGTTGTTGCTTGTTTGACTTGCTGCTGCTGCCGCTATTGTTGCTGCTGTTGTTGTTGCTGTTAGCTTTTAGCATAATTAAACGACACATGCCACAAAATGCACTGCTAAGGCTTAAGCCGTACCTCCGCTCTTCAGCCGTGCCCCAAAACATCATCATCATTCGACACGGCATCCATATGTTCTATTAGTTCACTCTGCTTCTCGGCCGTATGGCCAAAAAATGAAACTAGGAATGTGTTTCAAGTGAACATAAGGTTTCATTATGTTATATTTTACTGGTCCGTAGATACGCCTGCCCCTGCCACTGCCCTGCCCCTGCCTCTTCTAATACCATGCAAATGAGCATTGGACCTGATGGATTGCTTTTCTATCTCGGCTTTCGCTTTTCTGCGGCTTTGGCACTTTGGTTTCTTGAACAGTTTCCATGTTGATTGATGATCGCTCGCAATGTAAATTTAATTTTTTCTTTAATTAAAAATATATATAAAAAAGAAACACACATATTGAGTCGGCACACAGGTGTGCCTAGACTAGCCCCGGGGCTTGTCTCTGGCCCTCTCTACACAAGGGCCAAGGGGAGCGGCTCTGCGATAATGAATGATTTGCGTTTTGTTGCTTTTTGATTGATATTCTGTGTGAAGTCTGAATGAAAACTATGTTCATGTGATGCCCAGCGGCGTATTTCGCTTACTGTTTTTTATTTTGTTTATTTATAATGAGCTAGAGCTTATCGCTCAGATTATTATGAATATTTGCAGATCATTTATCTTAAAAAGGGTTGAGCTCTAAAGATTTAGTTACACAACAAATGAAATGTATGTAAGATGAAATTGTTAATGTGTAAAGAGAGAACGTGATAGAAGTATTTAAAAATATTACATAGAGGGATCAGGATACGATCAACGGGATATCATGAAAGAAAAGAGATTGCATTTTTATACCCTTAACACATTGAAAGTGGGAATGCACTAAATTAAAGAATATTTGTATTTGACAAAAAAAAGTTTACTTGAAGACAACATTTATGTCTTTTCTAAATACTATAGACTAATGTATTAGTTAAGTTTGCTCAAATGCCTTAGACTCTATTAAAACAGAATCTAATATATGAAAACTATATTACGAAAATCCCAAAAAAAAAAACGAAAGAAAAGCAAATTTAAATTGAAAATGAGAAGAAAAAAAAACAATTAAAATATTTGCAACGCCTCTGATTTTTAATGATGTTTTATTGTCTGCTTCGACGGCTAGACAAACACACACACGCACACACAGTCATACACACACACACACAGTCATACACACAGACAGAGTCAGATCGGTTGTAATATATACTCATAGCTATGCGATGTGATGATGTTGATGATGATGATGACGATTTGCGGCTAAATAATTGAATGCAGCTGGTTGACGGTTGTCGCATTAAATTTAGGTGTCTCGAGATGGCGTCTGCAATTGGGAGACACTGTGACTGAGCCAACGACCGCGACAACTGACTGACTTACAGACTAACAGACTGACTGATGGACTGTGGAACGGCTGGTAGGGTATGTGAAGAGGCAGCCAGCAAGTCGCGACAATAATAAATGAAGCGATTGCAAGTGTAACAGAACAATGACAGCAACAATTGCAGTGTTTGGCATTTGCCAACCGCAGCAGCAGCAGCAGCAGCAGCAACTGTTGCAGTTGCAGTTGCAGCAGCCAAGGCAGACAAAGGTCTATTAATAATTTTTTTGGTGCAACACACAACGATCGACGAACGATTGTCGAGCGGCAACAGACGACAACGGCGCTGGCAACTAACGATCGACAACTGCAACGACAACTGCAACAGCAACAGCAACGGCAACGGCAACAGCAACTGATTTTGAGGCAGCAGACAGGCTGGCAATGCGTCGCGTTGGCTTTTCCAAAAATAAAAGCCAAACTAATGAGCCGGCAACATGCAATGCAGCAGCGACGACGCACGTGCAACACAACACAAAAAAAAAACACATTCATACAAATAATTGATGGCCGCTTGCAATTGTTGGTGTTGTAGTTGCTGTTGCTGTTGCTGCTGTTGCTGATTGACGGCAACTGGCGACAAAAATCAGCGCCTGATTGACAACTCAATTGCAACTGTATGCGTGTGTATGTGTGTGAGTGTGTGTGTGTGTTTTGTTTTTTTGTTAATTGATCTTTCGGCTGTGCAACATTTCTCTCTGCGACTCTGCCACAGCTGCTGGCTGGCAACTTGTGGCCCGATGATTTATTGCAACAAATGTTGCATGAAAAACATTCAAGTCCAAAATAGACAAACATGCATCTTTAACTTAATTTCCAATTGGAATTTCACCTCAAAATATCCATTTGTCATTGGCCCCAGCAGCTCCTCCTCCTTCTCGTCCGTGGTTCAAATCCCGCACAAATTGCAGTTGCTGTCGTCGTCGCGTGTCTATTTCGATTGTCAAAATTGCTTTGCGGCTTCTGTTCGCGCTGACAGTTTATTATGTTTGACTATTTTGTCTGTTTGACTTTGGTGAGGCCCGCGTTGTATATTTGTTTTTGCTAGAGATTTAGCCTAAGCATCCAGACAAATCGTTTCATCAGCGCTGTTGACCTCTAAACTTTAGCTGAAGATCACAGAGAAAGCAACTTAAGGAGAGGGAATGAAAAAAGCTGCAGCGACAACTAAATATAGTATATATAGATATTATATAGATATCGTTATATATTGATTTTATGCAATTGATAGCACTATAAACAATTTCAATCTATATCAACATATCTAATGCCTGATCTTTCTTTAAGCCTCTCAGCATTGGAGCCCAGAGAACTCTTAGCTCACAGCTGAAGCCAAACGATTTACGATTTACGATTTACTCTTTAGGCTGTGCCTTATTTGTAAATGCAGTTAACAACATTTTGCCCAGTTTTGGCGCTCGTCTAAGCAAACAATTGCAACATATTGCCTACTGCAACAGCAGCAGCAACTGTTATCTAGACAACAACAACAGCAACAATAGTTGCCAATAAATAAGCATAATTTCTGACAAAACGTTTTGGTAACTAGAGGCCCAGGCACATCTTCTTGTACTTTCCAAGTGCCACAATGCAGGCAGAACTTCCCCAACTGCCTCCTTTTCCCTTTTCGCTGCTCAAATGAATTACAAGTGCAACAGCAACAACAACAATGTTGTTTGCATGCTGCAGCTGCAATATTGCCGCTGGGCAATGTTGCTGTTGCTGTTGTTGTTGCTGTGGGCCATGTTGCTAGCTGACTGACCGGCTGGCTAGCTGCTTTGGCTTGGCTTGGCTTGGCTTAGCTAGCTGGCAGGTGTTGCTCTCTCAATGGCTGACTGGCTGCATAATGAATTCATAGACCCTCCCCTACCCGCTCAACCCTGCCAACTGCCCCTCACCCGCCCAAAGGCTATCCGGCCTGGGCATATTATGCACCCCAGAGCAATGCTAGATCCATGAGCAATATTTCATTCATACATATTGTCGGTATATAGCCGGCCACATGGCATTCGCATATTCAATCAGCGCCTCGTCTATGAAAAAATAAGAAACAAAAACAAAAACAGGTGCAATTTCTTGCCATTTTCTAATTATTTGTAGTTGAGGCGCTTTTATCGCTTTTCACTGGCACTAAAGCGCGCCATTTGCTATCTCAGCTTGATCATAAATTTCATTCCTCGTTTTTATTGCACAATTCTACACACTCGCTTGTTTATAAACAAATGCATTCATTGCAGTGGGCGGGCCACTGGGGGATGGGGCAGCTGGGCATAACGGCAATGCAAACAGATTCAATTAGCGAAAATGTTATAAAAATTTGCCATAGTGCACCTGCAGTGCATCCACAAATACACTAGCCATAACAACAACAACAACAACAACAACAACGTTAATAATAACAATAACAATAACAGCATCTGCCTCAATCAACAAAAAAAGTTAATAACATTACTCAAAGCAATCAACCATTGAGAATTTTTAGGCGCCAGCCTTGTTTATAGAAGATGTGTGTGTGGATGTGTGTGTGTGTGTGTGTGAGTGTCTGTGTGTGTATTATTGGGGATATATGAACTCATACTGTACATACTGTAGATAAAGTTTAACAAATATTTAATTAAGAAAGTTATCTCAGTCAAGTTGAAATCAATTTAAATGGCTATGTAGCCAGTAGAAACAGGAAGTATTTCGGATAGAAAGAGATTTCAGCAACTTAAAGTTGAACTACAAAAGATTAAGTTAGGTCTAATTAAGGTCACAAGCAAGCCATTCCATTGCCAGAAATAGGAAATACAAATCTAGATCTACACATATGATATAGATCTACAAGATAATAAAAGCTGCCAGAAACAGAATCAGATCGTAGTGTACCACAGTTAAATTTAACTTCTTACCAATAGCTATAAATACTTTAAACGGCTTACTTAATTACTGAAAAAAGACTATAAAACAGTTTTAATTCATTTACCTAATCAAGTAATATTACTAAGCCTATTGAACCTCGCTCTTTCCCCCTCTCTGTCTCTTAGGCCCTCTCTAACTTTTGCTGTATTTTACTCCCAAAAGACATTCCATATTTATATTTACCAAAAATGTCAGCTCTCAGGCTGTCACGCATCATTGCACAGCCCACAAAAGAGTGGACAAAACAAACTAAAACTGATGTGCCTTTCGCCAGGGCCACGACCTACACAGTCTCTGTGTCCACCTGCCGCTAGATGGCGCTCGGCGCAGAATGTGGAGCCCCGGTGAAAGTGTGCGTTGGCATTGTCTCAGCGCTCTCAACCATTTATGGGGCGTTAGTCTTACAATTAGTTAGTGCCATTTAGACAAATTGCCGCCAAGCAACAACAACAGCAACAACAACAACAACAACAACAGCAACTATGCAAAAAGCTCAAAGTAAACGCCCCGCAATTAGACGAAGTGGACGTCAAAAGGAAAGGCCATTAGATGTGCATGCAGATGCCGATGCTGATGCGATGCAATGGAGCTGCCAATGGACTGCAGAGCTCTAGTGTACTGCTGCTGCTGCTGCTGCTGCTGCTGCAGCTGTTATCGCAGTCAATCTGCATGCAACAACTGCCAGCAACTGCCTGCAACTGCAACACGACGAGGCCACTGGCCGCCTTGTAACTGTAACAAACTGGCGACGGCCCACGGCGTCTGCACGGCCAACACTTGCAACAAGGGGGCCACGGTGGGGCCAGCAGATCAGCTAAAGCTAACTGGTATTTCCCAGCGGCTGACTAACCCAGCCGGCAACAACAGGTGGCCTGGCTAGCTGGCTAGCTGGCTACCTGTCCAAAACGTGCACCGGCTTAAACTGGAGCAGTTTTCCAATTGGCAGCGACGAGTTTTCCGAAGTGAAATGCAGCAACGCCAACTCCAATTCCAATTGCAACTGCAATTGCAAGTGCAACTGCAACTCAAGTGTACTCCAGTCCATGTTGAGCGATGATGTATTTATGCTAAATTGCAAGTTAATTAATGTTGTCTTTTAATTCAAACGTTAAAGTGGCAAAATGTTTGTTGTTGTTGCTTCTGCTGCTGCTGCTGTTGTTGTTGTTGTTGTTTCTTTGTGTTAACTGCACAGCTGCTACTGAAAAATTGCAGCTGGAAAATTGCCAGGAAATTGGGCTGACGGCAAAGCAGCTGCTGTTATAAACGTGGCCAGCGAAAAGGTTTTCACAGGTGAGAGAAATATATAAAAAAAAGGAAAGGTGAATTTGAATCTTGCTTCAAAGTTAACTTCAATTTTCCTTATTCAAAATTTGTTATGGAAATGCAGTTAATAATTTGCTAGCTTAGCTGCCTGCTGACTTTTATCACTAGCTGTTATGCAATAGCTAAAATTCAATTTCAATTTATTGAAAGTAAAAAAGTATAATATATACTTATACATGTTTTATTTAAATAAAATAAATATTATTAGGCACACATATCTAACAAAATTTATGGGAAACTTAATTAAATCATTTCGACGTGAATTCAGTTTTAATTATTTATTATTTGAGCGTCTCAAGTAGTTAGCCAACTTAGTCAAACTTAAATTAATATTTGCTTTTTTATTGTTTTAGTTATTATTAAATTATCTTGAAGTATTTTTCTGCTCACTTTTTATTGCCTTATGTGCCTTGAATTCTGTTCGCTTTTTTCGTTGATTTTTTTTTATGAATGCCATAAATTATTGCATGAAATATTTGTGAAATTTTTGGTTTAAAATAAGAGACAGAAATTTAAGTTTGTGCGGCGCATTTTTGAATTGTTGTTAATTTGGCGCGCAGCTGCTGTCGATGTGTCTTTCATTGGCTGCCACAAGGCGGCAGCAACAACAATTTGTGGCATGTATATTAAAAACTTTAAGTGTCAATTGTTGTGACAACTCAGAAACGCGTGAAAATATTGCAAATGAATGTCAGAGACGGGCGGACGGACAGGCGGACAGACGGAGGACGTCAACGTCGACGTCGACGTCGGTCACAGGTGCGTATGAGTAACATTGAAAGGCGGCCAAGCAAACTAGTTGAGCTACATATAATAATATATATGCATATATATATTGTATTTATATATATATATTTGTATATCTGCTCTGCTTGCAGGCGGCGTTTGCCATAAATCTGTTGGCCATTTAGCGTTCATCAATGTGAATGTGGTTAGTCATCGGGCGGACGGGCGGACAGTCAGGCAGTCAAATGAATTGCCGTCGGCCATTTTGAGCGAGCGGTTGCTGTAAATTTGTCAACTTTCGGCGTGCGGACGGATGGCCGGACGGACGGACGACAGATGGACGGTCGCACCTGCAGCTGCTGTGCTCATTTCACGGCGGCTGCTATTAGCGGCTGCCCGCTAATGGCCGCCCAGCAGACAACGCCCCACAAAACAGCAGCTACAGCAAACAGCAAACAGCAACAGCAGCGACGGCAGCAACATGTGGCGCACAGCTGCAACACACATCATTGACAGCATATTGGACAGAGTTGCCACCCACTGCTGCAGGGCAAGGCAGCGAATGGTGTCATCAGGAGGCAGACGCGATTCCCTTCACTGCGGCCTGTCATTTTGTTGCCGCATGTTGCATGTTGCATGTTGCACCTGTTTCCAATGCATTGCGCTTTATTGATTGCGCGCTATAGTTATAGCTGTGTCTTGAGACAGAGACTGTTGCAGTTGCTGTTGCAGTTGTTGTTGCTGCTGTGGCAATTGCATTAGCATGCCACATTCCTCCCTCTGTCGGCTGCCTCTTGGCAGCGCCTTGATTCGCGGTCATTGAGCCACTGATTTGTAGCGTTTCTAAATTGTTTTTCATGTTCGACGGCAGCAGCAACAGCAACAGCAACAGCAGCTGCATAATGTGCACACTTTATTGAGCAGCATTTGAGTTTTGCAAAAGAGCGCGGGGCAGCGGAGGCGTGGCATAAAATAACACACGATGACGTGGGCGAGCAGAGCAATCTCAGACCCAAAGGAATTGGCTAGCGATACGGGGCCACCAGCCAGCTTGGCCTGCGTCATCGAATTGCCAGCGACAGCAACAGCAACAGCAACAATTGCTGATAAGAGCGCACAAAGCGAGTACTCACAGTACTATAAATACCGCTATTCAAGTGCAAACAAATGAATTTCTGTATGGGAACTTTATCAAACAGCCGCGACAGCGGAACCAGCAACATGACCAGAAATTCGTTGTACCCAAGCGACCGAGGCGACGGCGGAAGCAACGCCTTGGATAGCTGATTAGCCCGTTGGCCGTTAGCCTAGTCTCACTCGGCCAAAATGCCGAGTGCAGCCAGTGCCCGAATGGGCTGACGACTGATGGGCGTGGCAATGCCCACCTGTTCAACGACATGCCACTATGACGATCTCTCGCGCATTAGGCATTTTTCATTTGCTCAGGTGTTATGCACTTGATTCCAGCGCGCTATCAGCCAAACGGCCATTGAACGCGCTCATATCTATATACACATACGAACATAGATGTATGTACATATATATATATATACACATATAACTATATAAGTATGTATGTATATATGTATATATAAGTTGAGTAGCCACAGCTGGGGGGTCCCAATGTACTCGTCGCATTATGGCCCAGGTAATTACTCAATTCAATTCATATGTGTGTGCTACGCTTTTGTTGTAGATAGTTTTATTTGCGCTTCAATTACCAAAGCTTATTGCACACAGGTGACTAGCCAAAGGTGTGTGTAGAGAACCCATACAAAATGGCGGGCCATTTGACTCGCGGTCTGTTCATGCGACGGCTGCTGTTCTCGCCTTAATTCACAGTCGCATCTCAAAAGGTAATTAGTCATAAACATATGCAGATATATATTATATATATATATATATATTTCCTAGTATATCTAACTAAAATATTATCAATTATATCTATATATATACAATATTTAGCGAACGGATGTACCGAACTGTCCTAGATAATAAATCGATTGTTTTGCACCCAAGTCGGAAGTTTATAGATAATGAAACTGCTTTATTCTGCTTTATTTTTGAATAGATAAATCGAATTATTTGCTTAAAGATATTTCGGAAACGGAACTGATAAAACAAAGGAAGCTCTCCATGATAGATAGTATTAATTATAATTAATTAATTGAGACTTTTGATATATGGATAAGAAGAGTTTATTTATTTTTGTATTTATATATATGGAAGTAGGTTATCAACTGATAATATACGGTATACTGCATGAACAGTGTAAGCTGTCAAGCAAAAAGTGAAGTGTAAGAGAGAAGGAGATCTGGTATTTTAATCGGTTTTCTCTATACAATACTTAGACCCTTAAGCTATGGAAGAAAAGTTAGAAAGAGTCTGTCTAATGTCTGTAAAAATAGGTGACATTCAGATGAGAATGTGGCAAATTCCATTAGGTTTATGTTATATTATATTATTTATATATATATATATATATACAGTCGAGTCCCGATAATTCGAAATGGCAAGGGGATCACTTTTTTCCGATTTACACAGAAATTCAAATTATCGAGATTTCCATCATATAGATATCCCCATCAAGGGGATAGAATTTTTTCGATTTATCGCGATTTTCGATTTAGCGGGGTACAAATTATCGAGACTCGACTGTATATAATATACATTATATACATTTATATATATATTTATTTATTTATTCTTAATCAGACCATCAACTGCGTCCATCCCGCCACATTCATCCAACCGCAACTATTACTCAGCCTGTATAAGCTTAATCAACCCATCAACAACAAAAGCCACCTGAAATATTAAACATTTATTTCAATGTTAGTCTATGAACTTTACTGCGAAACTATTAGATTCTTATACTCATCTGTCATATTTTCGCTTGGCTTCTATTGTACATCATAATGTGAAGCTAAAACTTGATGGCTTTAAATTGGTAGGAATAAAGAATGTCACAGAATTGGAATTCCTCTTAACTATGCTATATATATTAATATGAGCGAAAACCTACAATGATTAATCACCCAACTCTAAGCAGAGTTCAGGGTATTTCATAGTCAGGCACTCCCAACTCTCACTCTCTCTCTCTATATCCACATACGTTTGCATGTGACATTACAGCTCATGTTGTTTAGCTGCTGTTTCTATATATTTTGTAGTTTTTGCTGCTGCCAAAATGCCATTAACATATTTCACAATTTTCTAAACGAACATCTGCCACCTGCGTGGAACTATTCACAAATTGTGAACGAGCGAACGCTTCAAATATATTTATATATATATATATAAATACATATACATATATATATATGTGTTTAAGTATATATATATTAAAAGCATTTAATGCGGATCACAAAAAAAAATGAGAGAAAAAGAAATGAAAACACAATTGATCAAATGGCTAACAGGTGTGCAAATGACAAATAGCAGGTGGCATGGTGGGCGTGGCATAGCTAAAATTTGTGCAGTCGCAGATTTATGAACAACGCGAAGCTGGCAATTTGTGCGACAAATGGGCAAACAGACGTAATAATAACATCAGACGGCCAAACACAAAAAACACTTAACAAAAGGGATCAAAAATTGTATAAAGAGGGCGGAGCGGCGCAGGGCGGGGGCACTCAAGCACTCAACATACACGCACACACACACACACCCCTTGGCCAACTGTCGCTGGGGGTTGGCTTTCTGTATGACATAGAGTCAAGAGGTTTTGAATAAATTTAACACAAGTTATAAGGCAGATGATGAACTGTTTAAGAGGGGGGAGCGGGAGGTGCTGCTGCCGTGGCCTGCCAAGGGGGTGTTGAGCCGACAAATGTTGTGTGTTTGTCGCGGCTTTTGTTTTGCAATTGGGTTGGCTGTTTGCATTGCCTTAATTTGTGCCGTTCATAGGCCATTTGTTCCATTTTATGTCATCATCAGCGTTTCTCACAAAAATGTTGTCAGCTGCCAGCACGAGAGGGCCACACACACACACACACACACAAAGACAGACAGAGCGTCGCTCTCACACTCACACACATGTGCGAATTTGAATGGCATAGAAACTGTAAAAATTGTATGAGCCAACGTTTTTGGCCATGGCCGCAACGCGCGGCCCAACAGGTAACAACAGGTGTGCGGCGGGCCAAGATTTGAATGGGCCAAGATCCAAGACGCTGACAGCGATGCCAACTGTTTGGCCAAAAACAAAACAATAAAAGAGCCAAGCACTAAAAATTCATTTGGCCATTGGCATTGTCAAAACGCATACGTCAAGTGGGACCGTTTGCTTGTGTGTGTGACTATGTGTGTGTGTGTGTATCCCCTCGCTTACTTAATGCCCAAGACGTGTTTAACACATTAGCGTTAGCGCAAAACCTTTAAAACTGTGTGTTTTATATTTATAACCATTTTAATATTCCAACATTTTGCCAGCTGCCAGCGCAAAATCTTGGCTCAAATGAAAATGTAAAACAACAGCAAACAGCAAACAGCAAACGGCAAACGGCAAACGGCAAATGTATGCGCAACTATGTAACACAAAATATACAATAACAATAACACTAACACTAACAACAACAACAACAACAACAGCAGCAGCAGCAGCAATAACTATTGTTAACAACTTGTTGTACAACTCTGTATTTGACTTTATGCTTTGCTTAATTGCTGTCAATCAGATTCAAATTGTTGATTTGGCTTGTGAGATGAATCGATTAGAGATCCTGAAAGCCATTACTTATATGGATTACTGAATGGGTAAATCTGTTCTTCATGATAGTTAGCTAAATTTGCTTTAGTTATATATCAATCAATTCGCAAACGTTTATATCAGAAATAATTGAATGCAGGCAGCGCACAAGAGCTGCAACTGCAAAGAAGTTTGTCTATGAAACTCTAACTGATATTTATAACTCTCTTAGTAGATGATGTTGTTGCTCTAACTGATATTTGTAACACTCCCAAATAACTGCGTAGTGAAGGGAATGTGAATGAAAAACTCTTAAGATAAGGCAGCTAACTAGCATATGGAAAAGTTAGTATGATTACGCACAGATGTTCATAAGAATAGTAGTGATACTGAAATGCTGGACAGCCAAATTTTGAGATAACCATTTTATTGTGAAAACAATTTGCAACAAGTATTAATTGTTTTCAATAATATTATGTTTACCACAAAATTTTGCTGTCCAGCATTTTATTATCACATTTCAGTCGCACTACTATTCTTATGAACACATCTACATATTTATATATGGAAACGTAAATATGATTCCGACTTAACGTAAATGTAAGCTAAGAATCGCAGCAGAGTATTCTTAGTTTTTTGTAGAGCATACTGAGCTATATAGAAGAAACGAACAGTTTCCTTCAAAAATTACAATCTTTTGCTAATCTCATAGATCTTACAACACCAAAAATTCGAGCCTTAACCTTTGTCTTAGGAATATTATATAATATTATGAAAACAGAGAGAAAACAAGAGTGTCGTAAGCTAATGCTTCATTGCCTCATATTAATTCTGGCTTGAATAGCTGAGTATTGAATTGGATCTCAACATTTCAAGCCACAATCCTCTGAAAATGTGATGCAATTAATGAAATAATTTCATCAATTACTTGTCTAATAAAACATGCTAAATCAGTCTACGAGATATCAATCGATGCACCGCCAATTATGCTTGACAAAACTAAACACTCGAAACATCTTAGAAATCACACCATAAATAAACCTCTTTAACTTCCGGCTCTCCCACGCCCCAAGGCACAGCGACAAAGCGAATTCAATCAATGGCAAAGGCTATAAATTAATTGGAGCGACTATCAAACAAAAATAATTTTCGATTAGTGCAAAACACCTGTTGACAAAACCGGCCCCAGTGAAAAAGCCAGTTTCGAAGACGCAAGCACAAATGTACCCAAAAACAAAAAAATCCAAAAACAAACACGAACCCAGATAAAAAACAGATTAGAAATTCAAATGTTCAAGCGACACGCTTGTAGCTGTTGCTCTACCTGTACCTGTATCTGTATCTGTATCTGTATCTGTATCTGTAGGTATGTGTATCTGTATCTGTATTTGCACCCGTTCCCATTGCGTTATAACTCACGTCTATGTATATGTATATTTATAGAAGTCGCAATGCGTGCCCATTCGCGTCGACACCTGTGCCCACTTGGCCTTACCTGCCCATCTAATTGCACCTGGCCCGCCCTCAACCAACTTTAAGTGCAAAGCAATTCCAAATTATGAAAAAAACGAGTGTGTAAACAATATTTTGTGGCTTCATTATCAGTTTGCACTGACAGCTAAAAAAGAATTTCCACCTGAAATAGCTGACAAAACTTGATTCATAGGCCTGCTTCGAGTTATATCTATCTTGGGTGCACTCTAGGTGCCGCAGCACCCATTCAGCACCTTGGAACTCACAACTCTTATCAGTCCACGCATTACGCCCGCACAGTTGCGGCTGCCGCTTATCAAATGTGACCAGATGGCCAACCCACAACGAGCGTACCCGGTGCGAACCTCAAGTCGCCGTCGTCGTCGTCGTCGTCGTCGCCTTGCTCGTAACAATGTTGTACTCCATAAGTAAAAACCACAAAACGTAGCAGACAGGCGCTTATCAGTGGCTATGTGTGTGTGTATACGAGTGTGCGCTATTTGTGGGTTGCTGCTGCTTCCCCCATTCAGCCCCACTCGCCAGCCAACAGGTGGTTGCACCGAGGGCCCAAGGTTTTGCCATTAGTGATCGTAGCTTCTTATCTGCCGCACGCTTTCAGCATTATGTTTTTTTGCTTTCCTTCTTTCGCGTGCTGCTGCATTTGTTTTTGCTTTTTACGTGCGTTCGTATTAAGTTTTTTCTGTTCTGTTTTATTATTTTGTTTGCGCTTGTAATTAAGGTGATGAATTTATTGCAATCCCCTGCGCCCGCTGACGAGCGCTGCACACACATTGTATAGCGCCAGATATGGCGAGCATGCTTGCATGCAAGTCTCAAGTGCGCTGCATTTCGGTCTCGTATACCCTGTAAATGGGCGTGCAGAACAATGCATGCATGTGCAACCAATTGGAGTTGTACAAGTTGTGGGAAACTCATTTCTATGCCAGCCCTATCTGTGCATATTTGTAAATTGAGGCTTTACATGCGTGTGCCTCATGCGTAAGACATGTCACATACATAGACGAGCAACTGTTGCCAAAAGTACATGTATTGGCCCTTACTAATAGAAGCCTAGTCTAAGCTACGCATTCAGCAAAGCTTAGTTTTTACATGCGTGCATGTAATATGTAGTGATACTCTACATGTAACAAATCTCTCGTATAGCTTATCTATGTGAACAGATATCTGTATACCCAAGCTAACAATATATATTTGTAAACTTATACTTAAACTGGCAAGCCAAGTGTTAGCCAGCTAAGCCTTTGCATGCGTGCATGTGCATATAGTTAAACTTGTTACCTTGTGTTACCTTTGCGTTTAGCTAACCACATGCATGCGTATTAACAACAAAAATCAAATTTCAACATGTTTGGCGGACTTAAGACGGCTTGTGATTAAATGGCAAATCTTATTAAATATTTCAACAGTTGAATGTTATCGATGACTTAAGCAACAACTGATATACAGTGAGCTGAAATAGTAACACTCCTATTTGGTCACTCTACATGCAATGCTTAGTCTAAACATGCATGCGTATGTGCATGTCATATGTTTCATTCAGTTAACTGGGCACATAAGCTGTTTCACATGCACATGTAACAATGTGCTTTTACTCTGTCCTAGACTAGCCCAGCTCACGCACCGCTTTCAGCTAACTCATGCCTCACATGCGTGCGCATGCAAGCATGTAATTTGCAGTGAAATGAAATTACAGCGTATCTCTTAGTCGTTGATTGCTCGCCTACTAGCCTGTACTTGTTTTATATATTTATTATAATTTTTTTTTGGTATGATTGCGCATGGACAGAAAGCAAAAAAAAATTAATTGCACTCGCACGAATTTCAGTTTTGGGCAACTTTTTCAATTTTCGCCTTTTTGACAGCATTTCCATTGATTTTATTTAGCTGCGTCTGAGAGGCTGTCCGAGTTGATAAAGTGAGAGCATCGCACATGCAATTTATAGGGCTTTTAATTGATATCGAAGTGCGTCGCCGCTCAATACCAAACTTATCAATGAAAAATGAGCATTGGAATTTCCGACAGCGGACATCGAGCCCGAAATTGCGTTTCCCCAAAATGATCCGACGCCCTGCACTTAGCTGTATATCACAACTGAACTTTGTATATCATCTGAATGGAGTTTTTTTCGAGTTCTGATTCTCTGTTCTGATCAAACGTTGCCCTGCGTCCTGGATGTGGATGTGAATCTGTAGCGGATATACGAGCGGCATGTCGCATGTCGCATGTCGCATGTCGCATGTCAATGCTCAGCTTTTTAGGTGGCAAAATTTGTGTGTGCTGTAACACGACGGAGTTGATTTATTGTATTACGCGTAATTGATTCATCCAGTGTACCGGGAGCCCGAAAATTAACATTATTATAATGCAAATTCTGATGCGATGTTGGGAGCAGATATATTGGAACAGCGTTTAAAGTCTGTGAAGAACTTTAGCAATGCAAGTTATGTAATTAACCAAGAGTTATATATATTTATGTTTGTTATTGGTAAACCAATTTCAGCTATTTCTAATCTAAAACTTTACAATTCAGTGATAAACCAACACTTAAACATTTTTTCCATATTTAGTTTAAGAAAACATTAAATTTTTTTATATTTGTACTCTTTGAGCAACATTATTTTACTCTTAATGATATTAGACAACACTTAAAAATCTTTAATATATTTCAGCATTCATCAAATATAGAATTTCTTTGATTGTAGCTTAAGTTTTGTATAGGTAAACATATCAACTCTGTCTATACTATGCAAATTTGTGCTTAACCAACACTTAACCAGCTCTAACCATTTCTAGTGTTGACTAATAATAGATTTGAGCACAATATTTTGACATTTCTAACATTGTTTTTCTGCTACTATACAATTTACCAACACTTGAATAAGTCTAGTCAAGTTTAGTGAAGGATTGGTATACATTACTAAGATCTCAAAAAAATACCCACCACCCTAACCAACTCTAGCCAGCCCACCTCCCAGTTTCCCAATTGGCATTAGTACACATGTCTACATTATTCACTCTCATATCTTAATTGCTGGTGTTGTCTGTTTAAGAAAATTGAGGAAAAAAAACAGTGCTGTTAAGTCGCCTAACAAATCTTTCAATTACAACAAGCCGGAGAGCATTTAAAAAGCAATTCCACTGGGGGCTTAAAAAAAAGAAATAATTAGTGGCCATTGCATAAAGATAAAAACTAAATTAGAGGCTAATTTTCTAGCTGACAGAGCTGGCCATAAAAAGCGAGTGGAACCAAATGCGAAAACTGGAGCAAGAGCCCAGCTAGACGACAGCAGGGCAGGGGGCAAGGGGGGCCAAGGGGGAAGCTGGATGCGATTCGGCTATCTGGTAAATAACTCAATTGAAATGCCAACGGAACTGACACGCGGGCGACAAGAAATTGAAAAATTAAAATTGAAATTGCGCAAAGCTAACGCAAGAGCACGAGAGAGAGGGAAGACAGAGACAGAGACAGAGAGGTATATAGTCAAAAGAAACAATTGAAAAGGTTAGCTACCCAGCTACGAGCCACAGCTCGTAAACTAATTAGAAAACGACAGCAACAGCGGCTAATTGCTTGCAAAAAAAAGGCTAAAAATAAAGCTAAAAACTAAAGCTGAATTTAGAGTTGAGGCCAGAAAGAGAGCGCAGCAAACGAACGAGCCAGCCAGCCAGAGAGGGAGCGAGAGAGCTGGCGAGCAGCTGGCGACTGGCGATTGGCGCAGGTGCAGGCCGAAAGCTTGGGACTGGCGCTTAGCTGACGTCGCAGCTAGGCGCACAGGTGGCTTACACAAGCTCAAGCCATGAGGTGACTCAACAACAGCAACAGCAACAATTATCGCAGTTGTTGGCAGGCGGCTCTGGTATTGATATTTGTTTGCTATTTGCCGCTTTGCATTAGCCGACATTTAAGCACGGCTATCGATTTAATTTGAACCCGTCGCATAAATTTCAAACGATTTTTGTTAGTATTTTTGTTATTTTTTGTATGCTGCTCTCCAAAAGTTCCACCCGCGTGCATAACAGCCTCAGTTGTGGCTACACTTGCCGAAAAACATTAGCTACTTGTAGTACTGGTAATTAAAAATTTAAAAATATATTTTTATTTATTTTTTAAATAATATTTTTTATTTTTTCACATAATTTACTAGTATTTTTTTTCAGTGTTTGCCTTATATTTTGGCAAGTGCACAATAACTTGCCACTGATTTGTCTCAGTGTGCGCTATCTATATTTAAGCAATTTATTAACTGAAATTCGTATTCATTCATTTTCAATGCGACTTCCCCACTGCAGCTTGCAATTCTCATTGAACATTCAACAAGTGGCCACTAATTTTGCTCAGTGTTTGCTTTAGTTGGCATCCATATTTGAACAATTTGTTAACTGCACCTAGTCGCGAGTGCAGCAGCCTCTCGTAAATCTTGGCCCAGTCGGCAGGTTGACAGATTCGTTAAATTTTATACATAAGCGACGGCTGCCTGCCACTCCCCATTCCCCTTAGCACCCCTGTGACCCTGCCCCTGCCACAGCAACCTGCCCCCCTTTTGCCTGCAGCTAATTTGCGCTTTTTTGTTGCGTCAAATGTCGCCGAAACGTTGGCCAAGTTTGTTGTAGTTGTTGTTGCAGCTGCCGCCGCCGCTGTTGTTGTTGTCGTTGTTGTTGCCATGCGCCATTTTTTGAAGTTTTTATGAGCGCATGGATCAAAGTTCAGCATCCCAAATTATATGACGGCGTGCGCTATATATCCATTTTTTGTAGGCGTTCGGAACGCGTGTCTCGCAGACAGCCAATCGATGCGATTCGATTCGATTCGATTTGTATCTGCAATAGGCGGGCAGCCAATTAAGCAATACCCAAACATCTGACACACTCAAAACATTCGAGAGTTATTTAATCTATAATTGAATAGTCGTGTAACGATTTACATCCTACATCAAAATACTAGGCAAATGTATAATTGATGACAAGGCTAAAAGTTTAGGTAACATTACTACTTATCTTACTCTCTCTCTCTATCTCTCTAAACATATGTATATTTATATATATAATATATAAATCTTCCTCTGTCTCCCTCTCTCTCTATTTCTCTGCCTTCTATCTATGTCTCTATCTCTCTATCTAACTCCATCTTTCTATATCTATATCTTTATATCGATATCTCTATTTCAATATCTCTATCTAGTAATCACTATCTTGTTTTCTCTCTCTCTATCTCACTAGCTCTTTCTCTCACTTTCTCTCTCTCTCTCTTCCTCTCTCTCTATCTCTCTTTATTTCTCACTCTATCTCTCTTTCCCTCACTCTCTCTCTCTCTCTCTCTCTTTCACTCTCTCTCTCTCTCTCTGTCTCTCTCTATCAATTTCCTTCTCTCTGTCTCCCTCGCTCTCTCTCACTTTCCCTCTCTCCTTCTATCTTTCACTCCCTTTCTCTCTCTCGCTCTCTCTCTCTCTTTCTCTCTCTCTTTCTCAATTTCCATCTCTCTGTCTCCCTCTCTCTATCATTTTTTTTCTTTCTATCTCTCTCTCGTCTCTCACTCTCTCCCTTTCTCACTTTATCTCCCCCTCTCTCTCTCTCTCTTCCTGTTGCTCTCTCCGCTTAATACCCACAACAAAATCTCAAAAATGTATGAAAAACTCTAAGGCCAAATCTTATCTAAGATAGTATCAAATTCAACATGAATACAACAACCAATCCATACGATCATGTAATACCATCTAAAAATCGAATAACTATATACTATGTAATATCCCAGAAAAATCTTTACTCCGCTTCTGTCACATCTCCCATGACTAGCAACAATCGCAGCCAAGCTCAGTCAAGGTTTTGATATACCTCAGCTTCCGCTGGCAGCTGTCAAAGACAAATTGTTCAATTGGCCCCGCTCAAAAGTAAACAAAAACAAAAACGAGACGAGAAAAAAAAACGTGAAAAACCTATAAAAATAAAAATGTCCAAATGAAACTTGATGTTTCTTAAAGGCAACCTTCAAAATGAACATTAAAACGAACGTGCGATGCAGTTTTCCGCAATGCGATGCCGGCGGCTGAGCAAGCGAGAGTGAGGCAGATGCTGCCAGCGCCATTGACAGGCTGACAGAGAGAGAGGGAGAGGGAGAGGGAGAGGTAGAGGGAGATAGCGAACAGCTAGAGACGAGTCGCGCAAGTTTTTGGGGCGTGGGTTGCAATCAACAACAACAGCAACAGCAACAAAGCTAACAAGCAGACGGCAGCAGGAGTGTGCCACAATTATTGACTGACTGATTGACTGACTGACGGACGGACAGACATTCATTCAGTCAGAGAGTCGAATAGTCAGACAGATATGACATTGCAATGCCGTTTGTCGTAGACACACAAGCGAAATGGATTTTTAATTTTTTTGTTTTGCTAAGCTACTTAAAAGAAAACAACAACAACAGCAACAACAACACAGCAACAGCAACAATTGTGAATAGAAACTAATATAAAATATGGAAAATTTGCAGTTCATATTTTTTGTTTTGCGCAACAATAGATAAACAAAACAATTAAGGCACGTGCACAGTTAGCCGAGAGTCTCGTTTGGGGTTAAACATCATCGACAGCCCTGAGCCGAGTCGAACAACCTTATCAAAGTGTTATCTGGCCTAACAACCCTCAGGATCGAGCCGTTTAGCTCAATCAAACTCTGCTTTGCGCTCTTAACTGATGGCAAACACGTTTCAGCATTCAGCTGTCCATGGGGAAATCTTGTGCCGCATCTTCTGCTCGCTGCATAATTCATAAATGTGGCACAAAGTTTTTTGTTAGGGGTGTTGGTTGCATGGGCCGTAGCAACACTTTGCGTTGCTACGCCATATGCCACAAAGTGTTGCACGCGGCGTATGCGTAATTTAAGCCCTGCACTAATTGAGTTGGCAACATGCAGCACATCGGTGGTGCAGGCGGGGCAAGCAGTGCGACAACAGCTGGGCGGCCATGGGGAATTATTAGGTTACAATTTGATGCCGAGTTGCCTGACGATTATGACAGATGGCTGTTGCTTGCTCTTGATGTTGCTGTTGTTGCTGCTGCTGGAGTGGCAGCTTCTCAAGTGCTTGGCTGCGCTTTTGGCATGTGGCATGCGGCCGGTGGCACGACAGGCGCGGCACTACGTCTCACAGCTCCAGCTCGAGCCTCAATTTCAGCTTCGCTTTTGCAGTCTCAGCCACATGTCATGATTGCTTTTTCGTTGTGGGTGTATGTGAGAGAGAGTGTGTGTGTGTGTGTGTGTGTGTGTGTGTATATGTGTGTGTGTGTGTGTGTGTGTGTGTGTGTGTGTGTGTGTGTGTGTGTGTGTGTGTGTGTGTGTGTGTGTGTGTGAGTCATGGTACGTGCTACTGTGCAAAAAGTTATTAAATTTTTATATGCGCCTTCCTTTAAGCAGCCTTCCTCTCTTTTGAGCCACTCCTTAATGGCCGGCTGAGTGGAGCAGTGGGCGGGGCTGAGGTGGGGGCTTCGCAGAGGATGAAGAAAAAAAGGGTTCACGTGTCGTACGTGGCCGCCATTAGCGCAAACATTTACGGATGCGTTCTTGAGTGCCAGCCAAATTGCTAGCAAAATTATATGAAATTTGCTCAATGGGCCAACTAAATAAGTTGAATTTGCCAATTTTCCACAAATGTTGTAAATTTTCCATTTAGTCAAAGGCGGGGGGAGTGAGCGGGGTTTGTTGCAAGAGAGCAAAGGGGTGGGCTGACTGGGTGAGTAGGTAAGACAAACAGAATTTGTGTGTGTTTTGTGACTTGAATCAAGGCAAAGTACAGTGGGATGAGCTGATACCTAATGAGATTGTCAAGCAAATTGATTTTAAGGGTTGTTCAGGTAAAGAAGAAGGTAAAACAAGATATTTGGATTAGCTGCATAATAAGATGAAGTCATGTCAAGCTGCTTACCAATGCTGCATGATTAGGTTTTTTGTACTCAACCAAAGGAAATTTTGCTTTCTCAATAGTTTTTGTAACTCAAGATTCGGTTGACGCTTAAACCCCTTTTTAAACTCACTAAAATTTCAATTACCTATCACAACTACCTAAATCTCTCAAATAAACATAGAATTTCTTATCACTAACCTCGCCCCTCTGCTGACCTAGTAAACTATATGTGCCACAGCTAGTTTTTGTACACCGATTGACCGGCTGCTGCCCATGGTGGATGTCAAGTGACCCACTGGTCGGTGCCAAAGCAAACACACAGCCTTAGCCACAGCCCCACAGCCACAGCGGTAGTCGAGCGATATGATCAAAGTGAACACACAGTTCAGCTTCCATATGTTGTTTGGCAGCAGCCAAATGGGTGTTGGCGCTGGGTGTGCGGTGTGGTGGGGTGTGGCACGACGTGCACTGTCAGGTTGGGTGGGGACTGTGGTGCATCAACGTCAACAACATCATCATAAATGGCGATGCGATGCAATGCAGTGGGGCAACCTACTTACTGCACAGTTGCAGCTGCTGCAGCTGAAAACATCAATCAATGGATCAGCTTTGTCTATGCCACTGCACTGAGCGCCATCTATTGGCAGTTGGCTGACACTAAACAATGATGTTCATGAGCAGAGATCAGTTCTCGCCTCTTCGCTCTGGCACTCAATGAAATTTCCATTCAGCTTTGACACGCGGCCTAATGAATTTCAATGAAACACACACACACACACACACACGCACACACTTTGTCAAATTTACGTAACGTTAAATTTCGTATAATGAACATCTGTGCAAACAGCGCTCAAATATGTGCCCCAACCCCAGACACACTCTGGCCCTGGTCAGTTGAACTGCGCTTCTGCCGCAGCAGTAGCACATCCGCATCTCATCTCGCTGCTGATGATCGTCGTCATCATCATCATCTTTATGATCATGATGAAGCATCCGTTGTGCTCCAATTTTCACAGCTGGCCGTTTTGGCGTGCTAATGAAATCGAGCGCGTTTTATTTGTTTTTATGGCATTTGTCAGCGCACAGACGGACGGACGCACAGATCGAGTACTCATGCACACACCAATGTATCGAGTGCAAAAGTATCGAGTATATACTTTATGCATTGCAGCTGTAATTGAAACGCGGCGTGTGGCTTAATTGAGTGCAAGATACACAAAATCAACTGCAAAAGAAAACAAAAGCAACAAACAAAATCCACTGACAGACTTGTCCGTCAATTCGCCGCGCGCTGTCCGTTCGCCGTGGCCACCAGCGTCGATCGGCGCTCAAAGATCGAGCCGGAGCCTCGCAAATTAGCTGAATGTGTCTCGATATCGCGATCTACATAGATCTCGGCGATCTCTGCTGTCGATCGCATGCAAATTTTCTAATTGTTATTAACAATTGCCGCTGGGCATAGTTAAGCAATTAAAAGACACCAGACGTAAATGCAGACGGTAATAAAAGCCGTTATTTGTGGCTTTTTTTCTTTTTTGGCCGCTCGAACACAATTTGTCGAGCTATTGATTGGGCTGGGTATGGTAAAGGGTATGTTGACTATGTAATGTAGGTGGCAACAGGAATGGAATTGGCAATATAAAATATGGCTTAATAACAAATTAGTTTGCAGCTTATATAACCTAAATAACTATTCCAATCAAAACCAAAAATCAGATAAAATATTTACCAAACATAATTTGTCTCTAGATTTCTTATATAATAAATCACTCGCAGGGTATTTCCTAGTGACATCTTTAGTCAGCTTTTGCTTTTTGTTTCTTTCTAGTTTGCTTTTCGATTGAGTTTTCGTTTTCGAATTAGCTGTGGATTATGTCATGCAATTAACAATGGCACATTGCGCATTGCCTTTGTTGTTGTTGTTGTTGTAGCTACCGCATTTCGGCTTTGTCAGTGGCACGTTTTGCACTACGTTGCAAAACAAATGCTCGCACTGGCATTCGCATTCGCATTCGCATTCGCCGTTCGCATTCGAATTCGCACTCGTTCTCGAATTTGGCTTGGAATGGCAATTGCAGTCGACGATGTGTTGCGTGCACTTTGTGAACTTTTGTGGTTGCCATTTGTGCAGCTACCGTTGATTAACAGTTGTTACTGTTGTTGTTGTTGTTGGTTGGTTGGTGCGGCATGTAATTAAGCAGCATTGACATGTCTAGTTCGAGTTCGAGTTCGAATTCGACAACTGAGCACAGCAAATTGACGTAAGCGCATGCGTCAGCGTTGATTGATGCGGGCATTTATTATGCACAGCAGGAGTAAGAATGAGAAAGAGAGAGAGAGGGTAGATGGGCAGGCGGTAGGTGTAACACGGTTCGGCAATCTGTGATCTCCGCAGCCGAGTGAGATCGACATCTGGCTGGGCGTGACTTTGGCATTGTCGTCGTCGGCTAATGCTAATGTTGTGTGACAAACGCATACATGTGTGCGTGTGTGTGTGTGTGTGTGTGTGTGTGTGTGTGTGTGTGTGTATGTGACTATGTAAGCATGCATATGTGTGTGTAAAGTTATGTCAAGGCTAGTTGGAACAGCGCTATCATCAACACCATCTCATTGTTAAGCAGCGACACCTGTTGGCGAGCAGATTTTGATTTAAAACATATATTAAATATGTTAATATTACGTGTTTTACAAATATTAATGACTAAACGTGAATTGATTTGTATTTGGGACGTTGCAAAATGTGAAAATTATGTGCAAAACTCTTAATATCAACTGACAGGCATATTAATTCCCATGTACTTGTTTGTTATCTCTCAGAAATCAGATTTATGTAACAACTCCACATTCTTAATTAAAATGAGCTAAACAAAATGTGAACAAAATGTGAAACGGCTTTATAACGAGTTGTTGTTAGCTCATTAATATTCAATATAGAATATACTATAGATATACATATATATATATATCCTATATAGAGACAGACTGCTGATAATCCACATCAATTTGAAGTGCCAGAGCTCTATACACTTGCCACAGTTTTGGTGGTGCTGCCACCACAGCGCAATTAGTGTAAAAAGATGTTGGCCAGATATAGAGAAATTCAGTTAGAACTAATACCACTAATTGGCCCAATTCTCACTTTTCCTTCTGAGCGACAGGGAGGGAGCCCACGCAGCTATCGAGGTGGAAACGGACCGGACAGCTCATAAACAAACAAAAAACAAAAACAAAAAAAACGTGCAACATGAGCAACAAGAAACAGAACAAGCTGGCAACATGGGTGTCAGACAGGCCGAGTAGGTTTTATATGCAGATGCGATCAAGACGACGCCTGCAGATCATGTTGCCAGTTGGAGAGTGGAGAGAGGAGAGTGGAGAGTGGAGAGTCGTTCCGGTACGTGTGAGCTGATATGCTGGGTGGTCTGTTCCAAATCAATTGCGGCCCTCCATAGCAAAGCATAACGAAAGCAGCAGAGCGAGAGCGAGAGATTGGGAGAGAGCGAGAGGGGAGGGCAGCCCACAGGATGGGGCAGTGTTGTTTATTTTGCATAAATGTTGCCCCAAATATTGCAGCTGTAAACACATTTAATGAATGCCAATGATCGAAGCTCGATGATGATCAGCTTGAAGCTCTGCGACTTTTTGCTTCAATAAATATTTGTTTAAAGTTCCGCACGCCACACGGCCGCAGCCCTGGGGCAGGGCCAAGTGGCAACTGGCAACTGGCAACTTGAAAGTGGCAAGTGGCCGAGCGCTCTGCATGCGCCCACACACGCCCCAGTCTTGCTGGCTTGGAGTGGACCACCAGGCAAGATCGATGGATGTTGCAGCTGCTGCCGCAAATATGCTAAGTGCTCAGTTCGTCCTCTTCTTCTTCTTCTTCTTCTTCTTCTTCTGGTTGTTGTTGTTGCTGTTGGCTCTTTGTGTAAACAATTGGGGGCAGACGAACTGCAAACATTTTATTGGCTACGCTTTGTGTTGCTTCATTTTTATTGAGTTTACTTCAAACAGTCGGCACTCCACATGCCACATGCCACATGCTGCATGCTGCATGCCACTTCATAGTGCCACACAACGCCCACAGCAAGCGCATCTCTATTTTCAACACCTTCTTATAGACTGCCACATCTGTTTCCGCAGACGCCGATCGCAGTCTCTGCCACAAACAACAAACTTTTCATAATTTCGATTCCACTTTGATTTCCTATTGATTAATTGTACTCTTATATATGTATGTGTGTGTGTGTGTGTTATGGAGGTATGATTAACATGTTTTGTGTAGTGGCTGCCCCTTCATCAATGTGTGGCATGAAGTGGTGCCCTCCGTGTTGATGTTGTTGAAATTTAAACAACAGAAAAACTTTTGCTGCCACTGCGATTTGTTTGGGTGGCATGTTCAGCCTCAGCCACAGCTGCTTGAAGCTGCCACACACAAAAAAAAAAGTGAAAAAGCGGGAAGTCGGGAATCTGGGCAGCGTAGCTGTCGGCACAGCCTCTGGCCATGTGCTTTATCCACGTTGTTGTTGATGTTTGGCTTCACTTTTCTTCTTCATTTTTGGCTGAATCATTTTTGACAGAGCTGTGAAATGTTTATAACTAAATTTCAACAATCTTAGAATATATTTTTTATTTATGCTTAAAATTTAGCCAACAACAAAAAAACTCTTCGAAAATATAAGAGAAACAGAATAGCTGAAAAAAGTTAATATAAGCAGAATTTATTATGCAAATTATAAATTTAAAAAAATATTATTAGACATTATTGAATATGTTTTACGTTATAAATAATTTTAATAAAAATAAATAAATTATTTAACTATAAAAAACAAATTTAAAAAGTTCTTCCAACAAAAAAATCAATATTAAAATTTAACTCATACAAAATAATATTTTAAACAATTCGTAATACACGCTATAAAATATGACAAAAATGCTTTAAAACATTTTTTATAACTTAGTTATATATTTAAAAATTTAAAAAATAAAAATATTAGTCAACAGTGACCTGCTCCAGGTGAGGCTCGAACTCACAACCCCGGCATTGCTCATACACAATAGTACTGATTATAAGTACCGTGCGCTAACCAATTGCGCCACTGGAGCTGTTGGTCGTTGGCTGCCAAATGCGCATGTAAAGCGGAGAGCTGAGAACTAGAATATTTGCTGAGCGAATTCTGACTCTCGCTCTCTGCTCTCTTCACTCACTCTCTCTCTCGCTCTCTCGTTTTCTTACTCATTCTCAATCATTTTGTGGCACGCTGTGCGTGCGTCTGTGTGTGTGTGTGAATGAGTGTTTCTCTTTGTATACGTGTATGTGTATGCATGACATTTGAAATTTTTGTTAATGCCGTGTTAATTCGCCGCGGCAGCAAAGCTGATAAGAATGTATGCTTATACATGGTTTTAAATTGAATTATAAAACCTAATAAATTGAGTCATTGAGAGCATGTAGTGCCAGCTAATTAATGCAATATCTACAATCGACAATCGACAATATAAATTATAAATATGTATTAATGCATTGAAAAGTGAAAATAGTTTAGTAACAGTTTTTACTTTCAATGGACCGGCGATCCAGCCCTTGCACAACTAAAGTAAACAATGTAAATTTTATGCTTTTCACTTTCGTTGCGAGAACAGGTGCTGGTTTAGCGGCGATTACGAAAAGCCCGTTAAAATTGCAGCGACATCAGATCCAGCGCTCAAGCTCCCAGCTCCAGTTGGCACAATGCGAAACGTTAAACAAAACAAAAAATGAAAAGAGAAAAAAATAATAAAACAAGAGCAAGCAGCAACAACAAAAACAGTTACAATTCGATTTCAAATGAATTGCAAAATGCAGCGAAAACAATAGAGTGTGCGGCGAAGTAGAGCAAGAGAGGGGCGCGGCGAGCCGGGCGGGGCGAACAAGCTAAAGCTCAACTGTGCACTGTGTACCGAGCACGGCGAGTACTTTTGCGGCGATTACTGAGAAAATCAAGCTCGGAGCGGAGTCAGTCAGGAAATGCAAATTGCGCTAATTACGTTGGGCATAAAGCGTTGCGATATTTACTGTTGTATGCGCTGTACTTGCTGTTGTTGTTGTTGTTGTTGCTGTTGTAAGTGTTATTGCCATAATCGTTTCTAACTGAATAAAAATAAAATGCAATGCAATGCAATGAACATAAAGTACAAAAAAAAACACACACACAAGTGCAACAACAGCAACAGCTGTGACAAATGACCATTGTATGACATTAATAATAATAATTTAATGCTGGAAAAACGATTTCGCAATGGAAAAAACGTAGCGAAGCGCGCAAAAGCCAAATCCCTTGTCATGTCATGCTGCAATTAAACAAAAACAGAAAAAAAACCACAACAACAACAACAACAAAAACAATTATAAATGAAAAGCGACAACAGACAGTCAGACATTAAACAGTTAATAATACTAGCCAACAATTAATGATGTATGTAAAATGTGCCCTCAAAAAATATAGAAATACAAATGGCAAAAAATTGCAATTTTATAACTGTAAGCGAAAACGAAATCGAATTAGAATCCAATCAGACGCCACACACAAGCTTCCCATATCAGCTGTGATGTTTTTCCATTTCCAAGCTTTCAGCTCCAGGCAGCAGCTTGTCGGTGGGCGGTGGGGCGGGGTCGGTGACTGGCGCCAATGAAATCAAAACAAAGATAGAGGCAACAACAATTCGAGGAAAAAAAACTAAGCTCTACTATAATAATAATAGCAATATAAACAAAAACAAAGCAAAGACTCAACAACAAAATCTTGGAATATGGAATGAAACATGACAATATAATAATAATACTATATATAGCTCTATATTTAAAACAACAAATCTTTAAATGGAATTAATGTTTATAGATACGATCGAAAATCCAGTTCTATATAATGGAACTTTACTGTATCTAAGCTGAACACTAGAAAAAAGAAATCCCCTTAAAATTCGCAGAAAATTTCATTGAAATAAATATCAATGCAATTAATAGGAATTATGTCAATGCTCGATAAAGATCATAAATTAGCTATAACAATATAAAACAATATAAAATTGAGTTTTTATAGCCAAATACAAAGAACTTTTTGTTATCAAGTAAATTTTGAAGATAAAAAGATATAAATAAATTTATATTATATTTAAAAATAAAAAACATTTATAAATAAGACATAAATATATAAATAAATATTTAAAAATATTTCATTTGTAATTATCACATTATTTTAAACTCTTAATTATAAATTTAACGCTCTAAAAATACTTACAAGATATTTATCTTAAGTAAAAAAGTGTTATTATTTTTGTCAAAATGCGCTTTTGGGCAATTTTGGAAATTATTTATTAAGCATTTATTATTTTTGCACGTTTTATATGAGTCATAAAACTTATCTTTAATTTGCTGTTTATCAATTAAATCATTTAAGCAAAAGCGCCCTCTTTTGTCTGCCTTTTGTACTTCTGCTTATCAACTGCAATTGCAGTTCCAGCGTGGAAATTAAGATAAATGCCAAGCCCACGCTGCACAGCGGCCGATAAACGTAGCTTTAGTCATGCATGCTTACACACACACACACACACACATACATAGTAAACACACACTCATGTAGTGCATCAAGCTGTGCATTAAGATTAGACCTTGTTGTTATTGTCTTAGCCACTTGCCTGTCTATCATTGATGTTGTTGTTGTTGTTTGCTTATCAGCTGCAGTCGCTGCTGCTGCTGCTGCTGCTGCTGCTGCTGCTGCTGGCTGCACTTGTAGCGCCACTTTCGGTTTTATTTGCTAACGCTGCAGTTCGAGTTCGAGTTCGACTCTCTGAATTCGCTTGACTTGAGCACGGCGAAATTGTTGCTGGGCTGGAAGTGAAGATTCATTGTGTTGACACAGCTGCAGTTGCTTTTGCTGTTGAACTTTGCAATGTTTGCGCTGGCAGCGACTTTTACCTCAGGGCCAGACTGCGCTGCCCACTTCATCATCATCATCATTGTCATCAGTCCAGCCGCAGGCACTCTATGAAGGCTACGTAAAATGAGCTTTAGAGCATACGCCTGCGTAGCTAGCTGGTTTGCTTTGTTACTCCTTCACGCTGTCGCCCCCGCATGTTAGCTGTCTTGCTCGCACGCACACTCACACGCACACGCACACGCACACGCACACTGCTACAGCAGACACTTTGCATGTTATTTGTTTCGTTTATTTGACTTTCTCATTAACTTTTGCTTGCTTTGCGCCGTTCGGCTCTTTTTTTTTCTTCTCTTATATTTTGTTGTTTTTGTTTAACTGAAAGTTGCCGCAAGATTTGTGTGCGCACCTGATCAAACTTCACGTTCACGTCATTTTCATTTTGCCGGCTTGTGGGAATTATTTTGTTGATCTTGTGATTTGCCAAGTTTACACGGGTATTAGTATATGTGAGTGTGTGTGTGTGTGTGTGTGTAAGTATGTGTAACGCCTAAGCTTAGGCCTAGACTTTGAGCCTAGACGCAGGTGCCGCAATTAAAGTCTATTAAGTTGAATTTATAACCTGCAGCCGCAATGGTTATAAATTTAAAAATTTAGTCAAATTAGCGCAGCGCATAAAAAAGTGCAAAGCAAGGCGTCTAGCAGCCGCAGCGAGTGCGAGTGCGAGTGCGAAGGCGAGTGCATTGCAGGTGTTTGAACTCAAATGTCAGGCAAATGTCGACGCGTCGCTAGTGGCGAAGGCGAAGGCGAACGGGGCGAATTCGGGGGATGGGCTAAATAATTGGGCGACAGACGCTGACGTTGCGTCGCTGCTGCCGCCGCTGCTGCTGCTGGCAGTAAGCATAAAATTTGCGAATGGCGATCGCACGGCGCGTGCAATGCGAAATGCAAAACAAACAGTTTTTCGATATCACACCTACATACCCACAAACACACACACACAATGTGAACAATTGAATGCGTTCAGGAGTAAAAGTATGTCACACACACACACAGTTGCATACATGCGCGCACTGCCAGAGCGTGAAAGCTCTCGCGAGAGAGCACAACTGGAAAGCAGCAAATGTCTACATTCCAATTGGGGTGCAGCAGCCTAAGGGCGTTGACATTTCGAGGGCAAAAGCAACATGAGCAGTGATTGTTCGCTCTCTCTCTCTCTCGCCCTCGTTTATGGATTGCAATTCCAGTGTCAGTTCCCAGTGCGCTGATTTGTGCCTGTCGGTTGGCCAATTTTTGTCTGTGCGCCGCATTTGAATTTCAGTTTCGTCAACTTAATCAAAACGGCGGCCCAGTTGGCGCTGACGCTGACGTCGGCGCCGGCGCTGGCAAAACGAGCTGGTGACAAATCTGCAACAGCAGCGGCAGCAGCAGCAGCAGCCGTGCCCATTGTGTTGCACCGCCTGCCACGGCATCTGCATGTGGGCGTCGTTTTGCGGACGCCGATTTTGAATTTGATTTTTGGGCCTGCCTCATGTGTTCCGTGGCGATGGTGGGTCAAATGCCTGGCCAAAAGGGTGTGACGTTTGTTTTGTTGTTGTTGTTGTTGTTGTATTTTTTTTTTGGTGACTGTCTTTGGCTTCGACATCGAATTCGAATTCGAGCTGCGGCTACGTGTGGCCGCATGTGGGCTTAATTTATTTTGACTTTTGGCCATTTAGCTTGAGATTTATCTGGCCTAAACTATGCGCCGAGCCAACAATGACAACATTTCGGAGTCGCCCGTTGACGCGTGGATTTAATGTGCCAAATGCGAGCTCCGACTGGCTGTTCGCTCAGCCTGTTAACGGATTAGAGCCTGGGTGGGTCTCCATCTGGCACCATAAACCATTTCTTGACACGCCCGTCAAATTGAGTTGTCACCCATACGAAACAGTTCGCAGTTCTCAACTCTCCATTCTCAGTTCTCAGCTGTCTGTTGTCTGTTGCTCATGCTCTAGGGATTAGCGATAAAGGAATCATTCCAGACCCCAGACCTAGACAACAAACATTTCATAAACTCTGAATTATTTATCATAAATTTCCAGTCTGTGTGTCAACAGACGGAACTTGAAAGATTCAATTGTGATTGCAGCTACATTAAATCAGCCTCAAACTTTTGTTTAATAATATTTCAGCTAATTCTTGGAATATTTGTGAGGTTAGGTCTGTTAGGTCATTGGAATGTTTTGTCTAAATGGAATAGTTTGTTAGCTTTTGACTTTTCTATTACGAGCTGTTGTTTAAAAGCTTTATTTTCTTATAAACTTGCCTTAGTTTATGGTAAAACTTTCTTTTACCTCAGAATTTACTTGCGTTTTTCCATTGGAATGATTATAAGAAAATCTTGGTTCACATATGGGAAAGCCATATCACTTCTAAGCCATGCTCAGCGTTTGCCTGGAATAGTTGTAATTTAGGTTAGAAAAGTTCAAGCTCTTTCTCTCTCTCTCTCTATCTCGCCTTGAATAATATGCCTGGAATATAAGTAAGGTTATGTTTTGTTGACTCAATATTTGCTTCTCTATTAACGTTGAAGTTATTTCAGAGCTCATTTAAATACTTTATAACATCTGCTTTCAGTCAACTCTTAACTCTTTTTCACAACTCATTAAATAAACAACAAATCTTGTCACATTTCCATTTCATTTCGTAACCAAACTCAAGTGTCTTCTCAACTCTTCCAGTCTGGAAATCTGGAAATTTTTACCGAAAAAAAACTGCTGACAATTCGTGTTTCCGCCGTCTGTTTGTTGTCTCTGTCTCTTTGTTTATGCAGCTAACTGCGGGTGCGTCTAATGGTTCAATCAGCAGCAAATTTTCCAATCAGTTCCCACATTAATTATGCCACAATTAAAAGACGACTACGAATAGGCCGGAGTCTGGGCGCGGGAATTCCACTTGAATGGCTGTCAATAGGGCGAACAATGCGCGCCACTTGAAGTAGGCGAACACAGCACACAGCAGGGACAGAGAGAGATTGAACCCAAATGGACCCTTTAGCCCGCATGTGCGAGCAGCTACTGACGCCCTCGCTCTTATCTCCTCTTTCACTCTCTCTCGCTCTCCCTGTCATTGTTTCTGCTGTTGACCTCCAGCGTGGACAAATGCCCACACAGCTGTAGCTGTAGCTGTGCTCCGGTCTGCAAAGTGTTTGCAAACTGTGTACAGAGAGGCGGCCAATTTCGTAGAAATCACAGAGCGTGATAGACAGAGAGAGAGAGAGAGAGAGAGAGAGAGAGAGAGAGAGAGAGAGAGTGAGAAAGAGAGAGACAGACAAGAGCAATTGGACTGGGAACGGGTGGGCATTGTCAGCGTTACGCATTTCCTCTCAGGTGTGCCGATCTGTCCGTCACGCCGTCCGTCCGTCCGTCTGTCTGTGTCGGTGGCAAACAAAAGCGTTAAAAAGTAGGTGCAGCTGGGGCAGCGGCCGTTGCGGCTGCGGCGGGATCGCAATCGGGATTAATGAGCAACAGTCGCAGACAACAACAACAACAACAGCAACAACAGCTACAAAGTGAGTGGGAAAATGGAAAGGCCGCTCATTGAGCAAACAAACAGCAAATAAGCAACATGTAAGAGAACTATGTGAGCAACAAGTTGGCGAACGTTTAAATACCCTGTAAAATAAGCTGTAAAAAATGAAATATGCGTAGAAATATATGTATTCCATATATGTATGTATGTAGGAGTATGTACATATGTATGTTATGTATGTATGCATGTGTATTATATATGAATGAATGAATAATGTATGTGCGTATGTACACCATATATCTAAACAGGTAGGTATGTATGGAGATGTAGAGCTGTGTTCATGAAAATAGTAGTGGAACTTAACAGCAAAATTTGGTGATAAACAATTTTTTCAGTAGCACTACTATTTTTATGAACATAGATGTATGTATATGCATGCATGTATGCATGTATGTATGCATGTATGCATGTATGTATGCATGTATGCATGTATGTATGCATGTATGCATGTATGTATGCATGTATGCATGTATGTATGCATGTATGCATGTATGTATGCATGTATGCATGTATGTATGCATGTATGCATGTATGCATGTATGTATTCTCAAGAAGTCAAGGAAGGCTTAGCAGTCTTTATTCAGAGAAATTTGCTGTGTTGGTGACGCTGTAAGGAGAAAGAGCATTACATAAATAGGTTTAACTCAGAGCAGACGAACAGATGCTAGATTCCAGAAGAAGTAGGCAGTAATGGAGTCAAATCATAATACAACAGATAAGTACAACTTCTTACATTTGAATGAGAGTCAGAACACCCAATTACAATCACACAATTACAGGGTATCATAACAGCAAAGCCATGTCGCTGACTGAGCTGGTGGCTGGTGGCTGTTAGCTGTTGGCTGAGGTGAGCTGGTGGTGCGACTGGGACTGGGGACTGAGCTGGTGGCTAATGATGCCGCTGCTACGTGACGTTCGTTGCCAAGTTGCCAAGTGGCAGCCAAAGAATTGTTTCTGATTTTTCTCTTTATGAATTGTGCCATTCTGTGGCAGACGTCGCTGCTCGTCGTCAATGTGTCGTTTGTCGTCATGACTGCAACCGCCTTATCTGCCTCTGACTCTGACTCTTTCTCTCTCTCTCTGCCTCTGCCTCTGCCTCTTTATCTTTATCTGTATCTGTATCTGTAGCTGCGACGCACCTCGTTTTCCGGCTTACGGTAAAGTCTGTTGACTTAGCCGAAAATAAAATGAGAGATAAGAAAATGCTGAGTGGACTGCAGTTAGCAGGCGGGGCAAGCGGCATGTTGCATGTGGCATGATGTGGCAGGCCGCTTCTGTTTTTATTTTCATTTTCATATCCGTCATTTAATTGACGGCTCGAGGACTTTTCACAATAAATCAAAAAGCCACGATGATTTGTTTGCAATTTAAATGCAAATAGCCGACCACCCAACTAGCAAGAGGAAGAAGAAGCGTCCACTGGAGCAGAGGTTGGGGCAGTGTGGCAGAGTGGCAGAGGCATTGCAAAATTATAACTTAATTTCGAGCAACGAAAATGTTGGCAATCGCTCGAATTGCAGCAGAAATCGCCTCGAGCGACAACGGAGCTGGCGAGGGAGACGAAGCGAGAGACGTTGAATGTGGCCAAAAGTGGAAGCCACACAATGCGAGCCAATGCGAGACCACGGGGCATGATTTGTCTTCAAATCAACTCACAGACCGAGCGAAGCTAACGAAAAAACTCTCAACTTTGAACAAATGAATGCGAAATGCGAGATTTGCGAATCGATTCCAATTGATCGACCGATCGAATGAGCTGTAGCTCAAATTGAAGATGAAAGTCTAAAGAGAATAGAATTTTGAATGTTAAAAATAGCTTAAAAAGAATATAATCTATAAGCGTACTGGCCATATCGCCTGTACACTGTTTATCGATAAATATCGATTTACAGAAACTTTCAAATATACCGATTAGCTATGATTAAAATCTTGATTATGGAAAATGACAGATCTCAGTATAAGATATCCTAACAGTTTTATAAATACTACTAATATATGTATATAAAAAGTTATCGATAAATTGTTAGTCTGTTAAGGGCTCGACATGCTAGCCCATTTGTTGGTAATTGGATTAAGCAGAATATTGTTGGATATTTCCCAGCAACTTTATAGCTGTAATCGATCTTAGCAAATAGTTATCGTTAAATTGTAAACATTGTTATTATCGATTTACCTTAGCATGAGCTTTACCTATGAGCTTGATATTGACTTGAAAACATTAATAATCAATATTTTTTACGAATTATGCATTGGCTACGAGTTCGATAACTGTTATCGATACGTATACAAAGCTATCGCTATATATATTTGATCACCTCTGGTCTAACTTATGATTACAATAACATATCTAATTTTACCTTTCAATAATGTTATCGATATACATATATCAATAACAACTCCCATGTCCACCAAGCTGCCTTTGCTGACAGCCTAATCCACCCTGCCTTTGGATGTGTAGGGCATTTGGCAAAGGCCTGACTAAGCTCTGGCTGTAAGGGCAATTCCAAGAAACGCATTGCTTTGTTTGACGTCTCCGGCTGTGGGTCTCAGTCAGCCGTTGGCAGATCAAGCTACACTCCAGGGCCCCAACCAGAGCCGAGCCCCAAATATTAATAAAAGTCGTCATCGTCCAAAGGAAGCGCAGTCGAGCCCAAAAATACAAATGAAAGACCAAACCACAAAGCACACAAAAAAAAGGCAGCAGAAAGAATGAGAAAAAAAGTTATGCCACGCCGGTGTTCAACAAATTTCAATCTCGGCTCAAAGGCAAAAAGGCGGCCAGCAAGAAAAAAGAAGCAGCAGAGGCAGAGGCAGGGGCAGGGGCAGAGGCAGAGGCAGAGGCAGCTTTTGAGGCAATGGAGACTGCTTTTGGGGCAAGATGCACGTGCAGCATTGAAATGCGCAGCGCGTTGTGCCCAAAGGATCTGCGCTAAATAAAAAGCAGGCAAGCGAGACAGAGGACCGACCAAAGAAAGAGAGGGAGCGAGGGGGGAGAGAGGGAGGGAGGGTAGTCGAAATGAATTGAAAGAATTCCTTGCGGGGCAGAAACGTCGACGGGCAACTCGTCTCGTCGCAGATCAAACGCAAAGATAGCCACAGCCGGGCAGACGAAGTACAGGGTATACAGAGAGAGGGGCGGGGCGGGGTGGGGGCGCGGGGTGCACAGGGTATCACAGGGGTATCTGGATTTGAGGCTTGGTCATTCGTTTTGACCAAAATGCGCCTAAGAATTTCTGTGGCTTCGCCTGCGCCTGCGCCTTTTGATTTCACAGCGTCTTCTTCAAAGTCTTTGGTCTCTGTGTGTGTGTGAGTGTGTGTGTGTGTGTGTGTGTGTGTGTGTGTGTGAATAGTTTTTGGTTGAATTTTATTTTTTTATATATATTTTTGGGCTTTTTCAAGGCTTTTGTCGTTTGCCTTTGTTCTGGCAGCGAGCTGAGGACGGCCACATTATATTACGATTTGAATTTCAGATTGAGTTTTAATAGCACCACCAGCCACACCGCCACAGTGTGGTGGAGAGCTAAACCACACCTGCATTTGTTGTGGTTCTGTGTTACTTTTCGCAGTTCTGTTGCAACTGCTGCCCACCTTTCCTCTCCCTTTCTCTCTCTCTTTCTGTAAGTCTTGGCTTCTCGCTCTCTTTTTTGGGCGCGTAGATCAGCTGCCACAGTCTCCTGCCACTTGCCTCTTGGCGCTGTGTTGCGCTGCAACATTTCTGGGGTGTGAAATTTGCGCATAAGAGTACAAAAAAATAAAATTCAATTTCACGCTTTTTTATTAATTGGCCCAGTCGCGTCGAGCCGAGCTTTAGCATCGGCGTTAATGAGATTTTTGCACAGCGATTATGAGGCCCAATCCTCAATCTGCAGTTCCCAATGCCCCCAATGCCCCCCGCCTGTTCAGCTCCCCAAGCCGAACGCAATTGAGGTCTTTTAGAGTTTGCCGCCTGGGCTTGTTATTGCTCTTAGTGGATCCATTGATAGCGCTGCGCTAATTAGACAGCTGACAGCACGTTTATCACAGGGTATATATTACACATATAGACGGGGTATATATGTATATATATATATATTTATATACATATATATATATATATACATGCACAATCATTTATAGTTACATTTATACATATCGCAAATGTGATATTTGAAATGAGGCTAAGAAAACTCATATCGAGTTGACATAAGTCTGCAGGCAAGCTAAAGCTTTGCAGTCTTAATAGGCAAGTATAGCCCATATTTGTATACACTGTTTACTTAGCTCTAAGCTCATTATATAATAGCAAGATTTACAAAGCGAGTCAGCCATTGGCCAACACAGATTCTACAGTTGAAGCTTCCTATCTACATATTATCCCCTTCTGCATATAATCAAGTCTTTAATCGAGTCTTATCCAGAGATTTTGAGCTTTTATAATCGAGTCTTATTGTGAGATTTTGCCAATCTACCTATCAACAAGCAGAAGCAGAAGCAGAAGCAGAAGTGAAAAGCCTTTAAATGTTGCCATGTGCTAAGTTCAAATAGTTTATCAAACAGAAAGTAGATCTTTGCCATAGAATTCTCAACTGGTTCAAGCTGAACAAGCTATTGCCATGGCAGTAGTTGATAGTGAAGTGGGATGTGATGGTTACAGGAACTAGAAGGTTATTAAAATGGGTAAGCCAGCTGACTTTTACTGTATTTAAAGCTTTTTATTGTTGATTTAAAAAAAGCTTTAACAAAATAGAAAAGTCTCTAAAAAGCAAACAAATTTCAGTTATTCTGAGAAATTTTGAAGCTTAGTAGTTAGCAGTTTAGAGTTAAAATATGACAGCTGCACAGTCTTAAGAGCATGTTAATATAACATTAACATTAAGATATATGTTAACTTTAACCTAAAGCTAAACCATTCAAGTCTGCCTTAGACTTTGGCATAGTTTCGAGCTCTCGAATACCAACAGCTACATATAGTACATGTATGCTTATTTCTATATAGCATTACATTCCATAACATTGATTCTATATATAAAGATATTCAATAGACTTAAAAGAAAAACTTGATTAATGACTTTTCTCAATCTTAAGATTCTTACTTGTAATTTGCCAAAGGCAAATTTGTATACTCAAAGTAAACTCAAGCAAAATAAATTAGATTCAAATAAATATTTTAAAATTTAGCCAACAATTTAACAAGTTCAAAATACAAAATACAAATAAACAAAAATAAATATGAAATATAAATAATTTTATAATAAATATTATTAGATCTTATACAATAAATAATTATATAAGATTTAATCTGAAAGTCATTTTTGTCATTAAAAATAAATTAATCAGTTAAACGTTTTTTTGTTTTTATTTTTCGCTGGCCATAAAAATGGCGAGTGTCAAAATGCAAATGAAATAGAATTGTGCATAATTCTTATCAGCGACGGCAATTGAATTGTTTTGGCCAGCGGCTCTGACTAATGCGCCACCAAAGTTGCTATGATTGATATGCGATATGCAAGTTGCAACTGCAACTGCAACGCGCTGCACGCTGCACGCTACGCAAAACAAAAGACAGTCAGCAGCAGCAGCTGCAAAACGAGGCAAAGCCAAAGCGACTTTGATAAATGCCATCCCACGCCTAGGCCAAGCCATAGCCTGCAACTGAGCTGCAACATGCCGCAGCGACTCCGACTGTGGCATGTTTGCAAAAAGCCATTTTGCTGGCTGAGTTTCATTCATTTTCATTTTCATTTTCATTTCGGTTTTGCTTTTGGTTTTGGTTTTTTTCGCGTTTTGCGCTAATTGATTCATTGATCTTGGCGATAGACCGTGCTCGTTAAATAATTCTTGCAGTCATTTGCACACCTGCCCCCCACCAGCAACTGCCCCCTCTGCCCCTCCACGCGACCTGTTGGCAGCGTCCAGTTTGTGGCCGTCAATTGTGCACAAAGACATTATTAGAGCCGTCTAAGGAATTCAATTCCATTTCCATTGTGTGCTGTGGGCTTGGTTATTGCTGTAGCCGCTGCTGCTGCTGCTGCAACAGCAACAGTTGCTGGCGCTGCTGCAATTTGTTAAATTGACAAAAACTGTGCGATAAAACTTTGCGCGTTATTAAATTCAATAAATTTTCGTTACGTTTTCCTTATCGCCGCCACGAGATCAGCAAATACAAATTCTATTTAAGATACAATCCACAATTTTTTGATCGATAACCATGTTAATTGCCTGAAACGGGGCGTGGCAGGCGGCAGGCGGCAGGCGGCCCATGAAAAGCAGTCGAGACGGCATCGAACGAAGCTGTCACGGCAGTTAGCCAACTCACAAAAGCGTCTCAGAAGAAGCCGCCAAGCATTTGTCTTTGGGCTTACCCCACCAACCCCCTCCTGAGGCAGCCCAAATAAAGGCAGTTGACAGTTGCCTCAATTCGCAGTATAATTTACGATAATGCGCTGCGCTTTGATTTAGGTTTTGCCGTGCAGCTTGCTCTGCCAGTCCAGTTCAGCTCAGCTTGTGTACCAGTTCCAGTTCCCAGTTCCAGTTCCGAGTGACCAGTTCCAAGTACTTGACTAACTTACGAGCTGCGCAGCTTGATCTGTCTGCGTGTCTGATGGACGCACTCAAATGCGCTGCAAATTTATGTTGACATTCAGTTGACACACGCACACACACACACACACACTCACACACACACACACACTCACACACACACGCACACTCACACACTCGCACACACATGCGCACAGTCGTCTTTGCTGTGCCGTCCCACCTTTTGCCATTTGTTTATGAGTAGCTGCCTAATTATTTTATATGGCTGCCGCATATTCACACATGCCACCAATGGTTGCAGCGCTCTTGTGGCATCGTTGGCGTTGGGTGCGCCAAAATAGACAACAACAACAGCAGCAGCAACAGCAGCAGCAGCAACAGTTGCTGCCAAAAAAATGGCAATATTCGCGGCGCCGTTTGCTGTCGATATGAAAATTTGTTTGCCATAAATATTGTTTTTCACGCGCCGCGCAGTAGCTGCCGCATGCCGCACATGCAGATGCAGCAGCAGCTGCTGGCAACGCCAACGCTGCCGCCTCCTCCTTGTCATTGGCTCTGTGATCCGCAGATCGGCGGATCAGCATTTTGGCCACATTGTTGTCAAACGTCAGCGCCCAAAAGAAAACCTGAAGGAAAAAAAAAACTCGCAATTGGCAACTGGCAACTGGCAATTGGCAGCTCGTATAAATATTTGCACTCTGCTGCATAATATTCAATTTTTTGCATTTTCCGTTTTTCATTTTATTTGTTTTTTTTTCCCTCTTCTTTTTCCTATTTTCTGCATAATTTATTTAACGCTTTTCGCAATTTATTGCACATATTTTTATGGGCTTTAATGAAGTTGACTTTTATTTTGCATATTTTGACCAATTATTAGCCGCAAGATTAAGTATCTGGATATCTGGCGTGATTTATAATTCAATTAACCCATCAAAATGGCAACAATGTGGCTTTGCGATCAAAGATTTACCTGTGGAGTGGAGCCAAGCGGGGTTAGATGAAGGGATAGCTTTATAGATGGATAGTGAGACAAATGTTGATGTGTAGATGAAGAGATATTTGGCGTTAAATAATGGATATATAGATAGGTAGTCGTAGGTAGATAGATAGATAGATATACTTTTGAAGGTAGATAAATAGATATATGTATAGATATATAGATAGATTGATAGACGGATAGATAGATAGATAGATAGATATATAGATAGATAGATAGATAGATCGATAGATCGATAGATCGATAGATTGATAGATAGATAGATAGATAGACATATATATATAGATAGATCGATAGATAGATAGATAGATAGATAGATAGATATATAGATAGATAGTCATAGATAGATATATAGATAGATAGACATATAGATAGACATAGATAGATAGACGGATAAACATATAGATGATAGATAGATAGACATATAGATAAATAGATCTATAAATCTATTCATCTCTCTCTCATCTATCTATGCTCTCGTATGGCTTAAGATAGATCAATCTCTCTTTTGATCTTTAAGATCCATATAATATAGATGAAAGACCATCTAAATGTCTAAGATACATTTAATATGCCTAACATATATACATACATGTATTTCCCAATCACTATTAAAGATACATTTTAATATAGCTCAGATACAAAATCTGTTCAAACTTTTCATATAAAGCCATCAAAGCTGCATTTCACGTAGGTTAGATACAATGTCTACTGCCCATATATCTTTAAGATACATTTTATATAAATATCTTAGTCAGCATGTAAGCCGCTCATATAATGCCCAAGATACATTTCAAAAAGCTTTCTCACGAAATCCTACAGATACAATTCCGATTGCTTAGATACAAAGCTTAAGATACATTTATTTTTCAAGCTTTTATCTTTTTACGCCTGCTCAGTTTTCATTTTCATTTGGCATCTGAAGTGTTGGCAGACAGGAGCTGCTGCAAGCGATCTTAATCAGCGCCTTTTGGCAACGTCAACGGCAACGGCAACATGTGGCATGCCACACAGCGCAGTCTGCAGTGTGAAGTATGTGCTTCCGCAGCAGCGGCTGGCTTTCGATCAAATGTCTGAGTCGCCGTTGCCAATGCAATTGTTGCCGCCGCACCTAGCAATTGTTGTTGTTGCTGTTGTGATTGTTCCACTGGAAGCTGGAAGACAGAGGGCCGCTGTCATTAGGCAAACATGTGTGGCTGTTGTCGGCTGCAGTTGCCACAAAAGAAGGTGACGCAGCTGAAATCAATGCGCTGACCAATTGCCACACATGGCATATGGCCAAAAGGGGGGGCCGCAAGCGGCGCCCAGTTGCTGCATGCGGCAAGCTGAGCGCGACAGCTGCTGGTCGAAAGCTTCCGCCAGCTGATGTTGCCGCTTCCGATGCACAGACTACGCATATAGCTAGATACATGTGTCCATATATGTGCAACATGTGCACTTGCACCTGACCAAAAAGCCGCCCCATCAGCACAGCGCTGCCTTGCGGTTTCACCTGGTGTTGGTCGCCGCGCCACCCTGGCCACCCCCCTTTATGGCTACGCTTCGGTTTCGATTTCCTAACACAGCCAAGAAAGTCAAAAGCTGAAAACTCAACTCGCTGCTGCGGCTGCTTCAATTACACAAAGTCATGCAGAGTTCCAGCTGGAACCAGCCCCCTCCACTCCCCCTCGCCCTCGCTATCGGCAACTCATTCCACTGCGCTGCAGCTGAAAACCCACGAAAGTTGCCGAGCCGTGTCCGCGTTGCTGTTGTTGTTGCTGTTGTTGTTGGCGTTGGTGTCTGACTTTGTTTTAGTTTTTTGCTGCTGCTTAGCAAAACAGGTGCGTTTGCGTTTTGCAGGTGTTTCCCAAAAGCCACCACCAACAACAGCAGCAACAACAGCAGCGACTGCCAACTTGGACTCGGCTCGACTTCGACGTCGACTTCGACTTCAGCTTCTGCCCGAACCCCTTCCACTATGTCTTTGTCTATGTCTATGTCTCTTTCTATGTATGTTTGTGTGTGCTTTGCTGTCTCGCGCTGTTTAGTAGTTACGCTTTACCGCTAGTTGCACAAATTGCCGCCCGCCTTGCTGCTCGGCTCGGCTCGACTCGACTCGGCTCGGCACCCAGCAACTGGCGCCAGTTGCTCATGCGCTTTGTGTTTCGTGTGAAAATCACAATTAAATGCAATTTTTATGCGCACCTACAAAGACGTCGCGTCGTCGCTGGCGGACGCTTCGGCTTGGCCGCCTTCGGCTCAGCTTTCCCATTTGGCAAGCTGAGCGCGGCTTCGGCTTTCGGCTTTGCGACTTCGGCTATGCTGCGAGTCGTTCGGCTCGGCTCAGCTGTCAGCTGCGCTGTTCGAAATGTCAGCTTGACAATTATTATGTCAAAAATTGTTTTTGTTTTTGTTTCTGTTTTTTTTTTCGTATTTCGCCGGCTGCGCAGTCGCAGCTGTTGACTGTTACACGAGTTTTTATGGTAATTCAAGTTTCACTGATTTCACGTTCCATGTCGCACCCAAAAAATAAAAGAAAAACAAAAACATAATAAACCACAGCGGCAAATGGGTGAAAATCGAGCTAGGCGCGCTAATTGCCAAACGTCGGAGCTCGCGCTGGAGCTGTAGCTGGAGTTGCTGCCGTAATCGTTGGCCAAGCCAAAGCGTTCCAGCGACATGTCGATTGGAAGCCATTGGAAGCTGTTGCGAGCTCAAGCGCGCGCTTTGTGTAGCCATTGCAGAATGCACAAACCAAAAGAAACAATTAGCGCATACCAGAGAGAACGCACCACAATGTGGGGGAAACAATTGCGGCAGCCACAATGCATGTGAAACAAAAGCTTAGAGATACCCTGTAATGTGTGCAATGGGTATGTTATGGTATAGCTCTAAATATAAATTACTAAATACGGGTCTATTGATGGAGTAGTTATACATACATATGTGAAATTTAAAGCCTTCTAGAACTCTCTCAGACCTCAAACTCTATCTGAAGCAGAATTTTACTTCAAGCCTTAAAAATCCTGCAGAATATTGAAAGATTTTCATGCTGCAGAGTTTTTTACAGATTTAATTTTCTACATTGATTCAATATATAAATATGAAACAATTCAGCCTTTTTTCGGCTACTTTTAGCCATTTTCTTTAGCTTTAGCGCATACAAATTTCAAGTACAGGGTAACCTTAAGTCGTGCATTGGCAGTTGGCAGCATTTGATTTGGTTTGCGGGCAGCCAAACTGACATTTGAATGGGGCGACTGGCACCGAGTGGCCCCACTCTCAGTCTCAGTCTCAGTCTCCAGTCTCCAGCCTCAGTCGCAGCACCCAAGGCAATTGGTCAATTGCTTTGTAAGCTGCAATCATTAACGCTAATAGGTGACGGCGACGCAGACGCAGACGCTGACGCTGGCAGCAACTGTGACGCAGCTGCAGTCTCTGTCTCAGTCTCAGTCTCAGCTGTGGGTAAAAACCCAAAATTCGAAAAATTTCTCGAAAGAGAATTTCGTTACATATAATTTTTGCACACGTGCAACTGCAGTTGGGCGTCTACCTGAGGCTGTGGCTGGAAAACCCTTAATGGGCAGCGGCAGCGGCAACGGCAGCAGCGGAGACAATGACAATGCGTGAGAAAACTCGTTCGAGCGCATTATCTATCTCTGTCTGTGTGTGTGTGTGTGTGTGCTACCCTAACGGTAGTTGTTACGTTGCACTTGTTTACATGGGAAATGGTTTTTCACATCGTTAAGCCAGCGCAGTCGTTAGTTTTCCACGTAATTTCGCTGCCCAGGTAGCCAATAATTGAAGTTTTCCGAGAAAAATCCGTAACAGCCAAAAATCAAACAAATTGCATTTTGAATAGTATTTTTATGTAATTTATTTTGTAATATCTATAATTTTTTTAATTTTATTTTTAATTTTTGCATTCTTTTTTCCTGCATCATGTTACATCATGTTTGGGAAAATGTGGTATACCCGATTTGAAAATGTCGATATCAAATAAAAATTAATGAAAATTTTGTTGTTTTTGTTTTTGTTTTATAATTATTTTCGAAAATATATATATATTTTAAAACGCATAATTATGCTAAATAAAAACACTTTGTACAAAGTATGCTACAGATCACAGAACATAAATATATTTATATATTTATTAATATTATTATTATTATTATTATTATTCAAGAGTTAAAAAGGAGGAAAACTTTTTGCTGTCGCTTAAACTAAATGATAAGAAAATTGTTCCTTGAGGTTTTTTCCATGTGTGTGTGTGTGTGTGTGTGTGTGTGTGTGTGTGTATAAATAAATGAAACGATAATAGGATAAAAATTTCTAGTTTGCTTTTGTTATATGTTTAAAATTAATAGGAAAATATTTGAGAAAATGAGAATAAAAATTTTTGCTTTATTTTGTAGTTTTTCTTTTTCGTTTTTATTGCTGCTCTGTTTTTTTTTTGTTTAATTTTTTTTGTTTTTGTTTTTTTGCTTTGCATCTTATCATCATTCGTAAAATTATTAACATGTTTTTTTCTTTCAATTAAACCAAAAACTAAATATATAGAAAACAAAAATTATTCAGTTTTTCATTTCATTTTATCAAAGGAAAAATTAAATTGTTTAAAGCTTTGCCAAGTTTTTTCTTCATCTTCTGCTACCTCTGCTTCTTCTACTTCTTCTTCTTCTACTTCTTAACTGCTGCTAATAGTTAAATGTTAAACGTTAAATGTTAATAATAATAATGTATTAGTGCTTACATTTGTTGTTTTTAATGCTATTTAGGTTTTGTTTTTGTTTTGTTTTGTTTTGTTTTTAATAACTAAACTCTTTCAATGTATTGGTGTGAAATGCTTTTACAGCCACACGCCCTGTGTGTGTGTGTGTGGGTGTGAGGGTGTGTGGCTGCAGTGTCTATGTATTTGTAGATATCATTAATTCATTTGTTATTACTGTTTGTTTGTTATTGTTTGTGGAGATCTTCACACGAGTTGGTTTTTGAGTGGAGTTGAGTTTTGAGTGGAGTTGACTGTACTACACTGCGACTAACATTAATTAATATGATTTCTATAGCTTTAAATGTTTAGTTTTAGTTGTAGTTGATGCTGCTGCTGCTGCTGCCTCGGCTGCTGCCAGCTGCTTTACGATTGCCTGCTGTCCTTTTCGCCGCTGAATTGCTGCAATGAGAGTAAGCGAGAGAGAGCGAGAAATTAGTCAAAATCGAAAAATATAAGTGTTCTGTATAAGTGTATGATCGTGAAGCTTCAGGCGAAACATATGCAAGTATAAGTGTGAGCAGTATAGACGTATGCGTGTGAGGCAAAGTCTCCAGTATAAGCACTGTGTATAAGTGTATGCATATGAGGCTTGAGGCGAAAGTCTTAGTATAAGTGTATGCCTGACTTGCACAACAAATCACGAATTATCAATTAATTTGCCGTTGTTTTCGTTCTTTATTTTACAGCTCTTCTTCTTGCTTCGTTTTACTTGTCTCGTTTGTTTACGAAGCGCGCTTGAGCTTCGTGTGCATTTTGTTGCTGTTTCTTTTTCGTTGTTGTATTATTTCTTTATTTTTATTTTCATGCTCGCACAGAGAGACGTAGCAGGAGAAGGGCCAAAGAAGAGGCGCCAACTGAGCGCCAGCGCAAAACTAAGAAAATCAAATGAGCATGTAGAAGTTGTTGTTGTTGTTGTTGTGTCTTCTAATGTCGCTGCCTGTTATGTTGACTGACCGACCGACCACAGAGCTTTGTCGGCAGTGTGAAGGAGGGGAAGAGGGAGAGGCAGAGAAGGAGGTAGGGCAGCGCCAGGGGTGCGCACAATGTAGAAAGCGACCGACTGGCGACTGGCGCACAGCTGCGCGGCGCGAAAAAGTACAAAAAAAGAACAGCAACAGCAAAGCAACACAGCAATAGCAACAACAACAACAGCTACGTAACGAGAACATTTTGAACACGTGCATTTCTTCTTACGTCTTATACATACATATGCGCATATGTACATATGTGTGTGTGTGCGTGTGTGAATGTTTTAACGAAGGAATTTGTTGTTTTGCGGCCAGAGTGACACATCATAACACACACACACACACACGCACGCAGCAATAGTTGTGGAGAGGGTGGAGAGTAGAAGGGCGGAGAGTGTGAGGCGTGGGCAGCATGTCTCAATCTCAGTGCAGATGTTTTGCTTGCTTTTGCAAGAGCAACACAGCCGTTCATAAGGCCTGAATGACCGACTAATTGTGCTGTGGTTTTTGTTTTTGTTTTTTAAATACTTTTCTACACGAACAAAAAGATGCAAATGCATAATTAATCAACTGCACAGAAACAAATGCCACCAAAGAAGCGAGAAGGAGAGAGCGAGCGGCTAAAGATTGGAAGCTTTATTGGAATTGTTTGAGCACGAATTGTGAAGAAATACATACAGTATACAAATAAATACATCATATTCATAACCTGTTGTACAATTTTTGTATTATTTTTTATACTTTTTATATTTTGCTTTTTTTTTTGCCAACATCATTTATAATCAACGCTGCAGCGGGCGGGCAATGGGAAATGCCAAAAACTGCGCTAATGAAGTAAGCAACAAAAACAACAAGAAGAAGAAGCAGAAAGAAGGCGCAGACAGACAGACAGACAGAAATAACTGAAACGGAGGCTGACTGATGATTCTCCAATTCTCCAAATGTCGAAGTCAAGCTTAAAGCTGCGTTAGCCGCTGTGCGTGTGTGTGTGTATATATAGTTGCTTACAAACACACACACACACACACACATGTATATGAAATAAATTTAAGTATCTGCAGGTGTTCATTTAAAACATCACAGACAGCAACAAAATGGAAGAAGAGAGGAAGACAAAAAAAAAGGCCGCGAGAAAAAAACAAAATTAACAGCTACGCCGCAGTCGCGGCTACAGCCGCTGCCGCAGCTACAACAAAAGAAAGAAAGAAACGGCGACAGCGAAAAATATGTGAAATGTCTACAAAAACAAAATGAAATTGTGCGAGATTTATTATTGTAGTAGTAGCAGTTGCTGTTCTTGTTGTTGTTGTTGCAGCGAAAAGAAAGCAAGGCGAAGATATGTAAATTTCGCACACACTCACACAGAGACACGCACGCATACATGCAAATAAAATGAATTATATTTTTAAGGCGAGAAATGTAAATGCCGACAAACAGACGGACAGCCGAAACGTCCTTACGCTGCTTAGCAGCAAATGAGGTCACAAAAACAACAATGCAAAAAATATATAAAAAAAAAAACAGAAAACGTCGCCGCTTGCTTAATTCGCTTGCATGTGTTAATTTTTGTTTGTTTCTGTTTTTTTCTTTTTGGGACGACGTCAAAGCGGCGACGTTTCATTTGCAATGCAAATGCAAAACAGAAACAATATTGTGGGTGGGTTGGGGGCGCAGGCGCTTGACTTACCGTCGCTAAACTATTGGGCAGCTGCTGCTGCTGCTGTGGCGCCGTTGCTGCTGCTGCTGCTGACGCCAGCGTTGTGGCCGCTGCTGCTGCTGCTGGCAGAATTGTGTTGGGACTCTGACGATCGGCGAGCGGCAGGCGGGCGGCAGCGGGACTAGAGATTTTGGCCAGCTGCTCCTGCTCGGCGGCCAGGCGCTGGGCCAGCACATCGCCAGCTGCATCGAGATCCATCTCATCGCTCTCCTCCTCATCCTCATCTTCGGAGCCGCCGGCAGCTGCGGCTGCGGCAACGCCGCTCAGCGCGGCAGCTGCATCGAAATTATTGATCTCCGGATGGGTTTCCAGCTCCGTTTGCAGATCGCAGATGTAGTCGATGACATGCTGGATGATTTCCAGTTTGGAGAGTTTGCGGTTCTTGGGCATGAACGGCACCAGATCTTTCAGCTTGGAGAGATACATCTTCATCTCGGCATTCTCGCCGTCACCGCGATGCGGCGGATGACGGGCGATGCGGCCGTTCGGATTCATCGCCGGCATCGAGGCACCTGTTTGGCAGACGGCCGTCAAGGACTTCATTTTCGAGATGATCGCTTTACGCTCCTTGAGTAGAATTTTGGCGGCTTTTTACACGGCTTTTACCGGTTACTTGCGAGGTTTCAATAAATCGAAGTTAACTTCTTTCAAAATTCAACTTTGATGTGTTTTGGTTTCGCTGCGAGTTTCGTTTGACTTTTTCAATTTTTGTTGTTTGTTATTTATTTGAATCTTTTGCTGTTTCACTTTACACGCACTTTCTGCCCTGTTTTTGCATTTGCATTTGACTTTGACTTTGATCAACAAAACAAAACACTTTAATCCAGCGTGTTTTTTCTATTGCATTTGTTGTCGAGTGTTGCGTTTGCTTTTGCTTAACTTTATTTGATTTGATTTCTTTTTTATTCTTCTTTCTTGCGCGGAGTAGCAACAACCATCAGCGGACACGATAAATTTGTATTTGAATGTGAGAGCGAGCCGAGCGGTGCTTTTATACCTGTGCAAGAGCCGAGCGCCGCTCGTGCTTCGTGTGTAACAAATACGAAGGCGACGCTCGCACTCGCGCCCGTACTCGCGCTCGCACTCGCGCTCTCACTCTCCGCTCTCTCTCTCTGTGACCAAACAGAACCAACCAACCACCAACAGAGCCAACAGAAAACTCGTTCCACGCAGTAAGGTGGGGAAATGCATATTGATTTGTTTACTTTTAAATATGTTTAATAAATATTCATTAATTATTATTAAATACAAAATGTAAAGTTTATTTAAAATTTAATAATATAATTTCTAGTTGCAAACTCTGCAATCAGCCCTCTCGAAGAGTACAAATACGAGCGGCCACACGAACGCAAACAAAATGGCTCCGCCTATCGCAGAGCGGGAGAGTGAGAGAGCAGCAGAGCTGCGTTGGAAAATTTCTGTGACTAAAAAAGGGGCAATGTTGTGTAGAGCCTGACCACAGGATCTCAAACAGTTGGAGAGTTGTGCGGTGTCGAATTGAAATCAATCTCAGTTGTGGCACTCATGTTGGCGGGGTAAATCAGTGTAGAGGTCCGAAGTGTAGAGCAGCAGCAACTGGATATTGTGTGTAGAGTGGCATCTGTGGATTATTAATGCGAATTGAAAGGGGCAATGTGGCACCTTGTGGATGTTATTGAATTGTTGATGAATAAATAAATGTTCAATGTTAAATTTATGAGTCTATAATATAATTTAATATATTAAGAAGGGCCTTTAATAATATGTTAAATATTTCATTCAAAATAGAGCGGAAATATCCATATTCAAAAAGTCTTCACAGCTCTGAGCACTTTTGTAGAGTGGACCGACATGCACTTCCCCAGCTTCCACATAATCTCAGCTTTAAAGTTGACCTGCCAACTCTCAACTGTGTAGAGTCCACTTGGCTTCCACTCAGATGCCACAACTCTCAGCACTGGAGATTGTGGATGTAACAACTTCTGTAGAATTTCCCCAGCTTCCGCAACTGTGCTGCGATTGGTCGGCTGCAAATGCATTCGCTCTCTTGATCTACGCTCCACTCAGCCGCACTCTCACACTCATTCTCTCTCTCTGCTTCTCTGCACAAACGATGTGATTTTGTGAATGAAAAAGATTCAAAGTATGAGACGTTATTTTCTTTCTTTCTTTCTTCGTGGCTTATCTTAATTTGGGTTTATGGTATCAGCGAACAGATACATTCATCTCTCTCTCTCTGTGTCTGTATGTGAATGTGTGTGTGTGTGTGTGTACGAGTTGGCCTGCGGCTCTTGACTCCGCTCCCACATACTAGAACAACTTGTAGGGTTTCTGCTGGGCATGAAATCACGATCATATTACACGAGACCACGAACCACAACGACAACGACAACGACAACGAAGACGAAGACGAAGACGAAGGCGAAGGCGACAACGACGCCAGTCGAGTGTTTGATTTGTATTTGTATTTGACTGTGGATGTTGATGTGGATTTGAGACTGCCGCCCATTGAGGAAATGTGAGGGAAATGCTCATTGAAAGTGAGGCCTGTTTGTGAAAAATGACACGCCTGGCCATAGTCTGCGTTCCACTGGAGCACTTCAAGTGCTAATTGAGGCGCAGCATTCATTCACTAAGACAAGAGCGAGCGAGAGACACATACGTAACTCTCCAAAATGATATGCACTGAGTCAAATTAGCGCCAATCAGAGCGAGAGGAGAGCGAGGGGGTCTGGAAGGAAACTGTAATCTTCGCTGTGGAATTTGGCGCGAATTTCCAAGTAAAGCAGCGAAGGTGTTGCATGAAATACACAAGAAACCGTGTCGAAAAACTAAACTGCAAATAATTAAAAAACCAAAAACAAAAGAACATAAGAAATGCTAGCAAAAAATAACTTAAGCAAGCCAACAAACAGTTCAAATTTCCAGCAAAAATACCGATCATAATTTTATGACTTCGCCCAGAGTTTTTTTCTTCTGCCTCCTCTGCGGCCAGGCAGGCAGGCAGGACTTGCTTTACGACTCTTTAGTGTTTCGCATGAATGACAAATGAGCAGCGACGACGACGCAAGCAGATGCAACAGGTTAGGCGCAGAGTGGAAGCAGACTGGAAGTGGCAGGGGCAGAGGGGGGCGCATAGAACTTGCGATGCAAAGCGTTGCGATCACATGTCAATCAGTGGACCTAGAGCTGCAGCCAAAGCTGTAGCTGTATCTGAAGCTGGGACAGAGTCAAGCAGGAGGGGAGTGGGGCAGGGGGCACCTTGCTAGATGGCGTTGCAGATATGCATGCCGCATGCCGCGTGCATGGCATGTCGAAATCCAATACGCGTCACTCAACCAGTGTCCGCGTCTAGGCCATTAAAAAGAAAACCTGAAGGGTGACAAGCCCACCTCTGCACCCCCCGCAATGTCGCCGTCCCTTTCTAGCATGCTGACATGCTGCATACGCGAATCTCATTAATGAATTCGGCGCGACAATTTCTGCGCTAGCCGTTTGTTTCATTTCGTTTTTGTTTCATTCTTTGTCTTATTTTTAGCTTCACACATACATACATATGTGTGACCATGTGTGTGTTGGTGTTGGTGTGCCTCTCTCCTTTCCCAACAGGCGCATTCAGCATATCATTTGGCGACTTTTCGCCATAGCCTTGTCGCTCGCATCCGGCCTTTGGCTGCTATGGTAACTGAATACTAATTCAAGCAGTCAAAGCGCTTCCAATAAGCGGCACTCGTAGAGCTTTTGTTTATTTTGTCTGTTTGAGCAAAAAAAAGAAAACCAACAACAATCAGCAGCAGCAGCAATGCGTGGGAATGAGAACTTCAACTGTAATGGGCTTTTTGCTTTGTTTACGCAAATGCGTGCGCATGAGAGCGGGACGGCGTGAGACGCAGAGAGGGAGAGTTGTGTAGAGTTAGCTTCACGTGCGCATTGGTATGCGTTGGAGCATCTGCTGAGTAAGTCGCTCATCGAAAAGCTTCCAATTGTGTGATTTTTTCCAATTGGAAGTTGATTCGCTGTTTAATCAAGGACAAATGACGAGGTGTTGCGGCATTGTACTCGAATTGCAATTGTAATTAATAGTTAAAAGCAAAGAGAGCTGTGTAATAGGAGCTGAAAACCGTAAATTAATTAAACGTATGTAAATTAAATTGGAAATGCTAACGAGCTGCAAGTCTATTAGCAGAGCAGAAGCCAACAAGCTGAATTGATTATTGTTATTAATGAGTTAACCACTAAATAGCTGCTAATTTACCTAAATGTAAATACGCATTAGTCAGGCGTCTACATTCCAATAACAAACTCCATTTATCCTAGAAGCCACACGAACAACAGCAACAACAATAAGAACAACAGCAACAACAACATAATGAAAAACGAAATGCAGCCGCACATGGAACAAATGCGACTGGAAGCCAAATAAAAGTCGACACATTGTGAAACGGAGCTCACTCCAAATGTTTGAAATAGCGAGGATCAGGCAGGAGCAGTTGCCTGTGTGTGTGTGACAAATGTCAATGGCATTGCAGAAGGCAGAAGGCAAATGAACTGCTGTCAAAATAACCCCTGCCTATTATAAGAAGGACGGCGACAAAAGGCGCACAAAGGACGCGTCGCGCTATTTGTAAAGCTGCCAAAGGATATCGATGAAAATGTGCAGCCGTCACAGACACAGCAAGAGAGAGAGGGAGAGAGAGAGAGAGCGAGCGAGCATGTGTGTGTGGCAACCAGGTGAACAGATCAGATGCGATTAGGGATTATTATGCTATTACGCAGGATACGATTAACAATGCCAGCAAGGATAACAACTGCGCCGCACGCCGCGGCATATGCTACAACATTTTTTCTGCCCAGGCACAGAGGGTTGCCGCGGAGGAGCGGGCAGCAGGGAAATATATTTAGGCAAATGTGCGCAGCCGCCTCGATTCTCACTATTTTTGCTACCCTAATTGAGTGGGAAAACGCTGGAGAGCGAGAGGGTCCTGCGAGCGTCCTGCGGACGTTCTGCGTCCTGCATTGCATCTGCACCATTTATTTATTTATTTTTTTTTTGGCCGGCTGCCGTTATTTGTGTTGCATTTTTACCGTTGCGCTGCAGCCGCTGCGTATCGAGTGGCGGCCAATGACTGCGGCCAGCGGACCAGCGGGCCACCGGGCTTTTAATACCCTGTTAACTAGTGCATACATGGGGTAGTTTGCTTGGGCAGTGTGCTTGCAACAGTGATGTGTGTTTAAATGGCAATCAAAGTTGAGAGAACTGATGAAAAGCTGGGCTATCAGACTTTAAATACCCTGTAAACAAGTGCATTCATATGGAAGTCTGACAATAGGTGTATTAGCAGTTGAGATTGTCTTTGAAATGGCTAATGACTAAATGTGACTGATGAAAAAGCATTGTGATGGGCATTCAATACCCTGTAAATTAGTTAAAATGTAAGTTAGTTGGACTCAAGTGTGTCAGAGTGAATGGAAATGGTTATAAAGTATTGAGAATTTGAAGGAAATGATGAATAACAGATATTAAATACTCTGTAAGCTAGTAAATACTCGCATATGTGGACTAGTTTGGCATATTGGTGTCTGCACATACTCACATAAACACTTTCTATTGCTTCTAGCAAGCACAACAACTCATTTGCATAGCTTACGCATTTTACAGGGTATTTGCAAGCACAACATTTGAGCACACTTAAATGTGTTGTTTATAGGTGAGCTGCTGGCGTGTTAATTGGGTGCAGCTGGGCGTTGGATGAATATCCTGTCAACGTTGCAGGACTAATATCTATGTGGCATGTGGCATGTGGCATGTGGTTCGTCCTTGCATTATGCAGCGCCGCCGGCTGTGCCAGACGCTGTCTAGACACGGCTAACGAGCTGACAGAGAGGCAGAGCAGAGTTCTAAATGCTGCACAGATTTAGCTAAGCGAAAAAAAGATGAAGAAGAAGAAGAACTGAGTCATTTAGCTGTTGCGACTTCATTAGCCACCGTCGCGACAACTCAACAGGTAGCGGCCAGGTCGATTGGGCACAAATATTATTGCCACAAGCCACTTGGCCAAAGCCAATCACAACATCAGCAACAACAACAACAACAACTGAAAGCAGATTTTCGCACAAATGTGCCACAGCAGGTGGTCCTTAGACGAAGGATTCGCTCCTGTGGCATTTGCTGCACTTCGAGCTCGTCAATTTGTCGCCAGTTGCTAATTGCCAGCTACCCAAAATAGAAGTAGGCAAACCTCTCGATCAGCTTAGCTTACAAATACATATACATATATCTGTCTATATCTATATGATGGATGATGTTTGCATTGTGGATGCACCTTTCAGCTCAGCTAAGCCGACATTTGATCTGTGAAGGCGATTCGCTTGCACTTTTGCTTTTTTTTTTTTATTATTTTTAACTCAAAACCACAAAAATTTGAAAACTGAAAACTGAAACCTGAAGCCAAGCGCAGCTCAATTTTATCAGATGAGCCAAGAAGTTAATCCGTTCATTTGGCTAACCATTATAACAAAATTGTCAAGATGGAATTGTGTTTAGATTGAATCGTGCTTAGAGTTTGCGGTCAAATCATATTTAGGTTTATTTTTTATGTCTGCCCTTTACTCAAATATCTCTTGTTTTGCTAAGGCCTATGGCTCTCTTATCTGGGATTAGAGCCCGTATTTTTATTGAGCTCTATTTGGCTTAGTGTAACTTTATCAACTTCTGTAGATTAGTTAAGCATATGTCTTACATTGTATACAATATTATATAAATCTGAGAGATATAGTTATAGATCTCTCTCTTTGTCTCTCTATCTATCTCTCACTCATTTTCTTCTTCATTTGTTTTTGAATCTCAGGAATTTCATACTTTTTCTCATATTTCCCATTTGAAGAAAGCATTTTTCTCAAGCCCACATAAATCGTGTGATTGTAGCATGCCACAGTCTATTGCGGATGCGGGTTATCTCTCTCTCTCTCTCTCTCTCTCTCTCTCTCTCTTTTTCTTTTGGAGATTTGGTTTATCAGCAGCAGACGCGAACTTGCAACTTGCAACAACGACTAGTGACACATGCGGCACGGCGCAGATAAGAGTCTCAGTCGCTGAGAGACTGTGCCACAGCTGCCAGCGGCATTCGGCGCACATGTCCGCCATGTCGCTGGCTTGCCGTGTTGTACTTAACACAAAAGTTCAGCTGCATTCGTTGCCCGCTTTTTGGGGTTAAAAATCTTGTGAAAAAAAGCAAATGCCGAATGCCATAAAAATGATGCGGCAATTGCCAAGCGAACTGGCTGCCGGCTGTCGACGAGTCGAGTACCGATCTCAATCGAAGACCAGGCCCCTGGCTCTGCCTATGCCACAGTGCTCATGACTTCTGTTGCCGGCTGTGTGGCATGTGTGAAACAAAGCCACATATGTATGTCTGTGGCAAAGGCAAACGGGGGCAACCAGGGTAGGCCGTACGCAGAAGCAGGCAGAAAAAAAAACCAAACGTCCTTGCCAGCAGACCGCAGCAGCAGCAGCAGCAGCAGCAGGAAGCGCCGCCTGTGCCCAATCATAAAAACTTGAAAGAGTCACAGTTGCAACACGATTGCCACGTGTGCTGAATTTCCGCGCAAACAAGGAAAAACTGCGGAAAACTGCGGCACAAACATTTCAAATGTGGCAGCAGTTGCTGCTGCCGTTGCTGCTGCCATTGCCATTGCCATTGCCACATTGATGATGATCAACTCTCTGTGCCGCATATGTCGCACGCAGCAATTGCAACCAGGCCCCGGGGGCAGCTGTTCGCAAACGGTAGCTGGCTGGCAACTTTCTATGCCCCTTGCAATCAAATTGCAGCAGCAACAGCAACAGCAGCAGCAGCTGCCAATGGCAAAGATCGAGACGGGATCTGGACTATGCTGCGGCCCGCTTGACTTTCATTAGCATTTCTAACGGCCACGCAGCTGCCAGCAGTTGTAAATGAAACTCTGCTCTACTGCTTGATCTACTGCGTAAGCATACATACATACATATATATAGATATATATAGATATATGTATATATATATATATATTGCTGCTGGACTTGGCACAGTGGCAATTGCTTCATAATGAAAATCTTTAATTCACTGAGTCAACCTCAGCAAATTCCATCCAAAAATCAATATAAAATGATACAAATTCTTAAATAATATTTGTAATTTCTATTAGATCATTATGAAGGCGTGCAAATTATTTAGCTAACAGCTTGAATGATACTCAGCTTAGATCAGGTACTCAACTGATCACAATTTGTTTGCTTGAATTTTATCGCATGAATGAAATTTAACTACAAAAAAGTTTTAAAAATGAAAATTCATTTAAATTTTGTTAAATTTGTATAATTTTGAAATAGAGATACCAACTTCTTATATACAATATTTATGTATAGCTTAAACTATACAAATTGATCTAAGTTTAATAAAAACTTTGTTTCAAGACAATAATTTGCGGCTTTATTAAATGAGAATTAACATTCAATAAAATTATTTTTAACCAGACTTTTGTTTATAATAATATTGAGTTACTAAAGTAGTCTTAGGTATAGAAGAGAATTTGTTGTTGCGAAGAATTACTAAAGAGTCTATGGCTGGTAGACTCTAGTACTATGCAGACTCTTGTGCTGCTCATTCAAAAGATGTGTGCATATTTTTATCAGTAGAATTTTCATACTGTATGTGACCTAAGTGTTCTCTTATGAGCAGCAGAGGTCTGTCCATCAGTCAGTCGTTCAATCAATCAATCAATCAGTGAATCTGTCAGTCACAAACAGTCTATATACTAAAGTATTTCTTTGCAAACCTAATCTAAAGCTAAAGTAGCTATTTTTGATTGATCAACTCGCTATTCAAATAGGAAAACAAATCTTGAGATCATTTTTTAAACTATCTAATCTTTATTTAAAATATTTTTTAAATTATTCGAACTTTTTTTAAATTTGAGCATATATTCAATTAAATACTTTCAAAATATTTTTTATTTATGAGTTCATTGAGTTTGGGTTTTGGGCACTTACAACTCGTCAACCACACTCTGAGTTCTCTGACTTAAGAAGTTGACTCAATGAAAGCTGACTTTCTTATTACTTTACTAAACAAAGGCTGGCTGCATTATTAATTTTGGCTACAAGTTAGCTTACTCTTCTAAGAAGAATCAACAATTTCTTATATTTGAACAAGTTTTTTCTGAAATGTTTACTATAATACATAATCTCGTTACAATATTCTCATATTTTGTATATATAATAAATCTTTCTATATGTCTTGCATATCTGACTCTCATATTTGTCGCTCATATTTATAAAGTAAACACTGTGCGTATTGCCAGCAACTGTTGCTGTTGCTGGTGAAATCAACAATTTTTGAGCCATGGAGCAGCTGGCGAACGATCTGTCGATCTGTCGATCAGTCCAACTGTCCAACTGTCCAACTGTCCAACTGTCTGGCTGTCGATTGGCTTTGGGCCCGTTGCATTTGCGTTGTAAATATTTTTAATTGCTATTGGAATTTCTTCGTGTGCGCCTCATGGACACATCTTTCAATTGAAGCCGCAGCTGGAGTCGTGTGGGTTGGCAAACTGTAACACAGCAGCAGCAGCACTTGTTGCAGGTCCGGTTGATCGAGCTGCAGTTGCTGCATGGCGCATTGCCAAACTGCATTTGGCATTGGCAACATGTTGCTATAGTTGTTGTTTCTGCTGCTGCTGCTGCTGTTGCTGTTGCTGTTGCATGACAAGTCATTGGCAAATGTTGCTGCCTGACCGTTTGACATAATAACTGGCCACATTAGCAGCAATTGGCATTAGCCAATTAACTTTTTTGTAGCTCAGCTGCGAGTGCTTTCCTCTGTCATGCTTTTCCTTATGCGCCGCATTCATTGACACCTGCAATTGTTGCTCGCAATGCCAGCAGCAACATTGTGTTGTGTTGCTGTCGTGTTCATGTTGTTGATTGGCAATCAATTTGTTGTCAGTTTTTATGATTCGCAGTGCGTCAAATGTAGCTAACTGTGTTTCTCTTCTTCTTCCGCTGCTGCTCTGCTGGCTAATGTTGTTGTTGTTGCTGAGGAACAGACTGCCAAATAGATGAAACTTGTTTATGTTGCTGACATGGCCTTTGCATACCTTTTGTTGTTGTTGCTGTTGTTCACTAGCAACAACTGCAACATGTGGGTGCCCACAGTGACGATTGCCAGCGCGCGTGTTGATCAGCCCAGCAGCAATTCAACTCTCAGCAACAGCAACAGCAACAGCTGCTGACAATGTCAAATCTTGCCGTCTGTCTGCCAGTCTGTCAGTTTTGCTGTGTCTGCCATTGACTAGACATATGGCCAAGATAAGCGGCATAATTATGCAAATTTGTTATTATAATCAACGGCAATAGCAACAGCAACAGCAACTGTGACGACGACAGCAACATTTTATGGGCGACTTAAATGCCGACAACGGCAATAGCCAAGTGACGCTTATGGAGCGTTAGAATTAACGATAACAACAATAAGATTAACAGTTGTTACTCTATATACATATATACATATATATATTAATTATATTTTACTGCTATGCAATTTTAGCAACAATTAAACTGAGAAAAACTATTGATAAAGCAAATTTTCAATGAAATATGTTATAATAAAAGTTTACTTCCGCAAAGCCTGATTATATATGAAGCTATCAATGTATATCCCATATCTATATCAGTTTATAGATTAATATTCCCAACTGTATATGGATTATTGCTAAGTTATATAAGGATATACATATAAAGAAGATGTCAATCTTTTCATACTACTAGCTCTAGCTCTAACAATTACTTAATCCATTTTATAGGGTATCTAAATACTAGTCACAGCTGCTAGTTATATAAGCATACATAGTATTGTACTCGTAGTGCAAACAAAGCGCTCATAAATCGCGCTGGCTTTAGGCCGACTCGTAAAGTAACATTGTGCATAAGAGATCGAAGTTGAAAATTTGAATACAAACATTGACGAGAGAGAAAGAGAATAAACAGATTTGGAGTCGGATGCCAAGCTGCGGCTACAAATCAATTGAGCCAGTCACAACACAATCGATCGAGTTGGCAAGGCTGTCCGTCCGTCCGGCCGTCTGTCCGTCTGTCCCTCCGTCTGGCTAGGCACAGGTTCCACAGACAAGATCGATGGTACGCATGCATAAATGCCTCCATAATCATTTTGTTGTACGAAATTTAGACGTCACTTAACTGTCAGTCGCTGTAGCTGAAGCGCCTGACGAACTGGACGAACTGCAGCCATGGAACGTACATATGCTAGATGGCTAGAGGTGTAGAGGGAACAGTCGGGCAGACAGCGCGCACATTGCGCTACAGAATGGAGGAATACAAAAACCCAAACGCGGCACAGCTCTCGGCCAGATCATGTCCATATTTGCATTTTTGAAATGACACATGGAAATTTTTGAAAGCGGAGCAGCCAAAATGGCCAACAGATTGACAGCAGCTGCAACACACACACACACACAGAGAGATACAGAGAGACAGACAGACAATATGGAACGGAACGCTAAACGAAAGTCGTGCACAAACTCAAACTGGCGACATATGGATATGGATATGCTATATGGCTATATGGCTATGTGGCTATATGTCCATGTGTGTGTGTGTGTGTTTGCTTGTGATTGCGCTCGTTGCCAAAGATAATTGCTGTCGCATATTTTTGGCGTCCACTTGTTGTAGCCGCAACTGTAACTGCAACTGTTACTGCAGCCAACTGTCGGCAACATGTGTTGCCGGTGCTGCCTTTTCGGGCAACATGTTGCAATCGGAATGCTGCCTGCCAAAAACGCTAGAAAACTGAATTTATGAAAACGCATATTTGTGCACTTTGCGCCACTGTGCGAGCCGATGACGTTGCCGGTGCGCCAAGTTCAATGTCTGGAACGACGAAGCAAACGAACACAGAGAGAACATAGCGCTGCCAACGCCAACGTCAGCGAACGAGAGAGCGAAGCACAAAAAAAAAAAACAACAAACAACAACAACAACGGCAAACGCGTAGGCTGCAAAGAGCAATGAGGCAAGAACGAAAACAAACACGAATAATAGAGATAACGGCACCAGTACCCGACACTCTAAAGCCAATTTAATAATGAAATGGAAACGAAGCTAAAGCTTGACTAAAAGAAGAACAAATGCAGCAAATAAATGAGAGCAGCGCACTCTCAATACCCTACTTAAATTGAAACTAGTTTGCAATAGGTTTAGTTGCTTAACATGTAGTTTAATTAAGCTTAATTCATATTTCCATTTATTTCGCGGTTTTCTCTATAATAATCTCAATATATTCATTATTCACTTGAGATATTTGCGTATTGCTCAGCAGCATGTGTTACAAACCTATTAACGAACTCATCAACGTAACTTTCGAGTGTATTCAGCAAAATATAAATGCAAAAACAATAAGCATTGCCATATTGAGAGAGCACGCACATAGAGAGAGCACGAGTGAGTGAGTGAGCGAGGGAGAGCAAGAGAGCGAGAGAGCGAGTACAGACAGTGCGCGTCGCCGGCAAATTGGTTCTCTCGTTCCCGTGGGCTAGCCACATTGTTGCTGTTGTTGTCATTTTAGTTTTGTGATAAAGACGCAGGCAAATGGACATGCACAGGCTGATCAACGAGGTTAAACAGCGACCGGCACTGTGGGACGCCAGCCATCCGGAGCATGCAAACCGCGTGGAGACGCTGCGCCAATGGCGCTGCGTGGCAGATGCGCTGGGCGTCAAAGGTGAGTCAGCCGCCAAGTCAAGTCAAGCTAAAGACAAAGCTAACTAACAAGCGCCGTAAATTTCGCTCTCTCTTTCGCGCTACCGTTCTCGCTCGCTGTTTCTCTCTCTCTGGTGCACAGTGGAACTGTGTCGCAGTAAGTGGAAGAACCTGCGCTGCAGCTATCGCCGGCATCAGCATCGCACCCAGCAGCAGCAGCAACAACAACAGGCGTCGCCTTCGCATCAATGGTCTTATGCGGAGGCCATGAGCTTTCTGGACGGGCGCCGGCTGCGCGCGGACAGCAGCAACAACGAGGACGACGATTGCGATCTGAGCCTGGCCGAGCCCATGTCATTCAAGACGGAATTGCCGGCGGATGAAATGGAGGCGGACAACGATGATCTGATGCAGCAATTCCAAAGCATGGCCACGCCTCAAGCGCTGCGTCGACTCTCGCATAGCATTTCGTTGGCTAGCGCCGCCGCCGAGGAGCAGGCGGTGCCACCCGTCAATCCCATGCCCATGGGCTCGCACTCGGCCATGGCAGCCGCTGCGGCCAGCAGCTGCCATTGCGCCAAGCGTGTGGACGAGCAGGTCAACTTTCTGGAGAGTCTGGAGCGTGAGGAGCAGCAGCTGATGCAGTCCACCAGTCAGGACTTGGCGCGCTGCAAGAACATCCTGCACGTGGGCGACTCCGATTACAATTTCCTCATTAGCTTTTTGCCGCTGATGAAGCAAATGTCGCCGCTACAGAACATTACTTTTCGGGCCAAGATGGGCGAGCTGCTGTTGCAGACGATGCAGCAGTCACAACAACAACAACAGCAACAACAACAGCAGCAACAGCAACAGCCACAACAGCAACAGCCACAACAGCAGCCGCAACAGCAGCAGCAACAACAGCAGCAAGAGGAGCAGTCGCAGCCGTCGCAAATGTTGTTGAACCAGCAGCAGATGGCCTTGGACCAGGCCCAACAAGTCAGCACTAGCTCCACAAATTGGAATTGAGAGCGCGGCTTTTCGCAGCGAATTGAGCGAATATAGCGAATTGTGAACGAATCAGTGCGCCTGCTCGCCGCACAGTGGGCGGCAAGTGCTTGAAAAGGCTGAGGAGAAATATTTACGACATAAATCTGAAAAACTTCCGACAACAAATATATGAAAATTATTTTCTTTTAATTAATATATATAGCTATGTATATAAAGGTCCCAAGTGTTTGATTGAGATTCGTATATGTTTGTACCATATATGTATGTATGTAAAGCTGTCAGATATATAATACTCTCTGTAATTTTAAAAACTATGCTATAAACATTATTTCTAGCTGTTACAAATTCTAATTATAAAAGATTCTATTCGCCTGATAAAGAATATGTTTAGCAAACTGTAAACCGTTTTGAATTTCTGAGTTGAGATTATTTAATCAGTTCCTAATTTATGCAGGGACCCTTGACTTTAACTGCTTCACTTGTCCGCTCGACATAACTGACTCATCAAAACACCCTTAGCCAGGCCGAGATCGGAGGTAGTTGTCGTTGGGTTTGCCTTTTGTAGTGTGAAGAAAACATTTTATTGTTAACATTTGAACCCTTGTGAAGGGTTAGCCAAAGGGTGCGTGAGAAAATTTGTTGATTTGATCATCAAAAAAACAGGGGTTTACGTGTCTTTTTATTTGGCTTGAAATTGGGTTTTACGTTGATCTAAGATTTGGCATAGAATTTTAAGAATCTGTGCGCATAATTGAGAAATGTACAAAGCAATAAAATAACTTAAGGGAAACTAAAGTTGAGAGTACTTAAATTTTAGGTACCCTACAATTTGATAGCTGAGGTTTATTTATATTGTAATATGTAAGCAAAAAGTGGAAATAATGAAAATAGAAAGAGGTTACTGGAATCAAGTTGAATTGGAATCTGGCACAAGTTAAAACTATTTGAATAGTAGATACCCTATACTTCAATAGCTAAAGATCTCAAGTATAATTTGGAAATACCCTGCACTACAACAGCTACGTATCTAGCGTGGACTTTACGAATATGTGAGCATAAAGCAGGAATCTAACTAAAGTTTATTTTGATTCAAAAGTATTGTATGCAGAGATACCCTACAATTTAAATACTAAGGATTTCAATTTAAAATATCGAGAACGTTGATCATCTATATCTAATTTACTAGCTTTATTTTGATACCCTACAGCTAAGACTTAAAGTCAAATAAGCTACAACTCTCAGCTGCTAAATTTCTTATGGTATCAAAGCTCCTCTTACCCAACTAGGTGCGCCATCTACAGTTACCATATAACTGTCTAGGCCAACTGTCATATTTACGTAGCCCCAATCACAGCTGCAGGAATAGCGCTTCATGATTTCCTATTTGCAGCCATGATCTCATCTCGACTGGCTGCATCATTCGAATGGAAAGGGATAGCAGATATGCTTTATAGTTGCGTGGGCGTACAACAGCTGCACAGTGGAGCTCGGGTTTGGGCGACGCTATAAGCTGCCTTCTAGACGGCCCACACACTCACACACACACACACATGATCAATAAATTACAGTAGAATGAACCCCATGTAACAGGCTATGGCGGCGAGCGTTCAATGGTCAACGGCGGTGGTCCTGTATTAAAAGCCAAGTCCAAAGTTAACATGGCCATAAAAGCGGCTACAAAACAAACAACAACGGCAACAACAACAACAACAACAACGACAACCCGATTGGAGAGGTCGCCCGAGAAATCAACGCAGCTGCGGATGACGAATCGAAATTGACATTGAACTGCAGCCGAGGCGACAACAACAACAGCAACAGCAACAACAACAACTTGTTGCTTGCCTGTAGCCTGGTTGCCAGTTGGCCAACACACACACACAAAAGCGAGTCGATTGTAAAGGTAAACAATACAAAAAGCGGGCCAAAAAAGTTTAAGGTGTGTTCTTGAGCTTGAAAGTGCTGCTGTTGCTGCTGCTGTTGCTGTTGCTGCTGCTGCTGCTGCTGTTGCTGCAGTGATTGCTGCAGTCAACACTCTTAACTGGGCCCAAACTCAATTGCAAATTAACAGCAGGCCCAGAATCGAATGCAAATTGACATTTGTCACTCGAACGTGCCCACTTGGCAGCTGAATTCCAGCACGAGTTGCTGCTGCTGTTGCTGTTGTTGTTGTAGCTGCAACATGTGTGTGCACATTCCATTGGCCATTTCCATTTCCATTTTCCATGGCCGCGCTTTCAACTATTGCCGCATAGAACGTTTATTTTTTATTTGATGGATTTTCGCACCGTTTTGCTAATCCCCACCAGAGTTTTTGGTCAGGCATAAACGTGTTAATGACAACAGCAACAACAACAACAACAGCGGCAAGTCTTACCTGTTGCGCGTCTTTTCATTTGCCTTTCTTTGCTTTTCTTTTTTGTTCTTTTGCCGACAAATGCAAATTTCTCAAATCTATTCTGCTCACGTCAAATATTTGTATAGATTTTCAGGTCCGTTCTCTGGCGTTGCAAGTGCATTGTGGCACACAGGTGTTAAAACTCGCAGCTCATTGTTAATGCGTGTGTTTGCATTGTTATTTTATGGCTCTGGATGCTGTTCGTTTGGCTGGTGGCTGGCTGGCTGGCTTCAAGACGTTTGCATATTGCGGAATTTCCCAGCATTTGCTCGATTCATCGAAAGGGTTTCCGAAAAACCAAATGCTGACGCCTCATGCAACACCTTTCGCATATTTGCATATGGCCTAGAACAAAAGCCGCAACAGGTGCGTTTCATCTGGCCCAAAACAGATGTAGCTGCTGCCTAACCGATTATGGATTAGAATACGTTAAGTGTTTGTTCGGACAATTGGTTACGCTAGCCGGGCCTTACATGAATCTCAATTGAACAATCCAGACGTGAGAAGCGCTATGTGTTTGTCATGGGTATGGGTAAACGAATCTCTAAGAAGTCTGCATACAATGGAGGCATAGAATAGCTAAACTCGTCGTAGAATAGCTAAACTGTCTTGGTAGACAAACATCTGTTAGTTTGTGTCCCTAATTCATTTGTAATTCCCAAATAGTTAAAGCATAACAGATTGTGAGTCTGATTTACTACAAAGTCTTAGCAGGTGTCTTTTACCTATAGAAAATAAAATAATTTAAAGATCATCAAATTTAGTATTTGATTTATAATTCTCAAGTGGTTATAGCATAAATGTAGCTTAGCAGCTCATTGAGCGCCTTTGCCGATTTCCAGTTTTCAATCAAATTCAATCTAATCCAATCAAATCGTGTAAGTACTAACATCAGGTAGTTGAGTACTATGAAATGTAAGCATCTTGCATTAACCACACTCTCTAAAATCAGCAGTCGTTGATCTCATTAATCAACACAAGCTCTATAATATAGAATTCCCGGCACTTTTGTATTCCCAATGATTGATCGGGTGTATTTTCAGCGTTTGCATGTTCGATTCCCATATTCGCCAGTGCCTCAGCTGCCTGCTCTCCCGCTTCATCAATCCGATCATAATGATCTGTTTCTCAACTCTTGCTAATGTTGACTCCAATCATTGACCATAATATCGGAGTGCAGACTAAACAGCGATCGCTCAAACCAATCAAAACAGGCACTTAACATTTGGGCACCCAAAATAATATAAGAAACAACAACAACAGGAACACAAAGCAGCAAATGCTCGTTAGTTGCTAAAGAAATAAAGAAGAGAAAGAAGCAGAGAATACGCTGAGTCATTCGAACATGGCCCAATATGTGCGTCCAACTATTCTGTTCACTTCGCTTCGCTTTGGCTTCAGCTGCGACTTCAACTTCGACTTCGACTTCGACTTTGGCTTTAGCTCTCCCGCTCGCAATCAACCCAACAACAACAACTATCTCTGTCTCTCTCCATCCCCCCTCTCTCTCTCTCTCTCTCTTTCCAGTGCTGCCTGGCAGCAATCAATGCTGTATGACAGCTAGGTTAACAGTCGATCCTACGCGCTTCCTCTAGATTTCGTTAAGTAAATCTCCAGCTTGGCTTGGGCAACCTTCACGTGCGCGTCGCCATCGTCGTCGTCGTCGCCAGCTGTCCGTGATTCCCCTGCCTACTCTGCCCTGCCCGCTCCTCGCCTCTACAGTTTTCATGGCTTGGCTGTCGAGATCATGATCATGGCTTTAACTGGCTCTTGGCAAGAGGCCAGAGTACGTGTATTTTTAACTTGGCTGTTGCTCTTGGCGTTGGCAGCGACTGCGTTTATTGTTGTGTATGTCTCGACAGACGACAGACAGACGGACAGGCGGACACACAATGTTGGCTCTTTAGGAGCAACCTATGCGAGTCTGCCCGTCCCGCTGCACCTCTCCACTCAAGCTCCATCGGCGTCTGCGTCGGTTTTCTTTTTAAACGCTTTTAAACACCTGAGAAACTTGCTTTTTAATGTGCGCACATGTGTGCGGCTCACGATGATCATAACGATGATCATGATCATGATGATGATTATGATGATCATGCGAGTCTAGGCTCGGACTGTGGCTCGTTTGTGCGATGATGAAGCAAATATAACAAATCTCAAAGTTATCAGCCCGACACGTTGCCCGGGCCACGCAGCTGAGTAAATCAATTGACGCGCACAATTCTAGGAATTCAGCTCCAAGTGCAGGTCCCCTCCCCTCCCCTCATCTCTCCCCTAGTGCACTCTTCTAGCCGCTCCCCTGCCCACGCCTAGCTGGCTGCTCATTTGAATGCGATCGCGTTGGCCGCTGCTCGTTAATGTGTTTGGCTGCCCCCACGGGGCATTTGGCAGCGGCAACATTTGTCAGACGATGCCTCCAGAGGAGGCAGCAGCAGCAACCGAGCAGCAACCGAGCAGCAGTCGAGCAGCAGTCGAGATTTATACCTAAATGATTAACCATTTCTTACTCTAGGCTGGGTAGCCCGGATCGCTGCAGTTGCTGCCAGTGGGTGCCACTTGGTGTGAATTTGTAATGCGCCCGCTTTTTACTTGGCATTGACTTTGGATTTGAGTTCTGTGTTTTGGGCTAGACTCTCAGTTCGGCTGAGTTCGGTTTGGTTTGGTTTGGTATGCTGCCTGCTTCCTCTGCTGACCATTCTTTGGCTGCCTGGCGATTGACACCTGCATGCATTTCTTGTTTCTCAGGTGTGCGACGGCTCAGCTCAGCGCAGCTCAGGTGTCTTTCCCCTCATGTCTGTGTGTGTGTGTTTCTTTATTTCATTTCTTCATCTTTGCCTCTTTTTATTTTGGAGTTGAGTCATCGACCATTAACAATGTTGTTGTTGCTGTTGCTGCGGCTATTGGAAAGGATTTCATTGCTCATCTCTGTGGCTCTTTTTTTTGTATTTTGTGGCTCAGGTAGTTGTTGTTCTGGCCATGTTGTGATTGTCCCACAGTTGCGCTCACAATCACATTTTGGCCGCTTCGGAACGGAACTCGCTTAATGCGTTTGCCGTGCGTTTTAATTAGGCAAAGTGCATCTTTTATTCCCCTCGCTGCATACCCTGTAGAAACAGAAGATAAGACATGTAATGTTTATTTTATGAGCGTGGCTATTTAATGGTAGCAAAGCAACAGATAAGAAAATGTGCGCTGAAAGGATTATTTGCTTTTACAAAAATATTTATTTAAATTGCTTCTAAAACGAAAAGCAAGCAATGCATAGATCGTATGCTAACTTTACATAGACAACAATCTTTCCTATTATATGCAGCCAAAAAAAGCTCTCTTCAGTTTGTTACTCCACTTTATGATAGCCGTTGTTGTTGTTGTTGTTTTCTGCTTTTGTTTTTCCTTTTCTTTTGTGCTGGTTCGTTGCTCTCTTAGCTGCTGACCAGCAATTTCCGATTGTCTGATTAAGTGACAGAGCAAAAGGCAGAGCCATTACATAAAATCCACTGCAATTAGTTGGCGCATTCACGTATAGCTGTAGCTGTGTATGTATGTCTGTCTGTGTGTGAGTGTCAAAGCGGGTCACAAGCATTTCGCCAGCCGAAAAGCAAACAGCTCCAGAGCTCGAAAACTTTTGTTGTTGGCAGCCCAAAAACGAGGGTACTTTACCGTTGTGTGTGCAGGTGTGCGAAAGCATTAAAATTCCACTCGAAAAGAGCTGAAAATTTCACAAAACAACAAGCGCAAACAACAACCACGTTGCCAGCCCAGCCAATGGCGCTGGCGTCTTCCAGCCAGAGTCAGAGCCAGAGCCAACAGCGACTCAAGTTCCAGCTTACAGTTAACAGCTGAAAGCAAAATTAAATGACTGCACAAAGTTCAGGCGTAAGTACGAGTGCTTAAAAAAGTCGCACGACACTCAAATCACGACTAGAAAACTGAAAAGGTTTTGGAGCAGCAGCAAAAACAACAACGAATCTTCCAAGTTGCAAGTTCAGTGAAGTTCAACGCGAAAAACGTGCAGGAGCAAAAAAGCAACACTAGTTGTTGCAGCTGGCAACAATAATAATACGCCCCCTATTCAAACCCGCCTCTCCACCTCGCCCCACCCACACCACTGCCCCCCGCCATCTTCAAGTGGCAGCCAATCATAATCACAGGCAGGCAATCAAAATTTGAAAATTTCTGCTGCAGCGTCGTTAATGAGCGACTCAATGAGCTTTATCTGGCGGAAGCTTCGGCCGCTGCTACTGCCAGGGCCAGCTGCGCAGCCGCAGTCGCAGTCGCTGCTTGCAGGTGTTCGGCAAACGAAGCACAAAAAAGCTGCGTCATTGATTAGTACGCAGCGCAGCAAAAAACTAAAACTAGACTGTGTCAAAGAATAGAGGAGGAGGAGGAAGAGGGGACAAAGAGAGAGAGAGAGAGAAACAGAGAGTGGAGAGAGCCTAACGCAAGCTTAATGGAAATATGCGTAAATTAGACTTTTGTATGAAAATATTTTGATGATTAAGTATAATATGCCCTTTTTGGCTTTCGTTATTGCTGGGTATTTTGCAGCTGGACAATTGGTCGGTTCGTTTGCGCCGCTTGCGACAGGCAGCTGCCAAAAAAACATAAGTCACGATTTTCGCTTTTGTTAATTCATCAGCGAACAATTTGCATTTTTCTTGTGGTGCGCGCCGCTGTGCATTTCTTTACGATTTCTTTGGCTCGTTAATCTTTCTGGTGCGACCCTTTGCTACGGCAGCCACAGCAGCTTACAGCAACAGCAACAGCAACAATTGGCAACAAGCAACTTTAATTAGCATTTTTACGCCAACAACAACGACAACAACAACTCTGAATGAGAACTGCAATTATCGAACAACTGCAACTAGTTCGCTTTGCTCTGGATTGCGGGTGGTGCAGCAGCAATTGCCAGCTGCAACAAAAGCGACTCTGAGCTCCACATTTCCCACAGCCAATGCCGCAATGCAGTCGCCTTCTTTTTGGTTGCAGCGAATTTCAATTAAACGGCACGTCAGCAGCGATAAGCACAAAGACGCGAAGCAGCAGCAGCAGCACCAACAGCAGCAACAGTTGCTGCTGTATCTGCTGCAGTTGCAATGACAGCAATGCGTTAACAATTTTCGCGCCACAACAGCTGCGACTGTTGCTGCTGCTGTGCACCATCTGCCAGTAGCCTAATTACGGCTCAAATGCTGACATAGTTGGCAGACGGTAGCCGTTGCTTCTGCACTTCTTCTAGGCCCAAATTGGAGTGCAGTTGCTGCCGCCCGGTTTCGTGCCACATTCCCATCAGCATTGCCTTTTTTCTTTATTTTGAACACAAATCAAATTAAGCGCTCGTTAGCTGTACAAAAATTTCACCACGACATTAAGACACCCTTTAAAAAAAAGACATTTTCCAATTTCGTGTTGCGTTTTATGTCCTGCGACTGTCCAAGCAACATGTTGCCTACCCAGCCCCAGCCCCAGCCTCCAGTTGGGGCAATCAGAGTTCGCCTCGCAGAACGAGGTCGCCCGAAGAACGGGGCATCGTCGCCTTCGTTGTGGCAAGGCGTAATTACATTTAAGTACCGGCAACCGAGCCCAGTCAACTGACAACCCACTGAGCGCTGCAACCCAAAAAAAAACAAAAAAATATAAGAGAAAAAAAAAACAAAGCAACAACAACTGCAAATTAAATGCAACGTAGCCTGGCAGGCATAAGGCGCTCGAGTCCTGCAGAATCTCAACGCAAAGTGAATTGTAATTGGGAACACGGCGCATGCAGTTGTTGCTGCTGCTGTTGCTGTTGCTGTTGCTGTTAGTGGCAGCTGTGACGGCAACACTCGAAGCGCGACTAAATGCGCAAAAATGTTGCAAAGACGGTAATTTACAATTGCAACAAACTGTTGCTGCGGCACCACAACGCCAACATATTGCCAATTGACTGAGCTACCCGACTGCTGTTGTACCCTGTTGTGGCCGCAGGGCGACGATTTGCTTATAGCTTGTTGCACCTTGAGTGAGTCTCCAGTGAGCACGTCTATTAGCTCGAGTGCGATTTTGGCCAATGCATTCATTGGCTTATGATTGCAGCTGGGCGAAGTGTGCCCAAAGCTGATTCTAAATTGCCTGTAAGTGCAGGCAAATGAGTTGCATAGACTTGGATAATGCTTAAGGTATATCAAAGATGGAGGTAGAGAGGCATGGAGAAGACGATACAGATAGAGATAATTACGTCCACAGATACATTTACATATGGTGATTTAGATACAGATACAGATACAGATACAGATACAGATACAGATACAGATACAGATACAGATACAGATACAGATACAGATACAGATACAGATACAGATACAGATACAGATACAGATACAGATACAGATACAGATACAGATACAGATACAGATACAGATACAGATACAGATACAGATACAGATACAGATACAGATACAGATACAGATACAGATACAGATACAGATACAGATACAGATACAGATACAGATACAGATACAGATACAGATACAGATACAGATACAGATACAGATACAGATACAGATACAGATACAGATACAGATACAGATACAGATACAGATACAGATACAGATACAGATACAGATACAGATACAGATACAGATACAGATACAGATACAGATACAGATACAGATACAGATACAGATACAGATACAGATACAGATACAGATACAGATACAGATACAGATACATTTACAGATACAGATACCCACCTCAACTAACACTAATTTTACAGGGCATTCGCAAGTCGTTGCAGCCGCAACAACCCTCAATTCAAGCTATCTGCAACTTCTCTAAAAGGTTAACAAAGCGCAGCCGCGTCGCATTCAGCAGCCCATTGGCTACTGTGAGTAGCTGTTGCTGCTGCTGTTGCTTCTGCTGCTGTCCATGGTGAAATCGAAAAGTGTTCTGGACAGGAAATGTGGCTGCCACCAACACCAACAACACCAACAACACCAACCACAGCAGCAGCAGCAACAACGAGGCGCGACAGAAGCCCAAAAGGAATGCAAACATGAAACACGATAATTGAGCAGCGTGGAAAAATTGCCAAAGACGCGAAATGGACAAATACGAATTACAGTATCCAAATCAGTGTCTTCCACTGACTGCGCCCCCTTTTGGCAGTCTGGCCCCCCTAACCCTCCCGCTGCTCTTCGGCCTGGGGCAGCTCCCAGCAATTTTGTATGTGGCGGCAGCTGCAAAATTCATTTGACAAAAGCAACGAGAAACAAAACAGCAACTGACCAAGCAGAAGAAGAAGAACGTGAATGTAGAAGGGCTCTCCCTCTCTCTCCCCCTCTCTCCCTGTGTCCCTCTCGCTCTCTCATCCTGTACAGGAATTCAAATAACTTGGCGTTTAATTTATGAGAATGCGCGGTAGCTGTTGCCGTAGCCCCAATGTTGCCCCAATGCTGCAGATACTGCTCATGCGCAGCAGCAGCAGCGGCGGCGATAAAAATATTTTGGCCCAAATTGAAGTTCGCCGCCCGCTGTCCGCTGCCCGCTTTTGCCTCCCCTTCAGGCCCAATTGACTCGCTTCGCCTTGCCTCGTCGGCGCATTTTATTAATCATGTGCGTAATTTATTTGGGCAGCCGCGCACAATTTCACCCAAATGGAAATTGCCACAGTCCGTGTTGCACAGGCATCCTGCTCGCTCCTTTGATTGGGTTTGCGGCTGTGTCTGTTTCGTCTGCGTCTGCGTCTGCGCCTGCGCCTGGGGCGGTCATCGGGCTGCGCATAATTTACATATTTTTACCGCTTGGCCGTCGAAATTGTCACAGGTGAAAGATGCGCAATCATTGCATTCATTACACTCATACGCACACACACTTACACAGCCAGCCACGCCCCTCTATTTCCGCCTCATTCGTTGAGTCGTTTATCATTTCTTGTTAACCAGCTCGAGACTCGCCGTGTAATTTGTCGAGGCATGCTTATCAGTCGCCTCGCCTGCCGTGGCGATAATTTTGGACTCGGGACTCGGGAATCGCAGTCGCAATCGCAATCAAATGCCAAGGCAAACAAACATTTGTCTCTGCCAAGAGTAGGAGTAGAAGCAGGAGCAGGAGCAGCAGCAACAGCAGCAGCAGCAGCAGGACCACCATTGCGACGCCTTATCTTATCTGCTGCCGCCGCTGATGAGTCGACAATTTACTCATTGGGCACTTGCTCCCAGGCTCGGGCACAGAATACACAGAGTCGGGCCACCATTGGGTAATTATCTGGCAAAATTCAACGAGGGCAGCTTGAAAAGTTATTGGAAAATGTGTGAAATGTAATCAGCATAATATGGAAAATATAATACCTAAAAGATATTTAATCTGGATATCATAAAAAAGTGCTTCCAGATATCATTCATTCTACTTTTATAAAGATCCAAACATTTCCGTTACAATTCCATAAAACACTTTTCAGCCCACGTATTACAACACTTACTTATAGTTTAACTCAACAACTTCTAGGCAACTTTTCGACACACCCTCGCTATCCCTATCGCTGCGCATGTTTGTGTTTCTACCGTCAACATTTCCCACTTTGCGTTGTCCTTATTTGTTTTGCTGTGTGAAACTCCCAAGAGATAGAGAGAGAGAGAGAGCGACAGTCGCCCAGGCAGTCAGGTAGAGCTGCCCAAATTGATAGGAACCGCTTCGAAGGGGTCTATGTATATCTTCCTGTCGCCCGCTCGCTGTATCTATCTCTGGGCAGCTATGTGACCTCCACTTGAGGCGAACAACGCGTTGCACGTGTGCATCGTGTGTTAATCTCTGTTGACATTCCTGGAACTCGGATCTTTGATTTTGGCCGACAAATTGTTTCTGTTCTTTAGTTGGTTTCGCATTACGCACGTACAAGAGTTCCTTTCCCTCTCTCTCGCTCTCTCTCTCTTTCTCTGTCTCTTTAATAAGCGTTAAGTTGGCAGGACTCAGCGACAAATTATGCTGGAGAATTTGTGCAGCGACTCAATTTGCTTGCGCTCCTGTGTTTTGGTTGGCTGCCACCGCGGGGCATGCAACCAAAACACAGGAGCGCAGCCAACCTAAGCCAACAAGTGTTCAAATTAATGATCCACAGATTTGTTAAATTTCGTGGCTCATTTCTGATACAAATATGGGCGTGGCAAACACACGCAGCAGCAACAACAGCCGAAGCCGCAGCCGCAACCATACATTAATCGTGAATCAAACCTCATCTGCAGACCCTGAAAGACCATCATTTTTATCGAATGGGTCGCATAAGCCGCTAGCCCCTGAGCATATTAATGGCTTTTGTGCGTTAAGATTGAGGAATTTCATAAAAAACAGAAAAGAAAAGAAAATAAAATAAAAAACAAGGGGCATAAATATCTTTTCGTAGAAGCAAGTGCAGCACAGGGGCTGCCATTGTTGATGATGATGAGGCACTGGAAAAGGGGCAAGGGAGGCAAGGTGACGGTGGCAAGGGATCAGGATCGAGGCTTAAGCAAACAGCATGAGATTTCTACAGGTTCTCATTTTGAGGTTTATTGTCGCGCAGGATGGGGGCGCGCTTATTATTCCATTTAATTATTCCAATTTGAATGCAAACACTTGTCGACGTGATTACCATACCAAGGCATGCCTGGATACCTGGAATACCTGTGTCTTTTATTTACCAAAACAACCGCCTTGTGGGCGTTCGTATCAATTCGTTTTGAATTTCATTTGTTTTTGGATATTTTTCTTCCATTACAAAATACTTCTTATCAGCGAAGAGCTGCTTTTTCTTTTAGTTGGGTTCACCTAAGGGCACACCGAGGGCTTATCAGTAGCTCTCAGTCTTAATCACAGCAAATATTAGTTTACATTAGGTCATCGAGCAGTGATAAAACGATAAAAAGAAAAACTGAAAGTGACTCGACTTAAGGTCTGAGTTCAGTTCAAATATAAACTGGGACTGCGACTGCGACTGGGACAGTGACAGGAAATGCATTCACATTTTGTGGACATCATATTTCACTTGATAAGAAATGTAATTCATGACAACCACAGCAGCAACAACAACAACATGGATCAACAAGTGCCCAGGGCAAAGCAAACGCACTTGTAGCTGAACCTGGACTTGTGGCTGACTTGTGTGTGTAGACATAAATATATATATGTATATATATTGTATATATAGAGAGTGTCAGGTTTGTCCATAACCAAATCCAAGTGCTGCGACTGTATCGCATTACCCACTCGACTTGGCGCTGTTTATTTTTTTGCTTTTTCCCAGGCGCAGAACTTTCAGAAAAGAAAGAGACTGAAAGTCACGTCGCATTCGCTGCGGAGAATGTCTTTGCTAGATGGAGTTGTCGGGGTCATCGACGCATATACATATACACACATACTATATATATATATAGGTATATATATAACTATATAAATATATGTGACTGCTTTGACCATTATGTTTTATGTTTTGCGTTTCTTTTTATACCCATTGCAAGTGCACACAAATGGGGTATGTTAATTCTAACTATAGAAAGTGGAAGTATTTCAAGAGCTAAGTCTATCTAAATATGAATAGAAGACAGTAGGAGCTGAAGGTGATCTACATATGAACATATGTTCGAGCATCTGTCTGCATCTGCTTGCTTTCTAAATATATTTATTTTCAATATTCCATCAGTTCAGACTGCTTCTCGTATGCATCTCGAAAAGTGTGAGATCTTTTTGCTTAAAACTTAAAATATATATTCTTTTATATTATATGTAGAATGGGTTTATTAATGCAATTGATATATGTCTTCGCTTCGCTAAATATTGCTGTGGAAATTTGGGATTATTAAAGAATTTTAATCATATTTATATTAGATTCAAAGCTAAAGAATCTTATGAGTAAGACATTGTCATGAATCCTTATCCTACACTCTTCACAGGGTATCAGAAAGATGTTATCAGGTGCAGTTTAGCTGCTACAAAGCTTAGACTATATGGTATCTACTCTTGAGTTTCTAATACAGTGAATCTGTTACAGATTAGTTATCTGGTGCAAGGTATCAGCATACCTAGTACAGAGTATCTGCGACAGAGTATTGGATAGAGAGTATCTGATACAGAGTATCTAGTATAAAGGATCTTCTATGGCTTATCTGGTGCATGGTATCAGAGTATCTGCTATCAAGTATAGGGTATCTGCCAGTCAGTCACTCTGCAGCGAAGCACATTTGTTTTTCTTTAAATTTAAGCGTCTGTGACAGTTTTATGGCGCATTTGGTTGCATTGATTTGGGTTCCATTTTTAACACTTTTCGAAATTTAATACAAGCCGCATTCATATGGATAGTGTAATACGAGATTTATTGGACAAGTATGGGTATTATCGACCAGAATGCGCCACAAATGTGAAGCCCACATAATTTTCGGTGCGATTAACGCGCTAACAGAATACGACTCAACGTAGAAGAAGAAGAAGTTGTTCGGAATCTAACTCAGAAATTGCCGTTGCCAGCTTAATTGGAACCCCATTGTAGTTGTGTGTGTGTGTGTGCGTGTGCGTGTGTGTCTGAGTGTGGATAATAGGCTGGAAATTATGTTTTTATTGAAATAAATTAAGTGCACGTGCGTATATGTGGGCTGAAAGTCGCTCGGACTATGCCATACGATATGATAATGGACAGACAGCAATTGGTCTTTCGGGCAGGGAGTGGGCCAGGGCAGGGCAGGGCAGGGAGTTGGCAGGCAGTAGAATATCTCGCACTCTGCCCCTATGACAATGCAAATGTTAATCCAATCTAATTCTAATACGCGCTCGACTAATCAAAATTTCTAAACAAAAGACAGCCTTGGCTTGGCGTGGAAATAATATGGCATATGCTTAGCTATGGGCAGCGCAACTAAGTTGAGAATTTATATATATAAATTTATATATATGTAGAGAAGAAGAGTAAAGAATATATATTTTAAATAAATTTATTTATATATTAAAGAAAATTTTGTATAGCGAAATATATATATATATATATTTAAATATGTAAAAATATATACAAAATAATATTAAACATATAAAGATTAATGAAATTTAGTAAATAAGAATTGGAGTATTATTACCAATGCCTATCACTACTAGATGTTATTTCTCATTCATTAATATATATTCATATTCATATTCATAATATTTCAATACAAAATGGAAAAAAATCCAAAAGCAAAGCCATTAAAAAATATCATTAAATTTATAATAAACAACATAATTTGACAAACCAAAAAATAAAATGGAACAAAAAATTATAATAAAATAAATAGCTGTTAAAAGGCCTGTTCATATGCATATACACTGTACAACAAAAGTCTGGGCCAACAACAATTTATTTAGCGCACTCACAGCCCGCAGCAGCACCAGGAGCACCAACAACAATGGACTAAAAGTTGTCTGCGCCATAAACATAACATGAAATTTATTTAATAATATAAACAAAATGTGCGCCAAATTGCGTATCAACAGCAGCGACACACACACACACACCTACACACACACACACACACACACATGTGCATATACTTGGAGGTCTGGAGTAGCTGCTGGCCAAGCAGTGGCCAAATGGCCTGTTTGCCTAGGCTGGACATTAACAGGTCGTAAACCTTTTGGCAGCGGCCAAACAAAAGACAAGCGCTGAAACGAATCACAGACCTCTAGCCCATGGCTAGGAGCTGGGCGAGAGGGGCACTGGGGGTGGCAGCGGGGCACGAGCTACGAGTCTGGAAATCGGAGCCAGGCTACAAAACGGCGCTCTGTCAAATAAGTCCCAAAATAGCGGCGCAAATTTGACCAGAGACATAAATAAGTTTTATTGTTGTTAGGCTGGGCAGCAGCAACTGTTGCTGCTGTGGCTATTGTTGTTGTGGGTGGCATAACAGCAACAACAATTGCCGTTGGCTGAGCTGCAGCTGAAGCTGCGCATGCGCAGCCAGCAAAATGGATAAAGCGCAATTGTTGTTGTTGTTGTTGTTGTTGTTGCTTGGTTTATTATTAAATATTACGTACGTTTGTTGTCCGTACATTTGTTTATTGCCTCGCAGCGGCATTCAGCATGCGCCCAGTTGTCATAATTGAATTCCAGCAGCGGGCGTTTACGTTTGCCCAGTTACCGCTACGATCGAGCTGAGATATATACTCGTATATCCCTCTCTTTCACTTCATCTCCTTCTGCCTCTCTCTCTCTCTCTGCCTCTGGCTACACTTGCGTGCTGAGAATTTGATCGATTCGTTCGATTAGTTTGCGGCACATGCAATCGACACGCAGCATTCTCTTTCAATTGAACAGCCTAGTTGCCACAGTCAGCCAGCCAGCCAGCCAGCTAGTTGCCCCAAGGGCGTGGCAGGACGGGGGGTGGCGCGTGAGTGGAGCCAGAGCTGTTGATTCAATTTGCCGCCAAATGCTGCTGGGCCAGCGACACTCCCGCCAATTGGGAAATTGTCTCATTGCATTGCCAGACAGCTGACTTTGGCTCAAATGACAACTGGTAATACGCGCTATTAATATCGCCAGCTACATGTGTCCCAACTGCCAGGGGTCGAGCTGTAGTGGAGTGTCGGGAAAACTCTATATAGGTGTGCGTGTGTGTGTGTGTGTGGGTGGGTGTGGCCTATCGTATGGTTCAGGAAGTGCAAACAATAGAGTGTCGCATTTAGTGAAGCATTTTGATATCAATTAGCAATATCAATTGCCCTGTCAAATTAGTGGACCATAAACAGGCTATGTCTAGACTACTTGTATATGTATTACGTAGAGTACGTATAACTTATAGCTGCTTGAGGACAACTCTTTATTTAAAACTAACTCTGTAACTTGACTGTTTCAAGTTGATAGACTGAGGAGGAATCTACATTCTACTAAGTGTCATTTGATCTGTAAATTTAAGCCAAGCATAGGCTTTGGCAACTTCACCTTAATATATATGGATCATTGCCTAAGCAAAGACCTACTTCAAAACTCAGAGTATATGCCATGCTACCTACCAATTCTTGATTAATTCTTCTCTTTAGTTAAACAAAGCATATTTTGTAAGCCTCGCACCTCTATCCGATTCTCATGCAGTCTTAAGCTTCCCCTGCTTGCAAAGTTTATTTCTTGCCTTGTTTTTAAAGCCCTGTTCAAATTATTTAAGTCTTATTGTGTAGTCAACCCAATTCTTGAACAAAAGCTTGGCTTAAGTTACAGCCCACACACACTCCTGCACACATACACTCCAAAATGGGCATCTCTCTGACAACTGGAGCAAGTGAAATGGACAAAGTTGGAAGATGTTAGCTAGGCATGCCAGGCAGCCAGGTAGCCTGAACGCACTGGGGGTCAGTGCTTCGTTTACAAGATATTCAAAGAGCTTTGCATATTTTAGGCGCGCTTGGCGACATTTGAATGGAACAGCAATAGCAGCAGCAGCAGCAGCAGCAGAGATAGAGGCAAGTGCTACGCAGCTCCACTGGCGGTTGGACTGTGCCTTGGTCTGTCCAGCTGTGGAGCTGGTCTGCTGGTCTGCTGGCCTGCTAGTCTGCCGGTCTGCAGGTGGTCGTCGTACAACTCTATTTTTTATTTTGTCGCGTTCGCTGAAGTCTTTGCAGCGGTGGTCGCTCGTTTATAAGTCGCAGCCAAGCTGCTTGGCTTTAGCTTTGGCTTTTGCTTTTGCTTTGTCGGCCCGCTTTTCCAGTCGCATTTCCAATGGAAAGCCCCGTCGGGCAGCAGGCAGCAGGCAGCATAGAATGCAGATAGCACTCAGGCATTGTATCTGTATATCTGTATCTGTATCTCGAGCGTCGTGTGGCGTGCGTCCATTCAGAGTGGGGAGTGTGGAGTGGGGAGTGGGGAGGGGCGCAGATGGTTGCTTCGACTTCTTTTTTGCATTTTATGCGGCTTTTTGGTATGTTCATTGTGAATTTATTGTAGGTGATTTTATCGCTCAAACAAATGTTGCATTTTACAAGTGCTTCAAGTGCTTGCTTGCCAACGTTTGCTAAAGACGGCGCTTATTAATGAGCTACAGCTAGAGCTGGAGCTAGAGCTGGAGCTGGAGCTAGATCTCGATCTGGCGCTAGTTGTACGCAGCGGGTGCTTGGCAACTGCCAACGGGGCAGTGGGTGTTGGGTGTTGGGAGCTGTGAGCTGGGCTTAGCTAAGCAAACGTACCTAATCGCAGCCATTGAGTGGGCTGTTCCCGACTTGTGCGCCCGTCCATATGCCAGCTGGCTCTATTGGCCATTGGCCAATTTCAGCTGTTGGCCTGGCCAAACAAATTGGAATAATCATTCCTTTCGACTCTACTCAGACTGAATAAATTTCTGCACAATTAATTTCAAATTAAGCCTCCAGCTCTTTTGGTGTTGAAATTTATGAAAATTGCCCGAAAATTGCTCACGTTGATTTGGTTTATTTTGTTGTTTTTTTAGTTTTTGGTCAGGAAATCGAAGCCATAGCAGCTTGACGAGCGACCAAACCACAGCATAATTTAAATATATTGTTAAGTTCTGGACAGTTTAGATATATAATATATGTGGCTGTGATATAGAAGCGTGTATTAAAAATATATATGTTTAGGGTACTACCTACCTCTTAAGACTCCTCTAGAGGAGCTTAGCCTTTGACTTTCCCTGCAAGAACTTCTAAGAAAAACTACGAATCATCGAGCCAGATATGTAATAAAGAGGACGTTAGAATACAATCAACTTCTCTATAAGAACTTCGAGACATTTTAGCCATATATATTCCGTATAACTATAGAATAACTCATAGTATAAACCAAGCAGTTAGCCTTGTGACCTTTCCTTTAAGAACTTCTTGAACCTCTCGAGCCTCTGAGTCATATTTGTACTATATTTCTAGACAATATACTATATACCAAAGTCTCTCGACCAACTCAAATGTCCCTGTGGACATTACACTTGTTTTAGCCAATTACAGCCATCAATCATGCCGCACAAAAATCAATATAAAAATACTTAATTGAATACTATTGTGGAGCACAGAAAACAAGCACGCAATAAGGTCAAAGGACTTGGTTCGAGTTGGCTGTAAGCGCGCACACCTGCGTCGATTAGGGCTAATCAATGTTTAACACACGACGGTCAAACATCAATCAATTGATTGAACAGGTCAAACTTTGCTACATGCCAGCGATTAACGACGCGATGCGCTGTCCAATTGTGCATGGCTCGACAGGTGAGTAGCAGGTGGGTGCAGGTGGGAGCTGTAGCTGATTGCTGGGAACCGGCAAATTGCTGTCACAAGCGCCAAATTATGCACTCGCTCCACTAGCTGGGGACTTAATCGAAGACAAACATCTAATTGACATAAAGCCGACATGGTAAACGAGCCAACTAGCCAACCAGCCAACGATCCATGGCCAGGCAGCCAAATGAAGACGAGGCGCGTATCTTGCATCCACTGGGCATATTTATGGCAATGGTTCAAGAGTTCAACAACAACAGCCAGTTGCAAGTTGCAAGTTGCAAGTTGCTAGTTGCAAGTTTAATCAAGGCTTAGGCGTCTATTAATTAGCGGCTTACAAGACTTTGCTTTGAGGCAACTTCATTCGTGGTGCGGGCGAAGCAGCAATGTGTGAACCTGTTGCACGCATGCTAGATTCTCTCTCTATCTCTCTCTCCCTCTCTCTTTCTCTGTCTCTTTCTTTGTCTCTGTGCAGTGAAAGGTGATGTTGGCTAGAAGCGCTTTTTTGCTGCCCTCGGGCGGAGCATGTCAAAGTGACGACCATCAAATAAAACACCTGATGGCCGAGCCCGCAACAACAATAAACGCTTGAACAGAGGTCGACATTTGCCAACACTCGCGGTCATAAAGCAAGCAATTTAAGGTGAAAGGTGCTCAGCTGGAAGACTTTGAAGACTTGCAGACATGCCAAAAGAAATATGTCTGAAAATGGCTTGGCTATAATTAATTTGCTGTTGTTGCAGTCGCTGCTGCTGCTGCTGCTGTTGCTGGTGTGGCAACAGCAACAGCAACAGTTGCTGGCAGTCAAAATCGAAAAGTCACTTATGACTGACACTTTGCATATGAGGCGGCACCGGCCACCTCCTGCTCCTCCTCCTCCCTGGTCTGCCCCCAGCTGAACATCAAGTTGAAGATGAAGATGACGACCCAGACATGCAGTGACTTATGATTTACCTTCTTAACTCAACTCGACTCGACTCGAGCTCAGCTTGCCTCACGTTGATTTCGCGTGATTTAAGCCAACAAATGTTTGCAGAAAAAGTTATGAGCATTTGATTTACGATGTGCTGGCCATGTTGGCAACAGTGCAACTGGGAACGGGCAATGTGCAACGTGCAACGTGCAACACTGCCTCCTCCTGGGCGTGCGCTGATGGATTTGTCAAGTTTGTGGGTCAAGCTTTACGCTCTTCACTCTATACATATAGTATGTGTATATTCTTGTTGAATATCCGCCTCACGATGATTACTCAAAATCACAGCTAGAGTTGCGTTCCACGCTCGCTTGGCAGCTGCCTCGTGTGAACTGCTGCGCAGCCGGCAACTAATTGCAAGAGACAACAAAAAATTTGTAATTTTCAAATATTTATGAGTGCTTCAGAGACTAGTTGCAGCTGTGAAAGTGTGGGAGAATAGCCTAGCAAATATGCTGTAAATTGAAAATTACGAAAATTTCCTTTCATATCATAAAATAAATAATTGAAAATTTTAATTATCCTGAAAGATTTCACTAGCTTCAATCAGTTACATTTATAGCTGCTATTACTTAAAGCTACTGTTAAGTCTAATTAGACTGTTAACAGATTTTCAATGCTTTCTAATTAGCAATATGCACAACGTCTGTTATTTACAGCAGCGCTGTTAAACTGCTAATGGGACTGTTAACTAAGCAGCAGCATTTAACGGGAATTAACAGAAAACATAGCTTAGCTCTTTGTGTGAAAAATCAAACATACTTCAATCATTAATTAGATAAATGCGGGCATATATGAACATATATATGTATATAGTAAATTTATACATACACATCTGGATTTACGCAACCTTTCGAGGCGTTGCCCAGACAGTAGAAAGTCTTTTGTGGCTGTGCCCAAGTCAAATGCTTTGGCCAAAGAAGGCGTTGAGTTGCCCTCATCATTAGAACAACATTTTTGAAAGCAATGCAAATATTGACGATGACGTCACAATGTCACAGCGTGTCATCAACGAGCATGCAGCCCAACCCCTAAACGAGGCGCAACCCTCGACTAAAGGCAGGCGCCAAGGACGCAGAAAAACTGCGCGAAAAAAGTGCAGCTGATTTTTTTTTTTTTTTTGTTTTTCATTTGGCTGTCAGCATCGTGGGAATGTTTGAGCAGCAACCCTGGAGGCAACCCTTCGACTTGGACTTGGACACAGCTGCAACAAAACGCGAGTCCGTAGCTGGTCAAGAGGCAGCAGCAGCAGCAGCTGGGAGTACAGTCTTGGCTGGGATTGATGATGGCCTAGGATGATTGGCTGGAATGGCAGTCGCTGCATATGTCACTGGATACAAATGTATCTATAGCTTGAAATCAGTCCAATTAAAAATAATAAAGGCGAAACGCAGCTTGTTAGTGCGCTGTACTCGGCGACTCTCCGGCTGCCAAGATGGCAGATTGCACCCCAAAAATAAACAATAGGACTCCACTCTTTTCTTTTTTTTCATTTTTTATTTGTTAGCTCTATGCGCGTGGGAAAGCGTCGTTCCATCCATAACCAGGCAACTGGGCCTGGGCACCTGCCGCGCCCCAAGCGTCAGTCGACCATATTTGGTTTACATATGCCAGACTCTGCAAAAATCGTGATCAAATCAAATGCCCAGCCATAAAATTGTGGAATTCTAACAGCAATTTGAGCGCAACACGAACAAGCTATCTGCAGAGGACAGTATGGAGAGCGGGGTAGAGGGGCTGGAGGGGGCTAGTGTTGCCTAGGCGCCTGACAATTCTATTTGGCACGAGCTCATTAAGCACCATTTATATGCAACATGAGCCATGACTGGACCAAAACTGCAGCCGACTACCGATCGACGATCGTTGAACGTCGAACGTCGAACGTCGATTGTCGATTGTCGATCGTCGGACAGTCAACAGCGAAAACCTCTCCAAGCTCTCGTTGCGAGTCAATGGCTTTTGCTTGGCTCGGCCTGTTGACAAGTTGTTGACGCTGGCAAATGATTTACTGCCTCCAGTTAGCTCCCGGCCAGCAACAACAACAACAGCAACAGCAACAAGAACGAGCACAGCTTTCGGCCACATGCCAAATTCAGCTAACAACGCACAACAAGTGCCAACACGTGGACACCCACTTCTCTAGCGATTGCGTTCTTACGATCATGCTCGATCGCTAACTGTTTAGATATTGAAATCTCTTGAACGATCAAGTCTATAGAAACTAAATAATGGCCAGAGCAGCATATATTGATAGACCTCTAATGATCGTTAGCTAAAGAATTGCATGATCAAATATTGTAACCGCTCTTTATCGATCAAGTCTGTTTAGATATCGATAGCTCAAGTTAGTAGAGCAGACTTTGATCAAATATAGATCGATCTTTAGTATTTGGATAAGAGAATCTTAGATCAAAGCTGAAAGAAGAGACAAAGTTCATACCGATCTGCACGTCATGAATATATTATAGCAGCCCCTGCAATTAAGATCAGTTAACAGTAGTCTAGACTTTATAATTATTCATATACCATATTGTGAACAATTGAATATGAAATTATATAGCCACATTTTGCGATTAGCATATAGCCTCAGCTCTACTCCTCGTCGATCGGCTGACAAAAACTGTCAACGTTGGCTGCCATCTGATTGTAATCAGACTGCAACAGAAGTGTGCCAGCCATATGGCTCGATACGAATTGGAGTTGAAGCTGAAGTTTGGGCTCAAGGATTTTGACAGCTAAGCTGACATGGCAAAAATGCATAAGTGAGCACAGTGGACACATTATGACGGACTGTTACACGACATATGTATGCCCATGTCTAGGAGGGGGGCCAGGTGAATATGCCAAAAAGCTCAAATGCAATGAAACAATCAATCAAAGCGCTGAAAAGGGGCTTGTCTAGAGCTTACGTTAAGGAGGGGAGGGTAACGGTAACTCCAAAAAGGCACAAAATCAAATTACCAGCAATGATTAATCAATCAACAGTTGTTTGCTTGCCGTACAGTAAAGCCTCAGCTCAATGCGATAGCCAACACGATCTCTACCGTTGGCCTCGCTAGTGGGTGTGTATGCCTGTGTGTGTGTGTGTGTGTGTGTGTTGTTGGCCAAGTGGGTGCGTTCTCACAGCTGGATGCCAATACTGACAATCACGATCACACACACACAAACACACCTGTGTTGTAGACACCACGTGTGCGTTCCAGGCAATTGCAAATCAATGCTTCGTTGCGGCAGGAGCTTGGCTTTGGCTGTGGCTTCTTCCCTAAATGGTGCGATCTTACCTGGCCAGGTCGTGCCAAAAATGGGTTTGCAACTGGAATTCGCTTTTAGTCAAACAGCCGCAGCCGCAGCCGCAGCAGCAGCAGCAGCAGCAACATCTCCCAGCTGCAGCTAGTAGCTTTGAGGCGCAGGTGGCAATTGGCAAGCAGCTGGCAACTGGCAACTGGCAACTCGCAACTGGTGTGAACAACTAGAAAGTTTTTTATTCCAACTCGAGAGCTCGAGAGCTCGTGAGAATCAGTGCAGCATAATTTATTGGTTGCGCGACCAATTCAATTTATGGCCAACTAATGAAAATTTGACAAATAGCAAATGGCCAAGCAATTTCATTCTAGCCCAGGCCAATAACATTCATCATGCCGTTGCGAAAATGTTTCCGCATAGAAATTGATTGACAACTCGAGGAGGAGTTGCAGTTCGGTTCGAGTTGGAGTCGGAGTCGGAGTTGGAGTCACTGAGCCAAAATGGCAACGGCAGCCAAAACACGTCAATTTCGAGGCCTGCCGATTTATGGGCGCCCAGCTTCAAGCCAAGTCGTGACCCGCGTGCATTGAACCTTTTTGTTGTTGTTGGTTTTTGTTGTCCGATCTTGTCTGGGGTATGAAACGAAACGCTTTGAAATCAGCCAGCACGAAATGCAATTTCCAAAAGAGTAGAAAAAACGTTATTGTGGGAGCTGAACATAATGAAGCCGTTGGTCATTGGCCAAAAGGTTTGCTCTGTCAATCATAATTCGTTGGCTTCTTTTTCGGTTTAATGTGTGCGCTGCACTCGTTTTCCCACATTTTATGGACGGCTGCCCCTATTGCCGGCCCTGGGAAAATCTCTGGCGTAACTGGAGGCTCGCTTGTTGCGCAACAATTACTCGGCTTTTGGTTTGGTTTGGCCTGGCCTGTCAACGTGACCAATTGGCAGTCCAGTTGGCAGTCGCAACCCCCACGCAACCAGCGGCAACACCTTCGCTCACCTTCGATGCAACGCTCTGCTGCACTCGCTTCCTAACCGAGGTGCAAATGCAACTTGCGAGGGGTTGACTGACTTTTGAATTGTTTTATGCTTGTTTTTCGGTCTACTCGAGAGCGGAACTGCGCTAGATTGGCCAAATATGTGAGCTCGTCTTCTAACCAATTTTCACACATTGTATACGCAGGTGCTTAACAAATATTCAAGTAATATGTTAATTTTTTGGTATACTAAGCAACGGAAATTAAACTCTACATTTTTGACTTGCCACGCTTCATTGAACTTTGACTTTTTAAATTTAACTTACCAATTCAAACAATCTTTATCTGGATATTCAAAATAGTATCATCTAATTAACGGAAATTAATATTCAAATGTTTTATTATTTGAAGGCCAGCTCAATTGTTGCGTCTAAACATACGCTAGATGGCGCTACTCTATTCAGCTGCAGCCAGCTTCACTTAACGACAAAGCGACAACGGTCTATGTGAGTTTGGCTGCGCTTAAGTTGAACTCAACGAACACGCTAACTTAACGAAACGTGCAGTGACGTGTACATTTAATACATTTCTTTGCATACTTTGTGGCTCTTTCACAACAAGTATCAAATTTATAGATCAACAGTCTTGAATTTGTTTACAAAATTTAAAAAATCAATTCCAAAATGAAAAAAGTTAAATACATAACGGTATATTCGGTATTATAAATCGATCTTACGACACCTAATTTAACGAAGATATTTTGAACAGCATTGGGGTTACATAGAAACGAATATTGTTATTTATTGTAATATATTTGTTAACATGAGCTCTGAAATAAATAAAAACATGTATCGATAGCATGTCTCATTGATTTGATTGGCTTGATATTGGCAGCTTGCTATCGCTCGCTCTCAGAGCTAAAATTTAACGGTACGGCAACGCCGGCAGTATACAATCGATATGTGTATCGCTCAAGCGAACTGGCAACGCCAGTAAATTATCGAAAATATATTGACTGTGTGAGGAAGCATAGCAAGCCAAATAGATTGTCATATAATTTACAATTTAATAATCGAAATTGTGAAGATAATGTCGAAATTGACTTTTGACATAATACCCGCAGTGCCTCGCGGCGACCTGATTGGACTGCAAAACGTTATATCCAAATTGGAGGACCATTTAAAGAGTACAAATGAGAAACTTGGCAATTTTCGGAAATTAATCAGAACCGAATCGAATATTAAATCGCGTGATATTTACTTAAGCAAGGTCTATGCCATGGTGAAAGAACAGCACACAATACAAAGTATACTGGAGAATTATAAAACAAAGTTGAGAAAACTGACATCCTTGAAGAAAGTGGTAAGACTAAACACTAGACATCTTTGTATACCCAGCTCTAATATGCAAATCTATCTCTTAAAGAAAACAGTTGAGAAGCCAATCCCGCAGCAAACAAAAAACTCTAAACTCTTTGAGCTATTGCATAACTTTGAGTCGAAAGTAAGTGAAAAGTAATTTTTAGAGAAATTAATTCGAAAATTATTTATATTTTAGGAAACCAAATTAGACACTCAGAACGAAACGATTTCTGAATCTTTGGTAAGTAAAACAGAAACAAAAAAACCTCAAATATTTAACATTATATGTTTTTTAGAAGCGAAAAATGGTGGATAAAGATGAGATTGTAGATGTGAAAGACAGACCAGCCCCGCAAATTGTCATTGATAATCATGGCGAAGCAATGAAATGCTTGAAAGCTCATGTGAAAAAGCGCATTACTGATGAGGAACAAAAGCTTGTAATTCCTCAAATTGTAAAAGTAGAACAGGCGAAACATTTTGATGATGATATTAGAATAGTGGACGAAACGAAACCAGAGACTGAAACACTTCAGATATCAGACCAAGAGGAACAAGCAGCTGAGGAATCGAAACTTGTAAACGAAACGGAACTAATGGACGAGGAAAGCCCAAAATTAACTGTTGAGGCTCCTATATCAAATACTATCGTAATTGACAATCACAGCGAAGCAATGCAATGCCTAAAAGCTCTACAGGAATATGCAATGCTAAATGAGAACTATCGAGCCATAGGACTTCTAAGTGAAACTGAAAAGGCATTCGTAAGCCCAGCGGATGTCACAGACTTTGAGTTGTAGCAATATTATAATACATATGTATATTTACATGTGTATGTAGGCTAAGAACTGATGTACATGTGTTGTCTGCTGTAAATAAAGTATTTAAAGAAAATAGTCTCTTTATATTTACCGGAATCCACCTTCCATTGCTGGAAGGAGCTGCAAAATTAAATCGGCAAACGCGGATTTTTTTACTCTTCCAATTCAGTGTTGCCAGCTGTTTCCCTTTCATTTGCTTTTTCGCATCAGCTGTTAACTGTCAGCAGTCAAAAATTTGTGCTTGGTATTTTTTTAGTGCATTTTGTTATTGAAAAACGGTCACTTTAATAATTACAGCTATAAACAAATTCTGAAAATTCGGCATTTCTGGAAAAATGTAAGTACGCATCGCAAAGTAGTTTAGAGTTGGGCGTTAATTAGTTGCTTTTTTTTATTTGAAAAGGAATTAAATAGTATTAAAGTTGGATGTAATATATATGCATGCTGTCAATAAGTTAATTTTAATTGATAGCAAACTTTAACAAATGGACAAATTAACAGGAGACGAAGCTGCTAGGCAGCCGGCTCTACGAAAACGGCTTGGCCGACCGCCCAAGGTCAACGCTCAGGAGTCTGAATTGATTGAAGAAATGGAGTCGCCAGCCGAAGAGCGCACATCTTCGACATCGCCAACAAATTGCCGGCGAAGCACGCGGAAGAAAATCGTAAAGTTCGATGTGCTCGATGTGCTCAACAAAAGTCGCAAAACTCACAAAATACAAATCGAGGCACGAATTGATTCCAATGCACCAACAACAACAACAGCAGCCACAGCCCAATTAGCAACGAGCTCGTCAACTGTGGCAATCCCAGCAATTGAGGTCAATCGCCCACGTCCGCCTTTGCCTGCGGTTTCGCCGTTGCTTACGCTGGACATGCTTACCAAGCCAAAGCCAACGCCCAGCTTGATTGTTGCTCAGGTGAGCAGTGATAAGACGCCAACTGCCAATCAGCCACAGAAGTTGCAGCAGCCGCAGCCGCAGCCGCAGCAGCAACAACAACAGCAGGTGCTGCGTAAACGTGGACGTCCGCGCAAAGCACAGCTCACAGAAAATGCAACCGAAGTTGATTGCTCCAAAATGAGTATCGATTCTACCACAATCTTGCCAAACAGCAAGCAACGAGCTCCTTCTTCAAGAGGTGAGTCCTCTGACTCGGATGCGTCTCTAAAGGGTTTCTCAATTATTGTAGAAGATGCAACTAATGCTGAAGCAGTGCCTGAGGACAATGATGAATTGGACGGAATTATTGAAATAATTGAGACTGATATTATAACCGTGGCATCCGATGAGGATTCAGATTCACAAATAATATTTGTGGATATTGAAACAACAAAGGAAACAGAAGCTGTAGCTGAAACAGTCGATAAACCAGAAAATGAAGAGACAGGGAACACGACAGAACAAACTCGCAACTTTAAGCTAATTTTTCCCAAGGCAAATGAACTGAATAAGGAAACAGAAGTAGCTCAGCAGATCTGCATTGAGGAACAGTTTCGTCAAACGCCAGATGGTGATAATGTTGATGAAAAGGAATCAGAACTCCTAGCTGAAGTGCTAAGTGAGCCGGCAGAGCTTTGGTTTACTGAGGATGATAAGGATGACGGAGAGCAAGAAGTGCACGATGAGAAGCCACAAATGGAACTAAAGACAGAAACAGAACAGAAATCAAATATTGAAGTAGCAAACGAATTGCCCATTCAAGATATTAAGGAAGATACAATGAAAAACGAGACTCGTATGCAGTGCGGTGTGAAGAAGACTAAGCCGACCTCTGAAGCAGCTAACAAGCTGTCCAATTCAGAAAGTATTAAAGATTCGCCGGGCGTGCAGACACAGAAGAAACTGCATGAGAGTACGAATACCAAGGTTAAAATTGAGTTTCAGGAGAAAGTCAAGAAGGAACTGTCAGTAACAAATTCTTTAACTATGAAACACAACGAAGATAAAGTTAAGGTTAAGGACGAGCTGCAAAAGGAAGTTAATATGGGTACAGAAGTCCCCCTACCAACCTCTTCAGGCATGACAGACAACGAAATTAAGAGTAAGGTTAAGGAGGAGCTGCACATCGAAATCTTGCCAAGCTCTTCAGCCATGATAGACAAGGAAGACAAGGTTAAGGTTAAGGAGAAGCTGCAACAGGAAGTCAACATGGAGAAGGAGGTCTCTTTACCAAAGTCTTCAGCCATAAAAGAGAACAACGATGAACCAAAGAAAGCTGTAGAATTAGCGGATCACTTAAAACGGAGTGCAACTCCGACTTCTGTAAAGAAACCTGTCGAAAAAAAGAAAACCATGGAGCCCACAGCACAGTTTGTATTGGAATCTCTTAGGCGTGCTGCTAAAGCTACAGGCATTGAGTTGAAGCTTCCCATGACAATGGAGAAAATGTTAAATGCTAAGCCAGTAGCTGAGCAACAAAAGAGCAACGAATCGAAGAAGGAAGAAATTAAGAAGCTTGAAAAGGCTGATATAGCTGCAAAGCAACTGCAGCAGCAGCCAGATACAGCTAAGTCCGATGAGATCAAGTTAGATCTTCCACAAGAAACTACAAAAACAAAGGTCGATGTCGCTGAGCCACTTCCAAAGCTCAAATCAACCAAATCCTCTTCAGAAGAGCGCAAGCCAGAACTGGCTAATGCAAAACCTATTGCTAGTGAAAAGAGGAAAACAAATGACAGTCCCAAGTTAGAGAAGTCTTCATCCTCCAACGCTTCATTCGTCGAGTGTGATGCACTCTTTAAGGTCTTGGACAAAGCTCACGCACAGATTCGTCACGACGAGAAGGCCAGAAAGAAGTCTAAGCAGGCCACCAAGAAGCAGCCAACCGAACAGCCACAGGAACGTTCCACGAACCAGTCTCGTGGGAAAAAGCAGCTATCAAAGGAAAGCAGCCGCCGCAATACCATCTGCGAGGAGCGTCACGAGGATGTGAAATTGCCTTTGAGCAATAAACGTCGTAATTCCGTGCACCCATTCAAGTCAGCAGTGAGTCCAGAACGAGCTACAGAGTCAGAAAACAAGCCAAGCAGCAGCAGCAGCAACAGCAAAAAGAAGTTAGCTCAAAGGAAGCCAACACGCAAGGCAGCAAGAACAAAGCAGCTGCCCAGTAGCCAGGATTCGCTGGATTCCAGCTCGAGCTCCTCGACAAGAGCTGGCGATTTGAATAGTCGCAGCTTGCCGACGCCCACCTCCGAGCTAGAGGCATCCAATCCGCTACATGACATAGCCAAGTTCATAGAGGATGGCGTCAAGTTGCTCGAACGCGACTACAAGGTGGAGGATGAACAGCAGCAGCAGCAAGAACAACAGCCACAAGAGGAGGCAACTGAAGATGAGTTAGCACAGCGTGTGGCGAATCTAGAAACACCGGCCAACACGCCAGCGCCTTCACCTGTTGGCAGCACAGATGATCTGTCAGCAGGTGTGCGACGTTCACATCGCATCAAGCAGAAGCCGCAAGGTGCCAAAGCGAGTTTAGGTCGTGGTAGCAGCAGCCAAGTGCCCGCCATTAGCATGGAGCAACAGTTAAGTGAGCTTGCCCACATTGATGCCATCAATGACCAGTTCCTGCGCCAGGAGGGCCTCAACACATTCCAAACCCTGCGGGACAATTACTATCGTTGTGCGCGCCAGGTGAGCAAGGAGAATGCGGAAATGCAATGCGATTGCTTTGTCACCGGCGACGAGGAGGGACACGGGCAACTGCGCTGCGGCGATGGCTGCATCAATCGCATGCTGATGATCGAGTGTGGACCACTGTGCACTTACGGTGACCGCTGCACAAATAAGCGATTCCAGCAGCATCAGGGCTGGCCCTGTCGTGTCTTCCGCACTGAGAAGAAGGGCTGCGGCATCACAGCCGAGTTGCAAATACAACCTGGAGAGTTCATCATGGAGTATGTGGGTGAGGTGATCGACAGCGAAGAGTTCGAACGTCGCCAGCATCTCTACTCGGAGGATCGCAATCGCCATTATTACTTCATGGCTCTGCGTGGCGAGGCGATTATCGATGCGACTACAAAGGGCAACATCTCGCGCTACATCAATCACAGCTGCGACCCAAATGCGGAGACACAAAAGTGGACGGTGAATGGAGAGCTGCGCATTGGGTTCTTTAGTGTGAAGACCATCATGCCTGGCGAGGAAATCACATTCGATTATCAATATCAGCGCTATGGGCGCGATGCGCAGCGCTGTTATTGCGAGTCGGCCAATTGTCGCGGCTGGATTGGCAACGAGCCGGAATCAGATGAGGGCGAGCAGCTCGATTCGGAGAGCGAAAGTGAGGCCGAGTCACTAGTTGAGGAGCTGCGCACAGAGCAGGAGCCGAAAACCAAAACGCCTAAAAGTAAATCTAAAAAGCAACTTAAGCTGCCAACGTCACGCAAGCAGCGCAAGGAACAACCCAAGGCCAAGGATCGCGAATACAAGGCGGGCCGCTGGCTGCGTCCTTCGGGCGGCGTTGGAGGCGAGAAGTCAGCAACGCGTAAACTCGATCAGGTCGAAGATACGGATGTGCTCGAGCAACTGACGCTGCTCAGTCGCAGCGGACTCAAGAATCAGCTCGACACATTGCGCTTATCGCGTTGCATGGTGCGTGCCAAGCTGCTGCAGAGTCGGCTTCAGCTGCTGGGCGTGCTAACTCGTGGCGAGTTGCCATGTCGTCGTCTCTTCCTCGACTATCACGGGCTGCGCCTGCTGCACGCCTGGATCAGCGAAAGCGGCAGCGACAAGCAGCTGCGTCTTGCGCTGCTCGATTCACTCGAATCGCTGCCCATACCCAACAGAACCATGTTGAATGACAGTCGCATCTATCAGAGCGTGCAGCTATGGGGCAACCAGTTGGCTCAGCCAGCGGAGGCAGCATCAGAGCCAACAGAACCGCAACCGGATGAGGAGGAGGCAGTGCGTCAACGCATTGCTGCTCTGCTACAAAAATGGAATGGGCTGCCCGAAATCTTCCGCATACCCAAACGCGAGCGCATCGAACAGATGAAGGAGCACGAACGCGAGGCAGATCGTCAACAACACCTGCCCACTGCTCTAGGGGACAGTAACAACGCCTCCTTAGTGCTAGGTACCGATCGCTATAGACAAGATAGATTTAGGCGCGACACCAGCAGCCGCTACGAGAAGTCCAAACCGCCAACTCGCATGAGCGGCAACAATACCATCTGCACAATCACCTCACAGCCTAAAGAATGGCAAGGCTCCACGGAGAGCAGCAGCGGCATCAAGTCTGAGAGTCGTAGACGTTCGGAGTTTGATCCACGCCGAACTATATCCAAGGAGCTGCGGCGATCGCTATTTGAGCGAAAGGTAAGAGAACCAGAATAGCTCAGGCAGAGACTTTACTTTAAATTACCTTTTTATCTTTTCAGGTTGCTCAGGATGAGGCGGAAAAGCGTGTGGGCAGCGAGGATTGGCGTGAGCACGAGCTGCGCTGCGAATATTTCGGTGCCGATTTGAACACAGATCCTAAACAGCTGCCATTTTCACATAACACGGAGACCAATGAATGGTTCAACTCCGAGGATGCGCCTGTGCCTGCACCGTTGCGTTGCGGCGACATCGCTGAGCCACCCTCTCCGGAACATGAGAATGATGTGGAGTATAAGCTGCCCGCTGGCGTAGAGCCGTTGCCGCCTTCATGGCACTGGAGCTTAACTCCCGAAGGAGACATCTACTATTACAATTTGCGTGATCGTATTCCACAATGGGAGCCACCGAACGCTGAACAACGTTTGCAACAGCTGGTAGAGGACTCACCAGAAAAGGATCCAGTGCCGGATGAGGCAGCCAATTCGGATGATCTGGTTAACATTGATATCGACTATGTGGGCAGCCTGAGCGCCAAGTCTCTGGCCCAGTACATTGAGGTAAAGATACGGGAACGACGCGAAATGCGACGCAATCGCCTAGTCTCTGTGCGCGTGATAAGTCCACGTCGCGAGGAGGATCGCCTCTACAACCAGCTGGAATCGCGCAAATACAAGGAGAACAAAGAAAAGATACGCCGGCGCAAGGAAATTTATCGTCGGTCACGCAACGAAACAAATACTGTTCAACCGCCGACTGGAGAGTCGAGTGATTCGCTGCCCATTCATGGGTATCTATACTCCTCCGATGAGGATGGAGCCGCTGAAGGTGCTTGCAGCCTGCCGCTGCTTGATGCCACTGTTGATGGTGATAAGGAATTGACGGAAGCACAAAGTCGTCGTCGACAAACGCGTTCAACGTCGCCATCATCCACCAGTTCCACAGAAGCCACAGAGCCGTTGCCAAGCACAAAGCGCAAGCTACTCTCCACAGAGAGCCACAAGAAGCATCGGGACAGTAAGCGCAAGAAGTAAGCATACCATTGATTCACTAAACTGCTTTGTACTCACAGCCTCTTCGTATCTTTCTAGTATGACAACTGGACGCGATGCCAGCGATAAGTTTCACTTTGAGATTAGCGGCCATGTCGCCGAGTTTTTGCGTCCCTATCGCCAGGACACTTGCCAGCTGGGCCGTATTACAAGCGATGAAGACTACAAGTTCCTAATTAAGCGAGTAAGTGCCATAGGCTATACTAAGTAAAAGTATAAAGTAAATCTAATGGGATATTCTTGCAGCTGAGCCACCACATTACCACCAAAGAGATGCGCTACTGTGACATGACCGGCAATCCGCTGGCCTGCACTGAATCGGTTAAGCACAAGTCCTACGATTTCATCAAACAATATATGCGCAAAAAAGGGCCCGTCTACAAGAAGCCAGTCGATAAGCCCGACTAATCAGTAGATTTTTCATGCAACAATATTTTCCTTAAAGCTTTTGGCTTATAAATAATAACATAAGCAATATATATGTATATCATATATAATTATCTTACTTTTACCTCATGTTGGGTAAGCAACTTTAAAGTTTCTTTAAATACTTATGCATCAAATGTAATTGAATACATTATTTTTATTTTTTTTACTTTTTTTGTTATGTGCCAAAGCTCATAAATCTTTTATTAGTGCCAATGAAAGGGCATTAATAACATAAGCAATATATGTATATCATATATAATTATCTTACTTTTACCTCATGTTGGGTAAAACAACTTTAAAGTCTCTTTAAATACTTATGCATCAAATGTAATTGAATACATCATTTTTTTTTTAGGTGCTAAAGCTAATAAATCTTTTATTAGTGTCAATGAAAGGGCATTCAGGTATTCTAAATTTAATTCATAAGATATTTTTAAGTTGTTCTGTCTACTGGCAAATCTGGAGTATAGTCGGAACTTTATAACTTTATAGCCTTAGGAACTTTATAACATAAAACTGAATCGAAATATTTTCGGAAAAAATATAATGTACTGAAAACATTATTTTTTTTTTGTTTTATAACTTTACTTTTCACCAAACTTAAAAATAATATGTAATATTTGAATGAAGCAATAAAATGATTTAAAGCGGGTCGAAAACTTTCTATGATTTTGTTAAATTACAAAAGTTTTGACCTGTAAACGCTTTCAAATACTCTAGACCTTTACTTGTGACTTCCATAAGTCTGTCAAGAATTGACTGATTTAGAGCTTAATATCTGTAAAACTTAATTTCTTTATTGATTCTATACTTAGATTGAAATATTTTTGCAATTTTGTTTATAGTTAAGAGTTGAATATGGATTTCTTTTTAAATTTTTAAGGTAAAATATCTGAAGTCTAATAAAAATATATATTAATGTGTACCCTAAATAACAATTCAAATAGCCTAAGAGGGTATAATGATTATTACTAAACATTTCATACTATTAATATAAATATCTTAAATAAAAATGAAAATCAATTATCAACTCGATTACGCACTTTCTTTAATCATTTCTGCAAGCACACAACAAACAATTTAAATGCATTTGTTTAAACAAATTCAGACCTGCGCTCTCTTTCGCCCCCATGCGCAGCTCGTTCGCTGTGCTTACACACTAAAAATAGCAACAAAGGCAAGCACACACACACACACACATAACCAGGCACGTGCGTATAACGGCACACACTCACGATCACAGAGCAATTGAGAATGAAACTATGCAAGAGAGCAAGAGAAAACAGAGCAGGCCGCTCTCTCACTCTCTGTAAACAAGTTTGTAGAACTCGCCAAACCTGATTTTCCAGCCGTCTCAGAGAGATTGCAAAGCGCGTCAGTTGCAACAAATTGCTGCTACGCTCCACACGTTGCGAGCGGAACGCTATTTGCTGGGTGGTTGCTGTGTGCCTAAAAACCTGCTGCAGATTTCAATAATACCAGGTAAGCGTAGGGCTTATCTAAAAGCAATTTGTGAAGCACGACAATTGCTGTACTATAAATGAAATTGAATTGCTTTTTTATTTCGTTCAGGCGTTGCCATATCAGCGTATGCTCGATTGCGTTAAAGAAGAGCGAGATACTGAGAGCGACCCAGAACGTGAGTGGGAGTGGGAGCGGGAGAGTGAGAGTGAGAGTGCGTTCGCGAGCGCATGAGAGTTTCCGTTAGCTGTTGCTGTGTGCGTGAGCGTGCGGACCTGAGCAAATGTCTGACGTAAGTAAAAAAAATAAACAGTTCATCAAATTGCGGGGCGGTAATTCCATACTAGAGCAGCTAAAATAGTAGACAAATTTAGCTGATCAGGTTTAACTGGAAAAGCGCTGAAAGGTTTGCATTATATCCAAGTTAAAACGATAATAAACATAGGTTTCGTATTTCATTTAATGTGAGATAAAATTAAATTTGAATTTAAATTTGAATTTTTCATTAACGTCAATGTTATGCTTACAGGACGATGCTAGCTCATTTGGAGCTGGCTCCCAGCGTATACGTAACGTCTTGACCCTCGAGGAGCGTGTGGAGGTCATACGTCAATATGATATCATGCCCATGTACAGCAAGTTGGCCAAGAACTTTAACTGCAGCTGGGAGCAGATCAAGAGCATTGTCTCCAATCGAGAGCCCATTATGGAATTCTATGAGGCGACGCGCCACAACAACAAACAGCCGAATTCCAAGTTCGAGGAGCTGCGCAGGCGTAAAATCAATTTTCTAGGCCATTGCCTATATGAGTACATACAACGTGCCCAGTTCTATCTGCGCGTGGACATCAACGAGGAGCTAATACGCACCAAGGCTCTAGATTTTCAGACTCTAATGGGCATTGATAACTTTGTGCCCAATAAGGTGAGATCTGGAATGATAGTAGTTGAAGTTTATTAAGCTAGTCTCTCCCTATCTCTCTCTCTCTCTCTATTGAAGTCCTGGATCAATCACTTCAAGGCGGCCTACAACATCACACTCTCAAATCGTCAGATTACCATGACACGCAAACCACCTCGTTCTCTGGATCTGCGGGACATAATGTCCTACTGTGGCAAGAATCTGCCCACATCGGACAGCAGCAAGTTACCTGATTTACCTGCTCCTGCGCATGTTGTGGCCTTCAGTGCGCAGCCAGCGGCCACGCCGCTGCAGGTAAGCGCACCAGGCATAACTGGGCGGGCGGCATTGCTGTCACCGCGAAAGCCCGTGGACATACGCTCCTTGTATCGCACCAAGACTCTGGTTGCAGCGTCTACTCAGAACCAGGCCACATTGGATGAGCTGCAGCTGCGGCGCAAGCGCAAAATCAACTTTTTGGAGAAGGCGCTGTTCGAGTACATTTCGCGATCGCAATTCCATCACAAAAACAAGGGACGCCTCGATGTGGATCATCTGCGCGAGGTGGCGGTCAATTTGCGCGACATACTCAAGATCGAGAACTTCTTTCCGGATCGCACGTGGTTCAATCACTTCAAGAGCCACTACAACTTCAGCTTCTCACAGGGCGTTCACTACGGCATGATGATGCGCCGGGTGCCCCTCTCCCTGGATCTGCGTGACATAGTCAGCTACTGCGGCAGACATGAGCAGCGTGAGCAATCGATGGGCAACATCACACTGACACCCAAGGAGCCAAAGTTAGCTCGGCATGTGCAAGTGCCACTGGCGGAGCCGAAGCCGACGGAACCAGCCAAAGAATCAAATACAGCAGTCGATGATGACGATGACTGTGTGGCCATTGATGAACCGCCTGAACTAATCGAAATCAACGATGATGATGAGGAGCCAGACAAACCTGAGCTCAAGCGCCAAGCTCCAGAAGATTCCATACCTAGTCTACCTCTAAAGATACAAAAGATTGAGTCCTTGAATCCCGGTGCTCACAGTCCGGGTCACTATTCCGAAGACAGCGCCGATGCAAAGCCATTGCCACATCGCGTGGATAACTATAAGGATGCGCTGCGTCTGTTGAAGCCACTCGAGGAGTTTGCACTGCTGGAGGAGAACTATCGTGCCATTGGCCTGCTCACTCATCTCGAGAAGATCTTCGAGGGGGCGGCCAATCAGTCGCCGAATGATAAATAGAGTTTCGATGCTTCCAAATGAAAACCCTAACTGAAACTTGAACCAAAAAATGAGAATGCTGGCCTAGTTATAAACTATAGATATATGTATATATATATGTATATGATAAGCATAATTACGGTGTATTAAGAGCTTTGCTCACTAAAAATGGGAAACATAATGAATTGAACTATATTATAAATATAATGATATAAAAACCAAAATTTGTAGTTTTTGAAATTCGAATTCCTTAGATAAATAGAGACAAATGAGGGTAGTCTGGTATACATATGTGTTCATGAAAATAGTAGTGCGGCTGAAATGTTGGACAGCAAAATTGTGTGTTAAACAGATTTTGAAAACAAATATTAATGTATATATATATATATATATATATATATATATATATATATTTATATTATTTTTTTAAAAATATATTTATCACAAAATGTTGATGTCCAACTGTCCAACAGTTCAGTTGCACTACTATTTTTATGAACACCGCTGTATGTCTTTAATAAAATAAATCAAATGTATTTTAAAATATTTTTTTTAGACTGCTCTCGTAAATACTTCCTAATCAAACGTTATTTAAGTAAACGGAAAAGTCATATTTTGGGCTATAACCGGTTGGGTTCGTAGCCGGTTTACAGTATTTTGGCAGCTTTTTTAATAGTTGCGTTCTAATTCTCATCGAATCTGGTTTTTGGTTTACTTTAAGAGTCATATAACATCTATATTCGATTGATTAATAGTCTCTTTAATGGCTGTGGCTCAGCGAAGGTCAAATTAGTTGAAATCAGTGAAGTGTGTCTTATATCTAACATTCTAGATGAATGGGTAGCCTATATTATACCTGTTTTTACCTGTATAAAACCTTTTATTTATCAAGCATCAGCTCATAAGGGTAGTCATTTCAATATATATATATATAGATTTCTATAGAAATGTACATATATATAGAACATATTATATAGACCAGTCAGATTATAGCTACTCGAATGTCTCGTCACGTGGCCCCGTGCCACATTCATTCACCCAGGTGCAATGCACATGCTGCTCGGGTTACATAAACCGTTTGGCCCTTTACGTACGAAACATACAATCAGCGCTTAAACTTTACGTTCATCCTGTAAAACTTTACGCGTCCTGGCCATTTGTAGATGGGAGCTGAAAATGACCTGCAGTAGCAATGGGCGGGACAGTTGGGGGCCGGGCGAGGTCTGCCGCAGGACTTGGCTTGGCTGGGTAAGTTGATTTGGCGGGCGAGCGAGCATTGAACGTGCGTGGAGCGAAGCGCTGTAGGTGCTACATCAATTTCAGATGGCTAGAATAACCCGGCAGGCAGCGGACAGTGGGGTGTGTATGTCCGATAGCACAGCAGCCCGTCGAGGGACAACACAGACACACACACACACACACACACTTACACAAGCATACAGAGATACAGCTATGCTTACATAGATGGAGCTACGATTACACAACCGTCCATATAGCTGGGAGCATTGCACAGAGGATGCCTTCATCGCACTCCGTTGAGCCAAAGTTTCGTTTTTCGCTTTTGCTTGCAACCCTCCTCAGCGAGCAGGACTTTCATTTCAAGGATTTCCGAACCGACGTCAGACGTCAGCCAACTCTCCGACTATACACGTTAAGAGTATAGAGAATGTAGCTATAGAAAACCCACTAGTGTAGGTTGTAGGTGCAACGCGGGAACCTTGCGGCATCAAGGCGATGGATGAATGAAGAAGGAAGAGGACGAGAAAGCAAGGTGATGAATACGAGGCGGAACAGAAGAAGCAACATCAATGCAAAAACGACAACGACAACTGGAGTCGACTCAGGTTACTGCTTGAAACAAAAATGGAAGCCCCAGTCAGTTCGAAGTTTTGACATAAAACCCCGCAAGCCAAAACGAAAAGGACTTAAAGGCATAAAACTTCATATAGGCAAAGCTGCTATAGCTATGTACATATAATACCCATGTGAAGGGTAAAGCTACCTGTGTACAGGGGTGGGCACAGCTGTTGAGGATTATACTACCAGGATTGTAAAATAAGACTTAAGCTAAGGCAATTTCAGAGTAATGATCAGCTTGCATGGGCTATGACATGTATAGTCATTAATGCCGCTAGCTGATAGATACTCTTCGATTTATAGATCTTATGGCATTTCCTGCATAACTATGACATAGTACTTTCAGTGAAACCTTAACTGGTTTTTGTTTATACAATATTATAGTGAATTGACTCATATTTGCATGATTCCAGTTTTTACCTCATTTAAATACACTCCAATGCTCTCTTTATTTACCATTAGTCATTTTGAAAGACGAATCTCACGTATTTTTCAAATACATTTATTTATATACATATTTATGGGTGTAATATAATACTAATTCCCAAAAATTAGTTTGTTTTTATTTTTTGTAAACAAGAAATTTTGTATTATTATTTATTTTATTTTCTATACCATATATATATATAGCAATATTATACAATAAAAATATTACTACAGGCATAGCCTGTAATTCTTAGGTATTTTGCAGATATAAGAGCTATAAGTAAACCGACTCAAGAAACCTGCTCGATTCCAAAAAATATTTTTCTAAGAAAGTATATACATATATTCATAATATAATATAAAATTATGTCTATATGAGATTATTTCTATATATCTAAAGAAAGAGAGAGAGAGCTACCCTCTCACCAAGAAAACTACTACATTCCATAGGGAATATCTATAGAGATATGATCTTCATCCTACATATACTTATATATATCCGTTTTATAAACACACTTCTCTTGATATAATCTCTGATTCATAAATCCCAAATAGATAAAAGAGCTATACAAACACCTAACCAATGAATTCCCAAAAATGATTGCTAAAGAAATACATATACAATTCAATTTATTGAAAAAAATCACTTAAAAAGGTAGACTGGTTTTTACTTTTCGTATATATAAACTGACTCATAGCTCCTACATTCCAGTTGTTATCTGATTGACTTTTCAATAGATTGTATATATATGCCTCGGCTGCTATTTATATACTTATTTGGTACACTGAGTGTCTCTGCCTGTGTGTTTGTGTGTGTGTTTGTGTGTGTGTGTTCGTGTGTATAGATCATATCGATTCTTTTTAAAGGCAGCCCATCTGTAAACATAAATCTCTTGACGCTGCTCTCGGCTCAACTGAACTGAACTGAAGTGAACTAAACGAACGGACCCCGTGCCCGAAAAGTATATCAGCATTCGAAATCGAGCCATAATCGATGCCATTGTATACCAAAAATGAACGAGCTCTCTCGCATATAGAGCCAAAAGCAGTAAATCCGAACCGTCGAACCCCGTTGCCATGTGTCAGCGCAGAGCAGAGCAGAGCAGAGCAGCGAGGTTATCGTGCAAGACTCTATGAATACGAATACGAATACGAATACGAATAGAGTCGAGCGTCGTAGTCGTAGTTTTATAGATATAGATACAGAGAGATACATACAGAATGGCAAGTGATGAGCGGCAGGGGGCATGGGTTTGCCAATTGGTGGTGAGTGGAAACGAGTCTCAATCTGAAACTTCGACTTCACCGAGACCGAAATGGAGACTGACTCTGAGTTAGAGTTTGAGATTCTCTGTAGCCTCGACATGGGCAGACATCAGACAGCAGCTGCTCCGGTTGTTGCTGCTTAAGTATTTGGGTTGTAAGCCTCTTGGGCTCCTCAAATATATATACTTATATATTTGTATGTATATATAACATGTTGTTGTTGCTGTTGTTGGCATTGCTTCAATTCCATAGGCATCATACGATGATGGCACCAGACGATGATGGCACTTGAGTATCAGCTCCACCACAGCCAGTTCTCGACTGGCTTAGACTCTAGGGGAGGCATCGGGGCTATCAGCCATGCCATTCTCCTTTAATGCTGCTGCTGCTGCTGCTGATGATGATGCTGCTGCTTTCAGTTTTCAGTTTTCAGAGTTCAGTTTTCAGCTTTCAGTCATGCGCCCGAGCGACCCGCATTCATTCGGATTCATTCGGTCGGTCGCTCGTTCGTTCGTTCTGCTGGCACAGCTTTCGATAGATGCTAATCTATCTTTATTGTACAAAGATGTCGAGAGGATGTGTATGCGAATTGTGGATTGGGGATTGGGGACTGGAGCTTGGGGATTGGGGAATGCGCTCACAAAGACGACAGTCGGTGCGACAGTCAGTTGTTCAGTTGTTCTGACTCTCTTTTCCGGGAAGGGGGCTGGCTATAAATATAAATGGTCTTTGGGCATTTGTATGTATTGGATTTCACTTGGGTTCGATTTTGGTGTGAGCTACGTTTTAGGGAAGCCAAACGACTTATATATATGCTGCATGCAACACACACATACCTTTTTCGAAAGGTATTATTAGAGCTATGTGCTTGGCGTCAGCTCGCCTTCAGGTGGTACAGTTGTGTCGCTTTCAACTAGGCATGGCAAGCTCCAGAAACATAGAGAGCGATAACTTTCTGTGGATATACGTATGCATCTTATGAGATATATGCTTCTTGATTAAAAATGTACCATATCGATTTGATTTATAGTAATTGTTAGCTTAAAGTTCTTTCCCCTTTTCCGATTTCAATTATCTATAATATAACCAAACCAACTATTAAAAAAATGATCTCATGAGAGTAAAATGTTCAGAGCAAGTTTTTGCTTTCCATGTAAAGATCATTAACAATATTCTGATTCATCAGCCTAGGAAAGTCCCTAGTTATTAGAATACAAACTAATTACTAATTTTGTATATAGTAATATATCATTTTATATCTGTCAGCTATTGGTAATTGTAGAGCATATGCCCATCGTATATGACCCAAGTCTAATTTGCAAACACAGAGTAAAGGATCAGCATCATTCATTCATAATCTTTGGATCGGGCTTTAAATGATCGTATATACGACACGTTCTGTGGCGTTTTCGTTTACTTCTTGCATTTTGTGAGCTGGAATTCAGTTTTCCAGTTCCAGTTTTCCAGCTAAGCCAATCGAATCGAATGGCTGGTAGAGAATACAACACGAGAGATATAAAGCCCAGATATGGAAATGGCAATAAACTCGTATACATAGGAGACGAGGGAATTGGGATTACTAACTGACGCTGGCAGCGACGTCAGCGTCGACGCCGACAGCGCTGTGAAGTGGCCAACGAGCCAACGAGCCAACGAGGCCACTGGCACCAGCCATAGGAAGAAGCGAATGGCACAAAGGAAATTACGAGGAAAAATTCAGGTCCCTATAGACTGCAAATAGAATAGATACGCACCCATACATATATATAATACATATATATATATATATATATATATATATAAATATATATATAGAGTGAGCTGCATATAGATTATAGAGCACACAATGGACGAGATACAGAGATACGAGAGTCGAGAGTCGGGGATACCTTCAGCTGTGCCAGTTACAATGGCAGCAGCGGCAGCAGCAGCAGCATCCGCAGTAATAGCAGCAGCAGCAGCATCGACTCGCAGACCCGGACCTAATCAAAAAAGGTAATGGAAAAATACTATCTGGTTGCTATGGCTATGGCTATGGCTATGTCTACGTCTACGTCTACGTCTGTGCCTCCCTGGCATATCGTATCTGTGAAAAGGGACGAGCGCTAAGGACATTCAGAAGTTGTTTTGTGGAAGCGCTCGGTGGGTTAGCGGTATGCGGGCATTTCAGTTCAATATAATACATGACCATAATAAATTCTATGGCTAAATCCCCGCTCTGTAGAAAAAGGTCATAATAGATGAGCTTTTGTCAAGGACTGAGTATGTGTTTCTCTCTGTGTGTGTGCGTGAAAAAGAGAGTGTGGGAGCTAGCTATATATATATATATATTTTTATATATATATATATATATACATTTATATATATATTTATATATGTAGCTCTGCATCTGTATGTTTTATCGTAGTCGTAATCATTCGGTTTTCGTGCAAAACGCACAAGGAAAGGTCATTTTCTTCGCTCGTTTGCCACAGCTTGTTTTTTGGGAAAGGTTGCCAAAGGGCTTACAGCTCCCTTAAAGCCTGCCCCCTACTGCCGGCCCTTAGCTCCCAGCTTCTAGCTCCAAAGGACAACCCCAACAAGCATTTGAAAACTTTTGCCGGACAGTCGATAGCTGCACAAAATATAATGTATATTAATGTCGAGTCATCGTCGTCAACTCTAGAAACTTAAAGCGTAACTCGAACCACCGTACTGCCGTACCACCCAACCAACCAACCACCCACCCACTGCTGCTGCTGCTGCTGCTGGATGCTGTATGGCGGATACTGTGTGTGGTTTAGCTACCTTTGCTAATACTTTTAGTTCGCATTTATGCACACATATAAAATTGCTAATATTTTCCTAGTTTCACCGTATACCTTTACATATATACATATATATATGTATATATAGGAATATATGTGTATATATAGATTTTTCAACCACCATAACAAATCGTAATACAATCCAATTGAATTGAACCGAACTGAACCGAACCCAAACTGCATTAACCAGCAACATTTCCACTTCGACTTCGACTTCGACTTCTCTCTCACTGTTCCGACTCCTCGTATTAAAACTAATCCATCAAATTGCTTTGGGCGACCCACAACCAACAACGATAATGGGTTTAACTACAACACGTTTATAGTGTATATATTTGTTGTTGTTGTTGCTGTTGTTGTTGTAGCTTCTGCTGCTGTTGCTGCCCGGGCAGAGCAGAGCTGAGCAAGAGCAATACTTCAAGTTACAGATATACACACGTCGCAGTGGTATCAACTTCTCAGCATCTTTTAGATAGCTCCATGTTTGCACGAGCTTGTTATAAGTATTTGTATGCGTGTGTGTGCGTGTGTGTGTGTGTGTGTGTGTGTGTATTGGAAAAGATGTTGGCGTAGAATGGATTTTTCTGTTTATACAATATATACATATATAAATATATAAATATATGTAGAGCTCGCATTGAAGTTGCTTTGGCATTTCGTTAACGGATATGTATAAAATATAATGACCTGGGAACCGAAGCAGCAGCTACAGATACAGATACAGATACAGATACAAATGTATCTTTTGGCTCGCGATTGATTGAAGACGCATAATGTGGGTAGCATACGAATACGAAGTACTCGCATCGTATCATACGGAAACTTGTTTAATTTGGCCTGATGCCGAACCACAAAAAAAAAGATATTTATACTCGACTATATATCTATATAAATATATATGTATATATAAACGAATATTATTTCTCGCACTATATTTGCCATTTGGCTGGACCAAAAAGATGTGCTAATTGTATGAGATCTGCGCATTATGCAAAACTGTTAAGCCAGAGAGCAGCTGTTTGTAGTATTTAGTAGAGTTTTATAGCTCTAATCAAAGGTAGTTTTCCATACATAGATCACGCGCAGTGCAGTCGAGTTACCTGAGATCGATCGGTAGATTCAACAAAGATCAGTTAGGCAAGTGGCAAGTAAATCCAGCAACTCTGTCCGTGCTAAGTAAATGTTGCTGCTGCTTAAAGTGCACATGAAGCAAATGCTTGAATAATACCCTAAAAAGTGGAATGATGTCTATAAAAGTTATATCTCACATAAAATATATTTACGATATATACATATACCCAGCATAAGACATTATACATACATATCTATATTATAAAAGAAAACAGACATACATATATACAGTTATAAATATATGTATATGTATAGACGAACACACCCCATATCATTAAAATAGAGAAATTTATTCGGCGGACGGGCGCTACGTCTCGGCGCCTTCGAAATCCTATCAGTGTTCGCTATAGACGACGCACATGAAGTCCCGAACCCGGGTAGAACGACTAGCCGAGACCAGCAGCAGCAGCCCCCAGCCCCCAGCCACAACCACAACAACTGCCCCAGCTCCCCCCCTAACCACCTAAATAAAAAGTCTTAGCGTACCACCAAAGGGCCCAACAGAGCAGAGGCAAAAGCACCCCAAACATCGGATGAACTTCGGGTTTTTGCCATTGCCGGCTGACGAACAGGCGAATCGGCAAACTGACGAACTGGCGAACGGACAAACTGACTGAATGACAAAAGAACAAACGAACAGGCAGACGAGCAGAACAGCAGACAGACAGGCAAACAGTTTGCCTCTGCTGCTGCGTATTTGCTCTGCACGCCTGACGCCGACAGCGACGTCAACTTCGAAAGATATTCTGCCCGTCCTTGCCGACTGCCTTGCCCCTCATCCTGCGCTGCCCTTACCAATGCTTGGCCCAGCGCTTGGCTGGCTGCTTGCTGCTTGCTCGGTTGGTTTTGGTTTGGTTTGGCCTGGCTTGTTTGGGATTAAATATTTCCTATAGATGGGAAAAACGAGTCGGTCGGGTCGGTCGTCGAGTCGCTTGGCGATGTTGTCGCTAGTTTCGTATATTTCACTTTGTGCTGAACGTTCGTCCGAAGCGGTTCTCACAGCGCGACCAAACGCGCTTCTTGTTAGCCTGGCGTGTTTTTTCGATTCGATACGATACGATTTGAATTGATTTGATTTTCGGCTTGGCTTCAGACCGATTATTATATATACATAAATAAATAAATATATATATACAGTTATATAAATAAATAAACAGACTATATACGGCGTCGATAATCGTGCAAAGTTTCATTCAAGAATCGAATGTTTGTGCTCGACACGGCTCACGCTCCTTAAGTGAGTACCACTGTGCGAATGTGTAATGTGCCGCTGTGTGCGTGTGTGTGTGTGTGTGTGCACGTGTGTGTGGCGATGTAAACAAACGGGGTCTTGAGATTCTGCCTCTGCCCAGCCGCTGCTACGGCGGCTCTGTTGTCATTGTTGCTGCTCCCGTTGCCTTTGCTCTTGCTGTTCTTGCTGCTGCTGTTGTTGTTGTTGTTTTGTTTGTGTGCAATTAAAAAAGCGGCGCAGCGCGGCGCCGCTAACATCGCTGCCAGCGGCTTCGGCGTCGGCAGCGACATCGACATCGGCATCGGCATTTGCATGCCACACGCGGCGCCAGCTGCGGCAGCAGCAAGTGTTTGCCCGCCTGTCCCGCTATTTAAAAATGTTTGCGGCTCGCGTTTGTTTTTGTTTGCATACAGTTAGACTGCGCGTCGGCAGCGACGTCGACTGCGAAAGTGTTTTGGTTTGTTTTTGTTTTCATTTTGCTTCAGTTTTTGTTTTGTTTTGTTTTTTTTTTTTTTATCATGCTTTCGTTTTTCGCGCCTGTTTCCGTGTTGGCGTGCTGGCTTCTCTGGGCTGTGTGAGAAATTACCGTGGCACTGATAAGAGGACATTGACACTGGGCTACCAGCAGCTGATAAGCATCTAGTTTTGAGTTTTGAGTGCATGTGCAATTGGAAACTGGAGCGTAAATAACTTAAAGAGAATTATACTAAAGAGCTTTATGGATACAAGTTTATAGTTCAGATAAATATATTCATATATATATATATACTGAATCTAAGTCGAGTTATACGAAAGAACTTAATGGATACATAAATAAATTTTAATCGCAGCCATAAAAGTAAATCATTTCAATATTGAATTAACATATTACATCAGCTAAAAGAAAACCTTTTAACATCATTAATATATTTCTAATTATAATGATTTTTAATATATCCCAAGCTATATATGTATGTAAATATATAAACAAATCATTATAAAAGGTCAAATCCAAGTCACCTTCAACTATCACGACTAACATATACGACATAAATAGCTCTACACATATATACATACATACATACATACATGTATATACATATATATATAAATATATATATACACTACATACATTTGTACATCTACCTAAGCATGACGAAAATCAATCTAAAAAGAAAAAATTACCTGACAAAATGAAAAGATATGAAAACAAGAAAAAAAACACAAACAAACACACAAAAAAATACACACAGACTCAGAAATCTGAAACTGAATTTGGAATTGGAATGTTAATGCTACGAATATTTGAAGCATAAAAGGCAAGAACGGGCAGTAGGTAAAGCGTCTGACGGAATATATAAAAGCAATAGCTGGGTTATACAAAGATAGAGAGATATCGAGATACAAAAGATACGTAGCAACAAAAGGGCGCTCGACGAAAGAACTGTAGACGTCGCTGTAGCTAAGGCTCACGACGACGATAATGATGATGATGATGATGATGATGAAGATAATGATGACTATGCACGAAATTTCACGAATCCCCAAAGCAGCAGTACAGCTAAAGCCGACAACCTTAGCCAGTTGTAGGCAACCATTATTCAGGGTGTGTGAGGAGGAGGATTTAGGGCGCGGAACAGGGACGATGTCTCAAGGCGATTAAGATAAAGTGCCAATCGATATAAGGGAAAGAAAGGCGAGCAGGGCAGCAGCAGCATCAGCAGCAGCAGCATCAGCAGAGGCAACAGAGGCAGCAGAGAGATGAGATGAGCTGAACAGAGCTCAGCTAAAGCAGAGAACTGAGCTAAGGCTAAGGCAAAGGCAGAGCAGGGGCAGAGCAATATGTATTCGTATAGCAGAAAAACATCCACAGCCACAGCTCGAACGCTCGAACGCTCGAGCAGTGTATATAGCTCAGCGACGACATAAAAGGAAATATAAAACCATTTATAAAGCAAGTCAGTCAGGGGAGATTTGAATTGGAATTGATGGTGTAGTGCACTCGACTACAAGTATATATATATATATATATACATATAGATATTTATATATACATATATGTATGTGTATGTGTATGTGTGTATGTCTCCGACTGTCTTTTGTGTATGTGGCTGTGTGTGTGTGGAATACGAAGCATAGACGAAGACCGATTCATTCTGTTCGTTTTGTGTCAAGGTGCGCGACGGGCTGTGTAGAAATATCTTGAAGATGCTTTGTGGAAGGGTTTTTTGGGCTATGAAACTTTTGCTTGCCAACTAAGTTTCCGGCACACAAAAACTTTTCGCCAACAACAACAGCTGCGACAGTGAACAACCCCTAAGCTAGCTGACTGCCAGCAGCAGTTCAACTGAAAGATAAAACCCAATTCCGTAAATCCAACCCAAGCAACAACTTGTGCCGTGCTGACGGTGGGGGGCGGAGAGAGAGAACGATTCCTAATAGTAAATCTTCAAGCGAACACGAACATTGCTTTTTGTATTAAGTCATCTTATTAATCGAAAATACCGGCTCCTCTGACTCAGGCAGGTGGCTCATTCAAAAGGGGGCATCGTAGCCATGTATCTGACTCAGCAGAGTATTACCCTCAATCTTGAAAAGGAGGAGACGAAGGCGGAGGCTCGACCAAGTCGTTCACTTTAGTCAAGTGCTGCTGTTGCTAGAGCAGAGCAGAGCAAAGTAGAGCTAGCAGCAGCAGCAGCAGCAGCAAGCTATCTTCGTATTTGTATCTGTATGTGAGTGTATCTGCGTGTGTGTGTGTGTGTGTGTGTGAGCTCTGCTCTGATATGGGTATGGGCGCTTGGGTGCTCCCATAATGGAGCGTTCGACGTACGACTGGTTCTGGTTTTGGGGGCTGTGACTTGGGACTGGAAAACGTATCGATTTCTGAAGGCGTACGCATCGTTGCCTCAGCAGCGCTTCAAATTTATCAACAGTTTTATATATGTATGTGTGTGTGTGTGTGTGCGTGTGTGTGAGAGAGATTTTATTTTATGGTGCGCTCGTATCTGTAACTTATAGCGGGCATCACGCTCGTCGTACTGCTCTTCTATATATTCAAACTTTCTGAAGTACCTACATAACTAAACACATGTCTGTGAGTGCGAGTGTGCGTATCTCTACTGTGTCATGTGTGTGTGTGTGTGTGCGTGCAGATGGTATTTTTCCAAAAACCCGAGGTCGAAGCTATTATAAATACAAATACATATATTATTTAACTTATAGACACATACACATATATAAATATAATGCGTCATGTGTTGAACCCCCCGAAAATCTGGTTTGTTCATAGATTTCAATATAATTTCGTGGTAGTTTTTGTTCTTCTGTGTAAATAGTATTGATTCATATTTCACAAGAAGTCGAAGTCAATTTTTATTTTACATTTTCTGTATAATATGTAAGAGTTTGTCTTCTGCCTGATAAAAGTACTTCTACCTAGGGCATGGCTTAAAGGAGTTTGGCTGCAACAAAAGTTTCTTAGTTTTTGATGTTGATTAAGCACAAAAACTTTTATTGAACTTTCTTTGAAATTGTTTTTCTTTTCTTTTTTTAAAACTTTTTGAAGGGTTGCTTGGCAATTTCTAAGCTTAAAGTTGATTGCACTTTTTGCCATTTGAAGCTGCTTAACCGTTATATGTTTCTATGTTATACCATAGCATACGAGGGTGGACTCTAAAGATACTGGCCGTAATGTGCAGATAGTGAAATATAACAAAAGAGAAAATTTTAAAAATATCAGTGCTTTTGTAAACTTTTTCAAATTACTTTATTTAAATTTGTATTTTCAAATAATTTATATTGAGCACTTTCAAAGCGATTTATTAACTGTTTCTCAAATTTGTAGTGTTGCCAGACTGTTTGTTTAAAACGCGGCGAAATTCAAAGCGAAACGAATGACAGTGTAGAAAATAATGTCAGTGTAAAAAGGAAGACAGGAGGCAGAGGAATAGAATTTTGTGATTAAATTGAGTTGATCAAACTAATAATTTGAAATTTTTCTTCTCTTTGCAGCTGCTCATTTATATTTTTATGTTCTGATTGGTATTGGCGGGCATTTATTTGCAACGCCAACAAAATTCATTAACAATTCGGGGCGTTAACAGTATACCAGTTGCCATGCCGACTATACGGCGATGCTGCATCATTGGATGCCTGTCGAATTCGCGGCAGCACCCAAGCATGCAGTTCTTTGCGTTTCCGCGGCCTGACAATCCCTTTCACAAGTTGTGGAAGGAGGCGTGCCACGCCTCGTTGCGGCGCATCATTCCATTCAAGAAGCCCGTTGTGTGCGCCTTGCACTTTGATCCCAGTGTGCTGGGCGGACGGCGACTGCAGTCGAATGCATTGCCCACTTTGCGCTTGGAGGTGCCCTCGAACTTGGAGGCCGTGGAGCAGCAGGCCATGGTGGAGGAGATCGAGCGCAGTCGCAAGTGCGCCTACATCAATGCCGTCGTCTACGAGTGGCTGGTGCGGGCCAATATCAATCCACAGCTGAGAGGCAGCATAACCCATGGCATGATCAAGGACAAGGCGGAGAATGCACGCCAGGTGATTGGCAGCACGTCCTTCATAGCGGACAATCGATGGCTGAATCGGTTTCGCGAGACGCATCTGCAGGGCTTTGCCCAGAAACTGGCCACCAATCAGCTAAAGCCGATGGGCACATCCCTGTGGATACCGGACATTGTGCAGGACTTGCAGCCTTTGTTTCCGCCGGCCAGTGCGGAGCGTGTGGCCAAGCTGGAGGAGATGCCGGAGCAGTATATGAACTACATGCAACAGTATGGCGAATATGAGGAGGACGACGACAGCATGGACAACAAGGAGCAGAGCTATCAGGAGCAACAGCAACAGCAGCATTACGCGCTGCAGCAACAGCAACTCCATCAGCAGCAGCAGCAGCAACAACATCAGCAGCAACAGCAGCAGCAGCACATGAATCCAGCCTGGCCGCCCTTCCCCGGCCATCCACACGGTCATCCACATCCACATCCCGGCTTCAGCTTTAATGACTACTATTTTGAGCGCCATCAGCAGCAGCTGCAACAGCAAATGCAGCAGCACCAGCAGCAACAGTTGCAGGCACAGTTCCCACCGCCGCATGTGGTGCCAGCACCACCAGGCGCAGCGCAGCCACCGCGCGAACCCTTCCAGCCACAATTGCCACCAAATCAGTCGCTGCAGCGCGTCAGTCCCTTCCAGCCAGTACAGCTGGCCAAGCGCCCCAAATTGGAGTCCCCAGCCGATGATGAAGTACAAGAAATCAATGCTTCGGCTGTCGCACGCGGATCGCCGTTGTCAGTGCCTCTGGCCGAATCTACAGCCACCACACAGCTGGACCAGCACGCTCCCAGTCCCAAGGAGCAGAACAATAACAGCGGTCGCGACAGCGCCAGCAGCAAGGAGAATGCACCCAAGACTCTGGCGGACTGCCACAGTGGCAAGTCGACACCTGTGCGTTCCATCAAAGGCAACAGTCCACCCACAACAGCATCCGCGCCAGCCTCGCCAAAGAAGCTGAGCGGCAGTGTCGGCAGTCAAACAAATGGACACAATTCCCCAGAGCCGGACTCCAGCTCCTTGGCCAATGTGCTCAAGGAGCTGGATAGCTATACTCAAGCATTGGAGTACCTAAAGCCTCTAGAGGATTTTGTGCTCTTCAAGGAGAACTTCCGTGCCATTGGGCTGTTGTCGCAGCTGGAGCTGGTGCTGCGCAAGGGTGACAAGGCCACGCTCATAGAGGGTTAAACTCTGCTCAAAATATGACAACAAAAAACAAACAAGAATAAACAGAAATGTGATGAACAGTGTACATACATATGCATACATATACATAAAGTAGTTAATTAATGAAGTAGTATTATACATAATTGATTTGTCTTTCCACACAGCCTGGTTTAAGCAATACATATTTGAGCAGACAAGGTGTGGCAAACAAATGACACTCGATGAGATTCAAATAAAAAAACCTATTAATTTATTACAAAAATAAAAAATGTTATTTATTATTCGAAAAGAAGCGGCAAGTTTAGTTGAGCCAGTCTGGCAACGCCCATGTCTATATTTTACAACATTGTTGTGCTTCGTTGTGAATGGCATTTGGTGACTGAAATGATAAACAAAACAGAAGCAGCAAAAAATTTAAGCAGATTTTTGCAAATCAACAAAAAAATAATTGTAATCTAAATAAATAACAGATGTCGCTTCTTGAGCAATATGAACAGCAATACGCAGCGCTAATCGCTGAAATAACTGCACATATTGGTCGTCTGCAGCAGAACGCAAGTGAGTGCAACACTTACAACATATTTTTACGAACAGCTTGTTTAACCCAACCCTCCCACACGTAGCCGAACGCAATGAACTGTGCACCAAAATCGATGCCAGCCTGTCGGAGGCACAGGAGCTGCTCGAGCAAATGGGCCTGGAGGTGCGCGAACTGAATCCATTGCAGCGCAGCACCTTCAATAGTAAAATCCAAGTCGCCCAGGCGGAACTGAAGCGCCTGCAAGGGGAATACAAACAAACGAAAGACAGAATACGATCGCAGGCAAATAGTTTCACAACTCTCGATTTGGCTGGCAGCGGTGACTACTACGAGGACGTAGCCATTAGCAATGATCAACGGCAACGATTGCTCGAAAACTCCGAGCGCATTGAGCGCACCGGCAATCGATTAAATGAAGGCTATCGCGTAGCTGTTGAAACGGAAGCACTTGGCGCACAAGTTCTAAATGGTATTAATATTGGCTTTGGTTTGCATTTAGATGTTTTGTAATACTTTTGCATATATCTTGGTAGATTTACATCATCAGCGTGAGACGTTGCAGGGCGCACGCGCTCGTCTAAGGGAAACGAATGCCGATTTAGGACGTGCCTCCCGCACCCTTAATTCCATGATGCTGCGCGCACTGCGCGAAAAGGTCGTCCTCTATGGTGTTGGCGTTTGCTTTGTGGTTGCTGTTGGAGTGAGCCTCTATTTAACATTTGCGCCCAGCTCCACAGCTGCCACATCATAGTTGCGAGGCTAAAAAATACATTAGCGCATTCCTTGTTGAGTTAATTGTTTATTTATTATTAGTTTCAATTGTGAATTAGTTATGTATATTGAAGAAACTTTAAACACTAAACTACAAAGCTTAACTTACTATGACTTATGCCCCTTATTCATACACATATGAGTGTTAAATGTATTTAAATAATAAATTGTTGGCTTTTGTGTCTGGGCGCATATAAAAAATAATTATATCATATTGAATATATATATAAATATATCATTTTAGGACGTTTTAGCATTAAATTCGCAGTGAATATTTACAAATAATAATAAAACTAACCAAGTGTTTGGTATCAATAAATTAAATAAATTATTCGAAATGCATTGAGTTCAGCTTGAAGCTCCAACGAATTAGCCAAACTCAATGTTCCCCAACTGCTAGCAGCTGCATGAGGTGGTATCCTCGTTAATCTCTGCCTGGTTTATTTTGTCTACATGAAAGCTTTGGCGTTCGAGCGCCTGTAGCTCCATTTTGGAGCGGTTGGCCTGCACCAGTTGACGTGAGATGTCCTGGAACATTTCCTCAATACCCTTTCCCGTGCGACAGGATGTCTTGTAGGTGGCACTAATCAGGCTGTGGCACTGTTCACAGAAGGCTTCGACTTCCTCATCGCTTACTTCTGGCTCGCGGCCTTCCAGATCGCATTTATTGCCGCATATAAAGATTTTGGCATTCTCCGCATATGTGACTATATCTAGCAAGTGCTGCGACAAGGAATGAAACGACGCCGCATTATCCAGGGCGAAGACCAGAATAGCACCCTCTGCAAATTTGTAATAGGATGAGGTCACAGACGCCACACGCTCCATGCCGCCAGTGTCCCACAATTGCAGCTGTCCGAATAGTATTCAAATCAGTCTTTAGCCATATCAATAGACAATTAGACCTTACCTTAATTTGTTTTTCGCCCACATTGTACTCGCGGTCAATGTGATCTAGACCTAGCGTCGATTTGCGGTCTGTGTCAGTGATAAATGTGTTGTTGGTGAAGCGTCTGAATAAGGAGCTCTTCCCCACGCCATAATCACCGCAAAGTATAACCTTTTGCTTTGGTATGCGAACCGATGCCATGTCGTTGATTTATTGTAAAATATAATTCAATTAATGCCCACCCACACCTGCTGCTAGACACAAAGAAATATAACAACACAAAGTACTAACAGCTGTTTGAGTGGTGCTGCCACTAAGTTTATGTTCGCCGGTTTCATGTCGACGTTATCGATAACACATTTTTACATTGCGAACTTACCGTTTTTTTAACGGATTAGTTGGTGATTGGATTTAGTTTTAAACAAACCTATACAGTAAGCAAGTTTTCAATATTGCTCATACCATTATTGACTTAGGTGATTATTTATAGGTTTATCTATACTATGCCAATTCTCATTGCATGTGAGTTCCTGGTAAATTGCCATTAAGTTTGACGTGGTTTGACACTTCTAGCCAATAAATCGATTACAAGAACGCGCTTAAACTTGCACTACTAAATAAACGCTTATCAAGATTGTCTGATATTGACATTTCTGATAAGCCATTCCATTAAAATGGAGTCCAACGAGCTGGCGGTAGTCAAAGCACCTCGAACTGCTGACTGCAACGGAATATGGCAATTGCAATTCCAATGCTAGCAATATTTTTGCTGTGCTTCGCAGCACTGGCACATGGTAAGTTTAAATGCGAATGTATAAAATATAAATATTGAAAACAACATGGAATACATATATTAGGCAAGCCCGGATATGGACCCGGCGAACAGGATTGGGGCTATGTGGATGTACGTCCTGGCGCCCACATGTTCTATTGGCTCTACTACACTACAGCCAATGTCACCAGCTTTACCGATCGGCCGTTGGCCATTTGGTTGCAAGGCGGTCCAGGTGCCTCATCCACGGGCTATGGCAACTTCGAGGAACTGGGTCCAGTGGATTTATATGGCGACCATCGAGAGTGGACATGGGTAAAGGACATGAATGTGCTATTCATTGATAATCCTGTGGGCAGTGGCTTCAGTTATGTGGACAATACAGCTCACTATACGGCTACAAACAACGAAATAGCTTTGGATCTAGTTGAGCTAATGAAGGGCTTCTATGCCTTGCATCCGGAATTTGAGACCGTGCCGTTGCATATTTTCTGCGAAAGCTACGGCGGAAAAATGGCGCCCGAGTTCGCTCTAGAGCTTTACTACGCAAAACAACGAGGCGAGATTAAGAGCAATTTGTTGTCTGTGGCTTTGGGGGATCCCTGGACGTCGCCCATTGATTCGGTACTTGAATGGGGCCCACTTCTACTCGAAATGGGCATCGTGGATCATGATGGCTACGATGCCATCATGGAGGCTGCCAACTTTACGGCCGAACTGGTGGCCAACGAACGTTGGATACAATCTACTGCACAGTGGGGCAACACTCAATGGGAGGTGACGAAAGCCTCAAAGGGCGTTGATTTCTATAATGTGCTCAAGGAGACGCGTGGTGATCGCTATCAGAGGCAGTTGATACAGACGCCCGAAGGTGAGTTACGAAAATGTTATCTAGAAAAGTTGAGTGTAATAAATGTCTGTGCATGTTATAGAGCGAATGTATCGCACCATGGTGAAGTACGACATCGATGAAGATCGCGATGAGCTACTACAGAATCTTATACGTGGACCTGTAGCTGAAACTCTAGGCATACCATCCAATGTTAAGTGGGGCTCCCAGAGCGGCGCCACCTTTGACATTCATAAAACTGATTTCATGAAGCCCGTTATACACATAGGTAAACGAAACCTTAATCTAATATAAAAGACTACTAAATAATCCTTTATATATTCTAAATATGTATTTAGTTAATGAACTGCTGGACAACACTCCTTTGAAAGTGGGCGTCTTCTCGGGTGGCTTGGATCTGATCTGTGCCACGCCTGGCACAGTTAACTGGATAGCCAAGCTGAACTGGACCAAGCGAGAAGAGTACCTGGCGGCTCCACGTGTTGCGATCAGCGTGGATCGCGTTTTGGAAGGTTATCAGAAGTCGGGCGGAAACTTTACCATGTATTGGATTAATAGATCTGGGCATATGGCACCTGCTGACAATCCCGCCGCCATGGGCCATGTGCTGCGCGAGTTTACAGGCTTTGGATAGAGTTACAAGTCATGTAGATAGCGTCAAATAAAGTCAATTAAAACTCGAAAGCTCCATTGAAGCAAGACTGCGATAAGCGACAATTGCAAACGCAAGCGTTCATTAAGTAACTAACTTATGGGCTTCTTCTAAATTTATGAATGCAACTGATAAGCTAAGCATTTCAGAAAACATCAGCCATAAATAAGTACGCTTAACTCATCACTCGTGAAGAGCTGCAGACATATCGGCACTTGCGATCACAGAGTATCGTGATATTGGTTTCTGTTCTACTTTTTTGGCCACACGCCACTCACGCAATCAAAGAGTGACAATTCGCTTACCTTTGCGGTGTGTGGATTTACCTATGATCAGACGGTCGACACAGTCCGAGCTGTTCGGTCGCAATTAGTGCAAAATGAATGGGCTCTTAATCAGCTTTACTGTGCTCCTAGCACTCTTCAACTCTGGCGCCGTCAACGGTAAGTGGAACTGTAACAGTGCGACCCCAATTCTGGCAGACATCCAACTGTGCTTAGACGTTGGAAGAACCCACTTTATATGCCAATCGGGAGCTAGTGGTAGCAGTAAGCTATTGGAGCATGCCTTTCAAGTGATTTACAGTGAAATTTTGCATATCCTAGGGAATACCTATAGGGAATACTCGGCTAGATCCTATAACTAACTATGAAAGAAAGAATTTTGCATGGCAATCAGGTGAGCGAGCTTGTCATTCCAAATGAGAAACATTTTTATTAGAAAATTCCTGTGGAATACCCACGAACAGAGCCTACAATGAACCAGTAGAGCTCGTCTAGTATTAAATGGTTTTCAGTAGCTATTCCAAGTATGGAAACTTTTTAAACTAGATAGTTATCTTATCATGCAAGCTGCTATCAATATATTATATATAAAGAATACTCAAACAGATGCTACTCCATTTACGAAGATAGCAAAATTCACAAGAAATCTATTAAGATAGCTGTCAATCCATTAATTAAAACTCAAGAGCTTGATTTTTTTTTTTATTTATTTAGTTTGTAGCTGTTTAATTTGTATTGAGAAGCCAGTTGTCAGGGTATTTGCTAGTCGGTCATTCCCTGCTTAATGCTTATTTAATTTCAATTCATTCTGTTTATAGCCCGCACGGGCTATGGTCCGGGCGAACAGGATTGGGGCTTTGTGGATGTACGTCAGGGCGCCCACATGTTCTATTGGCTCTACTACACCACAGCCAATGTCACCAGCTATGCGGATCGGCCATTGGCCATTTGGTTGCAAGGTGGACCAGGTGCCTCATCCACGGGCTACGGCAACTTCGAGGAGCTGGGACCCTTGCAGCTAGATGGCAGCTATCGGGACTGGACCTGGGTCAAGGATATGAATGTTATATTCATTGACAATCCCGTGGGCTCTGGCTTCAGCTATGTGGATGGCTCCTCTTATTACACCACCACCAATAAGCAAATCGCTTTGGATCTGGTGGAGTTCATGAAGGGCTTCTATGCGCTGCATCCGGAGTTTAAGAAGACGCCTTTGCATATTTTCTGTGAGAGCTATGGAGGCAAAATGGCGCCAGAGTTCGCCCTGGAGCTGTACTACGCCATACAACGAGGTGAGATCGAGAGCAACTTCCAGTCAGTAGCCCTGGGTGATCCCTGGACATCGCCCATTGACTCCGTGCTTTCCTGGGCGCCTTATCTGCTTCAGCTGGGCATTGTGGATCAGGATGGCCATGATAAGATTGAAGCTTCAGCGTTGAAGACCAAGAAACTTGTTGATGATGAGAAGTGGACACAGGCCACATTGCAATGGAGCTCCACGCAGTCGGTGGTGATGCGTGAATCGAAAGGCGTGGATTTCTACAATGTGGAGACGCCCACACGCGGTGATAAGTATCTGAGGCAGTTGGTCGAGATGAGCCCGGAAGGTGAGCTACAATTTGCCAACTTGGTAAACAGTTTCTAAAGCCATCCTTTTATAGAGCGCATGTATCGCACCTTGGTGCAGTTTGACATTGATGAGGATCGAGATAAGCTGCTGAAGGAGCTGATGCTGGGACCTGTAACCAAAGCACTTAACATAACCAGTGACATCAAGTGGGGCGGACAGAGTGGGACAACTTTCAGCAAGCTCAGAGGCGACTTTATGAAGTCAGCTGTTCAGATTGGTAGGTCCTTATATATATGTACATATATAGAAAGTATATATAATTTATTTATTTTATAACAATATTGTGTTTGCATAGTTGAGGAGCTGCTGAACAACACAACTGTTCAAGTGGGCGTCTTTTCGGGTGGCTTGGACTTGATATGTGCCACGCCCGGTGCGGTCAACTGGATTGGCAATATGCAATGGGATGATAAGGAGAACTATTTGAGTAGCCCTCGCGTTGGCATCACTGTAGATCGCGTGCTGGAGGGCTACAAGAAAACAGCCGGAAATTTCAGCATGTTCTGGGTCAATCGGGCTGGTCATATGGTACCAGCTGACAATCCAGCTGCCATGTCGCACATTCTGCAACAATATACGAAATTTGGTTAAGATAATCAATGTAAACATGTAACATACTTACATACATATGTACATACATATGTATATAAACAGAAAGTTATGCGTGCTCAAATTTTAAAATAGGTTCTTCCATTAAGTCGTTTGGTTGCGATCGAATTGAGTCTCGAACAAGTTGAGTCAAATGTTTCTCAAATTCGTGCTGCTATTCGTAAAGTTCTCGCATGCGCAGTGCAAAGAGAGAACGAATTGGTAAATAGAAATGAAAAATTGCAACCCTCTCTCGCTCTAGCTGCCTTATAAAAACGTGAGTGTGTGTGTGTGCTGCTGCCATTATCTGACATTTTAGTGCTCACATACACACACATACAGGCACACACGCACACAAGTTAAAGTTGCGCGCTGCTTGGACGCTTATCACGAAGCTCTCCGCCGGCGCAGAAAAGTGCTCTCAATGCGCATTCGCGCTCACAGAACGAACAAACCACACGGAGCAGCAGAACGAAAACGGCAGCCGCTGGCAGCGGGTGGGCAGCTATTTTTGTACATATATAGCGCTGTTCTAGTCGGGAAAAATTATAAGCAATTGCACACGTGTGCGTATGTGTTTGCTGTGCATTTCAACAACAATAAGAAAAGAAAAGTGCATACAAAATAAATTACTAACAAAACACAAGAAAAGAGAAAAGCAAAAATCAAGAACAGGCGACGCGACGTTTTGTTGCTGTCAACGCGCATAATCGTAGCCATCGCACACAGACAGACACACACACACACATACATATGTACTCTACGTATGCATGTATTGCCCATAACAGAATCGTGTGTAAAAGAGAGCGCAGGGAATAGGTCGCAGTGCACAGGGTGAGTCAGCGCAACAGAACAATACAATAATGCTTAAAACAACAACGGGCAATAACATTTAACGTCTCCATTTTAGGCGCAATTAAAGAATATATTTTTGCAGGAATTAAATAACAGCAAATACGGCAATGCGTGTGCGCGACAAACGTAAGCCGCACAAAGAGCAAAAGGCTCAAAAAGGCAGCGATAAACAGAAGGTAAACAATGTTTTTTTTGTTTTGTTTGACGTAGATTTCATGATTTCATGTCTTTGCAGCCAATTGCAGTTGATGTTGAGGAAAAGCCCAACAAAGCAACAACAACAGCAGCAGCAACAACAACAACCGCAACAACAACCAGAGCAGTAGTAACAGCAACCAAAGCCACAACAACAACAACAACAACAGCAACAAAAGCAACAGCAACGCGCCAATCGCCACCATTGCCGCCATTGAATCCATCGGATAGGATCGCCTTCGATAATCGCATTAAGCGTAAAAATGTCTTGGCTCTGAATGAGAAGGTGGCTGCTCTGCGGGAATATGATCGACAGCCGGTATACAAGCATGTGGGTCGCATGTTCCACTGCAGTCCGGATCAGATCAAGCGCATTGTGCAGCAGAAGGAGCAGGTGATGCGCGCATGGGAGCAGCGCACCAGACGTTGCCAAGATAACAAGACACAGGAGCTGAAGGTGGTGCGGGTATCGATGCTGGGCAAAGCTGTCTTTGAGTGGATACGCCGCATGATGTACTACAAGGACTTCATCATTTCGGATGGACTGATACAGAAGATGGCGCTGCAGTTCAAGAGCTCCATGGGCCTCAACAACTTCTTTCCGCATCAGGAGTGGTGCGACAAGTTTCGTGCCACCTACAGCATACAGCACAACGACACGAAGCTCTTGAAGGTGGGCTACACGCAGAGCTCATCGGTGCAGATCAACGATATAGTCAAGGATGTGATGTCCGAGTGCACGCCCGCCAAAGAAGTGGCGCCAGATCTGCTGGATGAGGATGACGAGGATGAGGAGGATTTCAATGCCACCATCAGCAACAGCAGTCATCTGGACGACGATTCGGACGACGTTGATATCGATGGTGGCGGCGACATGTGTGATCCCGAGCAGGATCAGCATGAGGATGTGAAACCCTCGCTCAGTGAATTAAATGCGCAAATGCTGCAGCCCATGCCACAATTGGTGCGACTGCCACAAGTGCCACAGGTGCCGCCCGGCACCTCGCAAAAGGTGCTGCTGGCCACGCCAATCTTGCCGCCTGGAGTAACTGCTGCCGGTGCACAGACCATGACCATCATACCGCTGGCTACGCTGGCGCAGAGTATTACACAGCGACCGGCGGCGACGCAGCCGAAGAAGCCTACAAAGCCAGCAATACCGCCACCTAAGCTGGACATTAAGCAGGAGATCAAAACGGAGCCCAAAGATGCGGAAGATCAGGAGGTGGAGCTGACGCTGGAGCTGGCTAAGCAGCAGCAAGAACAGCAGCAGCACGAGCAACATTTGCTGCTACAACAGCAACAGCTGCTGCTGCAACAGCAACTGCAGCAGCAGGCAGAGCAAGTCGCCAAGGAGCAGCCAGCCACGGAGCATGCAGCCGTGTGCATCAAGCAGGAATTGGACAGCGATGGCGAATACATCGTGGACGATGATGATGACAATGGTGGCCGTTCCAGCGTTACCTCTTTGGCGGAAATACTGGCTGCCAATGTGGATGATGAGAAGCAGTACATTGAGCAGACGCGTGCCATGCGCCAGCAGAAGCGAAGTCGCAGTCCAGCCAAAGAGATTGCCACGCCCATGATCACATTGCCGCCCATGCCCACGCTAACCAAGGCGCCATCTCAGACGCCGACGCCGCCCCCGCAGTTGCCGAAGCGTCGACGGCAGGAACAGCCATCGTCGCAGCAGCACGACAAGAACAACAATGGTCAATCGATAATTAGCTGTGGGGAGGCGCGCAAGTACCTGAAGCTATTGAAGGAGTTCGCCACGTTCAGGAAGAACACGCGACTGATTGAATTGACAACGCGCGCCGACGAAGTCCTGTGGGAGCTGGACGACGATAAGGATTAGGATATAGTGATAGTAATAGTCACGTGTATGTTTAAGGGCTCTGCTAGCAGCACATCTCGAAGATGCAAATGGATGCAATCAATCATAGAATACTTGTATATTTTGAATTACGTGTACTTTTACCAAATACGACAAACCAAATATAGCACCTACAAATGCACCTCAACTGTTGCATCTCAATAATCAGTCTGTCAGTCTGTCCGTCCGTCAGCTACGACTCATATAAATAATCAAAAAATCAGTCCAAATATATGCGCTGTTTCATAGTGCGCATGTCTGCCCTTAGTTGGTGGCCGCCGCTGTTGTCGACGACAACGACAGCGAGGCGAGGTTGCCACTCTCTTGCAGTCGCTCGCATTGTCAGTGTGCGCTCACCAATACGGTTACATGCTGTAATTGCATTTGTGTGTGTGTGTGTGTGTGTGTGTGTGTGCGGTGGGTGGCAATGCACGCAAGTGCTCTGCACAGGGTGACAATTGTAAATAATTGGCCAACAAAAAAGATGTTAATTAGCAGTACTTAAATTGATATATATATATATATATATAATGCAATTAGTTTACTAAATGTGTACATTTAACAGTACACATTCAGCTTTAAGTTAGTGCAACTGACTCAACTTCCCAGTTTCCCATTGCAATTGTGCCTGTTGTCTGCTAAAACATATGTATTAATGCATAGCCGGCATATAAATCAACATTTTTGCTTGTCTCTTAGTGCGCATGTCTGCCCTTAGCTGCAGACTTAGCCTGGGCGGGCAGCTGCTCACCAAAACAGGCATGCCTAACATACACACATACATACGCACATACATACATATATACATTTGTACAAACATACATACACACATTCAAACTTTTGTTTGGGCCATGTGGCACAGGGTGGTGTTGGTTGCGCCGGGGCAGTTCATAAAAAACATTCAAAACAAAACTTTCCATACCTAAAAACATTTTGATAATAATCACACAGTTCGCTATATATTTCACCAGTATGCACATAACTGACTTGTATATAAGTAAATTAATCAATGTACATATATACATACATACATACATATGTATGTGCATGCGTCAATGTATATACCCATACACACTCACACACTGCCACGAACGTCTGTTGATTGATGGACAGTTTACCTAGACGCACACAAAAATAAACGCAAAAGCAAAATAACGCACACATACACACAAACATGCTGACACACAGACACGAAACTAATCAATCAATCAATCGACAACAAGCAACGCTCACAGAGTCACACATCCAACGTCGTCGTCGTCGTCAGTCTGTGATTGGCGTTGCCACGAGGAGGTCGTTCAAGTATGTGCATATTGTACATTCATTTATTACGCATTTAATAAGCTAAACAGTAAGTAAAGGATGTAAATGCGAAACAAAACAAACATATACAACATATTTTCATATTAATAAAATCCATCTTCTGTGTAGTTTGCGCAAAACCTGTAACTCTGTTAGCTAACAGAGCTCTGTTAACGCACACAGAACGTGAAGTTGGCTGCACGCAATGTCAGGGTTGCTAGACCGTTTTATTGCTAATAAGCGACAGTTTTGGCGCGAGTTTTTGAAACTCTATCAAGATATGCCAGAACTGTGGGATGTTCACCACCCGGATTATAGAAACAAGGAATTAAGAAACGGATCATATGATATTTTACACAATAAACTAAGAGAGATTCAACCGACTGCAACAAAAAGCGATGTCGGACGTCGCATTAACATTTTTCGTACAAACTATAGACGTGAACAGATGCGCATTTGGAAGCAACAAGATTTGGGACTACATTCGGACTTGTGCAAGCCCACACTATGGTTCTACGACAATATGAGTTTTCTGCTGACACAGGAGTCCTTTCAGCGCAGAGCACGGAAGATGCGTTGTAAACCGTATGCCAAACCACAGCCAATTTCAGATTTGAAATTTAATGTAAGTTACATTTAGTTGATTATTATGTATTTTTCAACTAACTGATATACTTTTGTAGTACATGATGGATCCATTGGACACTGGTGCAATGACGTCTTTACCTAAGTTACCAAGCGTATGCCCCGAACCTCCGCCAGTCGAGTATAGCGAGAGCTTACTGCTCAGCCCGAAGATTGAAATATTTGAAAATGATTTGGATACCATGCAAGCCGAGGCTATGGGATCAAATGATGTCATCAAAGTGGATAATCCCGAAACCAGCGCTTCAGATCTAAACGAGCCCTCGTGCTCCACCTCAACCACACTGACTGTATTAAAGGGCTCTGCATCGCAGAAGTCGAACATTTCGTTAAGCGAATCCTCCGAAACATTAGCCAAATCCTGGGCCATCCAATACGAAGAGATGGCCCCCACCCAGCGTATCCTGGCGCGCAAGGCAATAGCCGACATACTATTCGAGGGCTGCATGGGCAATCTGCGTATCAATCGTAACGAGCGAACCACTGTGGATAACTACGTCTGAGCATGCCAAGCTGAGAGAGCCTCTCTATTAGTTAAGCTTCTTATTGTAAAAGAGCAACAGCTCAATATTTACATCTTGCCCAACGACAAGATACGTATGTGGGTATTACATATATATAGCATATGTATCATGGAATTTTCTAAGCCAAAGAACTTATTTGAGCTGTCATCAACTATGTTTCAGATGTCACTTCCTACAATTTCCTAAGCACTAATAAAAGGCGAATTGTAAAATCTTAATTAGCAAATTGTGCAGGTGAGTGCAGCAGCTGGCTGTATGTGTGTGTGTGCAGGTGTGTTGGCCACCCGTTCGTCAAGCAGGCTGCCGCCCATCCGGTGATGCACTTAACGCGTTTGCAAATGATTTGAGCAGCTGTTGCCACTGCACCTGTGCCTGTCTCTGAATGCCGCCTGCTTTGCCCATTTACCAGCCCAACCGCATGGAAAAATTCAAATCACGGCGAACGGGTTGCTAGTGCTGAGAAGATCAAGCTGGCTGCAACGGCTGGGGTCTAAGTCATTGCAGCATTTTGCACCTGTCGTCCTACGCATGTGAAAATCAAGCGCAGCTTTAATTGATACAACAACAGCAGCTACAACTGCCAAGGGGGGGCCACAACGGGGCTGAGTTGCTGCCCAGTTGCACGTGTTTGGCTACGACTAGGATCCCGAAGTGGGATTTGAAGTAGGCCCTGAGCCTCGAGTCGCGGCAAAAATGTTGTAAAAAATGCGTTGAGCTGCGCAGCTGCTAGGCTGTAAGGTTGGGGCCAAGACTGCGCTTGGGGGAAAAACTGAGCCCTTGACAACAACAACAAGAAGAACAACAACAGCGGCAGCAGCAACAAGCGAATGCAACAACTGCAGCAACAACATGGCAAAGTTTTGCAGCCTTAAATGGGCATTGAAATTAAATGCAGCTGCTTTAATGACGCTGCTGCCTGCACTTGGGCTGCGTATCAAAATGGCCTAAACAAATCTGGGAATATGGCACAGAGACTGTGCTGTTGCTCTGGCTCAGGCTGTGGCTGTGGCTGTGGCGGCTTGGCTGGCTGACGGGCTGGTGGGCGTTGCATGTGGCAGTTGTTGCATGGGCGTGGCGCCACAAACATGAAATGCATACAAGCGACTGCGCCGGTGGCCGCCGCGGCGTGGTGGGCGCCAGTTAACAAAGAAAACACTAACAGCAACATCGGCAACAACTACAACAACAACAACAGCAGCAGCAACAGCAACTTTTGCCTTTTTGGGCCGTTTAATGGGAGTTGCCGTTGCCTTTTTTGGTGCAACGAAATCAAGAAACAAAAATCTTTTTATCTCAAGTTGTTGTTGCTCTTGCTGTTGATGTTGCTGCTGCTACACAGATGATGATGTTGTTTGCTCAGGTTTAACGTATTACGTTTATAAAAATAAATTCGATTTGAAATGCAATGCACACAGCAAATATCAAAAGACTTAAGCAACAAACTCATTATATTCCCAATCCATTGGAAATGATCATAAGATGGTTTTGTCTAAATGTAGAAGCTGGCATGGCCGAACTCAAGAAATGCCTGATCAGGAGGACAAATCAATCTGTGCCTCTGTGAGAACATTTAACAGTGGAATATGGAATGAATTTGACTTTAGTGTTTGCACCTAGTTGGCTGCCATACTTTGAATATTTTATATGAAGATCTTATAACTTGAACTATAGTTATTCTATAACTTATTATTCCTGCAAGTAGCGCACTGGGTATCTGGCCAGTCGAACAGCTTTGACTAGAATACTCTTACTGCAGCTGATGATGGGGCAATTTGATGGCCCCGCAAACGAAGCCCTTCAGGCACGATTGCAGCAGCTTCAAATGCCGTTCATAAGGTTGCCCATCAACAGCCATAAAGCTGACTGCAATTGGAAGACTATATTTTCCAGAGACAGAGAGAGAGAGAGACGAAGAGAGAGAGGCAGAGAGAGGTCAAGGCGAACAGCTGCCAGAGCTGCTGGTAAACTTAATGGGAAATTTGTAATTTTCAATACAAATTGGCAGCTAGTTGATCGAAACTCTTGTTGCAATCTGTGTAAACACAGACAGAGTAAACAGAGCGAACATTAAACAATAACAAATTGCATTTCTCACACGCGGCACGCGTCACGCTCACGAGTGAAACAACCCCCATGCATTCATGCAGGTGCAGACCACACGCTTCCAGCTCATTTTAGGGGTGGCATTCGAAGAGCTTACCCATGAAGCGCTGCGATTCCAAAAAATCACACGAGAACTTGTGCAGTTGTTGGCAATGCGCCTGGGAACGCGCAAATCCATGGCCATGGCCAGGGCGATCATCGTCAACATGTGAACTGTCGCTGGTAAAGTTGAAGTGAATAGACAGAGAGAGAGAGAGAGAGAGGGAGAGACGGAGTGAGGAGTGGTTGGGTAAATTGCTGGCCATCCGCTAATGAGACTGGGAATCAAACACGCACAGCGCACAGAACCTTCTCTGGAGCGGAATGTGGGCGCGCCGACGCGTTTGTACGGCGTGACGAATAATGTGAGAATGAGAACTTTATTAAAACACACTCTTTCGCTGCGATTTGTCTGAAATGCCCTGCAAAAGAGCAGAGCGTAGGGTGGGCTCTGTTGTACCTCACAGCAAATACAATGCTATTGTGTGTGGACTCCATATACAATGCTTGTTTATCTGAAATCTGTTTTGTCTTTTAAGTAGTAGGAATGCAGTTTATGTGAACTGCTATGGAATAGTTATATAATTGGATATCTTATCTATAAAGTACATGTATAGATAGATATAGATAAAGATAGGTTATCTGTTATGAACAGCTGCACAGAGAGTGAAACTAACCTAATGCATCTAAAGGGGTAGAGATGGGCAATGCTGCCAATGTTGATACTTTGATAAGTCAACTATATATGGGATATATATCTTCTTGATCTTCAATTTAGCTTAGTTCCAGCAGCTACTCATATACTTATCTGCATCTGCAGGGTAGCAACTTGAGGCAGAAGCTGAAGCCTTGGAAGATCTAGACAATATCCAATACATATTCTTATATATCATATAGACTTGTCATTTATTTATTTACTACAGGGTATCTCTTGGCTGTTCAATCTGCTTTCTTTCGCATTACATTCGCCGAAAATTCTCAGTCGCTGCACATTTGGAGCATTCTGAAAATCGCTGAAATGCTTTTCACACGGACAGCCGTGTGTGAAAGAGCTCTCAACGTGGGACTGTGAAAATGAAAACGATGAGGAAACAGAACAGAACTTTTTATACACACACACACACATGGACAGACACACCTGTATGTGGGTCACTGCGTGTGTATATGTTAATGAATTGGTCAACCGTTCTGCTGGCTGCTGGCTGACTGCTGGTTGCTGCTGCTTCGACTGCTGCTAAATGCGCATTACAATTAAAAATTAAAGCATAAGCTCCATAAAAGTTGACAAGCTAAACGCACAATTTGGCAGCAGCTGAAAATTGTTGTGTTTTCAGCTTGCTCTTAGCGGGTAGCCAGGCTCGAACAGGAACAAAAACTCTAAAAAAAACTAAAACTGATGCGTTAATTAACGAAAAAAAGGATACGGCGCCTTTTGATTTTTTGGGCGAAACTTTTATGGTCAGTCAGTGAGAATATAAAAATCCAACAAAAAATGGGAGATGTATATATATGTGTGTATGTATGTGTATATGAAAAGCAAAAGCTGGCTTATTTTATGGGCCGGCGACACCTTTTAAGAGCGCCAATCGAATCAATGTTTTAACACGAGAATACCATTTCCAAAAGCGGGCTCATTAAGCACAGCCGAATAACCCGGAGGCCAACAAAAGCAAAAAACCAAACTAAATATAAAAAACATTTATAAAGGATTGCTCTGAATTCTACGAATGCTGCGGCAGCTGCAAATAAAAAAGGAATTGAAATTGGAATTGGAATTCATATTCATTTGATTTCACAATGCTGCGAAAGTGAAACCAGGCAGCAGCAGCAGCAGCAGCAACACCAACAAAATGCCTCGATGCAACAAACTGACACACATCTACCTGTAGCTCCTCTCCTCTTCCTCCTCCTCTTCTTCTTCTGCCTCTTTTTGTTGCCCAAAAAACTTTGACAAGCAGAAGCGCTGGACAAGTTTTGGCAATTTGAAAATCTCTGCGCTAATTACCAAGCAACCAGGCAGGAGGAGCTATCGAGCAGCAGCAGCTGCTGCTGCTTTCGTCTTGGCCTGGCTAATTGAACTCATCAATTTGGTAGCTAATGAAGTGGCTGCCAGTGGAGCAGCAGCTGAGATGCTGAACTGTCGCCTTGCATTTGCAACTGCAATTCATGAGGCGTGCTCCGCTTTTGCCAACGCTCTCTGATTCTGGTGGCCTGATAACGAGTCGCATAAAACACAAAATGCCAAGTGCTTCCTGCACATGGTAAAAGTCAGCTACTGGCGGCCATTTAATTAGCAGGTTAATTGCCCATGAGGCGGCGCATTTTGACTGCCAGCAACTTCATTAATAACTTGACTTGAGCAGCAACAACAACAACAACAGCAACTTCAACTTCAACTGCAGCTCCAACTGCATTTGTCATAGACAAAGACCCGTTTGGTGAGTCGCTATCGATACGTTGAGACAAATGACAAATGATATGTTGACAGCGTCGCAGCATCAGCAGTTGCTAAATTTTGACACTGCCTTATCGCAGCGGCTGAGATTGCGACTAACTGGACAGCAGACGCATCTGCCAATTGCTCATTGCAAAATATTGTGAAATTGCGATAACCGAACAGCAGCAGCAACAGCAGCAGCAGCAGCAGCAGCAACAGTTAAAGCCAGGCAATGCAAACAGTGAACAAGTTGCCAGTAGCAGTAACAGCAGCAGCAGCAATATTTCATTGTTATCTGCATCAGTGAAGGTCTTTAAGTGCCCTAAGTAGCTGACTCTTAAAGCTGCCCAGCATCGATCATCATTGATGCAATTTATCAACAGCATAAGCAAAGTGATTCGTAAGAGCAAAGATAATGCGGAATGTGAAGGATTAAGTACTTAATGTGTCGCTTGTTCTTGTTCGTTGAGCTTAAAAAAGAGAAATATATATATCAAGTTTTTGCCAGCATATAAATTATATTTTTGATGGATTTTAATAAATATTTTGAAATATTTTAATTTTTATTTATTTTTAAGCTATAATATATTTATTTTTCATCACTTCTTTATTTATATTATGCATGTGCTTAGCCATAAGATCGGAATTGTTTTCTCTCTTACGTTTTCTTTACATATTTTCAGCAATAATTGTTCTCTCTATTATCTAAGCTTCCTATTAATTGTAGATCATATCTCTAATATTATATTCATTGAAATTGTTAGCTGCTCTTCAGCGTTCGTTTCTCCTGCCCATTTCTCCGCTACCAAAACCCCTTCCCAACTCGCTTACCCCAGTGTAGACTTCGCAACCACCCCTCAAACAGTCGCGCAAAACCCACCCCTCAATACGATCCACAGTGAAACTCTACGCTTACCCCTCTCAAGTGCCCCTCAAACACCCCAGGCATTGCCCCTGCGCATGCGCGCATTGCTGTTGCCCCTGCTGGGAAAACCCAGTGGAGAGTTGCTCGCAGAGAGAACTGAGCGCAGACGCGACTCAATCGGGCTTCAGCTTGAGAGCGCGCATAAAAAAACGAAAGACTTAAGAAACAAACTCGAGCTTCGGCTCAAGCAAGAACGAAGCGCATATATGACTCTGTCTATGTGTGTGTGTGTTGTTGTTGTTGACTGGTGACTCAAGTGCCATGCCCAGATGCTATGGATAGAGCCTACGCTCTGCGCATGCCACAAGCAACGAATTGCATTTGTAATCATGCGGAAATGATCGCGTTGACCTTTCAGCAAGTTGCAGTCTTAACTCTTAAGGCTGAAGTCTCAAGTCTGCATTCTGACTCTGTTTGTCTGTCTCTGTGTGTGTCTGTCTTTCTGTATATTTCTCTGTCTGCATTCCGCGGTTGCAATCTGCAAACTTATGATGGCTGCTGGGCCAACTGCTGTGGGCTGGCTACCCGTTCTCATCTGCAGCATCATCTGCAGCCTCATCTTCAGCTGCAGCAGTTGGCCGCGTTATTTGCATGATGTGGCGACCTTTTGATCTGCATCGGCGTTCAGTCAATACAATTATTGATTTGCTCAGCCTTTCTCCTCAACCAGGCCGTGCCTCATTGATGCGCTGCTCCGGCTCTGATCTCGCCAAGGTGAATCTGAACCCTGTGGCCGCAATTTGCGGCCTGACGTGCCTGCGCACTCTGCCTGCACTCTGGCAATCAGCTTGAACTGCGGTGCTGAAAGATTGGCCTGCCAGCTACGTGCACTCCCATCCCCATTGCGTGCTCAGCTCTGGACCACAATTAGTCACTCACTCAAGGGATTAGCGCTGCAGCCGCAACGGCAACACATGGATCACTTTATTAAAGAGCTGCTCTCGCCAAGGCACATTTATATAAATGGCATTTTAATCAAAATTGTCGCCTGCGGTCGTTTATTAATATCGGGCATTATGAAAACAAATTGCACGGACAGCGGCGTTGATGGCCAACAACAGCGAGGCGAATAGCAACAACAACAGCAGCAGCAACAACAACAACGTCGCGACGTCTACAAATTAAAGCTGCCTAAATGTTAAACAATTTACACCGGGCACACACAGCCTCCGTCTGGGCAGCGACGCGCCGTTGTCGTGCATTAGTCAGCCAGGGTTAAGCCAAAACTCGTCTCCATTCTGGCCAAGTGGCTCTTGGTCAAGTGGTCTGGCCAACTGGGCAACTGGCCTGCCTCTAGTCTAGTTGATTTAATTTCAACGTCACGTACTCTTAGTCGTCGTCGTCGTCGTCGTCTGATTTGAATGCATTTTTTCTGTGGCCAAGCATCTGAAATTACATGCCCCAAACCTGACTGCCAAATGAGAGCTGGGAACTGGGAACTGGGCACCGGCTTTCGAGGTCATGGGAAAAACAGTTTTCAGTTTCTTGTATTTACTTAGCGTTTCTTATTTATTTTCATTTTGCATGCAATTTTTGAGCTGCAGCCAAATATCTCCAACAAAGATCATATAAATAAATAAAATGCTTAAATTGCAAACATTTTGAAAATTACTTTTATGGATGTCAATATAAATACTCAATTTTTGATGATAAGATAATAAAGTTGTAGTTGAATGGGCTTGACTAGTTGGCGGAGCTGTTCAGAGACTAAAGAGGACGTGGGGCATAGGGAGCAGGAGGTGGAGTGGGAGGAGGACAAGGAGGAGCAGGAGGACGAAGAGGAGGATGAGGTGGAGGAGGCAGAGGAGAAGGCGGCGAAGGAGGAGGAGAAGGCGGAGAAGGATGAGGAGAAAGAGGAGAAGGAAGAAGTATAGGAGGAGGAGGAGAATAGGTCGAAGGACTCAAGATGAAGAAGGAAGAGGAAGGGCAAGGTGGAAAAGGTGGAGCTGCAGGAGAAGTAGATGGAGTGAAATGTGCTAGATTCTCTTTTGTGTGATTCTCATAAATGATAAATCTATTGTACAATACTTGACCCTAAAGGGAGGAGATTTGTTAAATATGTATGTATATAGCATAGAAACCTTAAGCTTTCATTTGAACATTTTGTCTGCAGCTCTTAATTGTATCCCTCACTTTAGTCTAGAAATCAATCAATCACAGCTGGACTATAAAATTGCCCTTGCACAATCTTTTTGCTAATTCGCCGTCGAAGTCTGTTCGGGCTGACAAACTGTGTTGCCAGCTGTAAACGCTGGCAATTGCGGCAAATTGAAATGCATTGAACCTTTCCAAAGACCAATTGAGCGCCCACAGCGAACAACAAGACAAATTTGGAGCTGTTAGTCGCAATTAGAGGATTGCGACTTGGACCTGGGCACATGGTTTGTCTGTTTGGCTGGTCGAAGCTGTCGCCAACGCCATTGATTTTGCTTTTTCATTCCCACACACACACACACACAGAAGGAAAATATCGACAAAGGCAAACACGAACAAAAGAGATTTGAATGCGTTTCCTGTTTCGGGAACAATTCAAATTAGCCAAACAAATGCGAGCGTGAGAACTTCAATTGAGCTTGAAAAGTGTTAGATGAGCTGGCAGCAAGTGGCAGCGAGGATTACACATTCAGTCAGCCGAACAAAGGATAGACCAAAAAAAAAACAAAAAAAAACTTGAGATGAGCCACTTGGCAGCCCAAGGCCTTGTCTGCTGTGCCAGCTGCGCAGCTGGCTTTTTCCAAATAATCGAATTGAGCTTAAATATTTGTTCTTTTATGCTAAAATGTGCTATAAAAATGTTGCTCGTAAAAGTATAATAAAATTGAACTATAAATGTATTTCCTTTTTTTTTTAGAATAATTTCTTTTCCAATTTGCAGTTGGCGCTCGTAAATAGTTTTGTTAACTTGTTCATGAAATCAAAAGTAAATAATAAAAGCATTTGCAGCTGCGCGCATTTAAGATCAATAAAAAAAATACTCATACTCATAAAGTAGATATAAGCAAATGTGTGTGTGTGTGTGTGTGCCATGGCTGCAATTAAATATCAATTAAAAAATTGCAATGCAAATGCGCACGCACCCAAAAGTGCCAAAACGTAACGAAAGACTTAAGGCACAAACTTGACGCTGCGTGCGGTTCACCTTCAGACCCCTCGCAGCGTGTGTGTATGTAAATTATTTATATACACCAATGTGCACACACACTTCAAACTCACACACACACACACACACACACACACACACACACACACACACACATAGATACACACACACACATACACACATGCAAGCAACACATTCGCAACGCACTCAAGACGCAGAATTTATGAGTTGGCCGACGGACAAAACGACAAACTTTATTAAAAAATTACGAATTCATATTTAATACACTAACAAGGTAGTAATGTGACTATGATATGTGTTATGTGACATTTAGATATATTTCCAATCAGTTGAATTCACTTAAGTTGGGGTTTAAGTTAGCTTATAGACGAGTGTCACGTCTGCCCTTAGCTGCTCTAGCTTAGCCAACTTTTATATTGAATTATTTAGGGAAAACTTTTTGTATTCTGTATGAATCATTACAGCTACATCAAAAGCAATGAATATGCATATTTGCAATTATATAAATATAATTTTTATTAAACATAAATACTTGATTTAGAGATAAATACTTTTAAGCAGAATGATGCTCAACACTTAGCTGAAGTTAACTTTTGAAACTATGCACGAACAAGAACTTCTTATGCACCTGCAGCAAGTGCATTCAATAGTCACCATTTACCCATATTTGCCTTCTCTACTTGCTAAATTTTTCGGCCTACAGTCACAAGTTCAAGTCGTTTGTCATTTGCACACCCTGAGACTGGGAGCCTGGGCACTGCGACTGTGATTCTGAGATTTGTTGTGGCATTTGCATAAATGAATGCACCTTTAAATGGCTACTGGCACAATGCAGCACTACAGCTGCTGGCATATGGAGTAATTAGAATCTAGACTTTTAATTATGTAGCAAATGCCAAAGCTAAAGCTGAAGCCAAAGCGAAACAGTTACTCATATTGCAGCTGCCCGAAGTTCAGCTAAGACTCGCAATAAATGTGCTAAATGGCTTATGTAATTACAGCTTAAATGTTTAATTAAATGAAATTGAGTCATTAAACTGATTTCTGTGTGACATTGCTGCATAAGTTACTTAATAACTGAAGCATAAACAAGGCCGGGAATGTCGCTTAGCTAATCAATCTTCAAACAATTTAATTCATTTCAATATGCATTTACTGAATAATTAAATGAATTTCATAGTCAAGCATAGCTGCTTGACATTCATTTCAAATTTTGTTTTGTTCGTAAAAAAGAAGCCAGACGAAGGATTTTGAATATTTAAATGAGTTAACATAGCTAAATGCTGATATTAACAGTTTGCTGTTAAGTTTAACAGCGGACAATGAATAGAGAAGAAACTGTTTACATTTTACGATAAAGCTTAACAGTGTTGATAAACAGCAAAAGTAAAATTATTAACAGATTAACAGGGTTAACAGTTTGCTGTTAGATTCAATAAATATGCCATTTACTTAAATGGCAGTTTGTGTCCACTATACGAAAATCATAATCAAACAGATTAAATATACATATAGACTATATATAGAAATACTAAAGCTTGTCGCAAAGTTATCAATTTCCATTTATATAAAGTTTACTAAAGCAAACATTTATGTGGAACTCAAGTTGAGCTCACCATTAATTTTGATAGTTTGTTAGTTTGTCTGGCAGCTTGAGCGGCAAAAATGTAGTTGCGTATCGTTTTGCTTAGGCTTTGCTGCCACTTGGAGTTGCACGCCCTCAAGTCTCGAGTCGAGTCACGCGGCACTGCGCAGCAGTCGAAGTATTTGGGTTTATCTGGTTGTCTATAACTCGTATCTTGGCTGCCAGTGGCCTGTGGCCTAAATGGCTGGCAAAACATTTTTGAACAGGCAAAGCCAAGGATTTTGTTGCGTCTGCAACTGCGACGGAGTTGGCGGCCCACGGCGCACATTTGGCGCCATTGAAATTGAACAACATGCAACAAAGAATTGGAGCTGCAACAGCAACAGCAACAATTGCAGTTTTGTCTTACAGAGAGCTACACTGATCTGCATGTCCACGATTTGGTTTTCGGTTTTGGTTGTGGAGCTCTATTTGGTAAACCGATTTGCCAGCTTGGTGCCAAGTTATGCGGCGCCACAGCTGCCACAGCAACAACAGCAACAGCAGCAGCATCCAATGCTAATGTTGCTGTTGCAGCTGCAACACTGTCAATGCCAATGCCATTGCGTTTGTCATGGCATAGACATTGCCAAACAACGTCAACATTTTGGACAACCGGCAAACAACAAGGACACACTATCAAAAGCGCCGCATTTGCTTCCGCCATCATTAATAATATATGTATAAGTAGTTGATGCTGCTGCTGCTGATGTTGCTGATGCTGCTGATGTTGCTGCAGCTGATGTTGCTCTTGTTCTGAATTGATGCTGTCTTCGTCCTCGTTTGCTGGCAGCAGCAGCAACTGTTGCTGTTGTTGCTGTCATTTTGCAGCGGACTTTTAATTTATTTATGGCCGAGGATGACTTGCCAACTGTTTGCATTGCCGACATGCCGACAGTCCACTCCTCCCTCTCCCTCTCTCTCTCGCTCTCTTTCTGTCTATTACTCATGCTCGCTCTCACTCTCTCGCAGCAACTAAATGGCAATTAAGCAAACAATTTATAGCTAAAATGTTGCATTTAATTAATGTTCGAATTGCACGCAGAAATTAGCAAACATATGTGAGCCACAAAACCCAGAGACCTCACCAGCAAACCCCACGATAACCCTCTAGCTACCCGCCACCCGCCACCCGCCATCCCCTCCGCTCCCCCTTTTACCTTGAGCAGGACTTTTGTTGAACGCCAGCAATTTAAATAAAACTTTTGCTTAATTGCATCGCATCTGGAGCTGTAAAAAGTCTCGAAATCGGTTGCATGTTGCATGCTGCTGTTTCACCTCCTCCCCTCTCTCTCTCTCTCTCTCTGTGTGTGTCTCTCTCTCAATCACGTTGTCGATGCTACCTACCCCGGCTTACCCCCTCTAGGCTCTCATTCAATGTTAAAGCCGACTGCCGTTTGTGATTTTGCGCTGATCGTTAATTTAAATTGAACACATTTTGGACATGGACTCGGCCTCTCGGCAGTCAGTTGGCGCTTTAATTGCACAGCCAGTCAGTCGCAGATGTGCCTCCCTCTCCCCATTTCACTCTCTCTCTCTCTCTCCCTCTCAGTTGCCTGCTTCTGCTTGTGCAGCTTAAGCCAAGTCTTAAGTCTCGGCTAAACGATTTCGTTTAATGCAAGTGCCCATCATTTTGGGCCACTGCACGTGCTGAAAGTGATTTTGTTGCTTGCTGCCCGCCGGATATTTTGGTCATGGCGAACCGGCAATTAAAGCAGCATCTGAATACCCCTACCTAGCCCCGTCTCTTCGGCTACCCCTACACCACGAGGCTGGCCTGCTGCCTAATGAGTTTTTAATTGGCCTGGGCCACATCGTCCTGCGCTTTTGCTAATTTGTCGATCGTAGCTAAAATGCTTTTTTTATTCTTCTCTTTTATATCAAAGCGACTTTCTTCGCTTCACGAGTAATTTCTTTGGCAACCAGGTAACCAGGTAACCTGACCTGATTGAGCCATCAGGCAGCTGGCATGCCTGATCGACGCGTAACTCGAGCTACTTCTTTCTAAGCTTCAATTCGCACCTTGCACCAAACAGTAGATGCTCTGCCAGCTGTTTGAGCTGTTTGACACGCATAAGACGCAAAGGGTATATTATGGGTATGACCGACTAGGAGAGCAAGCTTCCAAAATGTTATCAAAAGTTATGGTAAAGCGGCCATAAGTTAGAGTAGTTTAGTAGGGAGTGTCAGACTAGCAGATACCCTGACTTCACTTGAAACTTCCATAGCTTTCTCAAAAATAGATAGATCTTTATCATATTTATCATTTTCTATAAGATTTACGATCTGTATCAATTCTAGATTTACCTTATCAATTCGAATTGTTAATTTTGTTCTCATCAGTTTTTCGACTAAAATTTCTGTTAAATCAAATTTGTTTATTAAATGGTTATTTCTCTTGTGCACATAAGCACAGCTCTTAATGTGCTCAGGTCTCGCGTTTCTTCAATTTGGGATCGTAAAATACATTTCTTTTTCCACTTAAAAATCAAGCATAAGTTTTACTAAATTTTAGCTGGCAACTTAATGTTATGTCGTTGCCTGCTGCTGCTGCTGCTGCTGCTGTCGCCCAAGACTCGCTCTACCTTCGTCCAAGTTATTTTGATTTCAATTTCTGTTTCAGTGTGTCTGCAGCGACGATATGGTTGGGCTTTGAGTGCGTTTGCGTGTTCCTCATCATTTGTTTGCAATGAAAATAACACCAACATAAACAACGATCGACAGGCTCCAACTGGGTCCAGCTTCAGGTCGAGGACCAGGCATTAAAATGCATAAAACCCGCTGCGCATGCGCTTCCACTTGGCAATGGCCAATGGCCAATGGCCATGTCCTGCACTGTCCCTGGCGCCACACCCTGCTGTGGCCCAGACCGAGACAAAAGTCGCAGCAAACGAGCCTCGATACCGCGCTCGTAGGCGGCAGTTGCGTTGATTTGTGGCAGTCCGAAAGGTAATCGGCCTCTAAGTTATGTCAAAGTCTGAGACAGTTTCTTAATTGCATTTTGTGGCCAAAAGCAAAGCTGCTTAACATTCACATGAAATTAGTTTTCCAAAAAATCATATTTAAGTCCTAAAACAGAAGCCAGACTTTATTTAGCACTTTCAAATTAGTTAACAAGGCAGAAAGCTGCTTTGGCAGCTTGCTGTTAAGCTTAGCAGCTGTCTATAAATATCGTAGCTACTGTTAACAGATTTATTTTGTGTTGATAAATATTGTAGCCAAAGAGACTTTAGAGTTTTCCAATAGGATTAACAGCAGTTTATGCATTGCAGAGTGCTTTAACAGTTTTCTGTTAAATGTTTTGAAGCTCTGTTAAATCTTACAGTGCATCTGAATTGCAAGACTAACATGATTTTGATTCTTCTTTCTTTATAAATCTGTAAAAAATTGTATTTCAAATATTTAAATGAAGATTTATTTGAATACTCCGAACAGCAATTATTTGTATTTCTTTTTTCTTTATCGTTTTTTTTTTTTTTGCTTTTAATTTAACTTCCTACGTATTTTTTTAATCTTTCCAAAAAAATGTTAAGCCTTTTCTTTTCAAAATTCTCATTTAATCCTTGATTTGAAGCACTCAGCCCAAAAATAAAGAGCTGGAGCATTTCGCCTTCTTGAGTCTCATGTTACGATCTCCTTTTTTATGACCCAAAATGCCGAAAATATTTTACAGTTTATTATGGCTGATTGAAATTTGTGGTGCCCCGTCGCGGCACCAAATTGCATCAGAGTGCAAATGTGTGTTTGATGCGGCTGCAGGTGTTGAAGCAACTGCATTTTTATGATAAGATAGCGCCCCAAAAAAGGCGAAACTTTAATGAGCCAAAGGGCAGCGGCCTGTCGATTGCCACCGCAGCAGCAGGGGGCTAAACTTGGAGTTGGAGTAGGAGTTGGAGTTGGAGCTGTTGGAGGAGATGATGATGATGCTGCTGCGTTGTTGCATCCCATGGCGAGGCCATAAAGATTATAACGTAAAACGTTTAAGTGCCGTTGCAATGGAATGGGAATTATATAACCAGGTGAACCAAAGATTGAAGAGAATATAATCGGGTAGAAGTTTTCCTCAGGGCAACAACTGGAGAAAATTGCAACTGCAACCGCAGTGGGATTTCAGCACGACGCCCACGCACGCACAACAATGTTGCGGCTGTTGTTTCTATTGGCTCGCAAATTGAGTTTGCAGTGGCTTTTGTTTGGCTTCGCCTGCCTAGACAAGTGCGTGGGCCCTGTTGCATGCCCCATTCCCGACAGCAACGGCAGCAGCAGCTGCCTGCCTCCAAAAGGGTTTCGACCAGGCTAGGAGCCTGTCTTACTCTGTCTCTCTGTTCCAGGCGACATCTGCGCCAACAATCTAAGCCAAATGCGCAGACAACAACGTCGACAACGTTTGCTCGCTTCATATAAGGCAAACAGAGTCCCCGCCCTCCTCCTCACAGCCCTCTCACCTGTCTGCTGCAATTCCAGCCTCATACCTTGGCGTACATTGCTGTGCAGCTGCAGTTACTCGTAAAATGTTCTGCTTTGGCTCATTTATGGCGTTGCCTGGCAAATCTGTAGAGGATGGGCAATGGGCAATCAGAGAGTGGGCAAAGGCTTGCAGGTGTTCCATAGACTGATGGGCGCCATTTCAAATGCCATTGTTTAGCTGGGTGGGACGCAGCCACGCCCCAGTTCATTTAGAGGCGCCAACTGACAACAAATTCAAATTAAATGCGTGGCGCGTCACATAAAAGTCACCTACTCTTTAGCATACTATGCAAATTATCAGTAACAGCCACAGCAACAACAACAACAACAACAATAATGGTTGACACATAAAATGCAAGCAAAGGTTGGCTGCTTGGTTGTCCGGCTGCTGGTCAGCTTGGCTAGTTGGCCACGTTGTCATCGTAGTCGTCGTCGTCTCTGGCCGTTTATAAAGTCAAAGGGGGCACATGGCGAGTTTTAACTGACAGACAATTACGCTAATGGGACACAAATGGCAAATTAATTAGCTGCGGGGCCAACCACCAAGCATTGTGCTTGGATGTTGCTGTTGACTGTTGAAAGTTGCTGCTGTTGTTGCTGCTGTTGCGGCTGCTGCTGCTGCTGTTTGTTTGGGCGCATAAATCAGAGATGATGGCATAGCCAGAGTGGCGCATGGAATGAACCTAACACCGAGTTAATAGACAACAGCAACTAACATATGCCAGCTACTAACTTTAAGCTATCGCTAGAGCTGAACTGAAGTCTTTGCAGCGCAGGATTTTTATAAACTTGAAATTTGTGCTTAGACAAATTAGTAAAAATATCTACGACTTTCTGAGACTAATATAACTAAATATATATTTATATTCAATTGTATTTCTGAATGCATAATTAATCTAGAGTATGTCAGAAGACTTTCAGCTTCTATGTTGGCAACCCATTCAGAGGGTTACATCTCACAGTCAAATCTGCCAAAAGCAGGAATTGCAGTTTATAAGCTTAAAGGCTTATCCCAATTTCCCATTATTTTCTATTTCAGTAGAAAGAAAGAGAAAAATATATATTAAAATAAAAATATTTTATACAAAAAAATAAAGTTTATTAAAGACAAATCTCTTTACGCCAGCAATACATATATCATATAATATCTAACTAACACACAGACTCCAGATTTGCTTAAACTTCAACTAAAAGACTTCGACTAAGATCTCATAGATTTCATAGTTATAAATGCCTTGACAACTATATTCATTCAATATACAGCGCTGATATCTTAAACTTTGATCTGTAAATAGCTTATAAATCAGCTTTTGCCTTCGCATTAGCATTCGCATTGCTTGACAACTGTCAAAGCCTATTAAAGCCGCCCGATGGACCAGTTAGCAATGCCAATTGGCTATAATTTTAAGCAGGTGTTGCTTAATAATCTGTTGATATACATATTCAATGTAAAACATCTTGTTTGGCTATTGTTGTTGCTCATGTTGCTGCTGTTGCTGCTGCTGTTGTTGGTTTATTTCGGTAGCTGTGCGAATGTGGAACCGCCTCTTTGATTATTAAGCGAGCTGCGGGCGCTACAGCATGTAAATGTGTGTAGTAGCCAACAATAATGTCCATAATTACAAAGCGCGGCCAAAGTCAGCGACAACAATGCTAACAACAACAGCAGCAGCTACAACAGTAACAACAGCAACAGCAACAGCAATGTGAACAATGGCTACGTTCTTATCGCTTACAACTTGTTTCGATTCCATTGACCAACTATGGTCAGACTCTTAATTTGGCCAGAAGTCACATTGTTGTTGTTGTTGTTGCTGTGGATTGTTTAATTGCCGGCGTATGCGGCGCCATAAATGCGGCACAATGCAGACGAGGACAGACAGGCGGACAGACAGATGCGATCCATAATTGCAGTTGAGCTCCTATTGATGAGCGCACACTTTGAATCAGATTCGCACATGTCCATGTCTGTAGCTAATGATAGGCCCTGCCACCAGAGAAAAGAACATTTTGCCAAGCAACAGCAACGGCAACAACAGCAGCAGCAACAGCAACAGGCTCAATTGGTGTGAAATTGGCCTTCCTGGAAGCAGAGAGTCAGTTGAGGCAGTTGGGGCCGCCGTATCCATGTAATTAGCTATGTTGCGCTCACTCTTTTGGTGCAACATTTAGAGGTGTTGCCCGTCGCTGCGCATTTATCAGTGCAAACAAGCGCTAAAAGCGCTGCTGCCCCAAAAAATTCGAATGTACGTTAAGCCCTTTGGGCCACAAATGTGTTTTATGCCAGGGCCGGGACTAATAAGGATAATTGCTAGCCGGACGGGGCGTTAAGTGAGCTCAGCGATCAGCCGGGCAAAATTTGACAAATTGCCATCAGCTCTTACTGGAGTCGACGTGTAAACGGTTGCAGGTGTTTTGGCTGGGCGTGGCCGAGGCCCAATGCCCAGTCGCAGCAGCAGCAACAGTTGCAGCAGCAATCGGAATTGCAGCGGCAGCAACAGTCGCAGTTGCGATTTGTATCGCTGTCCAATTAAGGCAGCAACATGCGCTGGCAGCAACATGTTGCCAGCTCGACTCTGTCCCGGCCACATCCAACCGACGATATTGCTAACGAAGCACTGACAATGAGCGCGTATTGCCGTCAGTTTGACACTCCCGCAAAAGTACAAAAAAAAAAAAAAATAAAATATCCGCGAATAACGTATAACGAAAAATTCATTACGATTTCGATTTAAGTTGAATAATTATTTATCTAGATAATGCTACTCACTCAGTTCTCGTTCATTCAGCTCTTTGCCGGGTCCAGTGATTCATATCAGTGCAATTGCAGGCGTGTCAACGACGGCAGCAACAGTTGCTGCCTGCTTGCCTGCCTAGCTGCTGCTGCTGCTGCTATTGCTGCCTGCTAGCAATCACAGCCACTAAGCTGCAACTGCTGAGCAACAAACTGAAAACTGAAGCTAAGGCCTGACATAAAACAAATAGACTGTCAGTTTATGTAGCATTTGGAATGACTAAATGTTGCCGTGATTGGATTTTGCATGGGCTTGTGCATTAGATAGCATATAAATAGACGTTCGATATGGCCAGTGGGTGAAGTGCAGCAGCAGCAATGGTAGCAGAGGGTGGGTTAGTCAAAAGAAAATGGAAATTAAGGCAAACATGTTAAAGGAGTTGATAGGCTTACATGTAGTAGTAGTATACATGTACAGTGAAAACGGCTATGGGTGGACTGCTACTGGTGGACTGAAGCTTTCACTGTATTTTGTAGAAATATTATTAAACGTTGCTCTGGTTGATAAATGTTTGCTTGTTGGATGACTACTTCTTAAGTCTTATGTCTACTCCTACTACACCTACTCCTACTTCCTACTGTGAATCTGCCAGTATTACAGCTCTATCTATGGTTTTTGGAACTGTTACTACTCCCTTTCATAATTCTTTCAAAATCTGTATTTGTCACCAAGATTTGGCAGTTAAAATGACAAAATTGGTATGAACTTTACATATGCAAGATAAATATATCTTTATAGTTCTGCTTCATCTTCATCTCTAGTACTACTAGCTTCCATTTTGTTCTGCATAGTTGAATACAAATAGTAAATTATAGATATTCATATGATAACTAATTATAAGAAACCTTTGTTCCTTTTCTTTCTAGAACTACTCCAATTCCACTTCATCAAAGTTTGTGCTTTATGCTGGCTCGAACCTTCTATGCATAACAAGACAGCTCGGTATGTCAGCGGCATAGGCATAATGAGCCTTAACAGATTGGTTTGGCTGGCTGCTGATGTAATGGGAATGTTTGTGTCATGATATCTTGATCGGATTAACATGGAGCCAGCGCCTTACACAGACAAATCATGCGAATTGCGAATTGTGAATTGCGACCTGCACCTGCCAGCTGTCACCTGCTGGTGCTGCTGCTGCTCAATGACAGACGCCCACCTTTGGCCAGGTGAGGCGTGTCTGTTGGGCATGCTTAGCATATTTCTGATTCAATTACAAGCAGCACACTTGCACACGACATACATGCTAAGATATCTGCAGATCGAGCGCTGGATACTGGATACCAAATTACAGCCCATAAGCGATTCAGAGTGGAGGCATTAAAAATGCGTGAAAGCGCGCTATGTTATCGCGGCCCAGAGTCGGACGTCGCAGAGCACGCAAATAAATCAAAGCTGGACCAGTTTCACTCCAAGAGCGGCTCAATTGATAAAAAAAAACACTTTATATACATATATATACATTTAGCCAATGCCAGGCACAACGACAACAATAACAACAACAACAACTTTGTTAGGCAACGGCAAATTTTAGCCAAGATTTATGTGGCCATAAATGCGATTACAGTGCCCCAGCGAAACGTCAAAAAATAAATAAATACAAAAATAAAATAGGCAAAATAAAGGTAAATACAAAACTGTGCGTTCAGTTTGCACTTTACACGATTTTGTAATTTATTTCTGACGCTTCGATTGCATTCTAATGACAAGTGCAGCTACGCCGACACCGACGCCAATTCTTTGGCATAATTCACAGAAAGTTGCTGCTGCTGCGGCTGCTGCAAGTTGCTGTTGTAGTTTCTATTGCTGCTGCTGCTGCTGCAACTGTTGTAGTTGCTGTTGCTGCTGCTGCAAGTGATGTTGTAGTTGCTCTTGGTGCTGTGATTGTTGCTGGTTGCTGTTGTAGTTGCTGGTTGTTGGCTGCTGCTGCTGCTGTTGTTGCCACTGGCGGCGTTCACACTTCAAATTGCCAATTTGCATATTTTCGGCATACGTAATGTAATTGCATGCTGCAGTTGCTGATGCTGTGCGAGAAGATACCCTGTAAAAGTAATTGACAGCATTTCAAAATTCAAACTTCAATCTTACTTTTTGTAGGAGTTCAACTCTTTTATTAATTATATATTTTAGATTAGTTTTATAACTCGATCATGTTGTTATTGTGCATAAATACAATAGAATAGAGCTAAGGTCTAACAACAATTTCAATAATCTACTTTGTCTAGGTAAGTTCAGCATTATTATATTATTATATATTCATATTCCAAATCAAAATAAGCCCATCATAGCCCAAATCACTTGCCCACAGAGTATGGCCCACAGTTTATATTGCATAAATCAACGAACAGGCAAGCAACAAGCCGACGCGTTTTCGGCGCGTTTTTTATCGCGCGCCTGCATCTCCGACTGGCAATTCATCTCATTCTCATGCACGCTCAGATTTCGGATGTGGATATATCTTGTGGATATATATGCGAGAATTTGTTAGCTGTACGCTGCATTTGCTAATAATTAATTCCGATTGCACATGCAAACGTTGCAAGCCTTCAAAGTGGAAGACTGTGTGCAGCTGGAGGTGTGGAGGCGCATTCGCCACGCCCATTTGGAAGGTGCCTCACGTGGGTGTTGTTGCTGTTGTTTGTCTAGTCTGGGAAGCTGTTGATGGGTTTGCTGTTGTTGCTGTTGCTTCTGCTGTCGATGCGGCTGTCGATGCTGATGTTGATGTGTTTTGACTTGTGCGCTGATTTACGGCCCAGCGCCTGCCGAGCAGCAATTTGTTTGGCTGCCATGCAGCAGAGGGGCAAAAGTCTAAGAGGATAGAGCAACAGCAGCAGCAGCAGCCAAGGCCAGCAGCGGGCACAAATTAACGCGCCAGTCGCCACATAACTTGCCGTACGCATAAAACATGTTAAGTAATCAATTGCTGAAGTGAAGAGGCGGTCACAAAACGTGAAGAGATCTGCACTCTAGACCCATTGCCAATGCCAAAGGCAACAAAAGGGCCACAAACACGTGCAACAGCAACAGCAACAGCAACTGTTGCCAGTTGCCAGTTGCCAGTTGCTGTGGCAACTTCAAAGTATCCTGCGGCATAATGCGCTTAATAAACCATGAATCACTGTCCAAGCGGCTGTCAGGCACTGCAACAGCAACAGCATTGGGGCAGCAACATTGATTTTGTCACGACGCAAACACTTTAAAAGGCACAATTGCTAAAGTGCGCGAGGCTGCGTCCAGTAAATGATGTGCGCATGTGATAAAGGGCCCGCAAACGAGCCACAACTGCAACAACAACAGCAGCAACAACAACAGCTACAGCTATAAGCCCTAGTTGCCAGTTGTTCAGAGTTCAGGCTTGTTTTGGTCGCCTTGTCGTCGCTTGAGTGGCATAAAAAACGGCTTGCACTTGGACTTGAGAGCTTCAGCATTTTAGCTTTTCAGCTTTTTGAGCTGGAGTCGGAGTTGGACTCTGTGGGCCTTGGGCTCCATGGGGGCTATCAACATTCTCAGGTGCGGCTGCGCACAGCCTTTGTTTGGCCAATGGGCAACTTTTGTCAGCTTCTTCTGCTGGCCAAAAATTGTAGTTGTTGTTGTTGTTGTTGTTGCTGTTATTCTTATTTTGTTTTTATTTTCTTTTTGCTTGCATTTTGGCCACAACCCTAAGCCCACCATCCAAGCTAGTTAAGTTGTTAGCTGCCCTCGGGGACCAGTTGCAGCTTTAAACTTCCAATTGCACTGTTGTATGCAAGTTCCCTTGCCAGCCAGCCAGTCAGCTATCCAGCCAGATAGTCAGCTCGCCAGCTAGCCAGCCAGCCAGCCAGGCATCATTAATCAGCTCGGGTTCATCAGCGGCAACATGGTTCATTAGCTTTGGTTAGTTGTTGCTGTTGCCGCGACGACTGCTGCTGCTGCTGATGCTGCTGTTGCTGCTGCCGTGCCCGTTTGGCGGCCTGCTGTCGACGATTCTAATCATAAGGCACAGGCACCGGCAGCAGCAGCGGCAGCGGCAGCATTCGACTTTGGCTTCGTCTGCCGGCACACCGGTCGCCAAGTTAATTGGCTAGAAGTTTTACATAGACGCAACTGCAACAACAACAGTAACAGCAACTACTGCAACATTGGCGGCAAAATCTGAAACATCTTGCCAAACTTTATACGTATGCTGTTCTATGCTGCTGTTTTGTTGTCGTTCAGCTTATTTGGTAGCCAAGTCTGCGACAGCCTCCCATTATCAACATGCTCAAGCTGATGTTGTTGCTTCAAATCCCGCTGCTTATTGTTGCTGCTGCTACTGTTGTTGTTGCTGGTATTGTTGTTGTTGCTGACTGTGCCTTATGCATATTTACATGTTGCCCAAGCCTTGCCTAGCTTGTTTGGCAGTGATCTTGTCGGAGCGAGTGCCACGTCTGATTGGGTTGACAGTTTCCAGCAGCTTTTCCAGCTACTGTTAGTCAGCGCATCGTGGGAAAAGCAAATCACAACGAGATTGGCTCAATGCTTGAGCAGCAGCAATTGCTTTGATTTAGTTAAACGTTTGCGAACGGGCAGATTAGGAATTGAAATCGCTGTAAATAAGATAAATAACACCTTTATATGTCATATAGATAAAGCAATGTCTTTAGAAGCATAAGAAGTGTTGCATTTACATATGTATATTGACGAAATATTGCAAAAGTTGTGCTGGCAAGCTGAGATTGATATTCTACCTCTTTCTCGTTCTTCCTATCTCTGACTCTCTGTCTGTTTCTCGATCTCCATATCTCTCATTCTCATTCATTCCCTTTTTCTGCCTGCTTATGCCCCTCTCTTTCAAGCTCTTACTCTTTTCATCTCTCTCTCTCTCTCTCTCTCTCTCTTCTCTATTTATATTTCTCAATTTGTCGTTCTGTCTCTATTTATCGCTTTCTATCTATTCATATTTATATCTATATTAACTCTCTCTGTCTCCTTCTCTCTCTCTCTCTCTCTCTCTCTCTCTCTATTTGTCTCTCATTCTCCTCTCTATCTATTCACTCTTTTATTCAATCGGCCAGTCTCGTACTTGAAAAATCGATCCTTGAGCAAAGACCTTCCTTCAATGTCTCTATCACTTGCTCTCTCTTGTGCTCTCTCGACCACTTATCGCATTTCTATCCTTTCTTTGATAAGCTCCTGTGCTAGTTATAAAATAATTTTGATGGACTCTCTTTTCTATCTGATACAAGTTGCACAGGAAATTCAGACCAACAGATTTATGGCTACCTGGCTGGTCGGCTTCAGTTCGATTAGGCTCATGCGTACATCCGCGGCATCGTTGACAAATCATGTTGGCAACTGTTTGGCGCTGCCAACAAGTCTATCAAAACTTGACAACATTTGCATCTGGTGGCTGGTTTGCTGGCTGGAGCGACTCTATAAGGCAAGATCATATTTATGCGTGTAAAACCAGACAGAGACCGGCTACTGTTGAGGCTGCGGCTGTGGCTGTGGCTGGGAGTCGTGGCTGTGTGTGGAAGCGGCTACAGGATGCATAAAATTTATGAAACAACGACGCCTTTTGCGCACATAATTAAATCAGACAAAGCGCAGCTCATGTAAATCCAGGGGAAACTGGCCCAGCCCAGCCCACAGAGAAGCAACTCAACCGGATGCGGCGTAAGAAATGCAGCTTGACTATTTTTAATTACCACTGTCAGTGGCGGCAAAAGGCAACAACAGCTGCTGCTGCTGCACTCAATCTGTGTTGCATCTGTGTGGGGTTGTTGCTGGCACTACTAGCACTGGCTCTGTAATTGTTATAGTTTGTCAAGCGGGACTGGAGCTTGGAGCTTGGAGCTGGGATTGAGATTCGAGGCTGGTCTCAGGCATGCGAATCAATTACATATTGCGGCTGCTGCTGCCGGCAGTCGTTGGCGATTAACTGCAGTGACTCTACCTGTTCGACGACGCTTTCATTAAAGTGCAAATTATGACTTGCCAGTTCCGCCAGGTGTTGGCCTGGCCTATTTGTCTTTAGCCGGCTCAGATGCAACTGCCAAGCCGCCCTTTTGTATAGTTAAGTTATCAACGCCATCGTCGTCATTGTCCGATTATTACCGCTTGCTGCTTTTACGACATTAATTACCGCTCTTCGGACTTACGAGATTTATAAATAAATTTACGGGCCAACAATAAAAGCAACTGGCGCTAACAGCTTTTGGTTTAGTCATGCCATACAAACATATATATGAAGACGAGTATATTAAAAAAACATCAGTAATACATACTAAAAACAAGTTGATTATTTAGCTTAAGTGGCGCATACACACACTACAGCTTAGGAACATTTGTACTTTGGGTCGAAAGCTTTGCTTTTTATTCCCGACTTAGGCACACTTGTAGCAATCGATTGCCTCTGTGAAATAGATGTGACAATCCAATATCTCATGCACCTTCTCCTGTATGTTCGACTCGATCTCATTGTAGGCCATGTGCCAGCGACAGCTGCTGGCGCGTTTGGCCTTAATGAGACGGCACAAATACTTCATAACGTCATATACTTTGTCCATTTTGTTGTTTTCCACCAGATAGCAAATGTTCGTGTACATGAGGTCTACATCTGCTGGCTTGGGCACCTCCTCCGACTTCACCCAGGTGGCCAGCATATTTTGATAGGTGGGATCGACAAACACATTCACCTCATCCTCAGACTTTGCTTCTGCAATGGCATCCGGCATGGGTGGAACTTGTGAAATTGTATTGTTGGATGAAATATACTGTATGAGTGCGGGATGCACATGCTGTGGCAGCCTCTGAACGTAATCAGCCACAATTTGGTCAGCACGACATGCGCCCGCTTTCTGCTTGGCTAGCGCCGCCTTCGAAGTGGAAGGCTGTAGATCGCTTTCATTTAAAGAACTTGCAGTGGAGCTTGCAATACGCATCGATGGCGGTGGTGGTGGAGGCGTTGGTGTGCGTGACCTTGAACGTGAGCGAGATTTCCTTTTCTTCCTATTTGTCTGTTGAATATGCTCGTCGGTTTGGCTATCCCATTTGCCATGCACCTCTGCCTTGGTCATGCGCAAATATTCCTCCGGATAGCAGAGTATCTCGCGTCGTATCTCTTCCGGCAGTTGCGCCAGAACATCCGGATCAAACTGTGCAATGGCTGGCGGTGCACTTCTGTCGGATATTATTGACTCTCCCGTTGGAATGGTCTGAAAACCCTTTGACTTCTTAGCTGTTGCGGCACTCAGTAGCATGTTAATCACATTAACTTCTGATGGCTGCAGTGTATTATTCTCTTTGGGAACCGGTACTTCGAACGCATCCGTTGACTTCTTGTTGCTTGCAGCGCTCTTTAACATGCTGAGCACATCCATGTTGCCCGACTTAACTTTATTCTCCACTGGAGCCACAATTGGCACTGCTTCGTTAGCCATTTTTTCTAGGTTGACAACAAAAATCAATACGAATAAAAGTTACATAAGAAGAAAGGCTTACCCTTTTGCTTTTCACACATTTTGACAAACATATTCTTGATGACATTCTCCTTTTTTGTATCGGCAACATCATCAAGCTTATTCAAGTGTATGCCAATGCCACGCAGCTCATGTGGTGGAAAGCCAGACTCTTTCATAAGTTTTAGCACGTGGGAAGTAATAACTTCTACATCGTTGGTGCTTTCCTTCAGCAGCGAAGATTTTGTCTGATTATCGCAGACGCCGTGTCCCATAAACTTGGATGTTTCAACGGGTGCCTCGGCAGCACGCACCATCAGCTTCAACGTAATCGATTTGGTTTTGCGTTTGATCTCGATCAAACGAGTGTGCACCTCGACGCTGAGTTGTTGCAGAAACTTCTCCAGCTCCTCGTACTTAGTAAAACGTATTCCGTAGTTGACCTCAGCCGACACAGATTTGCGTTGCTAAAGAAAAGAAGCTTCATAATAACTTGTCAGAGATTGCTTGTTTCTGAGCATTACCTGCTCGAAGACTAAGGGACGCAGATCAATGCCGCGACAGTTTTGGTGCAGTGTTAGTGCAATTTTCTTGCCCAGTATCATTTCCAGACGCACCAGTGAAACCAATTGAACATCGCCGCAAGTATTGAGGCCCGACTGATTGAGTTTGTAGGTCATGCTGCTGCCCACACCAGGCAAAATGTCCAGTGCAAAGGGTGCCATGTACTTGGCAGCATCATCAGTATCCAGCAGATGCTGTCCATTCGGCTTGGCCAACTTGGTAGCCATTCGAGCTAAAAGTCTGCCAATGTAAACATGCATAGTTAGTAAATATTTAAATTAGTTTTACGGTTTATGAATACTTATTGTCGCCCACGCCTGCAGAGCAGGGGCAGCCAGTTATATCGCGCACTTCCTGGCGTAGATGTGTTACAAATGTCAGGACATCGACCTGCAGTTCCTGCAGCAAGTCTGTGAGATCCACAAACATTTCATCACAGCTAACAGCTTCGATATCCAGCGTGTACTGTGCTACAGTGTTATACAGAGCAAAGGCCACCTGTTAAAGAGATAAATTAGTACCAGGAATCTTTAAGGGTATACTAAACTACCACCTCACGATAGCCCTCAAAGTCGTAGGGAATGGTCTTTAGTTCGGGGCACAGCTTGAGTGCATGGCCAACAAACATGCCATTCTTGATGCCCTTTGCGCGCGCCTCGTAACTGCAGGAGGCAATCTCCGATAGCGACATCTTCTTTTCGAAGCCATAGCGCACCTTGTCTACACGAATATTATCGTGGAGACGGTGCTCGAAACGTTGGGCAAACAGCTTCTGTTCCACCTGGCGATCAGCTTGGGGATGAACTGGCACATCTGTTGCTGCACTGCCACCTTTGGAGTGTGTCACAGCAATGGGCAGGCCACGCAGCTGTGGATGCTTACGCAAGCCCACAGACACAAAAAAACAATCCATATCAATGTGCATCACATAACGCTTGGGCGTCTTCGGGTGAGAGACGTTTCGTTGTTCGGCATTTAGTTGTGTACGCAGTTCGGTTCGTTTAGGAAACGATTTGTTGCCATGGGCCTGTCGCAGCTCGCAAACATATTGCTTGAAACCAGAGCCAAGCGTCGCAATATGATGCAAGCGCGAATTTTTATAGAACTCGCCGAGGAATGCCGGGTCGACGGCAGTGCGAGCGCTGTTGCTGGTAGTATTTGTTGTAGTGGATACATTTGATACCGTAGTTGAGTTTTTCTCTGGCGAAGTGACCACAGCCTGCTGAAGCTCTTTGAGTATGTCACCCAGTGCATCCTCCAACAATCCCATTTGTTCCGACACAGTGGAATCATTGTTCTTGACTTTGTCAAAATTAAGACATGGTTGTGTTGTTTTTTGATTGGTATACAACAGATACGGCTTGAAGTCTAGAATACGCATCTGTTCGACACAATCGACCACCCATTGAGCTCTAATTATCCGCCTGGTGTCCATTTTGCGCACTTTAACGTCCGGCAAATTAGACGCTATGATGAAATTCGTGTGCGATCTTTCATAGTGATGAAATGTGCCCCCATGCACCATCATAATGCGCTTGAGCTCGTCGGCTGATGGATTGACCTTTCCATTGACGAAAATTGAAATGCCATCAAAAAGATTCGACTTGCGAAATGGATCGCTGGCTGCCGCGAATTGCTCTTCGAGTTTTGCCTTTTTCGCTTCAAAGTAACCGCCCTGTAATTGTCAAATAAATCACTGTATTTGATTGATTTCTTTTTTCTAACTCACCCAGTCAGCAAATCCATTGTCTTCATCGCGTGCCATCGCAGCTAATTGCCAAAACTAAATAGCCTAGAATTTAAATTCCTCCGGACACAGCTTATATTCGGCCGATAAGTATCTGCGACTGCCACTAAAAGTCGATAGCCCACTCGAATTGCACTTAATCGATATTTTCAGATGTGGCAACTCTTTCACGACTAGTGTTAAGAAATTGCATATTTATTCTTTTTATTTGATACCGGGTTGTTAGTTGCTCTTAAAATGTGGAAATATGGACAAAATCAGATGAACCAAGGTGCATCTAGCGGAGGTGGACCGAATATGATGCCTATGGGCGGATTTATGCAAGGAGGCGCTGGTATGCACATGTCACCGCAACAACAACAGCAACACCAAATGAACCAAATGATGGGAGGTGGTGGCGGACCAGGTGGAATGCAAATGAATCCAAATGCAGGCGCTGGCAACGCTGGACCGGCCGGCCTAATGCAAGGCATGGGTATGTCTCCCCAACACCAGATGCAGCAACAGCATCAAATGATGCAGGGCGGCGTTGGCGTTCCAATGTCAAATATGCCGCAACAGCAAGCGAATGTTATGCAGCAGCAGATGATGGGTCCACAGCAAGGAGTGGGCATGGGTGGCGGTGGTGGTGTTGGTCCACAGCAACAACAACCTAATATACCACAGCAACAACAGCAGCAGCACAACCCAGGTACAGGTGCAGCCGGCGGAGGTGGCGGAAATAATATGTTGGCAATTTCTCAACCGAATCCCCACAAAGAAATCAACATAGTTCAACTGTCGCGGCTGGGCCAGGAGACAGTGCAAGACATTGCTTCACGCTTCCAGGAGGTCTTCTCAGCTCTAAAAAACATACAACCTACCTCACACAGAGACAACAATACTGAGAAAAAGGTCCAAGAGTATTTTCGTACTATCCGATTGCTTTTCAAACGTGTGCGCATCATCTATGAGAAGTGCAACGATGCCGGCATGGACTATATGAACGCCGAAACCCTCATACCCTACAGGGATGAACCAGATCCACGCATAGAGCCATCACAATGTGATGAATATCGCAAGGTGCTGCAGGAGAACCAGGAACTAATTGAAACAGTAAAACTGAAAAATCGTCAACTGCGAGAGATCATTGATAGGACGCGCATAATAATATGGGAAATAAATACGATGTTGGCCATGCGGCGCTCTTAAATTTAAATATGTATATTCTAATGAATTCCAAACATTGTTTATTTATGTAAATGTATTAAAAAAAAATACAAAAAAGAAAAATTGGTTTGATTTTTGCCTTTTCCAACACTGCCCATTTGTGATGCAGTAGAGAATAGGCAGTTTGTGTTTGTACGCGACGACAGCGACTTTTCTCTTACTTACGCTAAACAATAATACAAAATTAGTTTTCGTTTTCTTTGAGCCGAGTATATATTAAAACTACAGCAACATGGCGAAAATGGCATTTCAGCATCAGGCCGGAACGGCTATGGAATGTTTAAGCGTAAGTTTAAATAGTAAAATATACACACACGCACACATGTACACAGGTGGAAACAGCGTTCTTCCTGTATGTAGTAGGTGCACGCGCGCGTGTGTGTGTGTGAATCGTGTATGTGAAATTAGGTCGCGTTTCATGGAGATTAATCATAAACAAACTTTCACGTTGTTCGTTAATTATAATTTCTGATTCTTATTAGATACCCATAACGCTGCATAAGGAAAAGGATTACGACCAGGAAGGCAGAGAGATACTGAAGTGTGGCTTTAAGATAGGTGGCGGCATAGACCAGGACTACAAGAAGAGTCCGCAAGGCTACACAGACTATGTATATACTATCTATTATATATATATTTGCAAACGAAATCTAATAATTGTGTATGTAGGGCATCTACGTGACGGAGGTGCACGAAGGCAGCCCAGCTGCTCGGGCCGGTCTGCGCATACATGACAAGATACTGCAATGCAATGGCTACGACTTTACAATGGTCACCCACAAAAAGGCAGTTAGCTATATAAGAAAGAATCCCATACTTAATATGCTAGTGGCACGCAAGGGTGTCACATCCACATAATTTGATCGGCTGGTATCCAAAATTTCCAAAACCTACTATCTAGTACTTCACTGCCTCTCATTGATACGGATCTCTAACTAGCGCTCTCTTGAAAACTACTCGAATACTTATATATATTTAAGCATGTATACTTATTTAACCTTAACATTATGCATATCGCGCGCACATATATATATATAGCCATATATACATAACAAAACATTTAGATGCATATGTGAACGTAGAAAAGCTTTTTGTTAAATTGATTTTCTATGCCTTGGTTTAAGTTGATAGATAAAAAATCACCATACTAGGTTGTTATACGATTGCCAAGAAACCATGTAAAGAAATTGCCAAAACAAAAAAACCACATGCTACAAACAATATATAGAGAACACATAAGCCATAACCCAAGTTCAGCAAGGGGCTGATTTCTAAGCCCATGCTGAAGTGTATAAAGTAAAATTGTCATCTAAATTCTCAGCCCGTGTTGCATAGGGAATCATACTCGTAAATATAGATAAACAACTTTGTACTTTTATACACCAATCCAGATATATACCTACATATTGACATATGTAGTATGTAAGCAACAGCTCGAATACAATCAGCCGCATTCCAAAAAAAAACGCATAGTTGTTGAAAACTAAATATTTCATAATTGTGATAAATGCCGTTACTTGTGCAGATGTGTTTTTTTTTAAATATGTATAAATACACATTTATTAAGTATTTTTAAAATCAGTTTTTTAATGTTTAATTGCATTGAATAAATGTTCGCCTCTAAAAAACAAATACCCCGTATTTAAGTTTGACCTTGAAAGTCGCACTATAAATGGAGATAACGAATCATTGTAAAATGTCATTAGGTGTAGCTTGTTTTTAATTATTATATAAACTACTTTGTGTTTACGTGCACTCCGACACATACTCGTACATTTAATTTTGTAACACTTTGCACTCAAAATTTGACAAAACAAACCATAAACAACTAATCGTACGCAAGCATTTTGCTAATTAGAATAATTACAAATATTTGAAGTTGGGGGAGCGGTCGAGGAACTTGAAGATAACATAACAGAATAGTAGATAGAACGTGGCACGTTGACAGAGCGACCTTGCCACGCAGCGGGGGCAAGAACACATCAATATGAAGCACGCCAACAGAAACTATTTATTGGCATAGCCATTGGGATTCTGACTCTGCCAGCGCCAAGTGTCCTCGCACATTTTATCAATGCCACGCGTCGCCTTCCAGCCCAGAGCTTGATCTGCCAATTTGGCATCCGCATAGCATGTGGCCACGTCTCCTACACGTCGACCGACCAGGTCATAGGCTACCTTTTTGCCGGAGGCACGTTCAAAAGCATGCACCAGCTCCAACACAGAACAGCCAACGCCAGTGCCCAGATTGTAGGCAAAGAATCCAGTTTCAGCAATGTTGCGCAGCTTGTCCAAGGCCTTCACATGACCTTCAGCCAGATCAACAATGTGTATGTAGTCACGCACACCAGTGCCGTCCTTGGTGGGGAAATCGCTGCCATATATGCCAAGCTTTGGCCGACGACCCACAGCCACTTGGGCAATGTACGGCATCAGATTATTGGGCTCACCATTGGGATCTTCGCCAATGCGCCCGCTGATGTGTGCGCCCACGGGATTGAAGTAGCGCAATGAAACGACCGCCCAACGCTGTCAATTGATAATCAAAATCATTAGTCTAAGATTGGAGTATGTAAGTTAAGGATTAGTCATACCTTGTCTGACTTGCACAGATCCCTAAGTATTTCCTCTGTGAAATATTTGGTTTTTCCATAGGGGGATGTGCAATTGCCCGTCGGGTGCTCTTCAGTGACGGGCAAGAACTTAGGCTCGCCGTAAACGGTAGCGCTCGAGCTGTAGACAAATTTGAACACATTGTTGTCAGCCATGGCCTTCAGCAGAACATTGGTGCCCGTCATGTTGTTGTGGTAGTATTGCAGCGGAATGCGGCAGGATTCGCCGACAGCCTTCAGTGCCGCAAAGTGAGCAACCATGTCGATTTTGTGCTAAGAACATAAATAACAAGTAGCTAAAGATTAGCAAGCAACAACAATAGCACTTAGATAATCGTTGCATCGAGTGCAACGTCAATGTTGACGTTGGCGCTTGCCAGCGCAGCGAGTTATGTGACCGAGGTCACGATAATGCGATCGTTGGTGAGGGCGCGTCGGCAGCTGCGTAAACAGCCGTTGAACGCTGATAGCGTCAGCAATTATGATAAGAAAGATGGAGTATGCTAGCGTATAGAAATGTGCCACATACATATGTACATATATCCGGCAATCAAGCACATTTTGTCAAATTGCTGACGTGCCCCACTGGGTGTTGGTTAAACTCACCTCCTGGAACACCGAGCGCACTTGCTCGCTATCTGTGATGTCCACGCGATAGAAGTGAACCTTCTTGCCGGTTATCTCCTGCACACGACTCAATGCCTCCGGCAGCTTGGAGGCACCGCCGCTATACGCATTGCACAGATTGTCCACACAGATTACATTATAGCCAGCATTCAACATTTCCAGCACTGTGTGCGAGCCAATGTAGCCCGCACCGCCAGTGACTAAGACAGTGGGTGGCGCCATATTTATCGAACCGTACGCTGCAAGCTTCTACTTACGACTGTTGCTCTGGATCTCTGGAAAGTGAAAATTGGGTTAAACTTAAGCGAAATTCTTATTGACGTCACCAAAATTCTCTACGCACACAAACACACACAGAGAAATGTATTGCTAAAGAGTTCTGGTTAACGGTGCTTGCCAACATGCGTGTGTGTGTGTGAGTTTGTTTGGCACTCACCTCAGTACACGTTAATTACTTGGCTGACTAGCTGACTGAATCACTTGGCTAGCTGGCTAATATACACACGTCGCCTCTGCGCTACCCTTGAAACCGAATGTATTATTGTTTGGTATAAAAAACACACGCATCAGACATGGGCTGATGCTGATTTTGTTGCTGCTAATGCTGATGATGGAGCTTGGAGCTTGGAGCTGTTTAAAGATCGCTGACCTCTCTCTTTCTCTCTCTGGCTTGCTTGTTTGAGCGCTTCTTCAATTTTGTGTTGTGTTATCGTAACTCGTTTCGTGCACTTGTCGCGTCGTGTTCGCACGTTCATTCATTCATTTGCAGGCCTCCTTCTACTTTAAGCACTTGGCGATTTCCGTACGTCTGTTTTGCTGGGCGGTTTGCTCACAACTGATTTCTGTTGTGATGTGCGCTTTTAACTTGTATTTCCGCTCCCGTATGTTTGGCTTATCAGCTTGCGTTTTTATCAACGCGAACGCCAGTGTAACAAGCGTTACGTTAGCTGCATCTGCTGGCTGGCATCGCTTGTATATTGCTCCCTTTTTACATTCCTCGCAATCATGCATATATATAGCAATGTAGGCTAAAAAAAAATAAAGACGAAACTCGCGCTCAGAAGACCGCTCTCCGCTATTATCAGCAGAAAGTAAACAATTATGACGTTGGCGTTGCCACACCAGCACTGCGTGCAATCGATAACTTATCGACAGACAGCCAATGTGCGATACACATCATACGCAGGCAGCAAGAAAAGAAAATATGCATTATATTATTATCAAGCGATTTTTCATATAAATTAGTAAAAAGTTAGTCAAGCCATAATCAAAAAATGGCATCTGCAACGGTAAGAAATGTATGTATGCCACACTAACCACTCACGAGCAGCAGTTCGCACGTCAAATGCAACTAATACCAGCCAGCGTTAAAACAACAGCAACAAATTTTATCTATGACTAAACTGCAAACACAAAATTAACTAGATTTTTTTATGCACAGGTTCCACTATTGGACGATGACACGATACCGTTTGGTGAGGAAGATGAAATGCGCGATCCCAGCACCGCGGCCCAGAAATACACGTAAGCAATAAACCCGTAAAAGAAATGTATGTATGTGTTGCACTCTCACCTGTGTCTTCTGCTAGGCACCCGTATGTCACCTTCTTCCATTTGTTCTTCCGTGGCGCATCGATCGTGATTTACATGTTCTGTGGCTGGTTTAGTGACTCCTTTATCACCAGCTTTGTATTCGTTGTGCTCTTTCTGTCTGCCGACTTCTGGACTGTGAAGAATATCTCTGGCAGACTTCTAGTCGGGCTACGTTGGTGGAACTACGTTGATGACGATGGCAAATCGCATTGGGTGTTCGAGTCGAAAAACGTGAGTGCATCTAAAGTACTCGATTGCAATCGATATGACAAATGTAACACAGTCTCCTTCCTATCAGAGCCGAATCAACAAGCATGAGCAGCGCATTTTCTGGCTGGGTTTAATCCTCTGTCCGTTCTTTTGGGGTCTCTTCTTTTTGATGGCTCTGTTTGGACTGAAGTTTAAGTGGCTGCTGCTGGTCATGATTGCCATAGCATTGAATGCCGCAAATCTCTATGGCTATGTCAAGTGCAACTATGGCGCTAACAAGGATTTAAATAGCGCAGCCACGGACTTTATGAAGACACAGCTGTTTAAAAATGCTTTCGACATAATGACCAAACCCAGTGCAGCAGCTCCACCGACTAATGTGCGACCAACGGGCGTTGTGTGAGATCTTGAATGCAGCCCAGGCACCTTGCCAACATTTGCTGCGGCGCATTCCAAAGAGTATTTAGTTTCTATGCTGACATATTTGGTCGTTGTCTCTGTGTAACATATGTAAAACTTAATTTAGCATTAACTTTTCTTACACTTACGCTGCTTTTTATTGAGTAAAGAACATATGTATGTACTGAAAATCTCACTTAATACAATAGCAAATTGATCATTGGGACTTGGCAAATTGAAAATAAAAGAAAAAGATATTCAAGATATATGGCGGTATTTAAAAATGTATGGCAGCTCCAAAAAGTTCGGTATTTTATGTTTATTTTACATTTGGTCACACTGATTTTTGAGGCTGCCAACCTGCTTCTATTTAAATGTCAGTACTTATCGTATACATCGATAAATTCAGTGCACATCACTAGCATATTAGCCATTGTCGGAAAATTTTCTTGCGCATACGGCTTGTTATACAGTTGTAAAATATAACTTTTAAAATAATTGCAATCGTATTGCAAAAACATTTGCAACCTAGAAAGTAAAGTTTGTTTTGTTCAATACAATAAAACAAAAGGTAAGCGCGGCGTTATTTCAAAGTATTTTTCGGAAAATGTGTGGGCAGCAATATTGATTTTTTGCCGCTGTCAACGCCGGCCCCTGATGCAAGGTGGAAACAGGGTGCTTCAGTAGACAGAATAAAGTTAGAGATAGTGAAGTTGTTTGTTCAATTTGTGTGTGCTTGTGTTTGTTTTGTAGCAAAATGCGTGGTCGCGGCAACTACATTCCTCGTGGAGGCGGCACCATGCGCGGCGGTGGCGGCTATTACAACAACCGCAATTCCAGCAATTACGTGAACACACGTACCCAAGGAAACTATCGGCCAAACAACGGACGATATGAGAACAACTATCATCACAACAATCGCTATAGTGGTGGGAACAATAACAACTCCAACAACGACCACTACGATAATCGCAACCGCGATAAGTTTAACAACCATCATAACACGAGCGCCGGCGGACGCTATGATTCAGGCTCTTCTCACAAACGCAGCTATGTAAGTTGCTATTAATACAAATTGAAATCTCAATTCTAACATATAATTCTATATCTGGGTAATCAGGATTCGTCACGCGATCGCGGCGATGACCGCAAACGTCCACGTCAAGACGTAAGTTTATATTAGACCTAACCAAATATTAATGTGCCCTAAAAAGAAAAGTAAAACCCAAAGATTTTAGGTTTCTTAAAGATATATATGTATATATGTACAGATTCCATTGTCTGTGTAATTTTAATGAGTTTCCAAATATTTATAGCACTATTTGTGAAGGTTTAACGCCGGATGGAAATGCACACACGTAAATGGTAGTGCACTCAAAGTAGTCAGAATAAAAGACTTTGAGAACGCAAGAACTCAATTTGTATTGCATATATATTAAACATTATAAATAGCAGCAGTAGCTACGCATTATAGCAAAGATGTTGCCACAGCGATCAAGATATATGTATAAATGCATATATTGTGCAGCCACGGTTGAGATTAAACTTGAACTAAACCGTAAATGAGACCTTGTAATGTGTGTCTAAATCTCATATATATATATTTATATATTTTAATGCCTGTAAAGCAGACAATTTCTCCGTTCCAAACAACAGATATATATCTATACCTATACCTATAAATATATATACATTCGATATGTATATTTGTATAATCAATCCATCTAAAATAGCTAAAAATATAAGGTTTGTTCAACATGCTACTACTACTACTACTACACACACTTGCCACCAGGAGAATGATTATTGCATTTGAGATAACCCAATTTATATATACATATATATAACTATATACAAATATATATATATAGTAATTCTTTATCATCCACAAAACAAGAAATTTATATGTATATCTCTATATGTATTTGAATATGAAATCAAAACAAAAACAAAAAAACAATGCTCCTCTACACTCCTTCCTACTCATCAATCGTCATAGGATTACCGTCGCACGTCGTCGTCAAATGATCACAACGATCGTCCATCGTCTTCATCGCAGAACATGGGCTCATCTTCGTCTAGTTATTATCAACGGAACAGCACCGGCGGTGGTGGTGGTGGAGGTGGAGGTGGAGGTGGCGGTGGTGGCGGTGGCGGTGGCGGTAGCTCAAGCTCGTATCGGCCACGAGATGATTCTGGCAGCCAGCGACATCAGCGCGATTCATCAATGGGTCCGCCAAAGCGGCCGCTGTTGCGCAGTGTTGCCGGCACTAGTTATATATCACGGCCGCGGGGCTCAATGTCCATACGTGGCGGCATGATGCGCAACAACATGCGCGGCGTTGGCACCATGAGGATTGTGCGTCCGCGCCTCAACGAATCCAATGATTTGCGCACCATGCGCCGCCAGCTGCTCTATGCACAGCAGAAAGATCGCGCTCGTCTGCTCAAGATACAACAGTTGAAAAGGTAATTAGACAACAAATTAAACAAACAAAACAAAAAGTAAAAAATAAAATGATAAAAGTCATATTTCTGTGTGAGGCAGCTGTCTAAATCCTATAAAGAAGTCAAAGCTAATGATAGTTTAAAGTATGCCATGTGCCAATGAAGTGCGAAAAGAGCATCAGATACATTTGGCAATATGTTCACAATATGTGTAATATGAACACTCTATATACATATAAATATAAATAATATGCCACATTTGAGTGTGTGTTAAGAACTGTTATTGGCTAAATTCACAAATTAAAAGGGTTATTTGAAAACCATTCTTGTATCGAGATACTAGAAAGAGAGATTCCGAGATCTTGTAATGTGTATAAATATGTAGAGAATCGAATTAAGACAACCAACGACACCCGACACTATATAACAACGTATTTTGTTAGCTTACATCTTAATTGTATACGAGTACTTACCACATCAATTTGCATTTATGCCTTCCCCCTTCACCACAAAACAAAAACCAAAAACAAAAAAAAAAAAAACAAACAAACAAACAAAAATTCAATTCGAATTCCCATGTATAGCTCGTTGCGGCGCCAACGCCAGGCAGGGAACAGCAGCGATAACTCTAGCGACGACAATGATGACTCTGATAACGTTGACAAGGGGGACGATTCTGATAAAAAGAAGATGAAGAGCAATGAAGATGATGGCGAAGAAGAGGAAGACAACGACGATAAAGTTGGCGCTGATGGCGAGGAGAAGAAGAACGAAACGACCAAAAAGTCGCCAAGCAAAAAACGTAGCATTAAAACGGCAACTGAAGATGCCGAGGGCAAGTCTCATGATGACAAGGATAAGGACGATGATGATGATCAGGAGCAGGATGATAATAATGACACGGAGAAAAAGAAAGCCAAAGTTGGCACCGATGATGATGATGATGATGCTCAAGAGGAGGCGGGCAAGGGCAAGACCGATGAGTCCGGTGACAATGCCGACAAGCCCAAAGAGAAGGGCAAAACCTCGGGCACGGCTGAAAAGTCAACAGGTAAGAAAAAAGAGAAAGATGGCGACGACAAGGACTCCAAGGCAAAGAAAACGGCGTCCAACAAGAAGGACCGCTCATCGCGCAAGGACAAAGACGAAAGTGACGAAGATCGCAAAGAGCGTCGTACAACCTCTCGTCATCGCGACGATGACCACAATTTGCGCAAGCGCACGTTTATTAAACTCACCTGCGTGCACTGTCGCGTCAAGTGCGTTACCTTCAAGGTGGGTTGTGACAGATACTTGTACTTACCAGAAATACTAATTCAGATATATTTCACAGGAATATCACTATCACTTGAACTCACGCACACACAAGAATTCGATGCGTACGGTTGCATTGCGTCAGCGCGCAGATTTGCAGCGCATGCGCGCCCGTCAACGCACCACACAGCGTGAGATTGAGGAGAACAGCAAGGAAGAGTACGAGTCGCGTTATTGTCGTCTTTGCCGTTTGGCCTATCGTCAGCCGAAGAATCTGCATCAAGCCTCGGAGCATCACAAGACGATCAAGAAGTTCCTGATGCCATACTGTGGGTCCTGTCACCTGGCGTTTAAGAATGCTATGCTTTATGAGAACCATCGTTGCTCGTTGGAGCACATAAGAGTACGTATTAACAGAATGTATCGTAATTCAATTTAATAATTATTTATTCTTATAGAATAAAGCGCGCAATGACGAGTCTGGCTCGGAGGACAGCGTTGATGAGCGTGAAATCGATTTGAATAAATTCCTTACCGTTGATTCGGTAGGCGAGATCGATGACGACATCATGGATGCTGATGTTGATGCAATGTTGCTTGAAGCTGAAACAGCGCAGAAGAGCGCAGACGAAGAGACTCGCAAGCGCGGCCTAATTGGCCTGGAGTTTGTCAAGGCTGTGGAAGCCTTTTATTGTGAATTGTGCAATCATTACTCATCCAAGCTAGGTGATGAGACTTTAGAAACATACACAAAGAAGCATTGCTTGCAGCATTTGCATGTTAAGAACTATTTGCGCCACAAGGAAGAAACGGAAAAGAAGTCTAAATCGGATGACGGCGAAGATGATGATCCAGAGGTCGATGAGGAGGGTAATAAGCTACCCAAAGATACTGACGAAGCAGAGGCAGAAGAAGATATTGAGATGGACGTCAAGGATGAAGATGGGGAGGACTATGAGGGTGAAGATGGTGATGAATCGCATGATGAGAAACTATGGGAGGAGGTAGACAAGGATCTGGGTGATCTGTTGGCTGAAGTCAAACCACTGGTCCATGAAGAAGAAGACGAGGAAGATGAATCTGTGCTGAATATTGACATCGAAAGGTGACTTGAAATTAGTTTTAATTAATAATCAATTCAAATTATTGAACTAAATAATTATAGTGAAAAGAACAAGCTGAAGGATGTCAAAGATGAAGAAAATGGCACCGAAGACGAGGCTGCAAAAGAAACGAAACCAGCTGCCAAGACAGCAGATAAAAAGTCAGCTGCTGCAACAACAATAACACCAACAAAGTCGGTAGCTGCCGTCAAACAGGAGTCGACTTCGGCTAAGAAAGCAACACCCAAAGTAGCCATGACCAAGGCCAACCGACCCGGTCCGGCCTCAAAGAAACGTCAGGTGTTGGTCAGCTTGAAACGCACTTCAGCAGCAGCTATCAAGGCGGCCACCAAGTCTGCACCTGAGTCGAAATGAGCACGATCTGTCCACCATTCATACACACAAACAGACACACATGGATAACAGCAGTGATTTAGTTGCTGCATAATAAAGAAAAAAACACATTTGAAATTCAACTTTTACATGCAACTGCAGACAACAATGTGCAACAAACAGTGCGCGCGGGGCATGTTTAATAACCTTTTAGTTTTTGGAAATTTAACTAAACAAACCAAACCACCTGTGCAGCATGTGGAGCACACTTTTTGTGTACCTTTCGCATCATGTGGCAGCAGCAGCAGTAGCAACCTTTCTAAACTGTAAAGCGACCAAACAATGAGCCAGCGAAATGTGCTCCAGCTGCCAATTTGCAGGGCAGCTGTTAAAGAGAGTGTGTTGGAGAAATGGTAGTTGTTTAATTTGATTAAGTGGATTTTTTCAATTTTGGTGCCGCCTATTTATCAGATGTATTTATTAACCTTGTAGACGCGACAGGCAGAGACTTGGAGCTGCTGGTTTTTATTTCCGCACCGAGAAGACAATGGCAAGACGGTGGCAATGGCAACCGAAAGGAAAATACATTTCATTTCATTTCATAATTTTCGCTAAAATTAACTTTCACTGCATGTCACGTAGGATTGTGGATTGTGGACTGTGGCTGCCAGATGTGGCAACAACATGTCTTTTGCATGTGCCACATTACACAATGTGCCACTTAATATGCGTTAATATCAGGGGGGCGCCTTTCTCACTCTGCGGCTGTGGCAGTGGCTGCTGCGGTTTATGCAGCTTCCTTTTTATTAAATCAGACAATGTCAAGTTTTTTTGATTTGATTATTGCAGCGGCTGCATTTTTTTGATGCTTGATAAGCTGTCTGTCCACTTGGTTGACTGCTGAAGCTGTGTCGTTAATCCCTGACAATCTTTCATTCGGCGCTTTGGTGAATTGCATTTCAAGCTGTCGCGAGATTTATGCGCGCATTGTTCTGTGCCACAAATCCGGTTTTTCGATTCGTTTGTTGCCGGCTTCAGCTTCGGCTTTAGTGCTATTAACATTTAATCTGTGGCTCCAACTTGTTTATTTTTTGTTTAGGTTACTTTTTGGTGCTTCTATTAAGAAATTGCGACGGCTTTTTTGTTTTTAACGATCTTCCTGTTGTGAGCAGCTCGTTGTTTTTTCATTTTTTGCTCTTTGCCACATTTTAAATGCCAAGGTAGCGTCTCATGTTAGCTGAATCAAGTTTGCTAGACAGCAAAAAAATGTTTGTTAATGCCAGCAAACGCACTTATAGTGTGAATATGCTGGTAAGTTACGCATTTACCGCTGGGCATTGGCATTTCTCATGTGTATAAATAAATTGTTAAATTAAATCATTTGGAGACTTCATTGAAATGTCATTTTGCAGCGTTTGCATGTCTTAAGGCATTATTATTTCTTTTATGTGCGGGTGCGTGCCTAATTGCTGGTATTTAAACAAATGCTTTGTTTGGCACATTTTCACATCGTTAAGTATACGTATGTTTTGTTTTGTTTTTTATTTTTGTTTCTTTTTGATTTCTAGTTTTTTTCTTCTGTTGTCAAAAACCTTGGCACTCAAAAGCTGGAATTTGCATACATTTACGTGTGTATTCAAAATGATATCTGTTGTTCAAAATGTTGGTAATGATTTGATTGTACAATCTCAACGGTTTTGTAACGCAAGGTCTTAGCGTTTTTCTCTCATTGTATACGTTTTTTCTTATTCAAATGAACTTAAATTAGCTGCTGGCCAAACAGTGCTGCTAAACGACAGCATAAATATCGATAACAATTAGCAACGTAATCTAAGTCTATCCTTGCTCATTCACAATAGTTGAAAGCTGAGCTTAGACTTACACAACTGTGTGTGTTTTTAAGGTACATGTGCATGTAATTAATTTTGACATGCGCATTCTTATTGCAATGCCTAGTGCTTAACTGTAATGTGTGAACATTTCACACGACTCTTTGCCAGCCTTGTGATTGATCAAGCAGCATTTAAGGTACGTTAATGCCTAAGAACTTAATTGCTGTGCGACCACAAATACAACCACAGCCAAAGCCAGCTGACCCAAGTCCTCAATGACACTTTTTGGTACATTCATGTGTACCAAATACAGTGAGTGGTACACAGTTTTTTTCGTTGGCTTTTCCGCATCAGTTTGATTTGGACTTGCATAAATATATTACATCAGACAGGCAGATAGCAATTATTTTTTTGGCACGCAATTTAAAAGAGCACATGGGATATGGATGTGTGTAGATTTTGCATAGATACCGCAAGGGCGTTGCCGGTGCGAATAAATAGTGCTACTACAAGATCTAATTAAAGCCAACCAGGTGCAGCTGCATCTGGGAAAGATGCAGCCAGCACATCTTGCACATGCACACATACCTATATATCTATGTTATTTTGTTTGTCATATTTTTGCATGCTTCATTCATTCTTCTCACGCCCAAAATGTAAATGAAGTCGTCGGCGTCGGCGTCGTCGTTGTTGCCGCCAAAGGCACCCGCCAGGCGAGGCTTATGGGGGCTTACCTATTGCTAACGCTAAGCCAAAGACGAGTTTACATGCTTCGCTAGTTGCTGCTGTCAGCAACTGTGAGGCGCTCTTTGTAGTGTGAAAATCTTTTTCTTTTTTCTTCTCTGTTGTTTTTTTTTTCTTTCTTTGATTATATTATTATTATTGTTGTATACATATATTATATATCTTTATATTAATATATACATTGTTTAAAGGTTTTTTTTTGTGCTAAACTTTGGCTATTTGGGCTGCATTTGCTTTCAGCCAAGTTATTGCAACGATTTTCTGATTTCTTTTTATTGAAGCGCGAGTCACAGATTTCTTGTGCAATCAGACTTAAGTGAAGCAATGCTTAAGTCTTTTTTATTTTTAGGCAAACACGTAGTATGTTAATAGCTTCACCTGTGCCTTTATTTTCTTTCGATGCCCTCTGACATTTTATGAGCTGATTGCATAGACAAAAATCATAAATTTATGCAAGGTCGCTGGCAACATGCGGAGATCAAGCTGGAGCTGGAGCTGGAAATGCAAGCCATGCAAGCAAGCATGTCTATCAATTGTCTGCCCACATTAGCTCATTATCGAATGATGTGGATTTGGTGCATTAAATGCTGTCTGTTTCTGATTTTAATGGGCTTCCACATTATGAGTGCAGAGTGAAAATCAACCTGCCGAGCGTGCAGTACTTAAAGCTAAAGCACATTCATTTATCACACAGACCGACCGGGCTGCGTTTAATGGAAACACTTGGCTTAAATGAAAAACCAGGAAAACGCAAATCATATAACAATGCGAACCCAAAAAAAGTCAGACCAAAAATGATCTTTTATGGCCCCGGCGACCCACACAACATGTAATGCCAATCGCAATTGTCTACAGTTGACTGGACGCTACGCTCATTAGCAAATTATAAGCATAGCGAGCGAGAGTGTGTCTCGTATGTGTGTGTGTGTGTGTGGTCCACGCTTCACTGGAACCCGGATTTAACTACAGATATACTTCGATACAAATTGAGATACAGCCGCTGCTGAGCAAATACAAATTTAAGATCGTCTCTTTGTGGGGGGTTCGCCCGATTGGGCTTGCAATTCATGAATCACGAATTGGTTTATGTTTATAGCAGTTTTACGCCCGACTGGCTTTCAAATAAAACGATTTTACGTCAAGCTATATTAATTGTATTTAAATGTTGTGTGGCAACTGCTTAAACATAAATTAGAATGCTCTTTTTGCATGGCTCCAGACATTTTAATTAATGCAAAAGAGTTTTTATGACATTTATGATTTATGGGATTCGTTAAAGGTTTTTTTTTTTTGGCATACAGAGTTAGCCATAAAGTTTAAGCAATGAATGATGATAGAATTTCATTAATTTTAATAATACAATATTTTTAGATAATATTTTGATCAGCGTCTAGCTGGAATTTAGAATAATTCTATTTAGACAGCCCTTAAAAGTATGCAACGAAATTTCGACAAAACTTTTTAGATTTCCAAGAGTGAAACCTGTTTGCAGTTCCTTTGATCTTAAGTTTGATTCTACGTTAAAAGTGAAAAACTTAATTTATTTTACAATTTTTATTGCAATTTTAATTATAAAATGTTGGACAAAATATATTTGCCTTGATCTGGGCAGTTTTTAGGGACTTTTCTCTGTTTCATATCTCATCGAGCTACAATAAATATGCAAAACAGAGCTTTTGTATATATCAAAGATATCAAAGATCATTTGCACATATTATGCCTCAATGTAAGCATATTTACTCATAGGCTGAAACTACACTTAAGCCATTTACTCATATATCAATTGCATTTGGTAAAGTAGCCTAATAGACGCCACCATAAACTCTGTCTTGGATGGCATTTTAATTACGATTTGTCGCAGTTTAATTATACATAAATTAGCCATAATTATTATGGCCAGCTATATGATTAACGTATCATAGCTAGACTCCAGCCGAAAACAATAACAAAAAGTTACGATACACACAGTTGACATATGCACGACGACGGCGACGACGACGATTATGCAATAGCATTGTCCAATGCACATTTCATTAACAAGAGCAACAACAACAACAACAGAAGCAGCAACAACAACGGCAGCAGCAGCAGCAACAACTGGAAATAGTTTCGCGTAGATTCTGCCAATTAAGATCTTGGTAGATGTTTTGCGGAGTATGTATATCAAATGCATAAGCTAAATGCTAAGGTTGACTACTGTCCAACAGCCTGTCGCGTTATAAACAATTTATACACATAAAATTTAGAGCATAAAACTGTCGACCGCAAAAAGCATCAGCAGCAGCAACAGCGGCAGCAGCAGCAACAACAACTGCAACATTCTAGCAATAAAAACTGAATGCAAATGCCAAACTGCGAAGTGCAACAGCAGTTGAGTGCATCAACAGCAATTGCAGCAGCAGCACCAGAAGTAGCAGCAGCAACATCATTATCAACTTCATAATGAGCATTGATTGAAGCTAACTGTTGCACTTCTGCTTGGCTGCCGTGTTTGAAATTAAAAGCTGTGCAGCGCAAAAGAAAAAAAAGAAAAAAGAAGAGAAGGAAAATAGAAAAAACTTTAATACAATAATAATAAATAGTAGTAAAAGAAAAGAAGATGTTGCCAATGTTGTTGTTGCTGCTGATCGCATCGTTGTTTTGGCTGCTGTTGCTGCTGCTGCTGCTGCTGCTGCTGCTGCTGATGCTGATGCTGATGCTGTCTGCGTCCAGCATGCAATGCAACAATTTCACAAGCAACACGCAGACAACTAAATGACAATGTGAGCAAACTAACAACAACAATGAGCTGAATTTATAATAAGTAAATCCCATGTAGCTGTTGCTGCTGCTGCTGCTGCTGTTGCCTGCAATTGATCGATGTTGCTGTTGCGCAAATGCTGCAAAGCAACAAAAAAACAAAGATCTTCAGCTTAATTATCAACTTATTTATTTGGATTGCAATTGTCTTAATCAATTTGTTAAGGATGAGGAAATGGCATCGAGTCTATAATTTGTCAGGCCATTTAAGCGGATTTCCTCAGCGCTAAATTTCACAGCTACCGTGTTAACTTTGACACCAACTGCAACAGCAACAGCAACAGCAACAGCAACAACAACCGCAACAGCAAACCAACAATCGCCCGCACGAAGACAGGCAATTAGGCATTGGGTAAGAGAGCTTGAAATTAAATCGCTCTGCAATTGAGCCAAATTGTTGAGAGTTGAGGCTGATGCTGATGCTGAGGCTGGCCCACGCATGCGCTGAAATGTTGATCAATTGCCCGGTGGCAATTGCAAATGTCAAACGAAAGACTTAGGCAGCGAACTTGCCGATTGGGCGTTATTAAATATGCAATGCAAATGCAAATGCAATGCTTAGCCAAATTTGCGAGCTTGTTAAATGTAATGCGCACAATTTGAGACAACTAAACAGCAACTAAACACAAAATGTGCCCTTTAGCCTCGGCCAGGCCCAGGCCCAGGCCCAGGCCCAGGCACAGACCCAGGACCAGGCCCAGGCCATGGCTCTGGTTCAATTTAGTGTCACGTTAGCATTTGTTGTATTGTTGGTTGGGGCGCAAACGCTTCCAGGCGGCTGCCAAATGCACGGGTGGCCATTAAACAAGCGCCTAACTAGCAGTTGCGGCCGTCAACGTTGAATTAACCAAAGTAGCCCCCTGAAACGTTTGCTTAAAACCCATAGAGAAGTCTATAGAGAAGCTGCTGCTGCTGCTGCTGCTGCTGTTGTCGAACCTTTCTCTTTGTGCCGCCGCAAAGGTCGGCAACGGTTCGTGGCTAGCTTTCGGTCTTAGTCTCGGCTCTGTCTGAGCTGTGGCGCTTTTTTTTTTAATAAATACAAGTGTTGCCCGCACAATGGCAAAGATTCGTTTGTCGAACGTGCAACGCGCGCGATCAAGACTTTTGCTTCGGCTGCTGCTGCTGCCAATAAATACTTAAGGCAGGCTACAAAAACAAACGGTAAATCGTCGCAAATAACATCATCAGCTTCAGACTTCAGTTGGCTATGCAACACTCTAATGGCAGTCAACAGCGTGAAGGCTGCTGTAAATCAAGACGCGTGCGCATCCAAGGATTAAAATCGACAATTTTTCAGTTTTTAGTTTTTCAATTTTACGCATTGTGTGTCGAATCTTCACTTCTATTATTATATAACTCTTAGCTCTTAATAAGCAAACGTATAATATTCGGTGTTCATTGTGTGTTTACTGTGATTTTCAATGTTGTTTGTTTGTCTTTGTCTTTTTGCAGCCAGCAATGTGTTTATTGCAGTAATCCGTTTTTGCGAGCATTTTTTACAAGGAAAGCGAAACAAAACTTCGCAGTGACTGTGAAAGTAATAAACAACCTCAGCAGCAACAACTACAACAACAACAACAACAGCAACAGGCAACTGCAAAAGATATTCAATTACTAGTCCGTTGCAGCAACGACACAAAATGAGAATTCAAATATTGGCCCTAACACTTTTGCTGGGTAAGTCAAAATCAAATACGGAAATTAACTGAAATCGTGCACAGTGAAAATGTGGGGATATCCCTACTATTTGAGCAAATTGCTAATTGAAAGCTGATACTATGTGATATGGGGTTTTTTTTCTAATTTAAATATATACATATTTCTTTTTTTTATATAAAATTTAATTTAGTTTTTTGATAAAAATTAGATACAATTTTTTTATTTATTTATATTAATTTGTGCATTTATTAAGAAGTCAAATATTTGTGTATGAGACAAATATTTAATATTTTTGTATATTTAAAAAAAAATTAATGTTGATTTTTAGTTTTGTTTTGTGGACTATAAAAAATGAATTCAAATTAAAGCTCAATTAATAGAGACAGGTAATTTATTGTTAGTCATGTTTAAAAATAGCAAAAGAACTAATTTTTGGTACAATTTGTATTATTATTTTTAAATTCATGGATGATATTCATTTTAAAATGTTTATTTATATAAATCTTAAAATTGTTTTTGTTAAAAAATGTTATTTGTATTCTAATTTTTTTTAACATTGAATTTGTTATTATTATTAATATTGACTTTGAAAAATTCTCTTATAGAATATGAAAAAAAAAAACTTTTGTATTCAAAATTTTGCAATGGTTTTAAGCGTGCAATTTATTCCCTTTCAAAACTCGAACTTTTCAAACTAAAAAATTATATAACAAATTTATGGTTATATGTATTAAATATATATGTTCACATGCATATCACTTTAACTATTTTAAAACTGTGGTTAATGCGTGTTTAGTTACTTAAATACTTAAAAAATAAGCACATTTCTGTTCTTACTATGCATATCTAATACAGCTTAATTATGTGTTTAGTCTGTGTTGCTTTATTTGTTGATTTATTTCCCATAACTTTATAAACGTTTTATAGCTTCATAAAAAGAACTGCTATAATATTTAACAATTGATTTTTATGGCGTAGTAAATCCAGTTTTTAATAATAAAACAAAAATTCAATTGTAGTAAAAAGCAAGTATCTAAAGGCATATTAGACATTAAAACGAGCTATTCGATATGTGCATAGTATATGTATTTATATATATATGTATATATATATATGTGTGCGTGTGTGTGTTTGTGTGCATAGTTTCATTGACCTTTAATTTCCTTTCTAATTAAATAAAAAATACTCTTACAAACTCTTTTTCAACAATCTCACCAACTTTTCTCCTGCCCACACAGGCCTCGTCGTCGTCGGCCAAGCACTCGATGCCAAAGCCAAGAGCGAAGACAGCAGCTCCGCCTCCGCGCAGTTGGAAACGGAAGCGACCAAAGACAAGCGACAGGTGAGCAGCAAGGAGACGCCCATTTATCCCAATCATCGCAGTTCGGCTGCTGAAGCAGCCGCTGACGATCCCGAGGATGGGCAGGAGTCGATCTATGGCAGCAAACCGAATCAGTTCATCATACGCCCCATTGCACCGCATCAGCATCAGCAGCACGAGTCGCATCAGGAGCCGCAGTTGCGTAACTTTGCAGCGGCCAACTCGCGTCCACACGCTGCACAGCTGCTCGAGCAGAGCCAAGAGGTGAGTTCAACAGGGGGGGGAGGAGGAAAGAAAGGTCTTTGCATTCGCAGTAGTGGGTCAATATTTGCTTGTCTTTCATCAAAATTTGTCTGCTTGGGGCCACAGAAGCGTTGGTTAAACGTGACTCAACCGAATTACACGATTCTTTGCAAAATACAGGATGTTAAACTGTAACAACAACAACAACAACAGCAACAACAACAACTTTAGTTTGTATTGAAATTGTCAAATTAAGCCTTTCGCTGGCCCCCAGCTTGGCGCAAACCTTGACCAATATTTTGCTTCGATTTTCATCATTTTGGGAACAAATTGCGATTAAAGCAATCGCAATTACCCAAAAGACAATGTTTATATTACAAAATGTGCAAGAAAAATGATTGTTATAAAAAAAGAAATAGAAAAAAATTAAAAGCGAATATAATAAATGCCATTTGTAGCGGACGAAATGTAAGTCACGAGCAGCGACAACTAAAAACTAAATAATTGCAAAATTATTATTATTGTTGCTGCTCTAACGCGTCAACAACAACAACAACAACAACAACAACAACAACAGCAACAGCAGCAGCAACAGCAACATGCCACATCCAACACAATTTGCAACAGCAGCAACTTCTTCGTCTACTTCTTCTTCTACCAGTCGTAGACAATGGCAGGCGTTCGTTGTCTTTGGCTTTAGTCGTGGGAAGAAAGTTGACATAATGTTATAATCACATCACCCCCCACATCTGGCTGCTGTCTTTCTGTCTCTGCTGATGGCGCCTTGACATGGCTGGGTTTCATTTATTATAATAATGTGAAGCCTATTGCGAAGGCAAACAAACACTGCGCAACAGGTTTTGGGTTTTTCGGTTGTTTTTTTTCACTCAGCTAATTTTAACTAATTTGTTTAACTTAAATTTAAGTAGGATTGTTTAAATTTTACTCTGACCCAATTGCTGCTAGTTATAAACGCATTGTTTTGCTATGCGATTCTCAGCAATTTACTTACTACTTAGGCTCTCTTTCCTTTGTCTCTATCTCGTTACCTGTGTGCACTAAGCAGCTGTGCTTGTTATATGAAGCACTTAAAAAAGAAAGCAACACATAGAATCTTCTAGGAGTAGTTAAAGTTAGGTAAACTCTTGGACTTGGCATATAGTTTCATTTTGCAATTGGGCCATCTTTCAATCCATAGGACAACATAGAGATGAACTTCATTTCCAACTAATTAGTTTGCTTTAAGGCCATTTACATTTTATATTTATCAGCCCTTCCTTTTTCAGTCCTTCTCTCTCTTGCTCTTGCTCTTGCCAAGTTGCTTTCTGTAAGTCCACGCAGATTCATTGACCCTTTTATCCTACAATTTCGCTCTTACTTTCTTCGTCCATTGACCCCTCTAAGCCAACTCCTTTCTGAGCAACTCTCACGCCTGCAAGCAACAACTCTTAACCCTTTTGTTTCGTATTGCACATTGAACTAAAGTATTATTGCTGGTTTGTTGCGCAGTGTAATGTAAATAATTTGTTTTATGCCAACGCCGCCACCGACTTGCGCATCGATTGCAACAGCAGCCCAAGTCAAGACCCCGCAACCGTTGTGGTTGTTGTTGTCAGACGTCGCACAAGTGTTATATAAGTTTTAGATGCCACACGATTCTCACAGCTCACAGCTCTGAGTTGCTCTTAATAGATGTGGCAGCTGCTTGTTGCCTCTAGGTGGGGAGCTCCACATTTAAACGCTGCCATTTGGCTGTGGCATTGGCCGTTGATCTTTCGCACGCCCACCTAGCCGCAAGCAAGCTTAATCGTCATAATTTATTAGACACGCCCTAACGCTTTGTCTCTCGCCCACGCCTAGCTGCAGCACTACGTCTATCTGCAAGATATACAGCGACACCAGCCCAAGGCACTGACATCAGCGACTCAAGGTAAGGCAGCAACACAGCCCGCCAAGAAGGCAACGCCCGTCGCCGAGGAACAGGAGCAGGAGCAGGAGGCGGAACAGCGCTACGCGGTGTCCATACAGCCACAGCCGGGCTTGAGAGGTGGCCCCTATTCGCCGGGCGCATATCAGCTGCCCTTGCCACTGCCCGCACCTCAGCATCAGCATCAACAACAGCAGCAACAGCAACATCCACAGCAGCAACATCCCCAACAGCAGCAGCAACAATATCAAATCATACCCGAAGAGCAGTTCTTGAAAATTCTCGAAGAAGAGCTGCAGGCTAGAGCTTATCATGAGCAATTACGTCAGCAGCAACAGCAGCAACAACAACAACAGCAGCAACAACAACAACAGCAGCAACATCAACACCAACAGCAACAACAGCGCCAACCACCTCCTCAACCTAAGCCATTGCCCGTACACAGCACCGCAGCCACGCATAAAGTACTCCAGCAGGCAGATCCCATCCTAGGCCTGGGCGGCTATCGGGATCGCTATGTGGCCGAGCAACAGTTGGTACAGCCCAGCTACTCACGTGGTGGACCCAAGTATTTGCCCTTGCCGCAATCACAGGAGGAGGATGAGTCGCAGGCGCCTGTGCCACAGCAGCGTCATCAGCCACAGCATCCACAGCAGCAGCAGCAGAGGCTCATTGCTGGTCTGCCTCCACAGATTGCCTACTATCAGCCACAGATTAGCTACAAGACATTGCCCAATCATCCACTGGCCAAATCGTCGCTAGAGAGTGAAATCGAGAAGTTGCTGGCCGCCAACAAACCTGGTCCGGGTCAACAGGCGCTGGCCTATGTAGACAGCAGCAATGAGCCGACGTTGGTGAATCATCAGCAACATGTGACACGGCTGCCGCCGCCACAGCATCCACCTCCACCCACTTCGCATCCGGCGCTGCGTCAGCCCAAGGCCTATTTGGCCAGCACGCCCAACTCTCTGCTAGATGCCAACAATCAGCCTTTTGTGCCCTCACTGTTCAAGTTTAGCAACTTCCAACAACCGACGCCCATTTACCCTGGACCGCAGCCCGAGGGCAAGCGCTTGGGACCTGTTATTTATCCAACGGGAGCGCCTGCTCAGCCACAACCCTCGCAGTACTACTACCAGGAGACGGCGCCCACACCAGTGCCCAAGCCCAAGCACTATCGCACTAAACAATACAAACTAGCTACGCCCTCACCCACCAAATCCTATGAGAAGGCGCTGCTCTATGCCGACTATGTGGAACGTGCCCAGCCCCCAAGTCCAGCACCCACCAATGCCCACTTCTATCCCAGTCCACCTGATCCCATCAAGCATGTACCCCATGCTCAACAACGTGCTGTGGTGCCCACTGTGCAGCCCATTGATTATCCAGCTCATCCATCGCCCTCCCAGTCCAGCATCTATGTTTCCCAGGGCACTGGCATAGCCACACCCTCTCGTGTTACGCCCACAGCCGCTGCGGTGCACAAGCTGCGAACCCTGGACGAGGTGAAGCAGCTGAATCTGCCGCCACCCAATGGCAAACCACTTACCCAGGCCGAGTTCCAGGCGCTCGTCGAAGCTGGCTACCCAGTCAAGGCAGTGCCAGTCCCTGTGCCCGTGCCCTATGAGCAGTACGTCAAGGATCATCCCGAGTATCGTAACCATCCGCCAGTAGACTATGCGCATCTGATGCGCCTGGCCACACGCCAACTAACAGCCCATCAGCATCAGCATCAACATCAACATCAACACCAACTGCAGCATCAGCGCGCAGCGCCTTCTGAGCCATCGGTAAAGATTCTCTCCTCGCCCTCTTCCGCCGAGGCGCAACAGCAGACGGCGACGGGCATTGGAGGGGGAAGCGTCACGTATTTGCAGCGAAGACCGCGTGACGAACAGGACACAGCTGTCGCTGGCAGCGAGACGAAGGCAACGGCACCCGCCGAGCCCGTGGCGAAATCCACATAAGTTGCAATCCTTTAGTTAATCTCACTCGCCCTTTGCCTAGTTTTAAGTATTGTAAAAATGTTTCTGCATGTTCAGCACCTTAATAAAGTTAAATTATAAATAAATAATAAAAAAAACATAGTTAATCAGATCTTAAGGAAAAGTCTCTTCAAACTATCGAAAACTATTTATTTGCGTACTCTTAGGGATCTCTCCTTTCGACTGATATAACATGTTAGGGACTTGCATAAGAAACTTAACTGGATACAGAAATAAAAGGTTTTTGCTCTTTATTAGATAATTAGATATGCTTTCAACAGCTTGCATATAAGCAATATTTAAATTTAAGCTTGCCGAAAAGTCTAATTATGCAATTCTTACTCTCTAATTAGTTAATTCTCTTTTCACATTCACATTTTATTATTTGTTTTATTGGATTTATGCTGAATGAGTTAGCATGCAGTTGCTCAACGACCTTCACTTAGTTCAGGCCCAGCGCGGTATTGCTGTTGCTGTTGCTACTATCGGCTGAGCTAAGGGTTTCGGGCGTGGCAGCGTCCCTTGTCTGCAGACGTGAGATTTGCGGGTCTCGCCGATCTTTATCCTTGCGCTCGCGCTCGCGATCTTTGTCTTTGTCCTTGTTGTGCTTGTGCTTGTGCTTGTGCTTATGCTTTTTCTTGTCCTTCTTCTTCTTCTTCTTGACATTGCTCAGCTTGCTCTCGTCGTAACTGCTCTCGTATTGTCGAGTTGTCTCGCCAACATCGACCACTGAAATTGAATTATCGTCTATCGTATCCGCATAGATCTCGGTTCGCAGCCGCTTAGTCAACTGATGAGTATCACCAGCGCCTTCTTCGACTGGCTGTACATTTAGTTTTGTCACGCTGTCGAAGGCCTGAACATCAATTGGCTCATCTACCACGGTGACCTCTTCACTGCGCTCTAACTTAATGATCTCATCGCCCACCTCGAAGGCTTCTGTCGCAGTACGCTTAATAGTAACCATAGCTGGCTTATGTCTCTCCTGCGGCTCACTCTCAATGGGCTTGGGGTCGCTTGTCTTTTTAAATGAGTTACTTGAGACAGTGTTGTCTTTCATCAATTCCTTGTAGAAGTTCTGATTTTCGGTCGCCTGCAGACAATTCGGTCGCTTGCTGCCATAGAGCGCATAGTACAGATCCACAATATCGCAACGCAGTTTCGTATCATACGCCAGTGTATTCATGCTGAGCCAGAGACGTTCCAGCAGATCTGGTTTGTCTAGGCGGCTGCGCGAATCGCGTGTAAAAGGCGGATTGTCAATGAGCAACTGGGCTAGACCATGTCGAGCAGCAGGATCCGGATCAGTTTCGAGCAATGTTATCAAATGCTCCAAATCTTCGCTGCGTCCATCTACTTTCACAAAATCCACAAGACACTCCATGGCAGCAATGCGTAAATCCAGAAATATGCCATATTCTGCATAGCTGCGATAAATGTGCGGCAGCGAGGGCAGATGGCCAAACTTTTGCAGCTTCCGTATGACCTTCAGACAGGACACGGACACCATATACTTGTACGAAGGCAAATGCTTCTCCATATTCAGCAGGCGCGTCACTTCATCCAGAACCAGTCTATCAAAATCAGAATGGCATTAGTCTAAGCAGCATAGATATTAGTTTTACTTCTAATTACTTGGCATCCGTGGAAAGGCTGTCTGTGGTAATTTGCGTGCCGTGCATTGCTACAGATACGACTGGCGTCAATGTCTCTCCCAGCGCCTCGACCAAGGCAGCTCTATAGTAGGCGTCAGTATAATGATTACGTGAGTTCTCATTGTACTTGAAGAGATCGAACAGAAATCGCATTACCTCTGGCGGGCAGATGCCATGGGAGGTGCGTAGGCCTATCACGAGAGAATACAATTAGAGAATAATTAAAGGCAACACATGATTCACTCACCCGCCATGGCCACGGGTATAGCCTTTTGCAGGAAGTACAATTGAAAATTGGAAAAGTTGTTCAGTTTTATGATGTTTGGAGCACTAAAGGAGCCGAAGAACTTGCGGAAGATGTTGAGCATAGCAGGTGGGCCACTCCATGAGGCGACCATTTGATTGGCCACCTTGGTTAGGCTGTGAGCCGCCTGACAGCGCACTTTGTAAAAGCAATGCTCACTCTCGATGGTGTCGGTGAGTGCTAATCGCGTGGCATTCGTGGGATACTTTTGCAGCGCTTGGATTGCCTGAAACTGGGCTGTAACATCTCGCTCGTGCCGCAGTTGGTATTGCCATTGAAAGTCCGGTTGCTCAATAATTAGATCACGCAACAAAATCATCTCCGGATCAAGACGTATCCACAGCACAGGTGAGTCACTGTAAAATAGGAAAGATATTAAGTGATTGAGCTTAAGTGAGTGGTAATGAAACCTACTCCATGGCAGACAAGTCCATGTCCACCTCTTCGCCGGTGCACAAAGGAATCTTTTTCTTCTTGTTGCGCCTACTCTTCGAATGGCAGGTGATGTCCGCTTTGACCAGTGTATTCTCAATCTGCAGAGTATGCTTGAATGTGCCATCCAGCTCCTGCAGCTGCACCAGCAAGGGTCCATTATATTTGCGTACACCGCGCTGATTGACAAAGTCCTGGCGTATCTCCAATTCGATGGTGTTGCGTTTGCGATTAAACACCGAGGTGAGCGAGAACTTGGCATGGCCGCCCGTACGCACCCATTGATCCATAAACACAGACATGTCCTTGCCTGTCACCGTGAAGATGGCTTTGATAAAGATGTTTGTGGAGATGAGCAGCTGCGACCAGAGGCCGGCGCCTATTTTTGTAGCTGCTGCATTTGTGGCTAGCGCCAGTTGCTTGTTAAACACTTGTATGAGCAGCTCCTGGCCAATGCGATGCTCCAACATGCGTACGACCAGATGAGCCTTGCGGCGCATCGCCTCCACATATTTGGGTGACACCGTGTGCAAACTCTTGATGGGAAAGTAATGTACAATTTCCTGCTGCTTACTCGCCGCAGCTGCTGGATTCGTGCTCGATACGGGCAGAGGAGCTGGCGGCTGACTGCAATCGAGTATAATGCCGCCATACTGTTCCTCATACTTGACCACGCGCGCCAACTCCGTTTGCACCCATTCCCGATACTCGTTATTGCCGAAACATTTCCGTGAGTAGAGGCCACACAAATACTCAGCTATGCCTTTTGCTAGCCAGGTGTCCGACCAGTGGTGCGAGGTGATAAAGCAGCCAAAGAACTGCTCTGCCACAGCTCGTGACATGAAGGTCCGTGAAATGTAGGTTTGGTCTATAATTGCTATGGAGTGCAGGAGATTAACCGATGCTATGCTCAAGGTGGCATAGGCGCTGATGTCCGTGTCCAGCTCGTCTACAAACACCTGTTTGTAGCAGGAAAATGGGTAGCGTGTGGAGAGCGTCTCCTCAAAGAACTCAAAGGCTTCGTGAAGGTATCGCACAGTATTTTTCAACAGAGGCAACATGCCGGGCAGGCAAAAATGCGTCACTTCGTGCATATGCGGATCCACGTAGATTTCAAAGGGACCCACAGCCAGCGCAATATTGGGCGCACAGACAGGTGTGGATACAGTGTAGTGAAACGTTTTCTTTCTCAGATCCGGTGTCATAATAACTTCGACGAGTTCTCCACAGGAAACCGCAGTCAGATTCTTATCCACTGTAAATTCCAGTCGCCAGGTGCACGGATCTGCAAAGCTGTCGAGACAGGGAAACCACAGGCGAGACGAGTTCTCATAACAGTTGGTGTACATGTGTGCACAGTTGAGCTGCGCTGTATCGTCATCAGTGGATGTGGGCGGTATGACAAAGTGCATGCCACTTTTGGGATTTTCGAAAGAGAATTCAATACGTATGCGCAGACCACGACCCTCTTGTACCAGCGAAAAGCCGTCTGGCGGCACCTGTATCAACAGCTCGCCATTATTCACATCCGGATCGGTTATTTGCGCTGCAGACAAATGATACTTTGAGTAGACATCCAGAGAGCGGCTGCAGTCAATGAATTTGAATTTGAATGTGTAAAAGAGCTGTCACAGGCATTGTTACGGTTCAACAAACCTCTTATGATCCTTCTGGCATATGTTCTGAAAAGGATCGAAGTAAACGAACTCTGCCGAGCAAACATCGTTGAGCACAACGCTGTAAATGCGCAGCTGCTTGGCATTTAAACGTATCAAACGTAGGCTTTCATTATTCGGCACTATAGTCAACTCCACCATGCCCTGCAAAACACATATAATTAATAGAGTAATTGTTATGTTATAATTTTTTCTTACAATTATGCTCTGACGCTCAAAACTAACTCCGGTTAGGCTCACAACCTGATGCGCCGTACTAGAGAAAAGAGGGAAAAATTAAATGGTTTATTTTAAACAACGTCAGTGAAATACTTATAATTTAAATGGTCGCAGCTGTGCCTCGGGCACTTCAGGCTGTGTGTCCATTGTTTTTTGCTGCTAATGAGTACAACTTTTCTCAAAATTCTTTTATTTTGATCAACGGCACCGCATTGTTTATTTTTTCCTGCGTCTTCTTCTTCTTTTACTACTTGCAGCTTACGCCAAAAATGACAGCTGAATATACCAAATCCGACAGTGTGGCAACTCTAAATTGCATTATGCAGCCCTGATTACCACCTTTAACGCTGATGCTGCATTTAGGGCTATTTTTTAGCACAAAGATAAATTGGATAAATAAATTAAAAAATCTAATTAAACTGTAGAATGCACAGTAAGTGTTTAAGTTAGTGTAATAAATAAATCGAAAGATTTATTTATACATACATATATATCAAAACACAAGTTCTATTACAACTTATAAATCTAAATTAATTACATTAAGATTAATATCTGCACACACAAAGGTTAAGATGTGAATCATCTGCTCGTACGAAAGTTAAATTTGGATATTTCTCCCATTTAAAACGTATTTTTCCCCAGTCGAGTCAGCACTTTTCACGCAACAGCGTCGAACTGCGTTCCCCGTAATAGTTGTTTATAATTTCATTAGCTGCGTAAATCCATTAAAATATATTATAAAAAAGAGACAATATTTAAGAAAAAGTTAATTTTATTATATTATATTAAAGAACTGTGCAATAATGTACGGCATCGATAATTATCCAAAAAATTATCATGCCAGTGGCATTGGCCTTGTTAATTTGGCAGCGCTGGGCTACAACAAGAATGAAGTCAGCGACGACACGCAAAGCAAGCCGAAGTCTGGACTGTACCCCTCGCTGCCCTATCCTACGTCGGAGTCCATGGGTGGCATGCCATATGTGGTGAAGCAGACGGCCCAGGCACAGAATGCATCGTATCAAGGCATGCCGCAGCCATCGGCGACGCCATATCCCAACTCTGGCATCTATCCCAATCTGCCAGCTATGCCGTTGCCATATCCATCAACGCCGCTGGCGCCCATACCGAGTGCGTCGCCATATCCGAGTGCATCGCCATATCCGAGTGCCACGCCTTATCCGAGTGCAACGCCTTATCCCAGTGCAATGCCCTATCCGAGTGCGTCGCCCTATCCGAGTGGCCCGCCATCGCTACCCTATCCATCGGCTGGCGGAATGGGTATGCCAGGCATGCCCATGCCCTATGCGCCCATGCCCACAAGTCCGGCACCGCAATCTATTTATCCATCGATGCCAACGCCATCGGCGCCGCCACCGAGTGAGCCCACGGCTGAGGAGGAGCCATCTGTGGGCATACAGGAGCTGCAGTTCACCAGTGTCAAGGTGCCCGAGAATCAAAACATGTTCTGGATGGGTCGCAAGGCAAATACCACGCGTCAGCAAAGCACCCAAGGCTTGGGCTTTTCCACCCTGCGTGAATCCTGTGTGTCCAACAGCACCATGTTCGAAGATCCCGATTTTCCGGCCAACAATGATTCGCTGATGTTCTCGCGTAGGCCGGATCGCTACATCGAATGGCTGCGCCCTGGTGAAATTGTGGACGATCCTCAGTTCTTTGTCGAGGGCTATTCAAGGTTCGATGTGCAGCAGGGTGAGCTGGGCGATTGCTGGCTGTTGGCTGCGGCGGCGAATCTGACGCAGGACTCGAAGCTTTTCTTCCGGGTGATACCACCGGATCAGGACTTCCAGGAGAACTATGCGGGCATCTTTCACTTCAAGTTCTGGCAATACGGCAAATGGGTGGAGGTCGTCATCGATGACCGTCTGCCCACCTACAATGGGGAGCTGATATACATGCACTCAACGGAGAAAAACGAATTCTGGAGCGCGTTGCTGGAGAAGGCATATGCCAAGCTGCATGGCTCCTATGAAGCCCTAAAAGGTGAGTCAATAAATCAAGTTTCTTTATTTATTAAAAACTAACTTTAAAATTAATAATTTTTGCTCTCTCTTAGGCGGCACCACATGCGAGGCCATGGAGGACTTTACGGGCGGTGTCACCGAGTGGTATGATATCAAGGATGCTCCGCCCAATCTGTTCAGCATCATGACCAAGGCAGCGGAGCGTGGCTCAATGATGGGCTGCTCCCTGGAGCCGGATCCACATGTGCTGGAGGCTGAGACGCGCGAAGGTCTGATACGTGGGCATGCGTACTCCATAACCAAGGTCTGTATGCTGGACATATCGACGCCCAATCGACAGGGCAAGCTGCCCATGATACGCATGCGTAATCCTTGGGGCAACGATGCCGAGTGGAGCGGTCCCTGGAGCGACAGTTCGCCCGAATGGCGTTTCATTCCGGAGCACCAGAAGGAGCAGATTGGCTTGAACTTCGATCGTGATGGCGAGTTCTGGATGTCCTTCCAGGACTTCCTCAATCACTTCGATCGCGTAGAGATTTGCAATCTGTCGCCCGACTCGCTGACCGAGAATCAGGAGCAGAGTTCGCGTCGCAAGTGGGAGATGTCCATGTTTGAGGGCGAGTGGACATCTGGCGTCACGGCGGGCGGTTGTCGCAACTTTCTGGAAACCTTCTGGCACAATCCACAGTACATCATCTCGCTGGAGGATCCCGACGAAGAGGACGACGACGGCAAGTGCACGGTGATTGTGGCGCTAATGCAAAAGAATCGGCGCAGCAAACGGAACGTGGGCATCGATTGCCTGACCATTGGCTTTGCCATTTACCATCTGACAGATCGAGACATGGAGCAGAAGCCTCAAGGGCTGCACTTCTTCAAGTATCGTGCCTCGGTGGCTCGTTCTCCACATTTCATAAATACGCGCGAGGTGTGCGCGCGCTTCAAGCTGCCTCCTGGCAACTATCTGATTGTGCCCTCGACCTTCGATCCGAATGAGGAGGGCGAGTTCATCATACGTGTCTTCTCCGAGACCATGAACAACATGGAGGAGAACGATGACGAGGTGGGCTTCGGCGAGACAGACGATCGCATTGCGCCTGCTCTGCCGCCTCCCACACCCAAAGACGAAGACGATCCGCAGCGCATTGCACTCCAGCGTCTCTTCGACAGCGTGGCGGGTAGTGACGAGGAAGTGGACTGGCAGGAGCTTAAACGCATACTGGATCACTCGATGCGCGACGTCATGGTCGGCACCGATGGCTTCTCCAAGGATGCCGTACGCTCCATGGTCGCCATGCTGGACAAGGATCGTTCGGGTCGTCTGGGCTTCGATGAATTTGAGGCTCTGCTAACAGACATTGCCAAATGGCGTGCTGTATTCAAGTTGTATGACGTACGCCGCTCCGGCAGCATCGATGGCTTCCATCTGCGTGGAGCACTCAACTCGGCCGGCTATCATCTGAACAATCGGCTGCTTAATGCGCTGGCCCATCGCTACGGCTCGCGGGAGGGCAAGGTGCCCTTCGATGACTTCCTGATGTGCGCCATCAAAGTGAAGACCTTTATTGAGATGTTCCGCGAACGCGATACAGACAATTCCGATACGGCATTCTTCAACCTAGACGATTGGCTAGAGCGCACCATCTACTCCTAAAGAGCCACATCTAATACCAGTCCAACCAGTCGCAATCCATACTAATCCTAAGTGCCACATTTACTTATATATTACCATATTTCTATACATAGACGCTATTCAGATGATGCACGGCTGCAAGTCCATGACGCAGACAGAGCTTATCAAATAACAAACGAATGCTACAGTGAGACCACCACAAAGCGGAAATACAAAATCGTGTGCACATTAATTATATTGACCTTCAGCTGAACGGCGCTCGACGATAAACGCGCAAGAGCGAGGGCGAGGGAAGAGCGCAGCTACAAAAACGAAAACCAGAAACTCAGCAGAACTTGCCGGCTGTTTACAGAGACATTATATCTATATACTATATGGCTCACACACACACACACACACATGTATATGTATAATGTATATTATATATATATATATATATAGTGTGTATCTCTATGAGTAATAACTAAATCAAACTGAGTCTACTACATTCACATTCTATGCAATAGCCAAAAGTGGCCGCCAGTACAAAATGATATGTGCTTTATACAAGAAAAAACAGAATCCAGCAGTATATAAATTTTACTATATATATGTATACATATATACATCAATATATAACAGAACCGTATTGTATATTATTTACTTTTTTTTGCTATGTTTTTGTTTGTCATGTATTTGTTCAGGTGCTCGAGAAACTAATTGATCAAAAATGCAAAAATTATCATTCTAAATTATCAAAAAATATGTAAACTATATATGTACATACATATATGTATATATATATATAAGTATATAGTAATATTTTTACTTGAATACTCAGCAAACAAATTTGTTTAGCGACGTGAATCACAACAGCTTGCATTAAATATATACATTTTTTTCTAATTAATTTTAACTCTAATTGTAATTGTTATCAACTTTAATATATTATTTTATCGTTCTCTTCACCATATAATTCGAATTTTTATTTGACTACAACTATTTCCGTTGCTCCAGTGGGTGCGCCCGCCAAGACGAGAGTTTCCTTCATTTCCTCGTAGCCCAAATCGGATTCGTTGCAAAGCATTTGCAGCACCTCTAGAAAATCTTCATATTCCAGACGCCACTTTCTAGGGAAATACATGTCTCATCAGATTTGTAATCAAATAATGATATCATAGATAGATATACTTATAGCGCATATAGATCAGTCCGGTTTGTGTGCGCGTTATGGGCACCGGCATCAGCTTGGCTTGCTCCAGCCAGCAGTCCAGCTGCGAGAGCAGAATACTATGAAATTCCTCATTGTCCAGTTCTGTGCCAATCACCTGAACAAAGGTGGTTTATATATAGATATAGTACTGCTAGGTGTATGTATGTATATAGAGACCTTATGATTGCAGTAAATGCGAAAGAGCGAGTCGATCGTGTGCTTCTTTGGTTTATCGTCATCATCAGCCATGGCGCTAGAGCTACTATATACATAAACTATACAACGAGATGAATGATGATACTATATAACTGTACACATATATATTTATATATCAGCCAGACACTTGAGAGCAAATGCTCCAAGTTCATGCGAGCGCGTGTGAACGAAACAAACTTTTTATTTGTTTATTTGGAAATGTGTTTTTTTTTGTGTTTTGTTGACAAACAAAGCGCCAGGCAACTAGATATACATAAATATATATAGATATATGTATGTATATAGGTATGTATATATACATTATGCTTATATATATAGTTGATTTTGATTTTGATTCCGTTGCCAAGTGTCCCGGCCGATCGATATCAGAGTCGTCGGCTTCTCTACTTGCTGGCTGCCGGCTCCTTCACCTCCGCGTTCTGTGCATTGAACTTCTCGACGAGACGCGCAATGTAGCTCACGAGCTTCGGCATTTTCTGCTTGCTGCTGATGTCGCAGATGCGATAGGGCGGCACAATGGTCACCTGTTGGAGCACCAATATGTTGTTCAGTTGCCAGGCTAGTTCGCTGTCGCCGAAGTGCTTGGAGAGCAGATTGAACATTTGTCTGCCACGCGGTGTGGCATGTTCGTTGCGGCTGCGCAGAAAATTTTCACGCTGCCCCACAGACTGCCGCAGGCGCTGATCCAGCTGTAAGCAGAGAGACAGAGAAAGGGGAGTCAATGAAAATCCACTTGAAAACACTTTTCAACATACGCGCAACAAATCGAGGCGTGCGGGCTGCTCGCTTAGCATATCTGCTGCCTTGGCCTTGGCCTCGCGTATGATTTTCAAGCTCTTGCAAAATTCTAAATTCACAATGCTCTGGGTGCAGAACTTTTTGCCCTTGCTGTCCTTGATCGGATAGCTCAATATTAACATTTTGACGCTATGCTCGTAGGTGACCACCTCGCCAGTTATAATATCCCCAAAGCAGGTCTCCACGTGCAATTGGGTGCCAATAGGGAAAGGATTGAACGACATTTTTTCTCGCAGTTCTTTGTTCTTTGACGGCTCTCAAATAAAACTCTTTTGACGTAACAGTGCTGCCAAGTGTTGCCAAATTGTACAGTTAATTGTGCAGCGCACTCACTCTAGCACTCTAGCAAAGACAATTCATATGCAAAAATATCCCTTTTCAGGGGCAATTTCCCCTCCCCGACTCAGAGCAAGCAAATTGATAAGGGAATTTTGTTTAGTTTTCGTTTTATTTCATTTTATTTACATTGTATGTGTATGTATGCTAAATATATAACTAAATATAAATGTTTATTTATATATATATTTCAAAAGTAAACCTTTCCTTTTAATATAATTTATAAGATGTTTTAATATTTAATTTTAGTTGTTTTTGCCATTTGAATTTTTGCACGAGCGTTGATTTCTCTCAATTAAACTTTTAGGTTTTTTGTTGTTCTTCAAGACATATATATTATTTAGTTAATTGTAATTGTATATGTGTGTGTACCTCCATTAGCACTATTAGCTATATGCTATATCTAACGCCCAAAAAAAATTGATATATATAAAAATGAAAACATGCTTTTTTCTTGGTTTTGGCGTAATGTGAGAAGAGTAGTGAGTGCATCAATAAATTCTTAGAGGAAAGCAAAACTAAAAACAAACAAATTCTAAGCGCATAATTTATATTGAGAATATCAATATCGAAAAAATATGAAACAAGCACGCGTACACAAAACAAACATATTTATACAATTCAAGAACACAAACGTATAAAAGTATATATATATATATATATATATATAAATATTATTATATATACATAATTAATGGCGCTTAGATATTTATAAAAAATCTGCTTCTATATGCCATAAATGTATTCGCAATTTCTTCAATCTTCTGTCGGTCTGTCCTATAAGTGTCCGTCTGTCTTCTCTGTCCCTTGGTCTAATAACTGCTTAGAGTTTTTAGTTCCCCTTTTAGCACTTTTCAATGTTTATTCGTTTTAAGCATCTGCTTTTGTTTTCTGTTTTCTGTTTTCTGCAGTTATATAATTGCTGTTGTTTTTCCATTTAAATTTAAATTTAAATTTTCAATTTTAGGCTTAACGCGCTCGGCTTATAGTCTTAATTATGCTTTTAGAAATCACTTTAAATGTGGAGTTACTTTGCTGACGATTTAGCTAAGTTTAATATTAATTCAACACGAATAACTCTTGTAAGATGCGCGACAAACTACGTTTTCTTTTTGCTGTTTCATTTTAATATATATATATATATATATATATATATATGATTTTGTTATGTTTTGTTTTTGATTAGGAGCTTGGCGGTTCGGCATATGAAAATGTGTTCGAATTGCTTTGCCTTTTGTTGTTGCTGTTCGTGTTCTATTGGCGGTTGCATTACGTTTTAAGGGATTCTTTCTTGTTTAATATCAAAAGGAATGATATATATGCATAATATATGTGTGATATATATATATGTATATATATATATATATTTATAAAAATAAAACAATGCACTTCCGAATTAACCGATGCGCCGCGAACCTTACATGGGACCATCGATCGCGCTAACTTTTAGTCGGAAATAGTAAACGGAACGCGCCAACATGCTTGCCGCAATGAAGAACAATGCAATATATAGAATATACATGCCGCCATGTTCCTGTGGAAATATAAAAAGATTGTGTTTAATATTATTATTCGTTTATCTTTCTTATCTATTTGTAGTTACCGATGCATATGAGATGGTGCCAACGGTTAGACCAATGCTGCCAACAAGTAAGAGCAATGCAACGATAGCAAACAGAATTCCGCGACTATTGGCAAAACGTGAACCCACCGAGGAGACCTTCCTGCAGTGTGGGCAGCGAGCCAGTGCATTGTGATAGGTGTTAAACTGTGGATAACAAACAGCTTTAGGTAAGTTTGACAAATACAATATTTACAGCTGACGCTAAACACAATACTTTGTATATAGGTTGATTGCTCTCGCTTAATTTTGTAGCTCTTACCAAAAACGTGTCAGAGCAGTGACCACAGGTGACACGGCACATGCCCGGCATGGTGGGCACAGGCGGTGTCACTGGGCTGGGAGCCAAATTGATGATGCGCTTGCAATTGGGACGTGGACAAGCGATGCGTTGCGATGAGCTCTTGCAGATTAGCAAACAATTGCAAGGACAACGCACATACTTCTTGCCAGGTGGTGCGTTCCTTATGGGCTGCAATGGAATGGGAAATAAGTATTTTGTGTTGAATGTTTGCAATAGGAAATTCTAAGCGCCACTCACAGTTGCCTCATTGCAGTGGGTGCACTTGACCACATGTTGCTCCCGCTTTGTGGTTATGTCAATCATATTTTGACACACGCGACAGGTGACCATTGGGACGCCACCTGTGCCGCTGCTCTGATACGGCGGTGGCAACTCATCAGGACCAATAAAAGGCACCGACTGTGCGGTGCTGCCTGCAAATGGAGAAGAAACGAGTAAATGTCAGTAAAGAGCAGACTTAAGCAGTGGAGTCCATAAACCTTTAGTGTAAAACAAATACATCTCGATGCAGTTGCAATTGCTGTTGCACTGTTGCTGCCGCAAGCTGCAAGCTGCATGAAAGCAGTTGATTGAGAGCGATTGATATCGACTCAAGTGGGTGTGACTGCCATGCAGATAAAGGCAAGTGGGTCAATGCTTAGACACTCTCGGTTACCAACCACAACTAGAAAATCTACATTTAGACGCCTCATTGCAGCTTCAAACAAGTTATTTGTTGTTTTAAGAAGGGGAAGAGCCAACTACATTAAGCTGCGGCTATATATAGCACACAGCTTAGCCCTGAAAGGGCCTGCAGTGATCAGGTTCTTGGCATCAAACAAAAGAGTAAGTGCAAAGGGGAGCGGCGTCAGGGCAGAGCGCAACATTTGTCTGTGCGACGATAATGGAAAAACAGGCGCATGACTCATGAAATGTCTCTTTGCCTGCCTGCCTGCCTTCACAGTGCTGATTAAACAGCTGAACGACGACGACGACAACGCTACCGTTGCTGACTGCGCAGCTCCGAATTGATATCAAGGCATAAACAAAACAATAGGCATCCGAAAGAGTTTTTGCTTTAAAGACGACATTTGAATACGCTCTCGTGGAAAATGTTTGAAAGTTGTTCAGAGATAGTAAGTGCAGTAGGGATTCATTGATATAGACTTAGAAAAGACTTTCTTTTTAATGTCCCATTTTGGATACGCTCTTTAGAAGCTAAAAAATCAAATGCAATTTGTATTTAAAATATATAGACAGTTATTTGGACCACTGTAGAGCTCAAATAATAATATTATAAGTTTATTTCTAATCATTTTAAATTTTTTTATTTGAATATTCAATTTTTTATGAGACATTTCTTTTGTATATCTTTACAATCAGAAGCTAAAAATGTTAAGCTTTTTCTAATGTTAAATTATCTAAGACAGATAAAAAAGATAAAACAACAAGCTGCAAAGGTAACAAGCTAAAGATATTTTATGTTTATTATATGAAATTAAATGTCTTCAAATTCAACAGCGTGTAATAAAAGCTTCTCTATTTCTGTTCTGATTTATATTTCGTCATATTTGATCACCTGATGATTAAAACTGTTGAAAATGTATTTGCCACATATTTTTCCCACCTGTTACTAACGCCTTGCCATAGCTGTAATTGCTTACTCCCAAGTAATGTAAAGCTATGACAATTAGCTATGAATTGGACTGCGATTCGGCATCAAGTTACGAACTTTCTTTCGAATGTCGCGTAGTTAACGTGTAGTTATGGCACCCACACCCACACTCATATCAATGAGGCCCGCCATATCAATGACTCAGTCTGAGGGAAGTGCGAACAGCTGGGTATGCAATGCTATACAAGAGCTACAGCTAAACAACTAACTGGAAATCACAGTGGCTGCTAAGTAGAGCGCACACTTGTTGGGTTTCCAGCTAAGACACATCACGCCCGCATAGATTCCATATGCACGCATGCTGGCGAGCGAATAGGCGGGGTGAACGCACTTATTTCTATTTTGCCGAGGGTTAGGTTTATTGGGTTTACAGTTCTCAAATTATTTACGTACCATCTTCGTTATTGGCTACGGCGCTGCTGCCGGGATTTTCGTTGCCTTCGGTTGGGAACGATGTGTACGAAGCCGAGGTCGGCTCGTCTTTGTTGATCAAGCTTTGTCTTTCGGGATCAGCCATATCGGCACTTGTTCTCTTTTCCCGTTACAAATGCACTCACTTAAATTGCAATTGCTGCTGTTGTTGTTGTTGTTGCCGCTGCTGCTGCTGCTGCTGCCACTGCTTTTTATATTGCAACGCAAATGCCTCAACTGCAAATAATTGAAAAACATATAGTACGAGAATTATTTGTATGCTCTATAAGCATATTTTTTAGTTGCTTAAGCAGTAGCTAGTGATTTCTTTGTTTGGTGCATTCGCTTGTTTTTTTCCTACATTGTTTTTTTTCTTTTACACTCTTTGCTGTTGAATCCTCCCTTTTCGGCATGCGCCGCAATAATCAATTTTATTGCTCTTTTGGCCGCAACGGGCTTACAAATCCAGCTCACAGTTTCGATATTTATCACTCGACAACTCGATATATACAATAGTGCTAATTGATTGATGTTTTTATATTTCTTGAGCTATAATTTACCTTATTTTGTTGAAATTGCACTGCTGCTGCCTTCGACGCACATTTGAGTCGCTTGGCCACACTGTTCTTCCAGGCTGGCCACACTGAACACTTCATTTTATTTTGCAGCCCTGCACTTATCTCTGCAGCCCTCACATAGAGCTGTCGCTGGCGGCCAGCTGATTTGCGTATTTACGATGTGAATGGAAGAAAGCGGTCAAACTTTAAAATGGCTCAAAATAAAGAAAAACAATCATCCGAAAAAGATGTTGAGAAGCCCGGTTGTAGTACTACAAAAGTAAGTGATGGTTACAACACTTCAAGCGAATCAGAAACAGAACAGATAAATCTAAGCCTGCGACGCAAATCCCGCCAACGCCAATTTACTCAAAGCTTCTCATTTAATGCGTTGCCACTGAGAATTGTTGGTGACGGGGAAATGGAACCCATTTGTGGCACTTCAAGTTCAATACGCGAAATGACTTTAGACGCCCCGCAATTTATTGACGATGTCTCGGATATAGATGTGGACACCGATTTTCATATATCAAATGACAGCAGCAGTGACACAACAACAAATAGATCTATTGTATTTCCTGGTCGATCTCTAACTAAATCTGATATTGCTGTCAAGCGAACGATACGCAAACGTAAAACTCGAAGTAAATTAATCTGTTACAAAACTATGTAGACAATTCGGAAAAATATATAAAATAAGTTAAACAAAAAAATTATTGAATTTAAATTCAACTGCAACAAAAAGTATCAAGTGCAAATGTACAGGGCTGACTGCAACAGCCGTTGTGCAACACTGGACCAGGGCTACAGGTTGGTTTGTGCATTTTGGAGTAGTGGTAATTTTTTACAAGCATAACTATTTATATGCGGTTTTTATGTAAATAAACCAAAGCATACGTAGTCAAATAATTCGCAAAGTGTAAGTAGTGCATGCAGAGAAACATTTAAAGTGCTGTACTGTATAAGGATAAGTTGTATTATGGCAAAACAGTCGTGTGAAAATGTGTGATGATTTCATTTTGTGGTGGTGCTGCTGCTGCGCGTTGTTGTATTGGAAACTTCGTCGTATCTTTGCTTTGACGCTCTTGTTGTTGTTGTTGTTGTTCTTGTTGTTGGTGCTGTTGTTATTGTTGTTGGCTTAGGTACGGGAAACGCAGAGCCAAACTGTCGGCGACGTCAGCGACGCACGCAACTGTTTATGTAGTTGGCACAGTGTGATTTAGGGCGGCATAGACAACAACAACAACAACAACGACAACAAAAACAACTATAGAATCAACATCAACAATGAGAACACCTGTTTCTAATTGATTTTTCGCATTTTCAGCAACGCTTTCAGATCAATGACTTAACATCAACAACTGTGTTTTGGCATTATTAAAAGAAAAGAAAAGAAAAGAAATTGAAAATCTGAAGTTGAAGTGCCACTCAACAGAAGCAACAGACCAATTATAAACGAATTTGCTATATAGAAAATAGGCAAAATAGATAAAGCCAATAAGCAACGAACGAACGAACATTTCTAACGCTGTTTGACCACCGACTAGTAAACAACATATAGAGCATAAGCTATGGAGGCCCCACCAATGTTTAACAGTGTCGAGGACGAGTGCAGATACTGGAAAGAGCGCTCAAAACAGTATCACAAAGAGTAAGTATTCAAAGACTATATATTAAATAGTCGAAGTTACTTAGGAGCTTACGTTTTGCAGGTGGACAGATGTCAAACAGGAATACGATGAGTATGTTGAACAGTCGAGAGAAATGGAAGCTGAAATGGACGCCACTCTGGAGCAAAAACAGAGTATAATCAAAGATCTCAGAGCCAAGCTTAATATGTTAGAGAAAGAAAACGATTCACTCAAGGTATGTTCAAGTCGTTTCAAATCAGCTCAGAGTTCGATATAAATATAATTTCTGTTACAGCTCAAGCTGGACTCACATGGCATTGAAATGTCAAATCTGGATAAACAGCTGGAGACGGTTAAAAAGGAACGCGATTCCATGAAAGAATACCTGCGACAATTGGAGCAGAAAAACGATGATCTGGAGCGTGCACATCGCATACTGAACGAGAGCATAGTAGACTTTGAGAAGATGTTGGACAAAGCCTATGAAAAGAATGCACTCCTCGAGATGGAGGTGGACGAGAAGGAGGTGCTGCAAGAGAAGTTACAGCGGTTAATGGACGAGACTCGCGGTGAGTATCATCTGCAACTTAGCTGTGAACTTCATCTTAATTGCCATCCTATTGCAGATCTCAAACAAGAGCTCAATGTGAAGGCGCGCTACACGCCAGCGAATGGCACAACAACCACAACAACAACAACAACAGTATCATCAGCAGCTGGTAACAGCTCGATGAACTCCTCAGCATCGCTGCCCAATGGCATTGTGGCCAATGGTGATATACTGCTGCAACATGACAATGCCGCCACAAAGGCGACTAGCATGAGTGTGAATGCTCTGAATGGCAGTTTAAATAATAGAAACGAATATAATCAACAGCAACATTCGCTTAAAAGTAAGATACTCCACTCATTGAAGCAAACAAAACGCGCACTCAAATTATCAAAATCAAAATCAATATCAATATCAAAATCATCTTGCCATACCAAGTCAACCAATTGCTTCTAGCTTTTAGCCACAATCACAACACACTGCATTGCCACACAATTGCACAATTTGTTAAATGTATAAATAAGTTTTATTTTTGTTCAATTTGATTTTTCATTGCTGTATTTCTGTATGCACAAAATTATTAAATGTAAGCCAACTTTGTCATATTTGCAACATTTCTCGTAGGCAATCCATGTGTGTGTGTGTGTGTTTGTATCTGTATCTAAATGTTAGTTTGTTAAACATTTTGTTCACTAACAATCATGTTCAATCATCTCGTTAATTAATTGTGTGTCTTAGGCCTAGTCTACTGATCTAACTAACCAAGCCGTGTTTGTGTGCTTCCTTTGCAGATCCCGAGAACCTTATCAATGGCAATGCTATGAATGCCAGCTCCCGCACCACGGCGCTCAACATTGTGGCCGACATGTTAAGAAAACTGAACGTAAGTCCCTCAAACTAAAAACCAAGTCAAGCATGGTGCCAGCAACGCTTACTCTATACTCTATACTCTATACTCTATAGTCTACACCTATGTATATCCTTGCTATATGTTTGTGTTTTATTTAGTTTTTGTTTGGTTGTTTTGTTGTGTTTTTTGTTCAATACTTTCTTCATATGTTTTAGTTGGACAAGGCCTTGTTATGTCCTGATTGCCAAAAGTTTCGTTGCATTTGTGAACGTGCTGCACTGTCGCCAGGCAGCGAGACAAGTCTCTTTCGTCGCGCCTTTGTCAGCACGAGCAGCGCAAGTGGCAGCAACTCCGCTTTGGCAACGCCCAGCAGCGAGGGCAGTGGCACAGGCAGCTGGACGGACTGCAATGCTACCCGGCGCGCCAGTTTGGCCAGCCTACAGTTTGGCACAAACATATTTAAGCGCTTCGCTGAACGCGTGCGCAGCATACAGGACTCTGAGCGCATGCCAGGGCCACCTGAGCTGTGATACACAAACAAACGAAATTTGTAATTGCTTTTGGCTTTTTGTCTAATGTTTATCTTTTTATTTGGCGCTTGCATTTATTAATTGCTTTACGTTAATAAATAACAAAACATTTAATTTGTAACTCTATCTGTTCGTTTTTTGTTCGTTACACTTGTGTTGTTTTCCTGTTGCTTGTTGCTTACGCTGATTATTCTAAATGTTTACGTTTTGCATTGCAGGCCATGGAGACGAAACTGAAGACATATCGCGAGCACGCGCCGCCAATGCAGCCACGTCAATGACCAACAGCAGCAGACAATGGGCAACTATTGCTGGAGTAGGCGAATTGGCAGCTGTGAGCAGCAGCAGCAGCAACAGCAGCAGCAGTTGCTACATGTGGCAGCTGCACAGTTTCATTTGCAGTTGCAGCTGCAGTTGCTGCTTTGTTTAGTTTTACGTTTCTAGTTACAGTTAATGCGCTACTGCCCCTCGTTTATTTATTTTCTTTCATTGAAATGACTTGTATAAATTAACAATAGTTATTCAACGACAACAAACAACATGCAACTAGTAAATAATATCGACATTATTTACATAGTCTGTGGACATCGATGCCCCGCCCAACATAACTGATAGCGCCTTACTAAGTACTTGTATTGTAATTACATTAATCTTAAGTCTGAAGCTAATCTATTTGATTTCTCGTGTTTTAAGCATTGTTAAAAGGCCTTCAATTGTTTAGTTATTTTTTTGGCAAGACATTCATGGAATGTATGTAGGTCGATCTAGAGTATAGTCATGTCCTAACAGAGCTTTGTTAGTGCACCAATACATGTACATTCAGCACACACACACACACATATACATTTTGGACATGGCTTAGCGCATAAGTTAAAAAATACAACTTAAGTTCAGCTGAGTCGAAAGTATTACAGCCCCAACATCCGCACACAGACACAGATACAGATACAGATACAGATACAGATACACAGATACGGATATACAGTTACAGATACTATTTAACTGGCAACAAATACTCGTAGCATTAGAGTGAGGTTTATGGAGATCGTGTGGCACTTACACTTAAGTTAAAGACAATTTAAGACACACACACAAACAAACATTTAGTTAAATTTAATAACGTACAAAATATATAAAAAAAAGAAGAAGAAAACCAACAATTTATACATTTTCCGTTTATATTTTCAAGTGAATATAAATTCTGTAAAAATGCAACAAAAAAACTGTTAAAATTAAATGTTTATTTTATATATATTACAAATTGTACAACACACGCTAAATTATAAATAAAAGAGATGATTAGTTTTAAATAGAACTCGCTAACTCTGCCTCTTGCTAGTTTTGTTTTTTGTCTCTTTGTTAAATTCTGTCGCATGTGCACTAAATAATTAATTACCTAAATATTTGTATTAATTTAGCGCGGGCTATGCCAAGGACAAGCCACTGCTACTGCTGCTGCTGCTGCTACCTAACACCACATGTACACACACATAGACACACTCACACACACACACATACACACACACACACACATGTTTGCATTAGAAACTCCTGAAAGCTTTTGGCTGCAGCTTTCGCTTCTCCTTTTTAGCACATTTGGTGCGGGTTGGTTTGTTTTTGGGGCTTTACCCCAGCAAATTATGCTGTGCCGCAACGCAGCTGACCTTGCCACAAGCAGCGGCTGAGTGAGTGGTTGTAGGTGGGTGGGTGGTTGGGTGGTTGGTGCTACCGCTGCTGACCGTGAGCCAACGTTAAGCTAATGAAAGTGCTCTGGTTTTTGCGAACTAAGCAGCACGATTTAGCGCCGTTGTCTGCTCTGGCATTGAGTGCAAATATTTTTCATAAGCAGCGACACCAAGCACCAAGCAGCAACACCAACACCAAGACCAACAGCAGCCGCAAATTGGCAGCAGCTTTTTATCAAGCTTACAGCAGCAACTCCCACGCAACGAGCAGGTGCTGTTGTTGCTGCTGCTGTTGAGTGCATTGTTTATTTTGTTGTCAAGCTGAAGCCGTGCAACCAGCAACCAGCAGCAACAGCAACAGCAACAGCAGCAGCAACAGCACCAACAGCAGCAACACAAGCCATAAGCGGATTGGGTTGTGCACAATGCAATTCCCCGTTTGAAAATAAAAACACGCTGACACAAAGCTAAGCTTATGTGTATATGTATGCCTGCCTCTATGTATGTGTGTGTGTGTGTGTGTGGGTGTATGCATGCTGGTGCTGCTTATTTTAAAAGCAATTCAAAGAATTTGTGGTTGGTTCTCTGAGCTGTTGCTGCTGCTGCTGCTGCTGCTGTTGCGGCTGCCTAATGAACTCCCACGAGTTGTGCGTCAAATCTGCGTCAGCTAATTAGATGTGCAAAAACTACAAATAGACTGCTAAGAGCCAAACGAACTAAATAAATATACATATATATATAAGTATATATAAGTATATATGTATATGCACAGCAGCCACTTGAGTGCGGCTCTGAGCGGTGCTAATAATCAGGGTCAGGTTATAGCAGCCATAACAATACACACGCCAAAAGAGAGAGGCAGAGTGAGAGACAGCGTAAGAAAGAGAGAGTCTGTGTATTTGGCAAAACATTTGTATGAAGCTGAAGTGTAATTGTTTTCACATAAAAACAGAGCCAAACAGCTCGTAAAAATTGTAGCGCAAAGCTTGCTGATTCAAGCTGAAAGTTTCAGCCTGTTAAATCTTGCATACAGGGTGTTTCGAAACAGAAGTGACCTGATTAGGTATGAAGGCAGTTCTTATAGGTTCTTATAGGTTCTAGCAACATATTGTATGAATATAAAAGAAACAAAAGAAATGAAGAAGTAAAAGTTTGTTATGTATATATATGAGCTAAGACATATATATATATATAACATTAAAAAAAAAACAATTATCTAAGATATTAAATTAAATAAATTCATAGAGAAAGCGCTCAATCCTTTAAGGAGTATTGCCTTAAACATTAAAGCTATGAATATCTCAACTAATTGAACGAATTTTATATCACAAGTATTTGAAAGGGAAAAATTACAATTATTTTCTATTAAATTCCATAAGTATTTAAATATTCCTAATGATTTAAAAAGTAAATAAATTGAATACAAATAAGTTCCCTTTCAGCTTCCAATTGGTTTACGCATTGATTTACAATCGGCATTCCTATTGGATTCTCAAGAATGCTTGAGCCGAAACACCCTGTGCTTATGACGAGCATATCCATTCATACAATAAGTACTCCAATTGGATTTCAAGACTGTGCCAACTTGAAACACTCCCTGTTTACAACGAGGTTAGCCAGGCACACAAGCATAATTCAAATTGGATTTCAAGTCTTCTTCAACGGAAACACCCTGTGCGCACAATGAGTATATCTTTGGCATTTACACACTTTAAATATTTTAAAATAGCGTTAAATAAATGCGGCAGCATGTAAATGCTAACGAAAGCTTCCAGCCAGGTAGGTTCGCTGATGATGTTGTTGCTGATGTTGATGTTCTGGATGATGTTGATGTGGATGTGGATGTGAAAGCGACTGTTGCGCCTTAGGGTGGCTATTCGTGGCATGTCCTGTTTTCATGCTCTGTCCTAAACATCAAACAAAATCGATATGTGGGTGGGTTTGTGTACTTCAGCATGATTTTGGGCATAAACAAGCCATGCAAACATATACGTACACATATAGCTGGGCCAGATGCGGGAGGCGGGAGACAAAAGCGGGTCGAGCGGCTGTTGTCTACCGTCAGGTTGGATGGGGGACTTTGCTTTGTTTGAACGCCGCAGGACGCACATTTTTCGTAATGAGTTTGCCTATGTGCAAGCCAAGCCAAGGTGATGCCAGCTAGCAGGACTCTCAATACCAAAATCCACGCTGAGCAAACAACAACGGCAGCAGCTTTGGGATATTTTCATAGCTGCAAAGGCTGCAATAATAAAAGGCATAATTTGCTTTAATACAAAACCAGAGACCTTTTCCACACACACACACACACGTAGAGATACACACACACACACACAGACACACATATGCAGTGTTGGGCCCAAAGGACATGTCGATGCTTGTTAACAGCAGGCAATGGCGTCGTCGTCGCCGCCATCTTTGCCAACTTCCGGCTGGCATTACATCCGTCGCTGGCAGCTGGCAGGTGTATACTATATAGGTAATTGCGAGCGATTTCCAGGTGTAAATTTTGTTACAAATGAATTTGATTAGCGCCTGTCCTCAGCTTCGACATCTGATCAAATAACGAGCTACAACTGCATTCCAATTAGCTCTCTCTTTGTCCCTTTCCCTCTCTCTCTCTCTATCGCACTCGTTTTATCTTTCTGACTGTTAATTAGCTCAGAGGCATGCCACGCCCACTAAATGTTATGTGCACATCATTAGCAGACATTGGTGAGATTTAATTAAATTGAATTGGCCATTGGCTAACAGGCAACAGGACAGCCGATGCAGATCCTTTGAAATGTTTCGTTGCGTTTTAGCTTTGCATTTGATGTTGCAGCTAGCTTCAATTAGCTACTCTGTGCGTGTGTGTGTGTGTGTGTGTAGCACTTTTACTAATTGAAGCCCGTTTCTATTGAGTATTTTTCGTAGATATTTGTTGCCTTTTGTATTCCGTTTTCAGTTATTGCTGCCAATGGCCATATAAATTGCCCAATGAAACGAGCTGAAGCCATGTGCAATCTTTTTATGGCCACCCCAAACGAGGCGCACATATGTTAAAAAAATGCTACGTTGTGTCTGTGTCAGCTCAGTGGACTGTGCGTGTGTGTGTGTGTGTGTGTCTGTGGGTATCCACCTTACACACACACACACGCTACATGCGTATGGCAGGCCATTGTCTGTAGCTATGCTCTGATTTATGCTTCACAAAGAACAAACACACACACACACACACACACACACTCACATAGACACTCATAAAAACTTATTCATACGTAGCACATTTTTTGAGTGCTATCTTTAATATTTCTTACGTTTTGGGCGCATTCCAAGTTGTGCTAGCAAATAGCCTGCACTTAACTTGACTTTTGCCAGCAAAAACCCAATCAGCTGAAAAGTATGCTATATTTTTTTGCTCTACTTCCTAGTTGATTCTTGAAGTATGTTTAGGTACACTCAATGGGAATTTATTTTGCTAGTTAGGGAAATTATTGCTAGCAAAACTAAATTCTTTAAATATATGCAAGTAAATGCAGCTAGCTATATATAACTTTTGTATATTATTGAACTATGACTACACAGTCTTTAAAGGCAAGGCTATCTGGAGTTTTCCTAGACTTCTTCAGCTAATTCCCCAAAAAAATCAATATTCATGTATTATTTAAATATCTAGCACCTTTGTGTAAGATCTTGTATATACTTATATAGAACAAGCAAACCAGTCGCACACAAAGACCAAATAGCAGATAAGATTTCACTCTTGCATTTCAACTTCTGAGTAGCCCACATACATACATATGCATATGCATATATCCATTTACCTATTTCCTTTGTGCTGCCATGTTAACATTTAATATACCACCTTGTATCTGCCTGATATAGTATACCCAAACGAAGCAAAACGCTGCAGGGTAAAGGCGTCGAGCGCGTTGAAATTTATGTTGCATACTTTTTTGGGTGGTTGCTGCTTGTAAGCGTAGTCCAATTAGGCGTAAACAAATTTGTAGCTGCTGCTGCTGCTGCTGTTGTTGTTGTTGTTGTGTAATGTGAGCCACTGAGCGACCACTAGTTGCTGTTATAGCCCACACCACAGCCTCGCCCGCCATGCCCAATCGATGCCGCCCACAACACGCCCACCACTGACATTGACAAAGCTGTTCAAAGCGCGCGCGTCGCTTTGTGTACTTTTTGTAAATATTTTGAACTATTGATACGACGATGGTGATGATGATGATGATGTTGACAAAGATGATGATGTTGATGATGTTGCTAATGATGATGATGATGGTTTCCGTTTGACCCAGATGCCAACAAACTGTTGCTTTTTGGCCCATGGTAGCTGGTGCTTTTTTAGTACAGGGGCAACGTGTGCTGGGAAATTTCTGTGCGAATTTCCCTAAAGTTCCCCTAGACGACGCAACAGTTAATTTCCCCATGCGGCGGCGGCGGCGGCGGCTCGTGGCAAGCCTCGTGTGGCCGAACTCCAATTTTGAGTTGAAACATTAGGTAAACCAGCTTGAATTCTCAGTCTTCTGGGGGACCTGATACCGTTTGCCCGTCTCTTGCGCTAACTTAAATATATATATAAATTTAAATAAATATCTTTAGCCAGCCATAGAGCGTAGTGATTCGCGCGTCGCGTGTGACATACCTATATATATATATATAGATATATATACTCGAGTATTTTGGATCTCAGCAATTGCGAATCGTGAGTAAATAGATTACAAGGCGTAACAATAAAATGCCGATTGATGTCAAATACACCAACTGTTCTTTGCATGGTGGGATGGGAATGGGATGGGTGGGTGCGGGTAGGCGTGGCAGTGGCATAGAGTGGCACTTAACGTGCTTGTTAATCGTCCTGTTAAGAGGATTACAATGTTGCAAGTAATTATTATCGGTAGCACTTTGCTCTGAGCTTTGTTGTAAGTGCTAACAGGAATTAACTTTATTTCGATCTAGCCACGTTTTGACAACATGCCCCGAAGCTGGCTGGGCTAACACACACAGCAAAGCAACAGGCAACTGGCAACAATGACTAACAGTACATTTTGCCATTTAGTTTTTAGTGCTACCTTTCACACACACACACACTCGCACACTCACACACACACACACACACATGCGCTCGTGATACACTTAATCCGACATTTACAATTTTTTGCTTAAGGATTTATTTATGGATTCAATATGTGCTCAACGTTTACATAGCTCTGCGATACACACACAGATGAGTGTATGTGTGTGTGTGTGTGTGTATTCTAAAATGCTTGAATGCTCTTAGTAGAACCCACCCCTGGTCGCCTCGTCTTTCTTTTTTTTCACATTTGCATGCGCACAACATGAAGCATTTGGAATACACGCATTTTAAATTTTGTAATTCATTTTGTAATGCATATATAGGATGGATAGATAGATGAACATGTTTACATACACATACACATATACATATATATGTAAGTATGTAGACAGCCAGCTTCTTTGTGCGCCAGCCAGAAATGGCAGTAAAAAACTTGCGACGACCTCGACTCGGCACTGGCTTTGAGATGCGCTCAATATTTTTACTTATGCATTGAAGTTGCAGTCAATATGGCTCAAGGCGAACTAAGAGATGGCGAAAGGATTTTAAGTAAAACTCACATTTCAATCACTTTTTACGGTCAAAGTATTTTATGAACTACATTTGGCAAATACGCATAAGCTAGGGCTGGGGAATAGTCAGTCATTCGAATTGTGGTTCTAAAGAGCTGCTTGAACTCAAGCTGAGCTTGTGTAAGCAGTGCTGGTTCAAGCGAACGGAGCAGATCAAAGATGGCTTAGTTCCAAGTTCGGTTCATTGTAACAGATAAATTGTGTTCCAACTCATTTGTGTAACATGGAAATTTAACATCAAGCAGGGTAATTATTCCCTATGCATATTTCCTTTATTATTTATTAAGTACTTTTCTGTTTATTTATTTTCTATGAAAGCCAACACACACAATTATTAAATCAAACAATGAGCTAATGAAACTCGAATTATATTTTATTGCATTTAAATGATGCCATGGCAACAAATCAAAGAGGGGGAGGAATCGAGGCAGCCCTTTATTTAGGTAGCCGTAATCGATGAGGGACAACAAGCAAATATTGGAGCATAAATTTCGTTCAGTATTTAATGTTGAAATTGGGTATATTTGCCGTTTAATTAATTGCCAAACATGCCATAAATCATGCATCTAACGCTTCACAGCGGCTCTGTGTGTTAGCCCATAAATTGTGGGGCCCACACACAATTGTGGCTGTTGCTGCTAGCAGGTTGCATCTGTTATAATTGCTGCCCCATTCAGTTGTTCGAGCGAACTTGTGGCTTGTTTTTCAAATAAGGAATTCATTTGATTTGTTGTTAATTCTTATTGATTGCATTAGTGCTGCAACTAACTATAAAAGTCAGCTGAAATGCGTGTGGGACTAAAAGTTTTCACCCTCCCCACTCCCTGGTTGCACTGCCACCGCTGCCATTCCGCCAGCCCTGGTCCAGCTGGAGGACTATTTATAGAAAGTTCAACTCCCACATTTAGCGCACAAAGAGCAGAAGCTACTTCCTCGTCATGGTGAATAATATGACGACAGCATGTGCGGGACACTGTTCAGCTAGTTGCTGTTGTTGTTGTTGTTGATGTTGATGATGTTGTTAATGTTGCTGCAAATGTAGTTGTTGTTCATATACATACAACACGGATTATTATTATTGTTGTTGTTGTTGCTATGTTGGATGCGTTGGTGCGGTTGCAGCGTGTATCCAAACAGATAAAGAGCGAGAGAGAGAGATGTATAGAGAGCTATTGAGCGAGAGAGAGCGAGTGAGTAGAACGCAAACATTAACAATTGTGTGCAAAATGACTAACAAAAAGTATGAAAATATAAGTTGTGGTGTGGTTCAAAAATATCCTGTAAAATTAAAGCAATTGTGATTAAAAATGACTTAAAACTAGATTTCTATTTATGCGCACAAATGTGTTGCCAATAGAATAGAAATTCCATTTGGGAATTAAAAGAAAACGTATTAGAGCTCAGTTTAAGAGCGTTCGCATAAGACACAATCCAATAAGAAATGCAAATTCTCATATAATCCAACATGAATAAAGAATTTCCTTTCAAATTGTAAATGATTAACTCATTAATTTAAATAGGGAAATATTATTGTGAGCTGAAGCCTGCCATCAATGTAAACCAGGGCTGCAAATGCCTATATCCGAGAAGTGAATAAGTAAACCAGTGTTTCGTAAGCCATTGTGGGAAATTCTATTTAAAATTCCCATTTAAAATGCCGAGCTCGCATTTAAGCGCAATTCATTGTGGCAAAGGCCATTGTGAACTAACTGTACTTCAATTAAGTGGCAAAGCCAAAAGCAATTGCCTTGCGCAATAATATGCTGGCTTAAATGAGTTGTAGGGTATCAGAAGACACAAAAATAAAAGCAACAAGCGATGGCGGGCCAACAGCAACAACATGACAAAAATCGATATCAAAATCTACATTCGGTAGAAGCTTGTTGTTACGAAAATATCAAATATGCAAATATTTGCTCGTCAGCTACCTGAAAATAACGCTAAACTTGTTTTCTCCCTCTCGCGCTGAGTGCCTGTGTTGTACGACTATGTGGGTGCTGAAGGAAAATTTTGGGCAGTGCTAAATGCGAGGGAAATGAATCCCGAACGCAGAGGCCCAGAAGCCGATTTGCCAGGCAATATGTGAATTGGGCCGCAGCTAGCAGGGGAATAGCTGTCACCTTGACGTACCTGTACACACATACATGAGAATATATATGTATATACTTATACATATATGCATATATAAATATGGCGTTAATAACAAGGCAAACAACGCGTGCAAAATAAAGATCAAAAGCTTTAACACGGCTGTCGCACGCTAAAAAGATGTGCAAATATTTTAGTTGATTTTATTACAATTTTATATTTGGCCCCAACTGTCTCCCTCCCTCTCTCTCTCTCTCTCTCTCTCTCTCTCTGTCTTCTGCTTTTTTCTTATTTTCCAATTTTCCCTTTTTGTTTGTAGGCGAAATAATAAAAAATAAGATAATTTTATATCGAATGAAAGCCGTGTGAGTCGGGTTGCCGGGCAGACTTTTCGGCACAGTTGGTCAGTTTGTTGCCATTTGGTTTTCAACTTTTTGTTCTCTGGGTCCCGTTACCTGCAGCTGTTTATCATAATTTTGTTGATTTGGCTGTCTGGCAACAACGGAGGCAACAGCAAAAACGCTCCACCAACAATCGCTGCGCGCAAATCAAAAAGGGGCGACACCGGAAAGCAGGCTCCAAAAACTTTGCTGACCTCGTCCCGCCACGCCCTTCCCCGCCCTCCTGCACCACCTCTCGCAAAACTTTGCTCAAGTAAATTTAAATGGCCCCAAAAATGAGAAAAAAGCAGAAGCGATATTTGAGCGTATTTTTGGCAAAGACTTTAATACCCTGGAAAAGCCAAGTCTGAGCCAGCGCATGGCAAAGAGTTTTTCCAATTTGGAATTCAAAGCGTTAACAGTTTGATTAAGGCAAATATATATAAGCTCTTCAAAACTAACTAAAACTTGTAGAAAGAGCTGACTAAGCTGAGCTTCGCTTCTGGGAACTGCAAACAGCGCCAATGGGAGAAGGGCGCAGGCAAAATGTTAAATGGGCCCACGGCAGAAATTTCACACATGAACTGTTGGAATTCCCAAGTGGTTTATGAAAAGTTATCTTTATACACTTAATATATATATTTATAAATATCTATGTGTATATATAGAGTAACGGTTGTCAAGTGTGTGTCAAGCCCAAAGAGTATGTCAGCAGGCTGTGTTGCTGGCAAAGCCCGTTTGAAGCGCACTTTTGATTGGCCAACGTGGCGTATGCGTCATTTCAAACGTTTCGCATAAGTTTTTGTTGTTTTTGGTAGCATTTTGTGTAATGAATTGTTGTGACAGAATAATGTGGCCTGAGCTGTTGTTTTTGCTTCTTTTTTTGATGGCTGTGTTAGGCAATTTAATAAAATATGCAATTGCCCGAGGAGCGCGTGGCGTCAACTGTTGCGCGCCTGCTGCCCTCGAGGGTGCCCAGTGCCTGGGCTTGGTTGGGACCGAGCCGGGTGCCAGTGGCCAAACAGCCGCGTCTGCCAATTAAAAACATGGCGTCATGGCAACCAAATTGGCAAATGCCAGAACATCTAAACGCACACGCAAACACACAAATGTTTATTAGCCGCAAAACGTTGCTCATTAAAAAGTTCGTCACGGCTATGGCTAAAACGAAAGCAAAAGCAACCTGGCAACTGGCAACTGGTAACTGGCAACTGGCAACTGGTAACTGGCAACTGACAACTTGGGAGAACTGCGACTGGAATTGGCTCAAGGATAGGGAATACAACAACGTGGCCTGATTAAAAGTTTTTGCCTTGGCCACGGCACAACAAAACGTGGCTTTAACTTGCTTAGCGTTCGGTTAGCTAGTGTCGGGTCTAAAGCCTCCGGAACGTGTTTTCTATGCCCACTGACAGCCCGCCTAATTATGTACATCATCAGCTGCTAAGCGTTCATGCAGAAGGTAGATGAAGCTAGTTGGCCAATGAAGTGATCGACTAGCGTATATCCTGGATATCTCATAGAACATAGAAATGAGTGTGGAATATTGAGAAATTTTGTTAAAGTTTTTTAAAAATAATAATATAATAAAATAATAAAAATAATAAAATAATGAAAATAATAAACTTATAAAAATTATAAAATAATACAAATAATAAAATATTATTATAATAATATAATAAAATAATAAAATAATATTATTAAAAAAAAATATTTTCTTTGTTTATTAGCTTAAATCAAAATCAAATTAAGTTTTTATACTTGATATATTCAACTATACATTATCATCCATTATTTAAACAGCTTTCATACTCTAAGATACTTGAAAGCTTTAAGTAGCTTCTGAACATTAGGAAGCTTAAGGCTATGAAGCTATATTGTTAAATCTTATCTCAAAAAGAGCCTAGATAATATGCTGAGAATCAGCTAACTATTTTGCCGATTTAATCATGAGTTATATAAAAATATATTTTATATATATTTATAAAAGACTCCAAACTAAAACTGCATCAACTTTAACTTCCTTTAAGCTCCTCTAAACTGCATTTCAGTCAATGTTAACTAAATATATTTCCATAGTTTTGATGCAGCTTTCAGAAACTTGTAATCAGCTTAAAGCTGATTTTAAGCACTCAACAACTTTTCAGCGTTAAGCAACACAAATATAGCTTATAGTTCGAATATAGCAGAAAAACAACTCCATCATCTCTCAATTAGTTATGCTCTGAAGTTTCATATTACTTTTTCTGGAAATTAAATATAGCTTATGCTAGGCTTTTTCCCTGATAAAGATTACGCATTATTGTTCGCCGACATTGTTTTGCTGCCTTTTCTGGCTTACAGCTTACAGCTTACAGTTAAAGGCTTAAATCCCAGCCCAGCTCGGCTGCTTCTTTCTGTTCTTTATTGTAATATTCATACTAATAACCCTTTTGGATTTTCATATACTCTAAAATGCGCCCAAAAATATTGAGCGTGCCTTTTTGTGTCACAGAGGTTTGTGTTAGGTTAGCCTGCAGCTATTTTGTCAGCTGCTTTGATCTTTTTATTTTTTTGCTGTTCCTGTCTCACTCTCTCTCTTTGTCTCTCTCTCTCTCTTTGTCTCTCTCTGTCTGTCTCTGTCTCTCTCTGTCTGTGTGTGTCCCTTTTGTCTGGGCAGTGGGTCGTTAGTTTTCTGTTTCTGTGCGGCACTTGGCACGCCCCAACGCTTTTTATGGCTTTTTATGACATTTGATTGCTTCATCTACCAAACTCGCATCTGAAACCGAAACTGAAACTGGAAAAATAAAATGAAATAAAAGAAATCGGAGTTCGAATCGTTGTCCAAATCAATATCAATGACCATATTAATATACAAAACGTGAGCGCTGCCTCTATGGCAAATTGCACTCTTATGTGTACATGCGAGCCGATAGATATACATCTATATGACTGTGTGTGACTGTGCACAACAGGTCAAAGCACACACGAGCCCAAAGGACATAGCACACTGAACAGATAGGACATAGGACACTCTGGACACTAATCAATGCGCCGTTTCTGCGAGGAGTCAAGTGCGTGTCTGTCTCTGACTGTCTGTCTGTCTGTGTGGCAGCAACTGAAACTGTAATCATTATATAGCCGACAGTTCCTGTGTGTATACAGACACACACACACACACACACACATACACGAAGGTGCATGTTTATAGTCGCTGTGCACACACACATCCTGGGCGTGCTTTCTGGTTGCCTTTGTCTCTGCCGCCTGGTTGCAGTGCGCCATTTGAATAATATATGGCTGACAGACTGTAAGCACATATATATATCTATATATCTATATATATATAGAGAGAGAGAAAGAGCAAGAGTAAGAGTGAGAGAGAGAGAGAGAGAGAGAGAGCTGGCTCAGCTGCCACTTGTTCTGGGCAAAAGTTAAACATTGCTGACACTCGCTTCATTTATTATAAAATATGCAAACTCTCGTCTCGGTCGTTGTAGCGATCAGCACATTCATCATTTATAATAATAATGACATTGTCATTCTCATTGTCCATGTCATTAACCAACCAGACAGCATAGTTGCTGCTGCTGCTGCTGTTGCTGTTGCAATTGCAATTGCCAAGTGGGCATGCAACATCTGCCTGCAACAAGCAGCCGCATCAGCTTTAAGTTATCTGATTTGCATAATTAAGGCAACTGCATGAGATGGCATGTGGCAATGCCTTTTAAATGCCTCTGCATCAATGGAATGCATAAATCAGCCTAATGGAAATCGTGAGTTGCCGCCAGCAATCCGAGTCGATTGAGCGCGGTTAATTCGATGAAGAAACATGAGAAAGGCGTTGTAAATGTTGTCAACAAGTGGAGAGGAAGAGAGAGAGAAAGAGAGAGAGAAAGTGAAAAAGACAGAGAGTGAGAGATAGAGGGACGGAAAGAGAGAGGGGGAGAAAGAGTTGGGGAGGAGAAGTGGAGGGAGAGATATGCAGATAGGTAGATGGATAGACAGTGAGAGAGAGAGAGAGAGAGAGAGAGAGAGAGAGAGAGAGAAAAGAGAAAGAGAGAGCGAGAGAGAGAGAAAATGAGAAAGAAAAGGAGAGAGAGAGAGTGAGAGATAGTCAGAAAAATGGAGAGATAGAGAAACACAGAGTGAGATAAAGGGGGATGGGAGACAGGGAGAGAGAGAGAGAAAGATAAGTCAACATTAAAAGGCAGTGATAAAATAGAAGTACACAGAGAATGGGAAATATGGAGACAGAGAGAGAGAGAGAGAGAGAGAGAGAGAGAGAATTAGAAAGAGGGTGAGAGTAAGAGAGAGAAAGAAAGTGTCAGGAACAAGAGAGGTACTCAGAGAAAGCGAGAGATAGAGTGAGAAAGTTAGGGAAAGATGGAGAGAGAAAGTAATGAAAGAGACTGAGAGAAGTTGAAAAAAAGAGTGAGAGATAGTGATAGTATGAGCTAGAGAAAGTGAGAGTTAGAGAAAGTGAGCCAAAGAGAAAGATAAAGGAAAGAAGAAATAGAAAGGAAATTGATAAGCAACATTTAGAGTCTGAACGACCTCAAGTAAGTAGTTCTATCAGAAATCTCCATTTCATCGAGAATCATACGAGATAGTTACTTAACTGCATTCAGCAGCAGATGATGACAAGCAAAATACCTCTTAAATACGCTGAGAATGCATTAATGCAAAGCTCATGCAGCTGGCAGACAAAGCAGAGTAAACAGTATTAGCAACAGATATAAGCTGAGCTGCAACAGAGACAGACAGATAGACAGACAGAGAGACAAACAGACAGACAGAGAGACTAGCAGAGGGATAGACAGATAGACAGACAGACTGTCAGACAGCTGGATGGACAGGTTGCTGATGGACTGTGACGGCAGCTCTTTGGCGCGTTGACAAATCATTTTGGTGCGGCTGGCGACAGCTGGCGGAGGCTGACAAAAGGCAAAACGTCGGGCGACGAGGCGGAGGAGGAGGAGGCGTAACTAACAAATGATTGACGCATGCACATTCCAATTTGTATCTGTGTGTGTGTATGTGTGTGTGTGTGTGTGGATTACACACATCAAAACAGCCAGAATGACAGTTAAGTTGTATAATTTGGAGTTTTTTTCTGCTGTGGCTCAACTGCTTGCCATCCAATTTGGTTATGAATTTTTCACTATGCCTTGCTGACAACTATGCAAATTACGAGCTGTCGCTATCCGGAATGGGCTGCCACGCCCACTAAATACAATGCAAACGAGCCACAAAAAATGAGGCAACATTCAACAAGCTGCATGCAAAAGTTTTGCTTATTGAAAAAGTTCGTTTTTTTTTTGCCCCCCGCCCCGAAACATTTGTCGTAATATTATGCAGGTCGCTTGAACCCTTTTTGCGTGGCCAGACTCCAATAAAAAAAAGAAAAAAACAAAGCAAAGAGAAGAAAACCAAATGAATAAAAAAAACAGACATAAATGTGTGTGTGTGTGTGTGTGTGGAGCAAGCAAAATTGGGATTTCGCAGTGTGAACTTTTGCTTTTGTCTTACGCCCAGCAGCACTCGAGCACCTTTATTTTGCATTTGTTGTGCGCCCAGAGAACAAAGCAAATGCCGAGATCCGGACCCAGACCAGACCCGGCACGGCACGGCACGGCACGGCATGGACTTCGACCCAGGCAACACACAACTTGAACGTGTTGATTGATTGTGGCAGGCAGGGGGAGGGCTGGGGCTGGTTGGCGCTTTAGAGGCGAGCATTGCATTGAAATCGGGGGCAATGGCAATGTAAATTGTTCGCATCTCGAGTGGCTGATGGCTCTCGGCGGCTGTTTGCATAAGCCAAGCCAAATGAAATGAACTGAAAAGCAGCTTCAAGTGCTTTAACAAAAATTTAAATGCCAGTTAAAGCAGGTGTGTGTGTGTCTGTGTGTGTGTCTGTGTGTGTGTGTGTGTCTGTGAGTGAGCAAACAGATGGCTGGGGTACGTGCTGCGCATGTTAAAGCTTTGGCTCGCATATTAAATTACAGTCACAAAATTGGTCGATTAGTCGCTGTGGCATAGCACAGCTAGGAACACGAGTAGCAACACCAGCAACAGCAGCAGCAGCAGCAACAGCAACAGCAACAGCAACAAGTAAGCACTTGCTACAAATTGTTGCGCATACGCAACGTGCTACCTGACAATGACAAAGACAACGACGCTGTAAAAGTTTCCTGTTTTATTACCAGTTTTTTGTTGCTGTTGCTGTTGCTGTTGTGTCTCATAAACGCAAAATATAAAAAAAAATATGTTTTATAGTGAATGACGCTTTGAGGTTAAAAATAAATCAGAACATTGCGTACACGCAGAGTTTTATGCATGCGAGTGTGTGTGTGAGAGCTTTTTAGTCATTTGTGGATGTGGGATAAAAAAGTGGCCAACAAAGCGTTATTAAATGAGACATTTAATTAATTGCCACGGCCTGGCTGCAAATTAATTATGTAATCTTAGCACCTCAGGCAAACTGAGTGCTTTAATGAAATTTAAAAACATGCCACGGCAGACACAGAGCGAGAGCGAGAGAGAGTGGCAGAGTCGAAGCGAGATAGCGCCTAGAGCGAATTGTATTTATGTACACATATTGAGGCAAAGAAATAAATTAAATTGCATACATTCAGACGTCAGGACGCACTTGACAGCTGGTCACAAAAGCCAGCCAGGCAGCCAGCCAGTCAGCCAGGCCATCACATTATATAAAAGCTACAGCAAGAGGGTAGCCGCAGCACATACCCTGTAAGTGTGCATTGAAAGTGCTGAGCAGGCAGGCAGCAGCTGCTAAGCAGATTAAATTCTATATGTTCGCTTTTATTTGGGAACAAAAGTAGACTTTTCTATAGTTGAATACAAAGAGCAGGCTATACCCTGTAAATGTATGTATGCAGCTAATAGTACAGGCAACAGTTGCTAAGAAGATTTGAGATACAAAGGTCGGAAATTCTTAAGCAACCATTTGATATATAGCGAGCTCAAGCAGTCACAAGGCCATGGCCTATACCCTGTAATTTTATAGATGCTGCTTATTAGACAGGCAACAGCTGCTCAAGAGATTTAATATTATATTTTTAGTATATATGAGAATAGAATTGTTGACCTTTGGCGATATCAAAATAACTTTTAAGAGCATTTCATTTAAAATATGTTAAGAAAATATTTGCTCTAAAGTTTAAGCTCTGACTAAGCAGCCCTCGCTGAGCACAAAAGTGCAGACGTCAACACTTGTGAGTGTCTGTAACGCTGTCTCTCCTTCTCTCTGTGTGTGCCGCCTGTAATAAGCAACAAAGGCAACCAAAAAGCAATGTTTATTTTGATTTACAAACTGAGGCGACGATTGGAGCGGGCAGGCGTGCATAGATGAAGGCGCAGACAGCAGATCAACTTTTCACTTGACTATGGCAAAAATAAAGAAAACGCAAACGAAAATGAAAATGTTTTGTGCGAGGCGAGCAGAGTAGAGCAACAGCAACAGCAACAGCAACAAATACAAACACAAAACACGCAACACAAACACACGCAACAGCAACACAAACACAAAAGTCCAACTCTCTCGCATACACACACACACACACACACCCACACATGGACACGGACACGGCCACGGACACGGCATAATGGCAACGTATATAGCGGCAAAGCAAGTCCCGGGCTTAGCGCTTAAGCCTGCTGCGACAGGACATTTAATCTTCTTGTATTGAGTTTGGTGTGAGCGAGTCGAGGCGACCAGGCAGCCAGGCAGCCAACCAGGACAACTTCAAGACCTAGCCAGCAGACCGAAGCCACAGCGCAGAGAGCGTGAAGTCAGCAACAGCTTCAAGTGGCTATAGCAACAAGCAGTAGAGGGTAAGGGGGCGTGGCTGGTGACTTGCCAAAAGGGTAATACCAAAAGCTGTTGCTCTGATTTTTATTGTAATTCTAAGAATTGTTATTTTACTTTAACAAGCCCAAACTCAATCTCTGCTATTTCCAGGGAGAGTCTCTCTCTCTCTCTCTCTCTCTCTCTCTCTGTGTGTGTGTGCGTTGAGTTAACTTGAGAAATGTCATGGGGCTAATATCAAATGTGTCGTGCTTTAGCAAAAGTGTCGTCTATTCTGAGGTCCCACACAAATAGCCCAAAAAAGATGCCAAGGCAAATGTACTCGAATAAATACATATGAACATATTTGCTTTGTATGTCGCTGAAGAGAAAAAAGATGTAGAAATATAAAGAAAACACTCGAAAGTGGTAAACCAATTCATTAGTATAGTGTGTAAGAGTGGAAGCTAAATAAAATTGAGCTTATTTGCTGCGGTGGCCACAGAAATTCGTAAAGAGAGAAAGGCATTTTGACTCTGAATACTTGACTTAAGATTGCAGCTATAAAAGGCATTTGTGGTTGGCATTTGTAAAGCGTTTTATTGTGTGTATCATGGTGTTTATATTGCTTTAGCTGCACTTGAATTGATTTCAATAAATTTATAATTAATAGCGAGAGAGCAATAAAATTTTCAAATCTTAACTGCAGAGAATCAATTTAAATGAACTGGTTCAACTTCAGTTACCATTTGTTCCAGCATTAATTGAACTGAAGTAGTAATTGAACGAAACTGAATCTCAAGCTAAGACTCAAACCAACTATTTCATGTGCATGAGCTGATCTTTGAATCATTAGTTCAACAAAGTGAAATACGATATTAAAGCAAATTAGTTCAGCCAAGACTTAAACCCAATATCAAAGTTTAAGAGGCGATTCTGAAGGCGAATTATTGGCTCGCAACGTGAACCGATTAAGCAAGTTTTCAGTTTCCAGCTATCGATAATAATTCAATAATTTAATTTACAATAACTAATTTGATATCGTAACTTCTGATTCTATAAATTGTAAAAAAAGGGAAGGCTGGCACAACTGAAAGCGAAGGTGTGGCATTGGGGCGCAGTAAAAACGAAACTAATTTCCGGTTATTGAAGGACGAACCGAATTAACGAGCCAAAGCTGAAGGCATTGCGTGACTTCAATTAGGGAAGTTCTCACATGATAACTGCCCAGATGGAGCTACCTTTTTAGGGTGTTAAAATACATTTACGATATGACAGCTGGTTATAGCTGGTTGGCAAGTTTGTAAATAATGCAGACGATTTGCGTCTGCTGCTTGCCACATGCCATGTGCCAGCCCAAAATGACAGCAGCAAAGTGCGAAGCTAACGACGTGGCCGAAACGTTTCAAAAGTTGTTGCCACTGCTGCTGCCCAGACCCCAGAGTCTGAAGTCTGTTGCAGCTGCTGCTGCTGCTGTTGCTGCTGGTCATGCAATATGCAACTTGTTGTTGCTGCTTAAGTGCAGATGTTGTCCATGACAGAGCGGAATGCATTCTCCATTCTCCATTCTGCATTTGCATGCTTCGCATTTTTATGCATTTCTCGACGGATAAACACACAAACATGGGACAGTGGGGCAGGTGGCAGCGGCATGCGGCATGCGGCATGCGGCACGCATTAAGTGCAGCCAGCGAGTGCTGTTGCCCATGAAAAATGCATTTCAATATTTTTTGCTGCTTCGCTTTCAAACAAACACTAATTAATGGCCAACTTTTTTATTTTTTTAATATTTATTTTTTGTGCTCCCCCGCTTATAAAAGGGTCAGCCAGCTGGTTGCGCTGGCAACCGGGGAATCAGCATCGAGCCACGCCCCCTTGCAGTAAACGCCCCCTGCTGTTGGTGCTCTTAACATAATTACGCTTTTATTCAAGTGTTGCCTACCAGGAGTCGCACGAACAAGCAAAGCGAACATCGAGAGGGCAGCCAAAGAGTATGTGTAAGGGACAGAGGGAGAGAGAGAGAGAGTGTGTGTGTGTGTGTGTGTGTGTAAGTGCCAAAAGAAAATACAACGTTTCACAGTTCAGTCGCTTAATTTCCGGTGTGTTTGTTGTTCATCCAGCGAACTAATTAAAAGTTCAGTTTATATGTACGTAAAATAGAAAAGGGCATCAGACAACATTCTCGTTAGCAGCTGCAAAAAATACATATACATATGCTACGACCTTGAGACTGCTTTTCCATTTTCCTGTCTGCCCTTGGAGTGAAAACAATATATATAATATATAAGTATATATATATGTATATGCATATGCTAATGTATGTATATAGTTGGCAGTAGTGCATGCCAAAATCAATGTCAACCCTTTTTAGCTGCTAGCTATAAATTATAGCATAAGTAGCTGGGATGCTCAGACAAAAAAAGTATTATATATATGCATAGATATATGTATCGGAGACATATGCAACATATCTCTTCACGTTATCATATGTCTGCATGAAATGAATTTTGAATATGAGAAAGAGTTCAGTATGAGAAAATCTTTAAAACTTTTGCTTAACTAAGCTCTACTTGAATTGTATCTATATAATTTGATAAAGTATTCAAATAATACTTATCAGAGCACATATGTATATGTCATATATTTATATTGATATAAATATTCATTATAAATATATGAACAGCTGTGATCATAAAAATAGTAGTGCGAAAGAAATGCTGGACAGCAAAATTTGGTGATAAGCACATTTTAAAAATAATTTGAATATATAATTAATATATATATGTTCATTTTAACACTCATTTCAAATTGCTTTTAAAATATTATGTTTATTTCAAAATGTTGCTGTTCAACTTTTCAGTCGCACTACTATTTTTATGACCACAGAAAATCTATTAAAAGCTATACGAGTTTGAGCTCTTAAAGGTCTTAGGACATTTATGTGCAGCTGTGTGGCATACAGTGAGTTAGAAAAATATTGGCTCTACAGCAATTTCCTGTTCATTTGAATATTGGTTGCGCGCCTTGTTAGGGCATACAGAGTGCGTGGTATTTATTTTAAGGAATGTTTTTGTCAAAGCGCAACAGAAATATGCAGCGTTCTGCGGTTACGCTCCTAGACATAGACACATATGTAGGTATGTATATGTATATACATATGTATCTGTAGCTACTGCTACGCATGCAAAGAGTTAGTTTGTATATTTTATTAGCCATGTCATAGCTGCTGCAAACCGCAAAAGCCACGTCGCATACATGTGTGGTGCAAGTGATGCAGGCAAAATTTCAAATATGAAAATTATTTATTCGCATATTTTGAATGCGTGTGTGCGTGTGTGTGGCTGCGTGGGCGTTTTGTTCCCAATGGGCGTGGCATGCCGTGAGGTTAGTCAAAGCCGATTAACGAAAATTCAATTTTCAATTTGGCACTGATTGCACTTTGGCAAACGCGCGTCACGAGACGAGCGCCTCAACAAAGAGAAACAGAGAAAAAGGGACTAATTTATGCAGGTTGAATGAATCGTCGTGAGCCCCGAATTCGATTTAAGTCTGTCAAATCTATTAAATTATGTGTAGCAAGTACTCAGCACTTTTAGGCAAATCTGGATTATATTTCAGCTAAATCTCTATTGCTTGCCACTAAATTGTATTCACATAACTTATCTTCTTAATTGTTGCTGCACAGCCAAAAGGAATTCAACAATGGTTCCATTTGCAATACTAGCTCGATAGATGGCAAAACCAAAAGGGATTTGATTTCTCATTACAACTGATTATTACTGATTCTAAAGTTTTTTGGTTCTTAAATCTTCTTTAACTGATTCCCAAGAGTT